>OY754961.1:16125857-16725857 GCA_963576555.1 Ferdinandea cuprea
CAATGGCCTCAAGTGCGGTTGTTGGTCAGGTGCCCTTTGCACATGTAATGCCGAGACAAGCAATACACTGCAGTTTCTGCAGCTTATTTGCCGTTGTTTGTTCATGTACTTTGGGCCAGCAGACGACGGCGGCATATGAGATGATGGGTCTGACAATCATTGTATAAGCCTGAATATCATTCTGGGAGTAAGACCCCAAGTCTTGCCATACAAGTGTTTACTGGCCCTATGGCGATGTCATCCGCAAAACTCGTTCGCATTTAGTTTCCTCATCGCTGTCGAAGTTTAGCGCTCTGATTTTAAAGTAGCTGGATATGATTCCAAATATAATATATTTAGGAATATTCGTTCTGGCTGGATTAAATTGGAAAGAACTTGTTGCAGAAACAATGTTGTAGTAATAGTTTCGAGTTGGAGCTCTGTGCCCTTTTACCTTCGCCATGACGATCTTGAAGGCGGTTCTCCACGGGTTTATGTCAGCTTCATTCACAAGATTTTTAAAGCTCCTGCGTTTGCTGTCTTTTACAGATATTTTTTTCATCATCATTGAGGTTTTTGCATTTGTGTGCTCCAGGAGTTTTAAGGCCTGCCTCTCTTACGCGATTGTAAGGGAACGTTGATTGCCATTGCCTTTTTGACGGGGTTCGTAGGAACATGACAATACCAACTGAGTCGGTCATGCTCCAATTTTTTCGAGATGAGTTCTTTGACGTGAAAGCTTCCTCGGATTCTGGAACTTCTAATGCGATCAAGTTTTGTTACTCCTGCTGTCATGCAAAGCATCTTCATCTCAGCTGCTGTCAACATGCCCTCATACTTTGTATACATTGTCCAGCATTGTGAACCGTATGTGAGCGCCGGACGCACAACTGCGGTATAAAGCCTTCATTTCAGCTAAGGGGACATTTTTCGGTCACAGAACATGGCAGAGTTCCTTGGGAACCACTACCCCATTCAAAAAAATGTCCGGAATGGGTTGTCCCCTGTCCCCGTCTTTTTTGGTTAATAAGATACCCATTCCCTTCTAAAACATCTACCCAAACATCAAGTGCTCGTCGCAGGGAAGTCTGATCATTACTTATGATGGCTCCATCCATCGTCAGCAAAGAATAACTGATGCACTTTAGGGTCCGTCACTTTTCCCTCAACCAGATAATCTAGGACCGTAATAAAGAGCAAAGGACTAAAGACACTTCTCTGGTGAACACCGACTTTAATTGGGAATTCATCGGTGACCCCTGCGGGACATCTGACTTTTTTCATCTGTACGTAGGTTTAAGGAACTCCTCGTTAGCCAGCCGACTACCGAAGCCTTACTTTTATAGCGTGCAAAAATTTCTTTGATAGACAATCGAGTACTAAAAGAAACCACGCCAAGAAACTACATACAGTTGGCAACTTGTCCACTACGTGCCCAGCAGCGTTGTTCTGCGTAAGTTACGCGATATGGGCTAATTCTAGTTTCAAATTACTTCTGACTGAAATATGAAAATTGTGAGCTGTGTTTCACCGTTGAACTTTGCGTCTTGCTCTCACACAGGCAGGTAGTTCTTAGGAATTTGTTTTTGTCTTTTCACCAGTAGCAGCCAAGTGAACTAGGCAACCAACTTGGCATGAAAGTATCAGAGACGCAGACCACTCGATCCGCTGCTTAAAGCGCTAAGTTCTCAGCCCTATAGAGCCTCAGTTGCTGATCTCGGAGATCTTCTCCTTGTCAAAGGCCATGTCTTTTCACTAAGGACAATTCGTTTTTGTGCGCTCACGAGGCTTTGCTTTTGTTTCTGAAACTCGAATAATAACGGGTGATCCAAGTAGAGATACTTTTTTCAATAGCCTTTTTTGACAGATCACGTGTGAGTCGTGTCATGCTGTCATGTTATTTTTGTTTAGTATTGTTTGGCATTTCATAATGGAAAGACTTACGCGTGAACAAAGTTCACAAAAATTGTTCAACTTTATTATGAAAATTCACGTTCTGTGAGGAATGTGTTTCGTGCACTTCGCTCAACTTATGGTCAACATAATCGGCCTACTGAGCGTCCTATTCGCAACACCATCACCCATTTTGAGACCCAGCATTCATTATTGGATAATATTCGACCGACTAGACCACGTCCAGCACGCTGTGAAGAAAATATAGCGGCCGTAGCTGAGAGTGTACACGAAGACCGTAGAGTCGGACTGACGTATGGAACGACTTGGCGCATTTTACGTCAAGATCTTAAATTGAAGCGTACAAAATACAGCTTGTGCAACAACTGAAGCCGCTCGACCTTCCCAAGCGACATCGCTTCGCTCTATGGGCTCTTGAAAAGTTCCAAGAAGATCCGACGTTTTCGAGGCAAATTTTGTTTAGCGATGAGGCCCATTTCTGGCTCAAGGGGTATGTAAACAAACAAAATTGCCGCATTTGGGACGAAGAGCAACCTGAAGAGATTGAAGAACTGCCACTTCATCCAGAAAAAACAACGGTTTGGTGTGGTTTGTGGGCCGGTGGAATCATCGGTCCATATTTCTTTAAAAATGATGCCAGTGCGAACGTAACCGTCAATGGCGACCGTTATCGTGCCATGATAACCGACTATTTGATGCCTGAAATTGAAGCTCGCCACTTCCCACACATCGCATCAATCAATGGACTTATTGAGAGAACATTTCGGTGAGCACATAATTTCACGTTTTGGGCCGGTCGATTGGCCACCAAGATCGTGTGATATCACACCGTTAGACTTTTTCCTGTGGGGATATGTAAAGTCAAAACCTTATGCCGACAAACCCGCTTCGATTCAGGCCTTGGAGGAAAACATCACGCGTGTCATTCGCCAGTTACCAGTCGAAATGCTCGAACGAGTGATCGAAAATTGGACTCAACGGATGGACCATCTGCGACCTAGCAATGGCCAACATTTGATAGACATAATCTTCAAAAAATAAATGCCAAAGAATGTTCTTTCAAATGATAATAAACATTCTCCATTAAATTTGAATTTTCTTTGTTTTTTTCTTTAAAAAAGTAGGGAACCTCGAAATTGATCACCCTTTACATCCAGATGGTCACTATGGGTCTAGTCGTCGCTGACACGCGCGTCGCCTATTTTGCGGTCCCGTAGTCCGTACATGACTTTTAATATTTTTACTTTTCACCCTAACCTTAAGGGAAAAGAAAATGGTAGTTTGAAAACCGATAAAAAACAACATTCACCACCACCACAAAATATCCTTTTAGATTCGCAAATACCGCCCAGCAGTCATCGCTGAAGGTAATGGCTTCAGTTTAGCTTTCTCTCATTTAAAAAAAAAAATTCTAACTGTGCGCCTCAATACGAAATCTAACAAGTTAAAAGTTCGACAAAGAACAAAACCGACAAAGCATCAAAATGAATTACAATTTAATTTCACTTCGAAGAGAAGGAACCACACATCCACAGCCTGCCAGTAAGTCTTCCTCCTCGATCACAAAATTTGGCTCTTCTATACTGAAAAACCTCCTTCAATGAACACAGGCAGATTAAAATGGTGAATCCAACTTGAAGTAATTGGTATCCAAGCAACTGGCAACGAGCATTTAGTTTGCTTACTGCGCTCCTTGGAACTTTCAACTTACTCATCCACCGACTAAGGCATTGTAAACAGACATATATTCCGCCCTGCATCCGTATCTATGACACCCAATTCTAATTCATTTTTGATGGGCTGCTCGAGGGAAGTCAAGTTGACTCTATATGGCTGTTCGTCCTTTGGCATGAACTCTAAGGAATTTTGCGAAGCTTTCGAAGCATAGCTACTACGGTCTCTGGCGGGCCGGCATAGTACTTTATAGATTTAACATGGTTGCTATTGTTGTTGTTTGTGTAAAATGGAGAAGTTCTGGTTTTGGTTGGTTCTTCATTTTTATTTTTTTATGAATGGTAGTCCAACTTCCGCATGATATTACATTGATATTCGTTTGTTTCAGCCGAGGGTACTCGACGATAATAGCCTGGATAATGTAGAATATTGCCACTTGAAAGTCAACCCGTAACCTATCCTACATTCGGATATTAACAGTCGCGTTGGTAACTAGGTAAAATATTTGAGGGGTAACTATGTGTAATGTTGGGGCTGGTAATTGTTGATGATATGCGGAAGTGATGATTGTTTTTCAAATTGAGACGAATTTATCTCATAATGTTCGCGTACGTACGGATATATTTACTTCGATGCGATGAGAGTTTTGCAGGAATGATAACTATTTCGAATTTAGTTGACAATTGACGATGATGAGGGCTGTATTCAATAAGATGTATTATTCAATTGAAAAAAAAACAGTAAGGTTTAATCACCCCAGAGAAAAAGCCCGTGGTATGATGATGTTTGCGAATACCGGAAAAAGGTGACAGAAGATGCACACATTCGAAGGAGGAGAAGAAAATCCTGCGTATGAAGAAAAGAGAGCACGCAGTCTCCCAGCTCAAGGAGATCGAAGAGTCCCGCGACCGAAACAACATCCGGAAGTTTTATAAGAAAGCCAAGCAACTGGCTGCTGGCTTTAAGAACGGAAGGCAGGCTCTTCGCAACAGCGATGGAAACCTAGTCACCGACGCGCAGGGAATAGTAGATGTATTTAAGCAGCATTTCCAGCAGCTGCTTAACGGGCAAAATGTTGAGAGAGTGATGGGGCAAGAAGAGAATCCAAAGTCGAGTCAATGAAGAACCAGTCCCGCCGCCCAATATAGAAGAGGTTGGCTTAGCTATAAAAAATATGGTCTACCTGCTACCTGCAGAGCTTTTCAAATACGGAGATCACATCTTCAAGAAAGGCGATCTTATGTCTTGCAAGAACTATCGAGGCATATCCCTGCTTAATGTCGCATATAAGATCCTATCCAACGTACTGTGTAAACGTCTCAAACCTTTCTGCAACACACTAATCGGCACGTACCAGTGTGGCTTCCGGCCCGGCAGATCAACTGTAATATTCACACTAAGGAAAATCCTGGAAAAGACCAACGAGTTTCAAGTCGAGACACACCATCTCTTCATCGACTTTAAAGCCGCATATGACAGCATTCGTGGTCAAGAGCTTTTTGTGGCGATGGACGAATTCGGGATCCCGTCAAAACTGATCCAAATGTGTCGCATGACACTAGGTAACACGCGGTGCACTGTGCAGTTTCGAGGCAGCTCATCTGAACTCTTTCAAACATGCACCGGATTTCGGCAAGGAGATGCGCTGCCCTCTGATTTCTTCAATCTTGTTCTTGAGCAGTTAGTGCGCAGGGCAGGTGTCAACACGAAAAACACTATCTTCAACAGATCAGACCAACTGCTGGGGTATGCGGACGATATAGATAGATAGATACATAGATAGATAGAGGCTTTCACGCCTATTGAAGAACAGGCGAAACTAGTTGGCCTTGAAGTTAACGAGGACAAGACTAAATATATGCTATCAACAAACAAATAATCATCTGTCCACCGACTAGGACAAAATATCACTGTTGATAGCAGCAACTTCGAGGTAGTTAAGGAGTTCATCTACCTCGGGGTAAACATCTCCAAATGACTTTAGTGGAGATCCTTCGAAGAATTACCCTAGGAAATCGCTGCTACTTTTGTTTGGCAAAACAGAACCCTTATCCTGCCAGTTCTGCTATACGGCACCGAGTGCTGGACAATAAGCAGGAAAGGAGAGTTAATACTTTGGAAGAAAAATCCTTCGATTGATATTTGGTCCTGTGTGCGAGGAGAGCGAATGGAGGAGAAGATACAACCGCGAACTCTATGAGCTCCACCAAGATGTGGATGTTGTCCGAAAAGCCAAAACTCGTGGACTACATTGGCTCGGCCACATCGAGCGAATGGACAGCAAAGCTCCAGCCAAGAGGATCTTCGAATCCCAGCCCCCAGGTTCGAGACAACAAGGAAGACCGAACCTTCGTTTTAAAGACCAAGCCATCGCGGAAGAGTAACTCTGTTATGGGACATGAGCTGTTTTAGAATAGTTAGACAGTTCCAAAGAAGTAGAGCGTTGAACTAGTAGGAGTTAAGAACTTTGAGTGCTGCTTGACTGTTTGAGAGGATGTAGATATCTGATCTTCTGCGTGGAAGATTGATGTTGTATGTCGGAGGGGAATTGACATTTTACAGTTGGGTCTGCTGCTGCGTGATCCTACACCTGTTGGCATTTTTAAACCATCCGTGAACCAGACTGAGTGGGACCTGTTTAGTCTAGGACTTCCAGTTTCCCACACCGAACGGCATGAGGTCCATGACTTGAATCGAAGGGCTAAGTATAATTTTTGAGGAGTTTAAGATACTTAAGTGTCCTGTGAGATCGTCCTGTTTAAATTTTTCCACGAAGTGTAGTTTTAGTGCGTTTGAAGCAGCGCACTACTGACCTCGTGCATGTAGCGGTGGGTGGTCAAGGAGTTCCTCTATGGCAGCATGACAGGAGCACATGACACTCGTGATTCGTATGCATTCAAGTCCTTGCATCCTTTGAAGTGTTTTCTGGGCAGATATTTGATTTACCTTTTTCCCCCATATTAAAGCTGAATAAGTAATGATTGTCTTGTTAGGTCCAATGTATAATTTTTGGATATAGACCCCTAGCATGCCCACATTATAGCAGTCGCTTTATTTAGGGTACGTTCGAGATGAGCATTCCAAGCAAGTTTATGATCAAGTGTGATATCGAGATATTTTACTTCCTTTGAGAATTGCATTGGCGTGTTGTTCAGCGATAAGGTTGGTAGGATGTGATTGTTTTTCCGGATGAAGGGAACAATTGTTGTTTTTGAGGTGTTAACAGTTAGGCTTTTGTGTTAACACCAGTTCCATACTTTTTATAGGGCAGTTTGCATTAGTCCTATTATTGTGGGACCATGTTTGCCTCTTGTAATGTTTACTAGCCCTGAGTTGTTTATGTTGTCTAGAAGTTAATCGATAACGATTGACTAGAGGTGGGGAGATAGAACACCTTCTTGAGGACAATCTTTAACTGCTTTGATAATGATGGATGTTGGACCTAGTTTGGCAGACAAAGATCTGCTGCTCAGCATTGATTATAGGCAGCTCTTTCAATGGAGGAGTTCGACCTGTTATCGAAGGCCCCAGTAATGTCTAGAAAGGAACAAAGAGCAATTTCTTCGGATTATAGCGAGCGGGCGTTCTATCTTCTTAACTAGATGATGTACTAGATGATTTTTAATGATTTTTACCGAAACAGCAATTTTTTTTAAATACTTAAAGATTTATTAGTATTTAGCTGCTAAATAGGCAGCAGTTGCTCCAAGTTCCAGAGCACCTTTCTAGGTGTGTTTAAAGACTCGTTTCTTGTGATCTTGTTACCTAGCTCAAAGAGCTTAACCCGTCACAATCTCTTTACTAGATTATTATTTTTACAACTTCTACTTCTTAAAGAGGTTGGGAAGTCTAACTTAATGTCTTCTTGCAACCTTTCTGACTTCTTCCTCTACCATTCTATGTAGATCAGCGTTACGTATGCATAACGGCGCATTAAAAATATTGCGTATTACTTTGTTTTGAAATGATTGAATTCTTTGCAGGTATATTTTGCTTGTGCACCTCAAAAGTTGGCGACATACATATATCGATGTTGGCCTAAGAACTTGCTCATTAAGAAGTAATTTAAACTATATTGAAGGCCAGGATCCAATAGCCAATACATTGTATTGTTATATAGGGTGATTTTTAAGCGTAGCACGCAAATTTCCATCAAATATTCCAAAATGTTATTGTAATCGATAAATAGGCCATTGCCATCTACGTTTTAAAGACTTAAACTTCATGTAAATGTTGTCCGCGGCTCCGTTTCAAATGGTCCATTCGGAAGGACTTTTTCGAGCATTTCGGCCTATATACCACGAATTACGCGTGTTATGTTATCCCGTAAGGCTTCAATCGTGTTCGGCTTGTCCATATAGACTAACGACTTTACGGGGTTATGTATACAAGAAATAATCAGGAGGCGTTCAATCGCATGATTTTGGCTGCCAACTCACAGGGCCATTTCGAGAGATTAGCTGCTCACCAAATTCATCCTTCAACATTTGCATTGTTTCACGAGCTGTGTGGCATGTGGCACCGTCTTGATGAAACCACATGTCAACCAAGTTCAACTCAGCCAACTGGGGCAAAAATAAATTGCGTATCATGGCGGATATTCACAGAGCACGAATTCGTTTGTAAGTATTTTCATGATTAAATGGCAGAGTATACTGAAAACTTTTCACTTTAACAGATGGCGCTTGGAGCCATTACTAACCAGTGCTGCCAACCGGAAAACCTTAACTCTTAAAAAATCACCCTTCATTATATACCAAGAAGAACATGCAATCGTAAATATTTTGTAACGCAAGACAAGGGCAGCAAGAAAGGAAAACCAAACCAGAAGATGAGTGGCGAAAAATCATCTAACATCAATTCTGACGGATGCAGTGAGCAGCTTAAAGCATTATGCAATCAGAACCGAGTGAGACTGCGCTGGATGTAAGGATAGGAGGGCTACAGTGAGGTTAAAAGTGAGATTGCAGAAATCAAACCTCCCTTCTGCATAATAGGGGGCACTATTGAGGAAAAAACCATTAGGTCTTCCAATCTAAGGCTGTCAAATCTTAAGGAACACAGGGCATTTAAGGCCCTCCGGACACTTTTTGAAGATGGTAAAAAAAATTGAGCAATAATAGGAATTCTGACAGGGCACTGTCTCCTGCGGAAACACACTAAGAGGATCGAATTATCGGTGCTGAGGACATAACACATAAACTCTGTGAATGTGAGGCAATATCGCGTAGTTGAAGACAAGATTTGGGGAAATACTTCTTTGAAAACTTAAAGGAAAGATATGGCATGGACTTGAAGGGCCTTTTAGGTTTTTGCAGGAATATTGGTTGCTTTGCCAGGGGAATTTTTTAGGTGTTTCTGGCTTTTGAATGTGAATTCAGCTGGTTCGTCAGAAATCGCGATAAAATGTAACCGCAGAGTGAAGGATCCACAAAGATCCATAAGATCCACGATCCACAAGAAAGGAGACCCTCTTAACTGCGCCAACTATAGAGGTATAAGTCTCCTCAACATCGCATACAAGATCCTGTCTGCCGTGCTGTGTGAACGCCTGAAACCATTCGTCAACGAACTGATTGGGCCCTATCAGTGCGGTTTTAGGCCCAGTAAGTCCACAACTGACCAGATTTTCACACTTCGGCAGATCCTAGAAAATTATAGATTTTAAGGACGCATATGACAGCATTTATAGAGACGAGCTATACAGAGCCATGTCTAGTTTTGGCATCCCTGCCAAACTCGTCAGATTGTGCAGGATGACGATGGTGAACTCTCGCTGCTCCATTAAGGTCGGAAACAATCTCACCGAGACCTTTGATGTCAAAAAAGGATGTAGACAAGGCGATGCGCTGTCATGTAACTTCTTCAACATCATACTTGAGAGAATTGTGCGAAACTCGCAAGCCAACACCAGGGGCACAGTTTTCCAAAAGTCTGTGCAACTACTTGCTTACGCCGACGACATCGACCTCATTGGCAGAACACAGCGAGCTGTCACTGGTGCGTTTGCAAGTATCAGTATAGAGGCGGCAAAAATGGGTTTAGAAGTGGATGAGGGCAAAACGAAATATATGCTGTCAACAAGAAGGGACACACAACATCGACGAATCGGACAGAACGTCACGATAGAGAGCTATAACTTCGAGGTAGTTCGGAACTTTATCTACCTCGGCTCCGCTATTAACTCTGACAACGATGTATCGTCAGAAATCAAGCGAAGAATTACACTTGCCAACCGCTGTTACTTTGTCGAGAAACACCAAGGAGACTCTACATAAGACCCTCATCATCCCAGTCCTGCTGTATGGCGCAGAAGCATGGACGTTATCAAAGGCGGATGAAGATCTCCTTGGTCGTTTCGAACGCAAAATTCTTCGAGTGATTTTCGGTCCCGTTTGCGTTGACGGGCTTTGGAGGAGGAGATTTAACAGCGAACTCTACGAGCTATACAGCGACACCGACCTGGTTAGAAAAATACGGATTAGTCGTCTAAGATGGCTGGGACATGTAGAGCGAATGGACACCAACGCTCCGGCCCGAAGAGTCTTCGAATCCAACCCGGAGGGACAACGCAGTAGAGGAAGACCTCGCCTAAGGTGGCGCGCGCAAGTGGAAGGGGACCTCAACCAACTTGGAATGCGCAACTGGAGGCAGTTAGCCAAAGATCGTGCTAACTGGAGAGGCGTATTGGTATTGGTTGAGGCCCAGGTCCACCCTGGACTGTAGCGCCACCTAAGTAAGTAAGTAAGTAAGAGTGAAGGATTGTCAGACCTGATTTTTGATTTCTTAAATTAAATGCGGAGCTGCAAGAACATGCTCTTTGGTCCCATAATGCCGTACTTTAGTCTCGAAAATGTGAGTATCTTCTTTCCATTAATCCATTGCATATAATTATTCACAAGTATACCCTTCCCTTCAGCCACACTTTAGTCTTTATTCAAAACTTTTAAATGTGCGTCGTGCAAGCAGGTAAATGTACATAACCTGCAAAATAAACATCTTTCCGCCACACAAGTGCTATTATAGGTATCCAGAGAATAAAATCCAATCTCAACCAGAAACAAAACACATTCCACCAACAACTTGTGTTTTCTCATTTGCATTAGAACTGTATTTATTGAGTGTCATCTTGAGTGTCAAAGATTACTGTCAAACTGATTTGCAATTCAAATTATTTGCACGTCACAGCAGAACGTTGTAGTATTTCATTTTCTTTTTTTTGTTTTGCTTTCTTTTCCAACCCCGCTCTTCCCGATATGAAAGTGCTGTAAAACGACAGCACGACAATATCTACCTACTCATTTCGTGTTGAAGTGACACTTGGGTTTATTCTCAGATTTGTCAAGATGTCACCGGGATGGGTGACAAAAAAGAAAATAAAAAAAAAACCAACAACACCAACGTTTTCAGCTGTCACGATGTAATGATGAAATCCAGTCTGCCACCGCACAATGTCAATGCTCTGCGGTGTAACTTTTGACAGAATAAATCTTTGCCATTTTAGATGGAAACCTAAAAGTCCTTCGAGAAGGAGAATATGCATGCGATCTACAAAGGAGGGAATTTCTCAACTCTCAACATCTGACATGACAATAAAAGCTTTAGGACTTTACAAGGAATTATTTTGATAGTTTTGCAACATCAAAAATTGACATATACTCATTTCAGGACTTCTTTAAAGGAATTTTAAGGCATAAATTCATTAAATAATAAAAGAAGGTGAAGCACAAGCTGCATAACTGCGGGGGTGTTAAAGTTTTCCTGTTGCCATTGCCAAAAATATGATAACAATGTAGCTTGGCAGTTTGCAGATTGCACATAAAATAGTGTCCTAACCAAACCACTGAACTAACAGTTTGCTGGACACTGCTACAAAATTCGATGCCAAAATTAGGCGCACATGTGGCTCCTCCTCTTGTTACCAAATTATGATAAGAGTTGCAGTAGGTAGTGGGTGTTCGGTAGGAATAGTTGAATAGTTGATATCAATGTACACAATCTCATGCATACATATGCATTTGGGCAATATAGAAGGACACCACTTATGCCCATAGCATATTGTACTCGATGCTCTTATCGGAACATGGATATCTGTTGGAGCTAAACTAATATTCAGAAACACGCACCAGAAAGGATGAACAAAATCCTTTTGTTTTCGGTAAATTATTTTTGTGGTTTTTGTAATTGAGATGCGGTTTGATGCAATCAATAACCATTAGAAATCGACAACTAGAAGTAGTAGTAATAATTGTGATTTTATTTAATAATATTGAATAGAGTTTTAAATAGTTCACAATAACGTGCATTGGCAATGGCCGCTTCATGCTTCATCTACAATTTGTGCAGTTTTACCAAGATGAGCTCTTCTAATACTTTTCAGGATAAGACAAACTCCAATGGAAAGCTGGACGTCTTCATTGACACGTAGATTACAAAAGCTGCATTCTGGATTTCTTTCCAATCTATAATTTAAATGAAGAAGTTCTCCTCTGACCTTAAAAATTGTTGAAATCATTTTTATACTGTTTTGATCATGGAAATAGTTTTGTTCCATAAGATCAATGTTGAGTATTCGATAGGTACACCTGGGCGTCGATTCTGGTTCTGCGAAAGAGTGAATCGAATAAATCGTTTTCACATTCACTTTCACGCATTGCTTTCATTTTTTCGATTCACTTTGTACTTAAATGCGATTCTCGTTCAATAAGTGAAATTACTGTGGTGATTAAATTGTTTCTCTGTTGTGTTTTGCAAGCATAATTTTTTCTTTGCTCAATTTTTCATTTTATCAATTGTTTATTCAATTTTATATTATAAAATAAATTCTTATCGTAGCGAGACGAAGAAATGTGCAGAGGTTTGAATTCTATTTTTGATTAATGTGCTGTATAAATAAATACACAATTTTGTTTTGTTGGAAAAAAATGCGGATTATCAGACGTAGTCTAAGAGACAACGAAAATCCTTTCGGAGTAACAACAGAGGAACACTTCATACAACTGTATCGCTTTCCTAAATATTTATGCAGAACACTGATTGAAGAACTAACCCCGTTCCTTAAAGCATCATCAAAAATACATGGACTTCCATCGCATATCAAAGTTTCGCTCAGGGAAGTTTCCAACGATCTGTTGGTCAGGACAGTTTGTCTTGCTTGTCGCAAGCATCAGTATCCCAACGACTGCATGAACTGCATAGCGAACCGACACGTACAATTTCCAAGTACTTCGCAGTTTTCAGATATAAAAATAAGTTTTTTTGATATTGCGGGTCTCCCGGGTGTTATTGGTTTGATTGATGGCACGCATATTAAGATTGCAGCACCAAGAAAAGAAATAGAACATGTTTACCACTGTAGAAAAGGTGGTCATTCAAAAAATGTGCAAATAATATGTGGAGCAGATTATTTAATTTTTAGTGCTAATGCGCGATTCGGTGGAACGGCTCATGATTCTGATATTTGGAGATGTTCTAAGACAAAATCTACATTGGAATCTTTATATTCTTCAGGTGAAAGGAATTTTTATTTACTCGGCGATAGTGGTTATCCATTGCAGCCGTGGATAATGACCGCCTTTACAGAAACAAACTCCGAGGCAGAAGAAGCATTTAACAGGTCACACAAAATAGCTAGGAGCCATGTCGAAGGGTGTATAGGCGTTTTAAAAAGTAGATTTCGTTGCTTGTCAGCAGAAAGGATTTTATTTTACGCTCCTGGTAAATCAGGAGTTATTATTAATGCGTGTATTGTTTTGCATAACATGTTAATAAGAGCTAGAATTTCTTTGGTCGAAGATTTATCGACTGAAACTGGTATTGGAGCTGGTGAGGCGGATGTTGCTGCTAGTGGAAATTATAACTATAATGAGCCCAATGTTTTAGCTGAAGGGCGAAATGTTCGACAGCAGATTGTAAGAGATCATTTCTCTAGCAATTTATTTTTATCAAGGAAATAAAAAGCATTTTATTAAATTTAACAACTCGGACAAAGTTTTGCCTATACCTTCCTCTCGTCCAATTTTAGGCGCTCAGACTTAATTTCTATATTTTTTTGCTCCAATTGTAGAAATTTGCTTTCATGATTTGTGGGCAACAAAGGTGCCCGCCTTTTATTTGGACGTCTGGTTGTCGGAGTTTTTGAAAACATTTGGGTTTCCGCTTGTCGCGCGGCTGCTGAGGTACATGGTTTAGCTTCGATATCTTCGTTTTCCTCCTGGAGTAAATCCACCAATACTGCTCTATCCTATGATATAAAACAATGAAAATGTATAATATATGCAACTATAAAAATTATATGTCTGTACTTACAATGTCTGCACTGTCAATGCCTATTTCGAAAACTGGCTCATCCCCCTCAACGTTCCTTTCGGACATTATCTGAACAACTCTTTGCTCCAGTTCATTTAGCTGCTTAATTTTGGCTAAGCCGTTGATGCCGCTGCAGTTTTCGGCTTCTTTTATTTCAGCATATTTTTTCTTGCTGTTTCGGCTGAAAGCACACACTTATAAACTTTATCGAATATTATCGTGTTTTAATAATTACTTTAAGTCGCCCCACGTCTTCCTCCACTGCTCATCGCTCTTACAAGCTCCTCCCAAGGCATTGAGGTCTTTTGCAAGGCTTTTCCATGCATTATTTCTTTATGTCATGAGCAATTTCCAAATTTATTTCTAAGAAGCTCACTAAGTACTCCTTTTGAGCTTGCGTTACGCTTTTTCCCTTGTTTTTTTTTTAATCAAAATCTCCATTTTCACCCTTTCACTTAGAACATTCACTTGCGAATGGGCCCGTGAAAAGAAATTATTCATATGAAAGATTTTGACGTTTGGTTTCACCTTTTCATAAAACGAGAATCGAATTTGCGGTGAAAGAGTGAAAATATTTTCATTTCACCTTTTCACAGAACAAGAATTGACCCCCTGGCTTAACTCTGCTGCGCTTTTGTCCTACACTCCGCCCGATGAGCTTCATCAATTTTCCTTAATAGCTCCTGTATACATCCTTTTCACAAATCTGCGTTGTACTCTGTTAACGGGACATTGTTTTCTGCGCTCAATCTGGACCATTCTTCGAAAAATTGAAGCTGGGTATATATTGCGTGTTTCGTTTATATGTGGAAGTCGGTGGCTTGGTAGCGCCATTGCTTTCAATATGTACTGCATATGCAATATCATTGTAAAGATGTACAAAGGAGGCAGACCTGTTTCTAGATGCAACATATAATTTGGGGTTTTTACTGGAAGTCTGAAGATTTTCGTTATAAAGTATCTTAAGAGTTTTTCTACTTCATCATACGAATAGATACCCCAAACTTCTGTAGCGTAACACATAACTGAACGGACGGCCACTTCAAAAACTTTAAATTTTGTACTCGATGAAATGTTTTTTTTTTGCCTAGTATCTCCTTCCAATTGCAGTTGATTGCCCTTTTCTATTCTTTAAGTTTTTCTTGAAGATGGTGCCTGAATGACATTGTAGATGTTAAGGTACTTGTAAGTCTTAACAATCTCAACTTCCTCATTTTGTCAAAACCATTTTTCCTGCCTTAAGTAACTCCCAGATCCATTTCGGATCACCATTAATTTCGATTTTTCAACGTTGAATTTGAGGTTCCACATGGTGCAGTATTGTTGCAGTCTATTCATTCCATTCCATTAAATTCGATTCTGCCCTGTAGGAATGTTGTAAGGTCGTCAAGGAAGATTGAAAAATGAAGTGGGCTCAGGAGACAGCCCTGCTTAACCCCCATTTCTGATTAAAACCAGTTGGATAGTTGCTTCCCATTCCAAACCGCAGCTCTGTTATTTTTGTACTTTCGTCGATACTCCTAATTTGCTAAGCTTGTAAAATAAAGCCTTCCTGTCGATAGTATCAAAAGCTGTCTTAAAATCGACAAAGAATGCATAGAGCGTTTTGCCCTTATCTATTTATGTTCGTGCGATGCTTGTCAGAGAGAAGATGTGATCCACTGTTGAGTATCCTTTACTGTTTCGCTCAGTAAATCATATTCCCGTACCCAATCTGTTAGTCGTTTTAAGATAATTCCAGTAAAAATGTTCGGAACGGTGTTCATGAAGGAAATTCCTCTATAATTGTTCGGATCGTTTGGATTTCCTTTTTTGAACAACGGGTATATTATACTTCTTCTAAAGTTATCTGGTACCTCACCCACGTCGAGGATGTGATTATATGCAAGTGTTAGTTTTTCAAGGAATCCACTTAAAAAACTCGTAGGGAATGCGGTCTTCTCCTGGTGCTTTATTTAAATTACAATGGTGTAATACGTTGCAAACTTCCTGCAGCGAAAAGACATTATCACTGTTATATATGGGAGAGCATTACTAAGGACTTTAGAACTACATGGCGGGTTCAGTAATAACTGGAAATGATCGGCAAGTGCAGTCATTTCAACATGGATGCCTCTTGAAAACCTATACCGTTAAAGGCCCTAACGACCTTCCAAAACGATTGACTGTCTTTTGTTTCCACAAGTGTTCGTGCGAGTCGTTCCGAGTGGCTTGTTTCCTTATATCTGCAAATATTTTTGTACGACTTGTTTGCATCTTGATACATCGTTTTTGCCATGCTACTGCCTAACTCTCTGACCAAACGTAAGCAGGAAAAAGATTTTCTCCTCGCAACTTCACACTCCCAATCATACAATTTTTGCTTTCTCTTTAACCTTCTAGACCGTTGAAAGATCCTCGCGGCACCAGATATACAAGAAACGAGAGAGTCCACACCACGATTGGAATGAATTTCGCTGTCATTTATATCAAGATTACGTTTATAAGTTGGGGAGTAACTGGTCTTCCATTTAAACTTGGGTAGTAGGCCCATCTCTAGGGTTGTAGGTCTTAGCGGTGGCTTAAAATTAACTATGACTGTTAACGGCAACTGGTCCGAAAATGTTTGTTCACTAACACTGAGATCAGATACATACTCCATCCACTTCCTACGTAGAAAACAATAGTCTATAGTGGAACAGGCTGTGCTTCTTAAAGAAGTCAAATTACCCTTTCGGTCGCTTTTAGAACGGCCGTTAAGAACTCTCAACCCAAAAGATTCACACATTTCCATCAGCTTTTTTCCATTTCCATCTATTTTTGTATCCGTTGCATACCTCTGTAAGCTTAAAGATTGCGATAACAGCTGCGGATCAATCTCTAGCATCTGGGAGTCTCCTGCTCTTGCATTGCAGTCCCCAATTACCATTACATTTTCATATTCAAATTATATTAGGAAATCGTTGAGGCTAGTAAAATCTTCCATCCACTTGTTACAATTTATATATACTGGAACCAAAGCCAACTTATCATTTTTTGTGACTATTTCTATTAAGAAGTATAAGCAGCATTAGTATGACCAATAATCCAATTTAGAAATGTTTTTCAATTACATCCAGTTTCACAAGGGAAGTTTAAACTCCACTCTTGGTTTAGACTTTAGTTCAACAATTAATTCGGTTTCTTGAACCGGATTAGGAAAACTTGAAAGTTGCAAACTCAAGTTTTAGCAACATTTGCAAATCACTCTCATACAACATTTTTTCTTCTGCTAGTTCCTGCCAATTGTCGGCAGTCAAATTTGTCTTTCGAACAGTAGTTTCGGTTTCGTCCTAGAGCTGTGTCAATCTATATCGATTCGATCCTTTTGATTCGTTCCTCGAAAAGGTTTGGTGATTGCAATCACACAACTCCAAATCTATCGATCCCACTTCACATCCTTAAAAAGAACGATTGCGAAACGTAATGAGATGACCGAAACCAATCACAAACCCCATCCAAAAAATATGTGCTTAGAATGAACGAGACCAAAACGATTACAATTCCAGCTAGAATTCGAAAATAATCCAAACAAACTAATGAGATATTTACTACTTTCTCAGTGGGTTTATCTAGACAAAATCTCGTTCTTTTCAATGTTCGCATGTTCTGCACGGCTCAAAAAAATAAAGCCCCAATATAAAAATGAAATTAAGGCCCAAAAGTTGGACTTTATTTCATAATGACATAAAGTTATTTATGTAGACCGAAATAAGTGAATATAAAAATAGTTTGCCAACCTCCCGCGTACTACAAATCTAACAGCGAAACTAAGCAGGGTGGTTGCAGCAGGGCAGCATGGCAGGCGGCCCTTATGTCGCAGTAGTGATTGAACCGACAGATACCTTGTGATAGTATTATATAGAAATAAACTCAAATGAAAATATATTCAAATACAAAAATTAAATAAGGAACCTTATTTCATTCTTATTTTGGGGCTTTATTTCTTGAGCCCTTATTTCCTAGAGCCGTCCTGCACAGAATTTCGGTTGATTAATTTTGAAATGTAGCAAAATTTTCTGACAAAGTCGGTATCATCAACAAAAATATGTCTTGATATTAATGCGATCGACTACTTAACCCTGGAAGAAGTACTTATTTTGTGTACACAAAGGACATGCTTGGTCGAATCGACGACGGCACTTTTCAAAGTAGTCATCCAGGTGACCTATGCACCAAATATTTTTTGAAAGTCTTAGCTTAAATGAAAACTGTATATACGTGACGTGAAATATTGCCAAAGGAAATAATGCCAAATTTAAAATAAGACACCTTTGACAACAGTATCTGAGTGGGCCGATATGCGGGATTAAGGGATTTCAAACCTTATAATACTTACTCCTAAACCTAATTTTCACTTTTAATTTACAAAACAAGGAACACCCGTATTTTGTACTACCACAAAGTCGGTTCGCCGACGAACATTTATAAAAATGTTTACTTACATATAAAAAGTATATTTAGTTGCAATTCGCAAACATCATCACTTTGACCGCGACTACCTGCTATACGAAAAACGAACACAAAACAAATAAAAATATGGAAGAGAAATTTTAAACCTTGAAACTGTGTCGTCGATTCAACGAAGCATGTACTTCCAGGGTTACACCAGTAGTAAAAACAAATATTATTGATACTCAAAATTATGGTGGATTGACAAATCTTTAAATTGAACGACACGGCATTGGAACGTTCGGTCTTTTAAAAAGAACGGTTGGCCAGCTTAGTTCGTTCATTCGATCTACTAAACCTTGGCTCTTCGGCGATGGAATTTTTTTTTAACTTTTTCATTTGCCATCGCATCTAGATTTACTTTAGTTAAGACAATTAGTTAAGGTTTGAAGTAATGCTTGTAAGACTTACCGTTTGGATTTATAATATCGCTGTCATAAAACGACGGTAGTCCTTGGGCCTGGTTAGCAAAAATTTCCACAGTAGTCTTATCTAACGTATCTGTTTTCATTTCTTGAGGACCACCACTAGCGTCGTAATGCTTTCGCTTTTCAGCACTAGATTTAGTTCATCTCGTTTTTTAAGATTTTCGTATTTCGTCTTCAACGCATCCGATTATCGGATATCAATTGCAGACTCCCATGCTGGACTTTATCAGTACCTACCTATTTTTTAACTTCCTGATATACATTAGTATACTTAAGAGAAAGTTATTGGGATCGTGCTGAAATTTCGAACTCAAACTGAGTATGAGGGACGATATTACGACTGTAGAGAAGTCCCAAAAAATTGGGTCCTCCAATGCCGTCCGTCGCGTCGGTCCGTCTGTCTGCCTGTCCGGGATCCATTTGTCGATATTTAATACTTGCTTTGTGTGCTGTTTCCTCGTGGGGTTAAGCAGGTAGTTCTTACGATGGCTAACGAAAGCTGCACTTTAATCGCTTTGATGTTGGTTTATTTACGTCCGCCTTTTAGATTTGCCGGTTGGACCTCAAAAAATGTCCGCAGACCTTTCGGTTTCGTATCACTTCGCCACTGATCGATGACTTTTTAGATTTACGTCTCTTTGCATAAAACCCTTTATTGATATTACCTTGCTGGCATGGCTGTGACATGGAGACAACTTCAAATATTTGAGGTTCTAATTTCATCAAGTGGAGTATGTTGTTCTCGGCTGCTGACAATTTACCCGCATATTGTTTGTACATTGTCATACTAGGTAGAGCCTTTCTTTTAGATTATAAGTTGGCAGTTTTTCTGTCATAATACAAATATTCGTGTTCTCCAATTTTAAACTCGATCTAACCTTTTATTTTTGGTTGGCCTACATATTTATTTTGGTACTAAAAACTGTTAGAAATTTATTCGACTTTTTCAAAAAGCCGAAAAGGTACTCCAGATATAAGGAACTTTTCTGGGGAGTCCCATGCATTTGCACTTAGGGCCTGAAGCCTAACATGGTCCAAACTTGCTAGGCGCCTGCATTATTTTTCTCGCCAGTGATAGCGAAATTCTCGTAGACTTTCCACGGACATTCTGACGAACAAGTTTGATTCTGGATGCAATGAGAGCTTAAAAGACTTTGCCATGTGTTTTCTTAAATATTAAGGCGAACATTGTCAAACATTCGAACTGAACGCGAACTTAGTTGATTGGTCTCTGTCCCTTTATGATTGAAGGCGAAAACTCACATCAGTTTAGAGTGTTGGTTCTTGTCATTCGATGCACATGTCCTATCCAACCTAAGCGACTGATGCACACTTTTCTGACCACGATAGTGTTACTGTATTATTATAAATCGCAGAACCTATTTAAGTCGCAGATTTGTATTTATACCCCAAGCATTGTATGGGCTTAAAAATTTACTCAACTCAACTTCTCGTGATATTTCAAATCATTAAATAGTTGCGCCAAAAACGCCTCCCAAAATTACTTACTTACTTACTTAGGTGGCACTACAGTTCGGGGTGAACCCGGGCCTCTCTGCCTAGCTGCTCTGAGGTCGTGTTCTACTTGTGCACGCAACCCCCCGCGATGTCTTCCTTGACTGCGTCGTCCCTCTGGGGTGGAGTCGAAGACTCTGCGGGCCCGATCGCGTTGTCCATTCGCTCTACATGTCCTAGAATGCGCAGTTTTTTCACTCGCCCGTATAGTTCGTCGTTGAATCTTCTTCTCCTAAACCCATCAACGCAAACAGGGCCGAATATTTTGCGAAGGATTTTATGCTCGAAACGACCAAGGACTAGGATGATAAGGGTCTTGTATAGGGTTATCTTGGTGTTTCGAGAGAGGGGCTTACGACTCAATTGCCGTCTTAACTCAAAGAAACAGCGGTTGCTTAGAGTTAGTCTCCCAAAAGAGATTTGGTAAGGATAATTTTTTTTTTAAATGTTTGGCGGCCTTCCCTGTTCTAAAGCCACACTGACATAGGCTTACCAGATCTTTGACAAATTTCAGGCTTTCGTACTACATGAGAGGAGGGATCTAGCTTAAATTGTCATCATCAGTAATTCTTATCAACATGACAAATTGACTTTAACGTTCTTGCCTCGACTGATTATCATGACTCTGTAGATAGACACCAACTGTATACTTAAATCCTGTCCTCCTCAATTTAAATTCAAGTGCAAAATTTAAATGCATAAAAGTCTCCTTCATAATAATATGAAAAAAAAAAATCTAAACCTAAATTCCTCTCCAGGAATAAATTCGCAGGGAAAATTTTCAATTTCCAAATTGAATACCAACCATTCCTTCACAATTGCTGTTTATATCCTGCAGATATTCAACCACCACACTAGTAGCTGGGCTGGCTGCCTTTGGTTATGAAAATGATGAGCCGCCGCATCGCACAGAGATTTTAATATAATTTCCGTCGGCAGACCGCCAGAAGTCTCTTTTTGCGCCAATGAACATAGTTTATGCTGTCGTCCGTCGCACAAAAAAGTATCTCATTTCAATTAGTCGCGTCTACGATGGCACAAGGACGATATTTAAAACAGCTTTATGTCCTCATTTTTGTACAACACAACATACCACCCATTCAATTTCCAATCATAAAATAGGGACCAATAGTTGCATACATTCATTAGGAACGTTAATTTTTTTTTTTATCAATTTCTGGTTCATTAATTAATCCGCAACGAGACAGCAAACGAATCATCAAAAGTAATAACAACCCTCAACATGATGTGACTTGACGTTTTTCGTTTTGTGGAACATGGTAACACCACATCCTCTTCCCTTTTCCTTTTTTTTGTGTGTGGATAAATTATCCAGCAAATTCGTTTCATTATAATGAGATCCGTTGTTATAGTGAAATGGGAAAATAAAAACAAATAAAAAAACTTTTCCAAAAAATTGCTTTGGCTTCATTTAGTTTTCGCTGCCGGTTCGGTGTGCAATGAATGCTTCCTGCTGAAAAGGGAATAACTTTTACGTTGTGCTATTTTCCATAAAATTGGAATCCGGGATGGGAATATTTTTTTTTTTTGTCTTTCTGTCTTTTTGCAGTGAACACTAACTGGGTTGGCGCTAAAGTGATTTTTACTATCGTAGATACTTCCGGGAAAGCAATACGAGTATAATGCAGAAACTCTGAGATAACTTTTAGCTGCAATTTTATTAAAAACAAATGCAAACAGAATTGTTCTAATGGCTGGATACGGATGTGGAATGAGAAAGGCACAAAGTTTTCTATGGTTGCATCTGTTGTCATTATTACCCTAACATGATGACAAAAATAGGCATCTTACGGATCCATAATATAAATTAAATATAAATATCTAACGTAGGTAGGGACGTGGAAAATGAAGGTAAGAAGATGTTGGATGATGTTTTATAAAGGGTGATCCATTTCGAGGTTCCCTACTTTTTTTAAAGAAAAAAAAACACAGAAAATTCAAATTTAATGGAGAATGTTTATTATCATTTGGAAGAACATACTTTGGCATTTATTTTTTGAAGATTATGTCTATCAAATGTTGGCCGTTGCTACGTCGCAGATGGTCCATCCGTTGAGTCCAATTTTCGATCACTCGTTCGAGCATTTCGACTGGTAACTGGCGAATGACACGCGTGATGTTTTCCTCCAAGGCCTGAATCGAAGCGGGTTTGTCGGCATAAGCTTTTGACTTTACATATCCCCACAGGAAAAAGTCTAATAGGAAAGATCTTGGTGGCCAATCGACCGGCCCAAAACGTGAAATTATGTGCTCACCGAAATGTTCTCTCAATAAGTCCATTGATTGATGCCGAGATCACGAGCTTCAATTTCAGGCATCAAATAGTCGGTTATCATGGCACGATATCGGCGCCATTGACGGTTACGTTCGCACCGGCATAATTTTTAAAGAAATATGGACCGATGATTCCACCGGCCCACAAACCACACCAAACCGTTGTTTTTTCTGGATGGATGAAGTGGCAGTTCTTCAATCTCTTCAGGTTGCTCTTTGTCCCAAATGCGGCAATTTTATTTGTTTACATACCCATTGAGCCAGAAATGGGCCTCATCGCTAAACAAAATTTGCCTCGAAAACGTCGGATCTTCTTGGAACTTTTCAAGAGCCCATAGAGCGAAGCGATGTCGCTAGGGGAAGGTCGAGCGGCTTCAGTTGTTGCACAAGCTGTATTTTGTACGCTTTCAATTTAAGATCTTGACGTAAAATGCGCCAAGTCGTTCCATACGTCAGTCCGACTCTACGGTCTTCGTGTACACTCTCAACTACGGCCGCTATATTTTCTTCACAGCGTGCTAAACGTGGTCTATTCGGTCGAATATTATCCAATAATGAATGCTGGGTCTCAAAATGGGTGATGGTGTTGCGAATAGTACGCTCAGTAGGCCGATTATGTTGACCATAAGTTGAGCGAAGTGCACGAAACACATTCCTCACAGAACGTGAATTTTCATAATAAAGTTGAACAATTTGTAAACGTTGTTCACGCGTAAGTCTTTCCATTATGAAATGCCAAACAATACTAAGCAAACATAACATGACAGCATGACACGACTCACACGTGATCTGTCAAAAAATGCTATTGAAAACAGTATCTCTACTTGGATCACCCGTTACCTAGGGACACCCTACAAACTAAGAATGGGATTGGTTGCTTATAAGGCAGTGTCGAAGATGTACCTACAGTGGAGTAGCATGATCCTTATTTAGACTTGCGATTGGATACAATTCGTTGCTTGTAGGAAGACTCATTTTTGAATGCATGGCATGACTTTCAATAGCATCACATGGAGATGTAACAAGAAGGGAAAAATATCCTGCATTTCTCGTACACAGGGCCTGCACTTACCAAAATAGATATTGCGTGATCTTGGCCATTTCAACGATGCCTTGAGATGTGACATCAGCTATTTCAACCTATGTGGGTGCAGTGGCTTAGTTTGAGTGCGCTGGACCACTTTGCAGGGGTCGCTGGTTCAAACCCCGACCCGTACCAGCTGAAAGTTTTCATTTGCTGAACCACCTCTTGCATACATCTGATAAACAGCCAAGAGTAATAACTGTAATGAGAATTTTCTCAAAAAAAATTGCCGTTCGGAATCGGCATTAATTTGTAGGTCCCTTTCATTCCTGTCAAAAGAGAAATCATCAGCATCCACAATAGTTGGACAAGGTAGGCTTTGAGTCCTGTATGAGCCGTTTACGCCTAATATTTTATTTCAACCGCTCTTATTTCTTAGTAATGAATTCTAAAAGCGCACAAGATGACCCTTATACTCCAAAATACAATGAGAGTCTTCAGAGTCTCTTGACGTTATCGCTTGCCGCGATATCGTCTGCGTACCCAACGAGGAAGGTGTCTTCGGGCATCTCCATCCGCATTATGTCGTTATAGGAGATATTACATTCCATGTTAATTTCTTCCTTTGTGGGCCTTCTCTGGTCTCGCAGATCAGCTCCCGATTCCTAAGATAGTCCTTCACCATGTGTAATAGATAAGCTGCGATGTTGAATCTATTTTCTAGCGCATTAAGTAAAGGGTGCGCCAAATAACTTTTATTTTTGTTGAAAATGCTATAAAAAAAAACCACTGAATATTTTCTCAAATTTCTTTTTTTATTTGAAAGTACAATCCTTCCGGTTAATAATGGAAAATAATTTCATTCAAATGGCTGCCTCGGCTGGCCATGCAGTAGCCTACGCGATCGGTCCAATTTTTAAGCACATTATCGATTGTGTGCAGCTGTATTTCACCAATGGCTTCACGAATATTGTCCTTTAAAGCGTCAATTGACTCTGGCATGTCGGCGTAACACTTATCTATTACGGCTCCCCACAAATAATAGTCCAACGGTGTCAAATCGCAGCTCCGCGGTGGCCAAACGACATCAGATCCGCGGCTGATAATGCGATCTTCAAAAACACTGCGCAAAACATCGAGTGTAGCTTCGGCTGGGTGGCACGTAGCGCCGTCCTGTTGAAACCAAATATTGCTAATATCCTCCTCTTCATTCGTTCAACATGGCCCGATAACGATCGCCATTGACTGCAACGGCCACTCCTTGCTCATTTTCGAAGAAAAATGGCCCAATTATGCCTCTGGACCAAAATCCGCACCAAACAGTGACTCGTTTTGGGTATATCGGCTTTTCAATGTATGCCTGCGGGTTTTCTGTGCCTCAAATGCGAAAATTTTGCTTGTTTACATACCCGCCACGATCAAAATGAGCTTCATCTGAAAAGATGATTTTTTTTGGCAAAATCGGCATCTTCTCTAAGTCGATCGCAGGCCCACTTAGCGAAGCGAAAACGCATTGGATGGTCAGTTGGCTTGAACTCCTGAACGAATTGGACTTTGTATGGCGTCATACCAAGGTCTTTATGCAAAATTCGTCTCAATGATGTCTCCGAAATGTTCAATTGTTGAGAACGACGCTGAATTGATGTTGATGGCGCTTCACGCACACTTTCTGCCACAGCAGCAATTTTCTCGGGTGTACGCGCACTGTTTTTGGCTTTTCACGCTTTGTTTTATCGATGAGGATGCCAGTTTCTTTCACCTTTTTCACAAGATAACGACCATACGGAGCTGACGGTGCTTCTCTTCTTCCAAAATCCGTACGCAATTTTCGCACACATTCTGCAACATTACCATGATTTTCAAAGTAATGTCGCAATATTTCCCAGCGTTGTTCGAGCATATTTGTTCAGCGGAAGGATAAAACTAATTATCTGTCAAATCAGACATGAGCTAAGTGTTACCATTCGCGAAATAAGCGTTAGTTGAAAAAAAAACGTTAAATAGCGAACCCTTTACATCACTCCACCTTGCTGAGTTGAATGTATTTCTTACGTCCAGGGTTGCCATCAAAACGATCTTCTTAGAGCGATGGCTTCCTTGTTGGGCGGTTCGGACAGTCTTCACCACTTTTTCAATAGCTTCGACCGTAAAGCGTCCTTTCCTTCCTGCAAAGTCACCTGCTCTTTGTACTGCATCTGTTAGTCGTGATTTAAATAACTTTTCCATGAGCTTCCCCTCAGTGTCCAGCAAACATAAAGACCTGTACGTAGATGGGAAGCCTGGGTCTCCTTTTCCTTTGCTTTCGTTCCAATCTTTGTTTTTTCCAGGTCTTTGGGAAGGCTCCTTCTTCAAGACAGCTGTTGTACATGTTGAGTAGCAATTTAGGATATGTTTGGGCAGTCACTTTTATTACTTCCGCTGGAATTTCGCCTTGGCCGGGCGCCCCTCTGTTTTGCATTGTCTACACAGCTAATCCCAGCTCTTCTCCACTAAAGTTTCCTGGAGTTTCCTGTCGTCGGCCTGCTGTGTTGTCGGGAGGCCCGCCCGGATGAGTTGGAAAAAGTGTATTTACAATGCGCACCCTCTTATCTTCGTTTAGAGTAGGTGGTGGCGATTGGGCTCCCAGTTTCCGCATTACCATCTTGTAGCCTAGCTTGCAGGGGTCGTTGTTAAACCTGTTGATGTTCCATCTCGTACGCTAATGTAACTAATGCTAATGTACGGTTCAAGATAGAAGTTCGTTGGTTTGCAATGCATTGATGATCGCCGATCCTCTATTAGCCGCCAGTTTTTTATTCTTCCGGAAGTGGTATGGGGCTTCTTTGCCCTGGCCTCCTGAAGGTCGAGGTGTTTCCTACATTTACTACATTTAGGCCTGGTCTCGCAGCCATCTCAAGTATTTGCCTTCCTCGAGAGTCTGTAGTTGGCATTCCCCACTCTTGTGGCCAACAACTAGGATCTCGTCCCTAACGTGTCCATGCCTTTGGGTTTGTTAAGGATTTGCCTCGTACCTGGATCTGCGATGTCTACTTTCCTTTCGTTTTCTTTTATTTCTAAGATTTTCTCTTGCGCTTTCCTTAATAGTAGATTTGGGTGTAATTGATGTTTTCCCTTTCTTCTTCTTGAAAACTTTAGAGAAGTTCCAGTTTTCTAGTCCGTTTGTTTTACTAGAGGGCTAGATGGAGGTCTCTTGTTTCCGACTGGCTATTTCGATACTATTTATTTTTTGAGTTGGAGTTGTCTCTTCTCCTGGCTTTTCGTTCCCGTTTGGTGGCGGAATCTTCCAGGTTGGCTTCAGAGTGGTTCGGACTTTTGCATCTCACTTCATTTTGTCCAGCAATTACGTTTCTGATGTCCATGCTGACATTTTTTTGCTTCGCATATGCATTCTCCATCATTTTTAAGATGTCCCAGCATTTTTGTACTTCTTTGGAAATTGTGCCTTCAGGGATCAAAGTTGATTGGGGAAGCTTTCTTTTACTTTGTTGTCCCTCTGGATAAGAGTCGAAGATTCTGCCGGCTATAGATTTGGCATTATTTTGCTCTACATGTTGTAGGGCCTACTAAAAGGCCTTAGGCGCAGTATTTTGGCCACGTCAATATCGCTGTAAAGCTCGTAGAGTCCACAATTGTGGACTTACCTTGCTTAGGTTCAAAACCGGATTTAGAAACGCACTAATGAGGTCGGGTCAGGTGGTTGGTTTAGGATGTTTAGGTTACTGATTATTCTATAGTTGGCGTAGTTTAAAGGTGATCCTTTCTTGAAAACCGACAAACAATGCTGGAGTTCCATTCATCAGTCATACATCCTTCCGACCAAATCTTGGAAATGAGTTGGTGTATGCTCTTTTTCGAGTCATCTCATCTTATAGACCGTCCGGCAAAGCAGCATTGTTGGCAACTCTGCTTCCCAACCATCTTAACCGCATCCAAAAACGGTCCGTTCAAATTCCTAGAGCATTTAACTTGGGTTTTTGAATTAAACTGCATTTTGTTTCTCTGTTTCTTCTTAGAACTTTATATGGCCGCCGTCCGTAAAAAGATGCGATAGTTGAGACATCCCACTAGCTAAGTTAATTTTGCTTCCAATAAACCAACTTTAATTGAAAAATAATTGACAATTTATTGCCCAATGTATGTGCGAACTAGTCCATCTGATCATCTGCCACAACCACAACTATATCGATAAATTTTATCCATTTAGTCTTTCAAGCATCAATTTTGTATTAAAACTACTGACAAAAGTGCCTACTCTTTGTTGTATATTCATAAATAGATAAGTTCATCGTTGCAGGCAATTATTCCAGTATAATTTGCATCGTAAATGAACTAACTGTAGATAACCGCAGTTTCCTTTCATATTCCACAAAATTCTTCAGGCCCCCCAGTTGTATACCGTGAGAATGAAACATTCTGTGCGAAACCCGCAAATTGCCTTCAATTATCGTTTTACATTGAAAGCCACAAAGTTTAAACTTATTTCCCAAAGGCTAAGAATTTTCCCTAATTGACTTGGCTTAACCATCAACCTTCAACTAAGGGAAAATAGTTTTAATTTTTTCTACACAAAAGGAGGCCTGCAAACGTATAAAGTGTGTCTTAGTACGAAATGATTTGCTATTCATTCGGATGTCCGCATTGTTGTAATGAACCCTTTCCCACATTTTTGTGGCCATAAACACCATTGCCTGTGTAGATGCTTTTCTAAGCCTTTACTCTCATAATTAATGGCCATTCTTTGAGTAAATTTATTCGTTTGGAATGTCAAATGACAAATTTACTGCTCAAGACGTGTCATTCTGATGATTTACACCCTCGACTGGGTGCTCTTTTGGGCGGCAAAACTGTAACTGAATCCATTATTTGGTATCCTTTATCCTTGACTGGTTTTCCACACACACACACACACACAGATTAATGCACTTAAATCTACACAAATTTACGTATAAGGTAAATGTGCTAGAGTATCCTAATGTTGCGGAGAGTCTGCTGCACGTTTGGCACATAAATCCTCAAGACTTGTAAGCCCATTGTCATCCTAATGCGCCGCACCTTGCAGATGGGTGTCGTTTGCCATCGGGTATTAACTAGTTAGTTTGTTTGGTGAGGAGTGGAAACTCTCTGCACATTTACTGCGTGTGACAGGTCCTGATTAATTGGTCTATAAAAAATTGCAAATAGGACCAATCTCCAGACGCACAAAATGAATTTAAATTCCAAATTAATCAAAGTGATGAACTATAAAAATATTTTCAGCATTGCGACTTCTCTCAGGAGGGGAGGGGGGGTCCAGACGTGTGCTTTGTTTGATGCCCCATTCGCTCTTGTGGATCACTGGCCTGACCTTTAGGACTAGAACATTTCCATTCCGTCACATGAGGTGGTTAAAAAATTGACTGTTGGTGCGGTCTTTAAAACGTTCTAGTTTAAGACACAAGTCTGAAGTCCTTGTTATGAGGGAGTCGGACCTAAGTCGATTTTTTAAGAAAAAATCAAAAATCTTCGTTGAAAGTTAGGCCCAGATCCATGCTCGTCAAGGACTGCAGGCAGACACTGGCCCAGGCAAGTCGTAGCACCGGTTCAGCATCACCCTCAAGTTCCAGGGTTCCGGTCCATAGGCACATTGAGGGAAATGAAAAGCCAATGAGCTGGCAAATCTTTGTTCTGCTTTCCGGAGGAAGTCTATCCCCGGCTATAATTCGTGAAGAGAGAAATCTTCTTGCATTTTAGAGCTAAATCGAGGTGGAAGAGACTGAAGACTTACGTCCTATCCTGGATGCTGTGGCCTGGTTTCAACAAATCTAGAACACAGAACCTCAGACAAAGATCGCGTCCAGAGGTCTTAATTCAATATGTATGGGTCGCAGACCGATAGATACGCAAGCAGCCTTTCCATGTCTCACAATACCAACTGCCGCAGTTGCTTGGACACTAAAATTCGCCAACTGGGCAAGCAATTCTTTGACGACCTCATGGAATAAAATTCAACAGTAATCCATTGACCAACGACGATTGCAATCAATCTATGGTCGATATTGGTATTCTGATAATAACTGAAGATGATGTTAAATGTACCCTTGAAAGTATTGAAAGTAGCAAATGCGACGGTCCTGACGGAATTGCTCCAATACTTCTTAAAATGACTAGTAAGACATTGTCGATCCCCCTTTGTATAATTTTTAATAAATCTATTACCAGTGGTCTCTTTTTGAATGATTGGAAGATATCACATATAATACCAATCCACAAGTCGGGTTCTAAACAAAACGTCTGCAACTATAGACCAATCTGTAAAATCTCTTCGATACCAAAATTGTTTGAAAAGATTGTTTATAACAAAATAACAATTCACTTAAAAAATGTGATTTCATAAGAGCAACATGGTTTTATCTCTGGTAGATCAACAGCTACAAACTGATGTAATTTTCACTGATTTTGCAAAAGCCTTTGACAAAGTTAATCATATTCTGCTTATTCGAAAATTATCTTGTTTGGGTTTTCACTCAACTTTATTAAGGTGGATGGAATCATATCTCCTAAATCGAATTCAATTTGTGAAAATTAGTGATAGCTTCTCCAGGTCAATCAATGTTTCTTCAGGTGTACCCCAAGGCAGCCACCTTGGTCCCTTGCTGTTCTTGTTGTTTATTAATGATCTGCCGTCTGTTATTAAACACTCCCAGTGTCTTTTGTTTGCAGATGACCTTAAATTATTTCGCCATGTAGAATCATTATCTGATTCCTGTCTACTACAAGAAGATTTAACTGCAGTCGACTTATGGTGTGATAGAGATAAATTGCTTTTGAACTCTTCCAAATGTCATTTAGAATATTGCTGCATATTCTGGAATCCCTCTTTCAATATATATTCATCAAGAATCAAGAAAGAGTTCAGAGAAACTTCACAAGGTTCATGTATTTTAAATTGAATTGACGTATTGAGACACCTTCATATAAAACTAGATGCTGCTTAATTAATTTAAGTTCTCTCGAATGTCGTCGTAAATATTTCTCGGCTGTGTTCATTAGAGATCTAATTCATTCGTAATCAAATTCAGTGTCCTGCATTGCTTGCAATGATTTATTTTCCGTTTTCCGTCTCCCCGTCGACGACTTCGAAGCTTTTTTAACTTCCCTGAAATTAATCATAGAAGATCTTACGCTCGTAATGAGCCTATAGCTCGCTGCATTAATGTGTCTAACTCTATAATTGCTTCATCTAATATTGACAAAGACCAAGACCAAGCCATTTCCTTAACATACGACATTTAAGATATTTAAGATTTCATGGATAATAAATTTACTGCTGACGCCATAAGAAACACCACATTTGAAATACAAGAATGTTGGCCTCAATGGGGTACTTTCTGAAACTTCAAGGTCCGACTTCAAAGCCTACTAGAGTTTTTTTTTTTTTTTTTTTTTTTTGCGTGTAGCTAGGTGAAAATCGTTGAAAGACATCGCATGCGAGCTTTGCGATAGTGTGGGACTGGAAACACCCACTAAAAACACCCAGGGAAGGCATGGTGTTACCATCCTTCCAATAATCGCACCTAGTCGTCAGACTAATCAGCAATTTTGTTCTAATATGTACTAATGTATTTACGTACAGTTTTAAGGAACTAACTTTGGTTTGTTGCCTTTTCTTTTTTAATTCATTATCACTTTGTTAGTGTGATTATGTTGTTACATATTTCTTTTCTTTTCACCTAGTTAACTAGTTCAAAAGGTTTTACTCTACGTAATCTTCTAACTAAATTAGTATTATTAAGTAGTTGGACTACTTCTAAATTAGCATGGTTGCAAAGCCTAACTTCATGTCTTTTAGCGACCTTCCGAACCTCGTCCTCTACCATTTCAATTTTTAGATCCCTATATAGATCAGCGTTACGTACGTACCACGGCGCATTAACATTATTGCGTAATACTTTGTTTTGGAAGCATTGTATGCTTTGAAGGTTGGACTTACTTGTGCACCCCTATAATTGGAGGCCATATGTCCAAATTGGTTTTAATATTTGCTTGTAGAGAAGCAGTTTATTGTGGATTGAGAGGCATGAATACCTCCCTATGAGCCAATATATTTTAATATATCGTAAATTTAGTTCATCACGTTTTTTCTTGACATGAGTTTTCCAGCGCAACTTTGCGTCCAAAGTCAAGCCTAAGTACTTAGCTGAGTTCGAATGCTGAACCATTTTATTATTTATATACACAGGTATGTGTTGTACGTGTTTATTTGTAAAGTTAACATGAACCGACTTCAGTTCATTTAATTTTATTTGCCATTTGTTGGTCCAATTAGATATATCATTTACTGTCCTTTGCAGTTTTTCGGTAACTTCCTGCAAGGTTTTTCCTACTGCAAGTACAGCAGTATCGTCTGCAAAAGTGGCAACAGTAGTTTCTTCATTTTGTGGTAGGTCGTTCGTGTATAGGAGAAATAGTACAGGTCCCAGCACACTTCCTTGCGGTACTCCAGCTTTAATGTGTTTCGATGCTGAGTATTCATCTTCTTGTTTAATTCTAAATAATCGTTGCATTATATAGGACTCCAGTATTTCAGAGTACTTGCCAGACTTTATCAAAAGCCTGTGTTACATCAAGGAAGATGGTAGAGCATATTTGTTTTTCTTCTAAAGCCTTTTCTATTATATTAGTTATTCTGTGGACTTGATCTATAGTTGAATATTTATTTCTAAATCCGAACTGATGGTTTGGGATCAGTGTTTTTTCTTCTAGAATCGGATGGAGTCGTTTTAGAAGGATTTTTTCGAATAGCTTAGAAAGGATTGGCAGCAATGATATCGGCCGATATGACGTTACTTCACTGGGCAATTTGCCTGGCTTAGGTACCATAATAACTTCCGCGACCTTCCACATACGTGGAACATACCTTAGTCTGAACGCTGCATTTATTATCTGTGCCATTTTTTTCATACCTTTTTTAGGCAGTTTTTTCAGAATTTCACCCGTTATTAGATCAAATCCCGGAGCTTTTTTCGGGTTGATCTTTTCTTTTATTTCTTTGGCTATTTCCCTAGAGGTTACTGCTGGAATCGATCTCTCGTCTTCACACATTTCTTCCATTTGTTGGGAATTATCATTATCGTCATATGGCTGGAAGACATTTTCAAGGTGTTCCGCGAATAGATCCGCCTTTTGTTTGTTTGTTTTAGCCCAGTTACCACTGCTGTTTTTCACTGGCGGAATGTATGCCGTTGGTCTTTTCATTTTTTTTGTAGCCTTCCACAGTGAGTATTGTGTACTAGCATCGTTTGTCAGATTTGTAAGGTATCTTTCCATCGATGCATTTTTAAATTCTGCTATATTTTTTCTGAGTTTATTGTTTAAACTATTAAGTCTATTTTTATCACTCGGAGCTCTTGTCAGTTGCCATCGTTTGCGAGCTCTTCAAAGCCTACTAGAGTTGAAATGAAATGAAAGGTTTATACTACTCGCCCAATCACTACCTCATTGGCAATGAAATATTAAGGATTTTTTTAAAATCCTACAGCCTGCAACAATATGTCATTCTTGGTCTGTCTCCACCAACATTAATTAAATCCGCACTGATCCTATAAATTAAAAAAAAAAGAAAATAAAATAAATTTCAAAACTTCACCCACTTAAATAACAAAAAAAAAGCATTTCAATTGCTCTTTTCAGTGTTTGAAAAAAATGACTGCACTGAATGCCACCATTCTAGGTGGTGCAAGGAGACGCAATAAATTCACCTTATTGCACCCAACTTCTGGCCGGGCTTACAGGCGCACGTTGTACCGTCACATCGTTGGCGGAACAAGACAATAAAACAGTGTAAGTGGATTAGCTAGGGAAGATATAAATTACCACAATAAAGCAGTAAAAATGAGAATTTGTCCTGGTGAATTGAATTACCCCGTTTAGTAGATGAATCAGTGGCTGAGGGTTACAACAACACGACGACCTTCCTACGTGCATTTTGCAGTAGCTAAGGTATATTTCTTTTTTTTTGTTAGAATTTTTGGTTGAGTACATTTTCATTGAAGAATTTGGTTTTAGTTTTAGGTAAGAATTTGACATTCAGATTTGTGGGTTTTTTTTTCATAGATGTTTTGAGGTTCAGGTTTTTTTTTTCTAAAAAAGCCTTACTTGGTTTAAGTCTTCTTACTACTCTTTAACGAACAGTTCCAGATGTTGAACAAATTAGTTAATTGTTGGCCTTCTTTGCTTAGAAAATAAAACAATACTGATAAGCAATAGTCACAGATACAAAGGTTTTGTCAAACGCAGTTGAACAGTCTGACATGGTAGAAACGAGAAGAAAGTTCTTATCAAAACTTATAGAGTTCAAAACGAAAGGTCGCAAGGCTCCTTCCTGTGTTCTTTGGTCTTCGATGCTTAAGAACTTAAGCTACATAATTAGGCTACAATTACATTGGAAAGGACGAATCAGAGTTGCCGTTTTCATTATTTTTTGGGGCAAAGATGCTAACAAAGTAATTTTACGCATACAAAACGCCCTAAAGATGTTTCTAAACTAAACTGAAACACTTATTTAAAAAATTAGACAATGATTGCAACCAAAACTTTGTGGAACTGCTGCCGCATGAATGGCATAAAATATGGAATACCTCCCTAAAATCATTCACCAGATTTAGACAATGATAGTCGGCCAGACCATAATTTCATGTGCTGCAATAATAGGACTCACTACTTCTATAAAAACCGAGAGCAGCTCAGCAAGTCTGGTGCAAGTTAAAGTAATAAAGTCTTAGCGATCAGAGCACTCTGAAATCCAGGAACAGATCCCCAAACTACTTTATGCTAATGAGAGGCATGAGTTTGGAAAAACCTCCGAAACTGTATAAAGTAGTACAAGGATGGTTCCAAAATGAAATCGGGAGTACTGGTATATACGGACCAAATGAACATCGACATAGGGATGGAAAAAAGCTCCTGTAAATTTAAGATAGAATAGCTTGCAGTTGTATAATGCACCCGCATACAGCGTACCAGCACACTTAGCAGGAATACGCACATCTTTGTATGAAAGGACAAGTCTCTGGCAAGCGAAAATCCAGTGAGCGACGACGAATAAGCAGGAAACTCCGCAGCCTTATCCTCACTCAGATGACGGACTATTATTTTTAAGCACTTATAAAATTAAAAAATTTACCACGAAAATAAATACTCTCCTGTCCCCTCTTATTCCTACCTTGTCCTTTTTTTTAATTGGTTCGCGCGCCCAAAATCGTAAGAAGTGGAAGGGCAGCCATGGCCTCATCAACCAATGGCCCACTTCTTTCGAACCATGAGAATGCAACCACTTCAGGCAAACCCGGGTGGAAAAGGCACAATACAGACGGTCTACGTGCATAAAACGATGAGCAGCCTATCCGAAGGTGAGCCGAGCGGACGGCCTGGAGTCTCCCAACGGACCAGCGAGTCTAATCGGACGGGTATGTCCCTGAACGTTGCAAGTGCGCCAAGCCAGTTCTCGAAGCGCAACACCACAAACAGACGGACTGCATCGAGGAGGGGTACCAACCAATGAAGGACACCCCAAAACTTGTTACGAAGAAGGGCAGGCGGCCCTGAAAACTAACATATCCGTACATTAGATATCGCCGGGCGCGCAAAATGCCCAAGAGCGAAATATCACGCAATGAAGGAGTAAGAGTGGACGACCCGAAGTCCAGATCTCCAAAATAAATTGCGCCGGAACTACCCTCGACACGGTAGGGAGCCACGCTCGATAAGGGAAGGGGAGACGATCCCTTTTGATCCAACTCCAACTCAACTTTTATTTTTGTTTTGCCGCGAGTTGTCAAATGGGAAACGCTGTCATATGTCCAGGGTCAGGCGGAGGGTTCGTCTCTTATTGGCTTATTCCAATAATGGGCGAATCCAAGGATTGGGAAATGTCAGAGCATTAGCGGGATCATGTCAGCACACTTTGCGTAGCTGAAAAAGACATGACCCAGTTAAATAAGTGAAAGTGGGGGTGTAGGTAACAGTTGATAATTTCAGAGCGATAGGTGAATTATCCAGTTGGAGCTGTTAACCTATGTCCCATGTAAAGGGTGATTTTTTAGCTGGTTTGGTTTTGGCAACACTGGTTTTGACAGCTGACGTGTGTTTAGTACCTTGTGTTACTGTCAAACAGCTTCAGTTTGGTTTGCAATTTAACCATGGATCGTCTTACAAATGAACAACGCTTGCAAATTATTGAATTTTACTATCAAAATTCGTGCTCGGTTCGAAATGTTCATCGCGCGCTGCTTCCATTTTATGATCGGCATTCTCGACCTTCTGAGCAGTCTATTCGGAAGATTGTGACCAAATTTCGCACCAAATTTACTTTGTTGGACATTAAACCACCAACACGTTTACGTACTGTGCGTATTGAAGAAAATATTGCGGCCGTATCAGCTAGTGTGACAGAAGACCGCGAAATGTCGATTCGGCGCCGTTCCCAGCAGTTAGGCCTTTGTTACAGCACTACGTGGAAAATTTTGCGGAAGGATTTGGGCGTAAAGCCTTTTAAGATACAGCTGGTGCAAGAACTAAAGCCAGCCGACCTACCACAACGCCGAATTTTTGGTGAATGGGCTCTTGGAAAGCTGGCCGAGGATCCGCTTTTTTATCGAAAAATTGTGTTCAGCGATGAGGCTCATTTTTGGTTGAATGGGTACGTAAATAAGCAAAATTGCCGCATTTGGAGTGAAGATCAGCCAGAAGCATTGCAACAGCTACCAATGCATCCCGAAAAAGCCACTGTTTGGTGCGGTTTATGGGCCGGCGGCATTATTGGGCCATATTTCTTCAAAGATGATGCGAATCGCAGCGTTACTGTCAATGTTGAACGCTACCGAGCGATGATAACAAACTTATTTTTGCCCGAAATGGAAGTTCTTGACTTGCATGATATGTGGTTTCAACAAGACGGTGCCACATGCCACACAGCACGCGAAACAATGGCGCAATTGCGAGGCGAGTTTGGTGAACAGTTAATTTCACGTTTCGGGCCGGTCAATTGGCCGCCTAGATCGTGCGATTTGACACCATTAGATTATTTTTTGTGGGGGTATGCCAAGGCTAATGTGTATAGGGACAAGCCCGCTTCGATTGACGCACTGGAAGCCAACATCCATGCATTCATTCGTGAGATACCGGCCGATATGTGTGAAAGAGTATGCTAAAATTGGACTCAGCGGATGGGCTACCTGAGACGCAGCCGCGGTCAACATTTGCATGAAATTATCTTTAAACATTAAATTGCAAGGTTCAAACTATCGATTCAAATAAATATTTCATTCATTTTTTCGAATTCTTTTGTGTTTTTTTTTTTTTTTAAAAAAGTTCTAAACCTCTTAAAAAATCACCCGGTATGAGTGAGTGTAGAGGTGCAGCTGACAATACAAAAGCTGAATCGTCCTTTGGAGCTGTAGTTGGTTCTGCTTCCCCTACAAAGCATGAGTGTGTATGTGGAAACAAAAAAAAAACGGCCGGCCGAATGGACAAAGGGATTTTTAAAACCACTTCTTGGATGACCAGCAAGTTTTTCAGAAATGTTCTCATAATCGAGTAAAGCGAAAAAAAGGGGACTTTGATCGGAAAAATACCAGAAATAGGAAAGGTCAGATCGAGAAGGGATATTTACCAGAATATTACCATTAAGGATAAAGTGAAAAATAACGAGAATATAGAGATCCGTGGCGAGAAACCAACGTACAGCAACGGAGAAGCAGGGAACTAGGAGGATGTAACAGAAAGAAAAAAACAGATAAGTAAAGAGTATTTTGTTTGAGAGAATTCGTTGGGGCTTTGAAAGAGTGAAGGAAAAGATTTTGGTAGGGTTTTTCCTCCGAAAAATCCCAGATAAATTGAGGGACACACGACCATTTGTATATAGAAATTATCTTCACCGTTCGGGAAAAACGCGATCTTGTGCTATCCCAACGGCAAACCGTTCTTTTTCTCCTTCGGTCGTATAAGATTGCCATAATAAAACATACCGTAATTAATAAATTGCCGTGCTCCAACGGAGCATTTATAAAGTGGTGCAAAAAAAAAATCCGTCTTCCATTTTTTTTTATTTCTTTTCTTTCAGAACTTTCACATGTTTTTTTTTTCCCTTTCGTCGGTCGTAGATTTCGAATTATTTTTTTTTAGGTTTCACAATTTCGCCGGAAAATTGTGTGGCGCCCACTACTCATTTGATGTACCGAAGAACAAAACTCTACTCGAAGTCCCCAGGTCATAAGTAATAACCCAAACCCATCGGTAATAGAGTAAACATTTCAACCCAATTACCGATCCTCAACGACCTGTTGAACCCACCCTTAGCTGAGCAGCCGGGAAATCAGCACTGTAGATGGCTGAACGTTGCGCTTGAGTACTTAATTTGACAGTTCAAATAAAGCCGAATTTTTCTGGCGGCCGCAAATTTTCTTACATATATATTTATTCGCTTATTGCGCCAGTAATTTTAATGAAGTATTTGAATCGCGTTTATTTGATTCTGGCTAATAAAAGTGCAACACACTTACATACGTAAACTAAAATTGCAGCCTAGCAAAATCAATTTTTTTTTCGCTAATTTTTTGTAATTTCAAAAATCTGGTACATAGTGAGCGACTTACCAAATGCCTGCCAGACCGTTATTTTATTGATTTTTAGGTAAAAAAAAATTACTAGTCAAAAATTGTTTATCCTTGTAAAAACACGTTAGTCAAATCGTTCACTAGCTCTCCTACTATTAGAGCAAACTCACGTTCACCCAATAATTCGCCAACATTCCGCGCACTATTTTATGCTGACCAACAATCAAATAATTAAATACAGAACGAGATGATGCTAATGAAAGATTAGTTAAAAAACGTACGAAGGCACTGAATCCTTCCAGTTAAATGGAGTAAAAATATGGGATAGCCTGGTACATCGACCGATGAACAGCCTGCTTCATGAGTCGACACAGTCTGATGGGCGCTGACACACTTCATTTGCTATCGTTTGACTCGGTTTGTATTGCTCCAATGAGGTTTGTTTATTCAGCTTGTTTTGCCTGTTTCTTTGTTTAGTGACGGCATTTCCAGTTACTTTCCAATAGTTTGAATGCTTAAAAATTGGCAAAGTGAGTTGAGACGAACTATAGCAATGTTGGAATCCGCCATACAAAAAATTTTCAGTACGAACTTTTGTATGAATTGCGTTTTCTTGGGAATTTGACATCCTTTGCTTCAATTTAATCAAGCAAAGCTTCAACTCCAAACTACGGCGAGTTCTAGGACATGAGACAGAATGGCCTCTGAAATATACCCCTAACCAATCTGCTTTAACTCCAAGTCAGCAGTTAAATAAGCTAAGGGTATTCAGTGTTGGAAAGAATGCATGCGAACCGCCTAGCCCTTCAGCAACAATGGCACTAAGAAGAGATTTCTAGGTGGAACACTTCCCTCCTCTTTCCATTAATTTTGTTGGGCTTTTAGCATTATTTTAGAAAACATGAAGCGCGGATTTGGATATTCAGTAAAATTCGTTGAATCCCTTTTTACCTATTTAGAATGTAATATTTACTAAGGAATGTTATGTCGTTGGAAAGGTATTATTGCGAGGAAGTGCACAATTCGTCTAATACTTTCGCTTTGTAGACGTGTAGGAGTAAACTTCCTTTTGACCGTCACTGTAGGTTTTTTTTTTTTTTGTTCCTGAAGGGTTAGGTTCTCCTGAATGTAAATACTTTCCTATTCAATTCAAACAAAGAGAAACCTCGGAATACCGTCCTCAAGTAACCCAAACCTAAAATCTAATATTTATGGTCAAGTATCACTTCTCTTAGACAAAAGAAATTAATTTCATGCAGCGTTGCTTTCAAATTGAATTTTGACTCTCACAGGATTTTTTTATTAACCACAATAACTCTTCCAGTCATTCCTGGGACACCAGACAGCAAACGTCATAGCGAGTTTTGGGTTCAATTTACGATGTCGTTCAGTTACTCCACTGATAACATCATACCTTATTCACACGAACGACACCCTTTGCAGTGTTAATTTAAAATTTTAATTAACTTAACTTAAAAAAAATATCGCATGCAAAATCCAACCCATTCAAAGCACTTTCGCTATTCTAAGCGCTGGATGTCGCTCCTACTAAAACAAAAAAGAAAGCTCCATGTGTAATGAAAAACGAATACGGAGCGTTCTTTTCCTGGAACACATGCATGACATCGTCCGGCTCTTTCTATTGTCCGATGAATGAATCACATCGTAAATCCAGTAAAGCAATTCCCGGCTACAAAAGGCTCTAGCCTTGGTTATTTACGAGGCTATATACGAAGCTATTTTATTGGCATTGCAACCCTTTTATTACCCACAATTTACGCCATAATACGAAAAAGAAAAAAAATAAGGACGAAAGGAAAGCAGCTAAATCAATGTTTGTTTGATGGTTAAGGCATCCTTTTTTTTGTCTATATTGAAAAGCTTCAATCTTCTTCTTTTGGTTATCCTAACTCCCTTCGATAACAACTATGTGCGAATCTTTGGCATATATCTATCTATCTATCCCTATTTCAATGGCATTATGAGAGACAGGATATCGTCGCGACAACTATAAAAACTAATATTATGCTTAATGAAATATGGCAGGACTTTGGCTGGCAGTGATTCATTTGTTTTATGTCTGTCTAGAAAGAGACACATCCTTATTGTCTTGTAACTTTCGAAAGAGTGCTTATTGTTAATACAAATTAATGAATTGGAATGTGAAGCAATTTGAGAATTCTTCAAGGACAATCATTTGATTTGTTTCTTATTGATTCATGCACATCCGTTGGATTTCAGTAAAACAAAGATTTGACAAACTGTTTACTTGGCAACATCATGCTTGGCATGGATACAGGGTATACAAAATTGTAATTACCACCTCAGCAGTGTATCCTTGGTAATTGAATATCGAAGAAGTTTTTTGTTACATCCCGAGGCCTTCATTAGGAATTGGATCAAACATCAGATGAAAATTATTTACAAAGGAGAGGGAACGCAAAAAAAAAAAAAAAAAACACAAACTGTTTGCTTAAGAAATTTTCAAGGATTTTATTCCATCCACACCCGTGTCGTTTCCGCCACCCAAAAATCAAAGAGAAAAAACACGAAATTTAAAAGAAAAAATTCTCATTAAAATTTGAGAAAATTACAGGCGACACTTTTGCAATTGGTGCGTCGTCGTCGTCGTCATCGTCGTCGTCGTCGGAAAGTTAAAAGCAAAAGCAAACTAGAAACATAAACTTTTAAATTAAATTATGACGCCTAGTATAGCTAAGGGGACACGATAAAGAACAACTTGGGACGAAGGAGGATTTTTTGAATTTTTCGCATTTTCTTCTTTAAATTGGAAAATGGTTCGAAAATGCCCAAACTGTAATTGAATTTCATTTTCTCTTTCATTATAGATATAATTTTTTTTTTTACAATCAACTTTGGAGTGAGAGGTAAATGTTTAAGGGTATCAATTAAAAATGGTAATGATTCAGAAAGTCTGAAAAAGACGTGTACATCATTTATACAGCAAAAGCTTTTAGCTTTGTGACATATTCGCGTTGTTTGAAGACGTTCCCCAGTTCAGGAAGGCTAGTTTTGATATCCCAAAAAGCCTAAGCACTATCATCCTTTCACTTTTCGTGCTTAAAAGTCTTGAGAAATTCATTGACAGGCACCGTTCAGGTATATAAGGAAAAAACAAAGCTAGTGAACAAGGGACAATTTTATATAACGGGTGATCCAAGTAGAGATACTTTTTTCAATAGCATTTTTTGACAGATCACGTGTGAGTCGTGTCATGCTGTCATGTTATTTTTGTTTAGTATTGTTTGGCATTTCATAATGGAAAGACTTACGCGTGAACAACGTTTACAAATTGTTCAACTTTATTATGAAAATTGACGTTCTGTGAGGAATGTGTTTCGTGCACTTCGCTCAACATAATCGGCCTACTGAGCGTACTATTCGCAACACCATCACCCATTTTGAGACCCAGCATTCATTATTGGATAATATTCGACCGAATAGACCACGTCCAGCACGTTGTGAAGAAAATATAGCGGCCGTAGCTGAGAGTGTACACGAAGACCGTAGAGAGTCGATTCGGACTGACGTATGGAACGACTTGGCGCATTTTACGTCAAGATCTTAAATTGAAAGCGTACAAAATACAGCTTGTGCAACAACTGAAGCCGAATTGAATTTTCTGTGTTTTTTTTTTTTAAAGTAGGGAACCTCGAAATGGATCACCCTTTAGCTCGCCGCGTTCTCCCAAGATGTCAATATCATCAGCATAGGCAAGTAAAGGGTCTGCCATCTAACGTTTTTTTTTTCAACTAGTGCTTATTTCGCGAATGGTAACACTAAGCTCATGTCTGATTTGACAGATAATTAGTTTTATCCTTCCGCTGAACAAATATGCTCGAACAACGATGGGAAATATTGCGACATTACTTTGAAAATCATGGTAATGTTGCAGAATGTGTGCGAAAATTGCGTACGGATTTTGGAAGAAGAGAAGCACCTACAGCTCCGTATGGTCGTTATCTTGTGAAAAAAGTGAAAGAAACTGGCATCCTCATCGATAAACCAAAGCGTGAAAAGCCAAAAACAGTGCGTACACCCGAGAAAATTGCTGCTGTGGCCGAAAGTGTGCGTGAAGCGCCATCAACATCAATTCATCGTCGTTCTCAACAATTGAACATTTCGGAGACATCATTGAGACGAATTTTGCATAAAGACCTTGGTATGACGCCATACAAAGTCCAATTCGTTCAGGAGTTGAAGCCAACTGACCATCCAATGCGTTTTCGGTTCCCTAAGTGGGCCTGCGATCGACTTAAAGTAGATGCCGGTGGCGGGTAGGTAAACAAGCAAAATTGTCGCATTTGGGGCACAGAAAACCCGCACGCATACATTGAAAAGCCGATATACCCAAAACGAGTCACTGTTTGGTGCGGATTTTGGTCCAGAGGCATAATTGGGCCATTTTTCTTCGAAAATGAGCAAGGAGTGGCCGTTGCAGTCAATGGCGATCGTTATCGGGCCATTTTGAACGAATGAAGAGGAGGATATTGGCAACATTTGGTTTCAACATGACGGCGCTACGTGCCACACAGCCGAAGCTACACTCGATGTTTTGCGCCCTGTTTTTGAAGATCGCATTATCAGCCGCAGAGCTGATGTCGTTTGGCCACCGCGGAGCTGCGATTTGACACCGTTGGACTATTATTTGTGGGGTGCCGTAGAAGATAAGTGTTACGCCGACATGCCAGAGACAATTGACGCTTTAAAGGACAATATTCGTGAAGCCATTGGTAAAATACAGCTGCACACAATCGATAATGTGCTTAAAAATTGGACCGATCGTGTAGGCTACTGCATGGCCAGCCGAGGCAGCCATTTGAATGAAATTATTTTCCATTATTAACAGGAAGGATTGCACTTTCAAATAAAAAAATAATTTTGGGAAAATATTGAGTAGTTTTCTTTTATAGCATTTTCAAAAAAAAAAAGTTATTTGGCGGAACCTTTAACTGAAGGGAGTTTTGAAAAATTGTACCTCTGGTGTTGACTTGTGTTTATTTTAAAGAAAGGACATGATAACGCGTCGCCTTGTCTCAAACCTTTTTGGACATCCAATGACTCGGTCGTTTTCTTGCCGACTTTGACGAAACAGCGTCAAACGGACGTGTTTGACATGGCTTTGTATACTTCGTTCCTATATAGGTACATTCTTTTTTTGACAAGCGATTCAACAACTTTCGGAATTAACTTTAGTTTTGCTCGAGGTCTATAGTTTACTACAGAACGTTTCGGCCCGGACTTGTGAGTTGGAGTAATGAATTAGCTCTTCGAAGAGTCCAGAAAAACACCTTTGAGGCTTTGCCGGATTAGATTTACAATTCTTGAAAAAAAACCGTACTATTAGCGAGGGTAAGTTTGTAAGCCTAAGGAATCAGCGCTAAACATTGTTGGGAGTTGGTGCTGTGAACAAGTTCAGTAGCTCAACCCGATAAAGACGGAGCTTTCTATAACAAGAAGAAGTATCCCTTATAAAGCAAAGTGAAGTATATATTTGTTTGCGCATCACAAAGAGGTTTCAACTAAATACAAACAGTGCCGTAGGATGTACAGAAAAACCTGTCGTCTTAGCCCCAGACAAGACTGTTTCAGTGGATATATAGATTTCACTATATTTTAGTGGACACAATCTAATACTCTCAGGAGGCATCTGACACAGGCACAACAACTTGAATGTTTATGAAGGAAGCCTCGACTCCATGTGCTCAATGTTTTGGGCGCGGCTTTCGAGTAATTTGCCTTGGCCGCCTGGAATGGAGCATCTATGTATTTCAACCAGAGATTTCCGCGACTAGCTTCAGACCGAGTGCTACCATTGTGTTAATAGATGGTTCCCTTTTGAACGGACTCGCGGTAGCCGGAGACGGGTTTAGTGATTTTCGGATCAATTTATCTGAATCCTTAAGTGAACTGTATTTCAACCAGGGATCTCCGCGATCGCAATTGCTGGAATATTCTTTATAGGTAAGGAGAAAACGGCTCCGCCTTTCACACAATGAGAAGATAGCCATTCTGCTGTTATAGCCTACTCTACTACGGCGATCACCTCCTAAATTTTGGAGGAGGCCATAAGTAACCTGAACAAGGATGTGTAGTTGTAACTCTGTAACTCTCCGGAGCTGAAAGAGCTGACGTTCGTGTCAGGCAAAGCTCATTATCAGCCTTTTTGGCCAACAACCATCCATAAAATGCTGACCACAAAATTTGTCAGCAGATGTTCGAGTCTGTTTGTCGATCTAAATATCTTATCACTGGTTGAAGTCCTCTATAGGAGCATCTGAGGTGTTATAAGCTCGGGCTGTGTGAATGCTGCCCGGAAGCTGGCGAAACGGTATAACACTTCATCTTTGAATGCCCAGCTTTGGCCAGAACCAGACTTACTTTCTTTGACAAACATTTCGCTCATGAAGCCTTCTTCGCTATGCTGAAGCACTGTCAAAGTCACGAATTTAAGGGTTTAAATGTGAACTAGTACTGTACCACTCGAATGACCTTTTTTCGTATACAAAACAAGCCAATGTGGCATTTACGTAGGAGGTTGATGTTATGAGGTGATTAATAAAGGGTGTTTTTTTTAGAGGAATAGAACTTCGAATTGAAATAAAACACAAGAAAATCGTTTTAATGTCCATCAATTTGGCTTTATTGGAAGAATAATTTTATGCCATTGGTTCGAATATAGACAAGTCTAGATGTCCAATTTTCAACGAATGTTTCCTTCAATAAATTGATTGTGACGTGCGCTGTGTAACATGTAGCGCCGTCTTGTTGGAACCACATCTCATCCATATTCATGCCATCCAATTCGGGAACAAAATAGTCTGTTGTCATGGCTCTATGCGGGTCTCCATTAACGGTAACTGACTCTCCAGCATCATTTCGGAATATGTATTGCCCAATAGAGCACACCAAACAGTCAGTTTTTGTGGATGTAATGACGTTTCAAGAGTCTCATGTGGATTCTCTTCACTCCAAATGCGGCAATTTGGCTTGTTGACGTAGCCATTCAACCCAACCCAAAATGAGCCTCATCACTGAACAAAATTTTGCCATAAAAATCAGCATCGATATCAATCTCATTTTCGGCCCATACCCCAAAATCACGACGCATTGCATGGTCTCGCGGCTTTAATTCTTGCACAAGCTGGATCTTGTAAGGTCGTAAGAAGAGATCTTTGCGCAAAATCTTCCATAAAGTTGATGGACAAAACTCCAATTGCTGTGCTCAGTGGCACTTCGAATCGATTCATTCGGGTTCTCTTCAACACTTTGCTCTACAGCGGCAATTGTTTCTTCGGTACGCACTGTTCGACATCTCTGCGGATGCGTATTATCACATAGAGTAAACGTAGTGCGAAAACGATCCATGGTTAACCCAATTAATTGCTCTGATGGACGATTATGTCGGCCATAAAATGAACGGAGCTTGCGGTAAACTTCGCGAGCTGAACCATTATTTTCGAAATGAATTTGCACGATTTGCAAGCGTTGTTCATTTGTCAACCTGTTTATGATGGCAAATGGCATACCAAACTGAACATAAACGACATTAGAGTTGCCAGATTTGACCACAAAATGTCAGTTTTATCTCTATTCGAAAAACCAACCTCTAAAAAAAACACCCTTTATCTGCATCTCAGCCTTAAGTCGTTCTACTTCCCAGGAAGCTAATACCCACCATTACCACATGGACCTCCTTAATTTGTGGCCTTTCTCTTTGAAAGGACATTTTTGAATAATTAAGAAAGGGTGAAAGGACTATATATTTAGTCCATTCCGCCCCTTAATCGCTTACTTCTGGACAGCATTCAAATAAAGCAATTCACGCCATAATGCATTAAACTAATGACAAAGATAATGTGCCATCATTTGCATAAAAGACCAATTCATTCTGGCGGACAAAAATTCTCAGACAGTTTACTTTCCGTTTTTTTTGAGTTGCAAGGACGAAAATGTATTATACAAATGGACATGTTTGTATGGTAGTGTTCTTCCTGTTTTGTTTTGTTTTTTCTTTCGTTTGGCGATGTTTTTCTTTTGCCAACATAAATCTTCCCAAGAAGCTAGACTTGCGAGAAAAAGTACACAAGCAAATAAGTAAAAAGAGGATATAATGTACACTCAATTGAGTGCAACACATCCTTGCAGATAACTTACTTATGGCGCGGCGGGCGGCTGGAGCACAAGCAGAAATAAGTTCATGTTATAGAGACTTGTTTTTTTTTTTTGTTTTTTTCCACTCGACAGTCAATCGGATTTATCTGCGAAATAAAATGCCTCCAGGCAGGATGTTAGTTCGGTAGTTGTAAACAGGATTTTTATTCGAAATTTATTTGCCTCTTTCTTGTTGCGTTGAATCGATTTTGTCATATTTAATGTGACTTGAAGCATGAAGAATATTCCTATCTCTCTTACCTAAGGCATTAAACAAGCTTACCTTCGTCTGGATTACTCCCACAAGATGTAGATGCACATGCTTGTAATTAAAATTTATCCAATATATCCTGCATGACAGGAGGGATATTATTTATCCACAAGCCGCGCGGCGGACATAGTCATTCACCATCAGGAACCAAACCACCCAAAAACTCATTAACTTCACGTTCTGATTATAATTACAGAGAAGTAGCGAGCGCCAGCAAGGACGAGAGAGAACAAAATAGATTCATTGTCACCTGCACTTCATCAGAGAGTAGGAATACCACAGCAGCAGTAGGAGCGTCTGGTTTAGGATTTGAACCTTTTCAACGGGAAGAACGAAGGATAATTACTCAGCCGCAGCGACACAAAAGTTCGAGTAATCTTCCGTCCTTTCATTTATTATGGAAAACTCCTCTCCGGCAGTTAGCAATCACTTTTTAAATCTGTACGTTGAGTTTTAGATTACCTTGAAACCTTGAATTGCCAAATTGCTTTAGGTAACGATGACTGTTTTGGGATCTATAATTAATTTTAAGATCATACTGTCGTAGGGTTTAAGCTTTGCCATTTTTGAATTAAGTTGAGTCTGGTGTTAAGTTTAAGGCAGGTCAATAAGTTCATTTTGATTTTTGGAAGGGTGGCTGCAGTGGCTAAGTGGTAAGGTGCGTTGGATCACTAAGCGAGAGGTCGCTGGTTCAAATCCCGACCTGTACCACCTGAAAGTTTTTATTCGCTGCCCCACCTCTTGCGAACGTCTGACAAACATCCAAGAGTACGAACTGTCATGAGAGGCTTCTCAAAAATTAATTGCCGTTCGGAATCGGCATTACACTGTAGGTCCCTTCCATTCGTGTCAAAAAATATATCTTCGCACACACAGTGGTTGAAGAAGCTAGGCTTTGGGCCGTTTACGCCTAATATTAATTTTTTTTTTTTGTTTTTGGAAGGCGTCGCTTAGAGGCTCAAAGACTAACGGCGGGACAGATTGTGCAGTCTTAAAGTGTAACCAGGTCATAAACTTCATTATGTAACTTCGTGAACAGTAAAAAGAATCCCCAGAATGAAGAGCTGTTGAAGAAATAGAGAAAACCTTTATGGCAATAGCAACTTTTCTGAAACACTTTGATAGACTACAAGGCAGTAAGAATGATCCGCACAAGTAGAACTTGCTCTTCTTCTATATGATGGCAGTTCGGCCATAAACTCTGGTAGGCTTAGCCTTGGACTTATGTAAAGTCCTAACTCCAACAACAATTGTATGACCGATATTCACGTTTAGCAGTATAGTCTGGAAGTGCTGGTTTGGAAGTGATACTAAATTTGCAGCCCTTGGGCTTGGATCTATACTTGCACGAATCAACTGGCAAGAGCGCCTCAAGGATCAGCTGGAACACAGGTCTTGTAGGGCAGGCGCAAATTCTGAAAATGTATGTAGGAGACAACGTAAGCTCTGACTACATTTTACCCTACATGGCCTTTGACAAAACTTCTCCTGCTCCCATCAGAGCAGGGAAGAATGGAATACGAATGAAAATGACACCTATATCTTTATACACAGATGGATAGAAGATGGATTGTGGAACAGGTGCCGGTCTATTCTCAGAGAAAATAAATATACCTTACTCCATCAGACACCCTGACCAAAGTAGTGTTTTTCAGCTTGAGGTTCTGGTAATCATGAAGCAGCCCGTGCTGTAATACCACGGAATGAAATTACCATTTTCATTCACAGTCAAGCGACCATTAAGGCAAATAATGCTATTGAGATCAAGCTGTATCACCGTATGATGACCGTATGTATGTCTTTGCTGAGTTCTTGGACACAGGGACATAACCGGCAATGAGATGGCCGGCAACCTGGTAAGAAAAGGGTCAGAAATTAGTCAGACATTAGTCTATCAAGTGACCACTCTGCAAACTCAGAGAACGAGTGGAATAACTGTGAGGTATCACGGAAACTATGCCAGAATATAATAAAAACCGAACCAAAAAGCATCTACAGAAAGAACATCGCTATCCAAGCTAGTTGGTGCTTTAACAGGTCATAATTTTCTAAGAAACCGAACGATGAAACTAAATCTCAAGGCTGACGGCATTTGTAGATGCTGCGGTGATGAGGAGCTCCACGAGGATACATCTCACTATCTCTGTCACTACCCCGGTTTCTGTCACTTGAGGAGTAGGACACTTGAAGGTTTCTTCATCCAAGACATTGAGGAATTGTCAGATGTGTCACTCTCTAATCTTTGCAGGTTTCTGAAGACATCAGGGTACTTTGATAGAATTGAGTAGCTACGAGCGGGTTGAAGGATGCCTCAGACACAACTACTGGTCCATTGTACTACCATTCAGATACCTTACTTGAATGTGCTTAGTCTTTCGAAGAAAGACCAAAAGGAGCTTCAGTGATGAAGAACTTAGATGTTTGGCGCTCACCACCTTAGCCCCTAAAATCCGTCACCTTTGCGACCAAAGGCCCGACACCTGCAAAGAAAGTGTTCTGCTGTATCATCTTAGTAGTGTCGCTTAAGCCCAACACATTTAATTGTTTAGCGAAAGCATGGTTGCCCGAAAGAACGCCTAAAAGCAGCAATGTTATTAATCGGGAGGGGAGGGGAAGATTCATCAATTCATCAGAGCATCCGCGAAAGCCTATTCCACCAAACAACCACGACCAACCGAAGAGAGTAGTGGTCTAATCATGGCTGTATTGATCCAAAGAACCCTATTGGGAGATAAATTGCACAAAATCGCCTTTACACTGCCAGAAAGTCGACAGTGCTTTATCGGCTTTCGATTCAACTTGCTTGGACCGTAGAAGTTCTTTATCGAGGATTACTCCCAGACATTTGACTTCATCAGAGATCGGGATGTTGACATCTTTAAGCACGAGTTGGGACAGACCATTGACCTTTCTCCTTCTCATCAAAAGAACAACCGAGGTTTTAAAAGGATTCACTGAAAGCCCATTTCTAGTGCACCAAACATCGATCAAATCTAGGGCTCTCTGCAACTGAGAGGAGCAGACAGCCCCTAGGTTTGAACCAACAGAGAGAACGGCGACATCATCCGCATAAGCTTGAGTCTAGTTTCCAGGAAGATTGACAGCCGCAAAGGCAAAAGGGCTACCACCATACACCTCCTTGAGGGCAGCCCATACCTACTGAAATTAGAAGAACGTTTAAGCGAAAAACAGTACTGTTCTGCATTGTTCAATGACATCACACAAGCCTTTAAGCCACTACTTTCTGGAAAGTTACCTTTCATACTAAAAAAAAAAACCATTAGACACTTAGACTATTACACTAAATGCTACCAAATGTGCTAATATAACATTTACCTGTAGCGGAGCAGTTGTAAACACATCTCTGTTGGATGCTACCATGTTACACTCTATGTTTGCCTCATTTTCGTAAATGGTTTAATGGCTTGCGTCTTTACATTTATCATTAAGATGTTGCATAGTTATCGACCTACAACAATTTTCGGTAGGTCTCGCCGGCCTTTAGGCCTTCCTCTCGTCGCGCTTTTATAGGAAAGCCGTCTGACATTGCCCTGTTTAACAGGTTCGTAGGGCCGACAACACCAACTGTGCCGGCCTAATTTCTTTTTGCTGAAATAGGGTCCTTGACGTGATGAGTTCCTCGGTATCTTGAAATTGTCAATCGCATCAAGCTGTCCTTCAGCGCATCTTCATTTCAGCTGCCCTGATGACTCTACAGGTTTTTTTTTGCTTAGCCCTCTACCGTATACAAAGGCATATGTTGATTCCCAGGCATAATTATAGGCACGGTTACCGTTTTGGTAGAATCCAACCACTAAACTTGGTAGGTTTTTTTAAGCTTTTGTAGGATATTTTTTTACATGTCTAAAGTCTATGAAACAAATATTTTTTTAACTTGAACATATACCTTATAATGTCTTCGCCATATTAAGCCTAATAACTGAAACGGCCTAAATTTTGAAATTCCTCTATACTTTGAAATTGTCAATCGCATTAAGATGTCCTTCAAGGGATCTTCATTTTTAGCTTACGGTGTATTATACGGTCATAGAAGATAACAGAACCCCATGCTTACACGATGTTAAATTGCCTAATATGAGGTTGGTTTGCTTTTGAACATAGATCCCAGATTAAAAAAACAAGATTCCTTTGGTAAAGGGTGGTCCAACGAAAACGCACGATTTTATTTGTAAATAAACCAAAAAGTTTTCAAAGAATTATCTTAATATATTTTATTATGATAGAAGGATCTATGACAATTATGTGTGAAATAAAACATAGGCCAAATGCTAGCCACGGCTTCGGTGGCATACGTCTATCCGGTGGGTCATAGTTTCAATGACTCTGAGACATAATTGAGGTTCAATGTTGTTAATGCGCCGAATTATCTCATCCTTTAGCTCTTGAATTGTTTTTGGCTTATTGACGTACACTTTTTCTTTTGTCAAAACACATGATCGAGGCGGCCAATTAACATCGCCACTACGTGAGATAACACGGCCATTCTCGCGCAAAAGAGCCATTATTTCGTTGGATGTGTGGCAAGTGGCACCATCCTGTTGGAAGCACATATCGTCCAGGTCCATATCCACAATTTCTGGCCACAAGAAGTCCGTTATCATCTCGCGAAAGCGAACACCATTCACGGCAAAATGCTTGGCCGACCCCCTTATAGTAGAAGTACGCCCCGATGATGCCGCTTGCCGGGAAACTGCACCAAACAGGTACCAACGAGCTATTCAATTATGTACCTCTCCATGGTTTAATTCCCCAAACACTAAAAAAAAGATATGTCAAATTAAGTTGGGAAAAAAACTAGACGTTAAGGTGTGACTCTATTAACATCGAGCATTATGGGTGGACCACCCTTTTATCCATCGCTACTGGCAAACTCATGAAGAACAAAGCTTAAGTGGTCAAGTGGTAAAAAAAAAGTGGTCACGTCCTAGTGTGATCTAGAAAGCCACTGGTCTTAGGGTGTAGCTTTCGCTGGCAGTCACTTCAACCAACTGACCTTGCCAAAGAATAAAATTTCAAACGACTGAGTGATCCGTAAGTTTTGAGTATTTTAAGAACTCAGCTTTTACATAGTTTATACTCTTATTTTTGAAAATGTGCATAAGAAAAAAAAACGCTAATAGCGCGCGCGCTGATAGCTGAAAAGAAAGTGTGCTGTGCTGTGCTGTACTGCGTAGTCTGGATAAATAATCCAAAAAAAAAAAAGAAAAAAAAGTGCATTGTGTTAGGGCAATCCTTCTCGCCCCACTCCCATTTGTTTGCTGCTGCCTTGCTTGGCTATAGCAATTGCCGTATGTTTTTGCGTGCACTTGCTATGGCTGGGTAGGGTATCTTTTGGCGAATAGCGGGTGCGTTGTGTAGATTTTGTTGGTAGACCAAAGCAATTCATTCATTGTATGGGCATAACACCTGCAGTGATTTGTTTTAGAAAGATGACGTAAGGATCTATGAAACACAGGTCAGCATTGATTCCGATTTAACGGAGTTTATTCTGGCTAAAATTCCATGTCCGTAGGGAATTAACTCACTACTGTTTTATTTACAGAAGCCTTAACCAGGACAGGCATTCAACTTATAATGAGTTTGATGCGCTGTCTGATTCCATCACCAGAATTGTTACCCTTTATACTCATCGATTTCAATATAAACAATTCAAGTTGGGTTTGACATTCTGGACAGCCAACACCCGAAGGAAGGTATGTCGAGATCTTTGCTGAGGTAAATAACTTAACCCAGATTGTAAATGAGCCGACACGGATACCGGACATTAGCGGTCAAAACGCCAACACTCTGGACTTGTTTCTTACCTCTCACCCTGATAAATACGCTTTAAATGTATTATCACCTCTAGGTTCGTCAGACCATTGTATCATATCGGCGAATTTCTCGTACTCCAGCCACACAGTTAAAGAACAAGCTCCTAAAAGAACCGTATGGCAATACGAGAAAGCCAATTGGGAAGCTTTAAACGGATTCTTTGGGAGTTTTAACTGGTCGTTGTGCTTCCTCAACAACGACGTGGAAGCCGTGTATCCCTAACAGGATAAAGAGTATCAAACCTAAGGAAAACGCGTGGTGTGACTTGAGCTGTAAAGAAGCTATCAGGGCTAAAGAGGTAACTTTTCGGTCATTTAAGGCCAACCCAACTGAGGATCAAATTCTCCTACGACCAAAAGTTGAGGCAAAAAATACTACAAAGTCCCTCCGGTAGTAAAAACTTTTGGTCGTTTGTTATGAATATTAAAAATTCGGCCTCGCCATCTATCCCTACACTCACTTATAATGGCACTCCAGCTGTCAGCTTTTCGGATAAAGCCAATCTGCTTGCTGCTCATTTCGCAGCTAGCTCAACGCTGCCAGATTGTACTTTATCTCGCCCTGTACTCGAGCGCGTAGAATATTCTATGGGACCCATTCATTTTCGCACTCATACAGTGGCAAGAGTTCTTCGAGATCTCAACATATATAAATCCGCTGGTCCAGATGGTATTTCCCCTATAGTTCTGAAGAGGTGTTCTTCCACGCTGGCAAAACCACTGCGTAAGCTTTTCTATCTGTCCTATTCTTCAGGGCTCTTTGCGAGAAGATGGAAAACAGCATTTGTCCAGCCCGTCCCAAAAAAAGGCGAATCTTCCTCTCCCTCCTCTTACCGACCAATTGCACTTACGTCCCTTCTTTGCAAGGTCATGGAAATGCTGATAAATCGTCAGCTTATGAAATATCTTGAATCGCGGAAACTTCTTAATGACCGGCAGTACGGTTTTCGCAGCAACAGATCCACTAGTGATTTGATGACATATCTAACCGAAAAGTGGAACCAATCTATTCACCATGGTGGTGAAAGCAAGGTCGTTGCGCTTGATATTTCAAAGGCATTTGACAGAGTTTGGCACCAAGCTCTCTTGTCGAAAATGCGTGCATTTGGGATCGATTTTACCCTTCTTCAATTGATTAGAAATTACCTTTCGGACCGTTCAATACAAGTCGTTTTAAACGGTTTCAAGTCTGCAACTTACCAAGTAAATGCTGTTGTTCCCCAAGGCTCCGTTTTGTCTCCGACTCTCTTTCTCATTTTTATCAATGACCTCCTGTCTGTCACTTCTAATCCTATTCATTCCTTCGCCGATGACAGTACCCTTAGCTTTACATATTCGTTTCCTGGGCAACGCTTCGCATCTTCGATCGTTGAACTGGAACGGCAACGTATGTTAAGCTCATTAAATTCCGATCTCGACAGCATACTTAAATGGGGTGAAACCAACAGAGTGGAATTTAATGCTTCCAAAACACAATGCTGTCTGCTTTCATTGAAGCGAAACCCTGATTCTCTGCCATTATCCATGGATGGCACTTGCATCGCTGAAACCGAACGACTTTCCATTCTCGGTATGAGTGTTAATGATAACCTTCGTTGGAATGACCATATATTCGATGTCGCCAAGAACGCTGCGAAGTGTCTAGACTTCCTTAAGCGATGCAGGAACTATTTCACCCCTTCTGATCTGGCAAAAATTTATAAGGCGTTTATTCGCCCCAAACTTGAGTATTACGCTCATATCTGGTCCGTTTAACCAATATCATATTTGGAGCTACTTGACAGGATTAAAAAACATGGCGATCGAGACATCGCGAAATCACTTGACTCTCTTAGTCATCGTCGTAATGTCTCCTGCCTGTCATTGTTTTATCGTTGCTTCCACCACAAGTGCTCAAATGAAATAGCCAGTTGCATTCCACCCTTACAGCAATTCAACCGCAATACTCGCCTACAGTGAAATACAAGGATTTGTTTCTTAACCGTACAACGCGAATGTGGAATGCTCTACCTCACTATGTTTTTCCTGACCATTACAATTTACAAATACTTCGGTTTCTCATTCTTTCGTCTAATCCTCATGTCCCTAACGCCGTGCCGCTCCAAAATCCCTTAAGTGCGCGTACATTATACAAAAAAAAAATAGTCCCTATTCAACAAAACGTTCGTTCTTCATAAACTTTCAACATAAACTTTAAGGTGACAAGGTATTGCGGCAGTGCAAAGTGTCGCAGCCATCTCAAACCTTTACACTATTCTTCTTTTTTTTATCCCAACAAAATGCCATCCCTTTATATTCGAATGGAATCTTCTATTCCCCAGCGACATGTCCCACTTCAACTATATTGTACACAAAATCATGTTCAGATTGTTCTCGTCTAAATTCAATTTCACTGCTCCCGCCGCCGCCGCCAGCCCACCAATTCGAACCAAATTCACATGACAACTGTCAGAATCCAAACAAAAATCACAAATGTTATTCAAAATCAAGGAGCGCTTTAACATCCCCTCGAATTCGAATGTCAACAATCGCTGTGTGTGTAAATCGATAAGGGTGCGCCGACGACAAGAGGCAACGAATGTAAAACTTGTAAAAACAAATTCCCATAAAGCTATCCAATCCACCTTGGGAGAAATCAAACAATTTTCCAGTACCTTGAAGCATGATATCTGCACGACTGAAGCCCATCGTTGTCAGCGTATCCAAGTCAAAAACGTATGTACGAGTATGTCGTCGCTGCAGTAACTTTCACTTTTTACCAACCTGCTAGCATAAATATTATTCCTTTCTATGTTACACACTTGAGTGGAGGGAAAAGTCAATAGACAACGACGACGTGCCTGCCAACCTGAGTCGAGTTTGGCAAAACCATTCAAACGAGATTGAATGTCCTTCTCTCTGCAACTACTACTACTAGGAATACAGGACACTAGGAATTTTTTTTATTCAAAGTCCTCATTCAGGTGATTGTTCAAATTGCTTTAAGTATGTCATATATTATGTGACAGATCCTGGACCTCATTTCTAGGCATACACTCCTCGGGTCCGGAACCAACCTACACTTTATTTGCACTGGCAAATTTGATTCTCATTCCACTTGAGCGATGAAGATGCAATAGCATCGTTGGAAGCTGTTTACTTTGGACGTGGTTTTTTTTTTTTGTATCATCCGCGTTCACCAAGGCCTCGCCGCTATGATATTAATACACAGACACAGGAGAAGAAGAAGAAGAAAAAAAAAAAAAATATAACACCAAAGCACCATGGTCAGAATGCAGAGAACGTGCTTTTTAATGGTCATCCTGTCCTAAGTTGTGTACATTTTACAGGCAAAATCTGTTAACGGATATTGTCACGTTCTATTAAAACGTGAAAAGATTGCCCCGCCATGGAGCTGCTGCAAGCTATAGCCCGCAGGGCACCCCATGCAAAAAGGATTAAAAACTTGTTGGGCGGACTAGGTACTGCCTGGCGATAGCGATGGCTATGGCGATGGCTGAATGAAAAATTGTCCAGATTAACTTGAAAGCCTTTGTGTGGCAATGTTTCGTTCAGCATCCGGTGTGGCTGGCTGGCTGGCTGGCTGGCTGATGGCAATGACGATGGCGATGGCGAAGGCGATGAAACAAAGAGATTTCGTTGGCGATTCTCGTCGCCCATTGTGTGCACTCTGTGGCAAGAGTGGCAGTGTTAAGTGGACCTAAGAGCTGAGCTACTTATCTATCTAGGGTTTATATGTAGAGTTTATCCGCCTTCGACGGACTGCAGTGCTTGGAAGGTCTGTCAATTTGGAATTAAATCTTTTAAAGTCGTGTTTACATTTTACTTGGTAAAAACAGAAATCTAGTCATACAATTATTGTTTTCTTTCCATTATCTTTTTCCATCATCGCCACCACCTCTCCAGATTGTTATTGTCATCACAACATAATCACGCCGAACGGCGCGGCGCGGCGGCAGCACGTTGACTGGCAAATTCAATTTGTATTTTCATTAAAACGAGCAAACAACTTCTATGTATCTATTCAGTCTGTCTGTCTGGCTGTGTATCTATTTAGCTGTTGAGCTTAAATTCTATTCGTGTCACGTCACAAAATTTGATGCTCTCTACTATATTGTTGTCGCTTATTGTTGTTTTCTAATTAACATGGCACGACCGCCAATTCACAAGGTAAACAGTGATTTAGTGAAATTTTGAATGATAAAGGATTTTAGTTTTTGTCGCGAGAAAATGCAATGACTCGGGTTAATTTTATTTTAATTTAAATCTGCGATAAAGTCGTACTTCAACAGCGGATTAACGTATTTTCTCATCGAATCAGTGTAAGTCGCATTAGAGCAAACAAAAAAAACGACAAAAGTTTGAGTTAGACTTGGCAATTGGTCGATCATTTGGACATCGAATATTGAGATTTAGGACTGACAGGGTCCTTTCTTCTAACGTTGACGAGCAAGTTCTGTAGGAATATCCCGGACGAGCCTCTTGGCTCGTAGAAATTGATCCTTCTAAGAAAAACACAACTCCGGTATTATTTTATCTATTTTATTTGCAAATGATTTAGATTGGATTAGATTAGATTTATTGTTTTCTTGTTTATAACACAAATTTATGTTACAAAAATCATTAAGCATGGCTTTGCTGTCTGCCTGATTGACATGAGATTAAACATTTAACAACAAGTTGTTTTAATTTAAATAAAGGGTGATTTTTTAAGAGGTTTAGAACTTTTTTTAAAAAAAAAAACACAAAAAATTCGAAAAAATGAATGAAATATTTATTTGAATCGATAGTTTGAACCTTGCAATTTAATGTTTAAAGATAATTTATGCAAATGTTGACCGCGGCTGCGTCTCAGGTAGCCCATCCGCTGAGTCCAATTTTGGCATACTCTTTCACACATATCGGCCGGTATCTCACGAATGAATGCATGGATGTTGGCTTCCAGTGCGTCAATCGAAGCGGGCTTGTCCCTATACACATTAGCCTTGGCATACCCCCACAAAAAATAATCTAATGGTGTCAAATCGCACGATCTAGGCGGCCAATTGACCGGCCCGAAACGTGAAATTAACTGTTCACCAAACTCGCCTCGCAATTGCGCCATTGTTTCGCGTGCTGTGTGGCATGTGGCACCGTCTTGTTGAAACCACATATCATGCAAGTCAAGAACTTCCATTTCGGGCAAAAAAAAGTTTGTTATCATCGCTCGGTAGCGTTCATCATTGACAGTAACGCTGCGATTCGCATCATCTTTGAAGAAATATGGCCCAATAATGCCGCCGGCCCATAAACCGCACCAAACAGTGGCTTTTTCGGGATGCATTGGTAGCTGTTGCAATGCTTCTGGCTGATCTTCACTCCAAATGCGGCAATTTTGCTTATTTACGTACCCATTCAACCAAAAATGAGCCTCATCGCTGAACACAATTTTTCGATAAAAAAGCGGATCCTCGGCCAGCTTTCCAAGAGCCCATTCACCAAAAATTCGGCGTTGTGGTAGGTCGGCTGGCTTTAGTTCTTGCACCAGCTGTATCTTAAAAGGCTTTACGCCCAAATCCTTCCGCAAAATTTTCCACGTAGTGCTGTAACAAAGGCCTAACTGCTGGGAACGGCGCCGAATCGACATTTCGCGGTCTTCTGTCACACTAGCTGATACGGCCGCAATATTTTCTTCAATATGCACAGTACGTAAACGTGTTGGTGGTTTAATGTCCAACAAAGTAAATTTGGTGCGAAATTTGGTCACAATCTTCCGAATAGACTGCTCAGAAGGTCGAGAATGCCGATCATAAAATGGAAGCAGCGCGCGATGAACATTTCGAACCGAGCACGAATTTTGATAGTAAAATTCAATAATTTGCAAGCGTTGTTCATTTGTAAGACGATCCATGGTTAAATTACAAACCAAACTGAAGCTGTTTGACAGTGACACAAGGTACTAAACACACGTCAGCTGTCAAAACCAGTGTTGCCAAAACCAAACCAGCTAAAAAATCACCCTTTATATTCAATTCTTGAATTTCAAAAGATTTAAAGATATATAAGATACAATGCAAACCAAAAAAAAAAAATATTAGGGGAGGATAGTGTACCTTGGACCAAATTTTATTTAAGTATTTTTTTCTTTTTGTTTGATTGCTTTATCAGTTTAAAAAGGCTACGCCCCAAAACTTGGAATATTTTCATAGCAAAAACACATTTCAGATTTTATCTAGAATGTTCATGTCATGTTTAAATGCAGTTTAAGAAAAATGCATCTCGATGTTCCAAGGTACACATAGTAAGTGTACCATGAACCAAGCCAGTGTGTACCTTGGACTGCTCACAGTAAATATGCAATCTTAAGCAAAATTAAACAAAACTTTATTCAAACCAAACTAGAAAACAATTTAACAGGCTACAATAAAGAAAACGTATTGAATGGTCTTAATGTTTGGCTTTGGCCAGCCTAAAAATTTCGTCAATGGTCATGTCATCTTCTCCGCTAAAGTCTGCTTCGCTGCTGTCATCATTTTGTTCCACAGGTTTTTTTATTTGGTTCACTTTTCGTGGTTTTGGTGTTCGGGGCTTTAATGACAGCTCATTGGTATCATCTAACACTTTCTTCTTCACGGCCTTTCGAGCCCTGCCGTTGCATTTTTTTGATGCGCTAGCCTCAACCTCATCTTTTTCCGGGGTATCGGTGAGAATCCTTGTTTTCCCCTTTTTTCTTCCACGTTTGGCCTGGTATTTTCGTGGAGGGGCCTTTGGAAATGGTTTTATTAACTCCGGTGACTTGAATTTATAATTCGATGTAATAGCCTGTGTGTGAGATATTTCGGGCGAAGGGCTATGGGTATTTAGTGAGACAACATTTAATGGATCAACATTCGCAGATAATTCAGCGTTTGTATCATCAGGGCATGGTCGATCCGTAACATAGCTACCCAAAAATTCGTTTTCTTGAAATATGTGCTCGTCCACAGGCCATATCCCAGTAACTTCAAACCCTTTTATAATGTTGTGCTGGTTAAAAGCTTTTGAATAAGCTTTCCCGACTATTGAAGCAATGTTGTAGATTGACATGGGCTTACCTGGGTTCACAAGCATCCATTCGCTGGCAGCCTTGTTGAAAAATGTTTTATACGGACCAAACACTGTCCAGATCACCAAACCGTCAATCAAATTGACCATGACCATGTTTGACCATGTTGCGATCGACGCAAGGCACTCCTCCAGTATTCTAGATGTCCGAACTTTCCGAGCGGCCAACATAGACTCGGATCACTACCTTGTTGTAGCCAAGGTACGTAGGCGGATATCCCAGACACCACAACAGCGAGGAAATACTGTGAGGAGATTCAACGTTGAACGGCTACAAGCGCAACAAACCGCCAGAATTTTTGCCGATCGCGTATCCCTCAACCTCTCGAGAAGTCCTGTGCTGCCAGCATCAAGTGCTGAAGACCAGTGGCATCGATGCCAAGAAGCCATCAGAAGCGCCGCAACTGATGTGCTTGGTTTCACCAAACCACCCCCACGAAACCCCTGGTTCGATGAAGAGTGCCGGCAAGCGCATGCAGCAAAACAACGTGCCTACGAAGCGGCGCTGCACAGAAGGACGAGAGCGGCTCGTGAGCTCTACGAGCAAATGAGGAGGGAAGAACACCGGCTTCTCCGGAAGAAAAAGAAAGAGCATGAGAAGCGCGCGATCGAGGAAATAGAGAGGTGGTACTCCAGGAACAATGTTCGGAAGTTTTACCAAAAGGTAAAAAGAACGTGTCAACGCAACTTTACCCGAGCAGATACCTGTAGAGACGAACAAGGAAGCCTAGTAGTGGAAACACAGTCGGTGCTGAGGATATGGAAAAACCATTTCTGCAGACTGTTAAACGGCGATTATGACACAAATTCCGCTGTCAGGCAGAATGAACCATTCAACATGGGTGATGAAAGCCAAGACTCCCGCCCACCTGACCAAAATGAAGTGAGGATAGCAATATCCAAACTGAAATCCAACAAGGCTGCCGGGCCGGACGGCTTAACTGCCGAACTTTTCAAACTTTCAGCTCGTCTCCAAGATTTGGTCAGAGGAAAGTATGCCTGATGAATGGAACCTCAGCATTGTTTGCCCGATCCACAAGAAAGGAGACCCTCTTAACTGCTCCAACTATAGAGGTATAAGTCTCCTCAACATCGTATACAAGATACTGTCTGCCGTGTTGTGTGAACGCCTGAAACCATTCGTCAACGAACTGATTGGACCCTATCAGTGCGGTTTTAGGCCCAGTAAGTCCACAACTGACCAGATTTTCACATTTCGGCAGATCCTGGAAAAAACCCAAGAAGTCCAGATCGATACTCACCATCTTTTTATAGATTTTAAGGCCGCATATGACAGCATTTATAGAGACGAGCTATACAGAGCCATGTTTAGTTTTGGCATCCCTGCCAAACTCGTCAGATTGTGCAGGATGACGATGGAGAACTCTCGCTGCTCCATTGAGGTCGGAAACAATCTCACCGAGACCTTTGATGTCAAAAAAGGATTTAGACAAGGCGATGCGCTGTCATGTAACTTCTTCAACATCATACTTGAGAGAATTGTGTGAAACTCGCAAGCCAACACCAGGGGCACAGTTTTCCAAAAGTCTGTGCAACTACTTGCTTACGCCGACGACATCGACATCATTGGCAGAACACAGCGAGCTGTCACTGGTGCGTTTGCAAGTATCCGTACAGAGGCGGCAAAAATGGGTTTAGAAGTGGATGAGGGCAAAACGAAATATATGCTGTCAACAAGAAGGGACGCACAACATCGACGAATCGGACAGAACGTCACGATAGAGAGCTATAACTTCGAGGTAGTTCGGGACTTTATCTACCTCGGCTCCGCTATTAACTCTGACAATGATATATCGTTAGAAATCAAGCGAAGAATTACACTTGCCAACCGCTGTTACTTTGGCCTAAGGAGGCAATTGTCGAGAAACACCAAGGAGACTCTATATAAGACCCTCTTCATCCCAGTCCTGCTGTATGGGGCAGAAGCATGGACGTTATCAAAGGAGGATGAAGATCTCCTTGGTCGTTCCGAACGCAAAACTCTTCGAGTAATTTTCGGTCCCGTTTGCGTTGACGGGCTTTGGAGGAGGAGATTTAACAGCGAACTCTACGAGCTGTACAGCGACATCGACCTGGTCAGAAAAATACGGATTAGTCGTCTAAGATGGCTTGGACATGTAGAGCGAATGGACACCAACGCTCCGGCCCGAAGAGTCTTCGAATCCAACCCGGAGGGAAAACGCAGTAGAGGAAGACCTCGCCTAAGGTGGCGCGCGCAAGTGGAAGGGGACCTCAACCAACTTGGAGTGCGCAACTGGAGGCAGTTAGCCAAAGATCGTGCTAACTGGAGAGGCGTATTGGTTGAGGCCCAGGTCCACCCCGGACTGTAGCGCCACCTAAGTAAGTAAGTAAACACTGTCCTGTCCAATGGCTGCATTTTATGCGAGCAATGTGGTGGCAAAGTCAGAAGCACAACTCCAGATTCTCTTGCCAGATTAATGGCCGAGACTGATATGTGCCTATCATGATTATCCATAATCAGTAACACTTTTTCCTCTGAAGATGGTTTTACATGAGCAATGAAGTGCTTCAAATATTGAACGAAAAGTTGTTCGTTTGACCAACCCGATGGATTCGCGCCACCAATACAACCTGTTGGGGCTTCGCTTAGCATATGTTCTTTGAAGTGAACTCTAGGAAATATTAGCATCGGTGGAACGTGATTGCCTATAGCGCTCACAGCTGCTATCATTGTTACATTAATGCCACGCTCTCCTGAGGTCATGTTTCCAACCTGTTTTTCGCCTCTAGTCGCCAACACTTTTGGTGGAACACGAACTGTCGAATTTCCTGTCTCATCAAGGTTATATATTTTGTCCGGACAAATTGTGAAACGAGAAATGCAGTCCATCAGGTTATTGAAAAAGGCTTGCACATTTGTCATGTTGAAGCTGATTGACCTTGAAAGGCTGGTCGCTTCTGGTTTTCTCAGCGATAAAACGGGATGACGTTTCAAAAATCCATTCATGCAGTCTATTCCTGCTGCTTCTTTGTTCAACCAAAAAGGGAGAATAGGTTTGTTGTTGACTTGTCCATAACGAAAAGCTAACTTCATTGTTTCAGCTTTGGATAGTCCATAGTGTAGTTTATCGGCCGCAGATAGATAATTTACCAACAAGAGTTCTTCTTCGTGGGAAAATATTTGCTTATGGGCTATGTTCGAGCAGTATGTGAATGACTTATTCCCAGACTTTTGGTGCAGCGCAAGATGGCGGAGTAAAGTTGTCTTAGAGACATTGTGAGAAATCGCTGCACTGCTGATACTTTCCTTTCTATTGATCACATCTGCTATAGCACCCTCCAAAGATATAACATTTACTTTTGGTCGCGTTTGACCAGATTTGCTTCGAGGCATTTCTTTCTTTCTTTCTTCGAGGCATTTCTTGGACCGGTCCATGGTACACAGAAAAAAATGGACCAAGGTACACCAATAGATACAATAAATGTAACTCACCGACTTCACAGCTATACAAAAACTATCAATTGTAATTTAAAAAAAACAACAGTCGCGCATTCCAGCTGCTCATACACGAGTAGCACACTTACTGAAATTCCTGAAAAAAATACTTTTCATTCACGAAAACAGTTCTTGGGAATTTCTGTCCAACTACTGCGAAGAGAAGGCGGCGACTAACTGAGCTGACATGAAACAACATGTCAAGTATAGTTTTGGCGGGAGTAGTCATTTTAAAAGGGTAAGCGCACGATGTAGCTATTGGTCCGAGGTACACTTGGTCCAAGGTACACTCAGTAATAATTTTGCTACGGTAATTAATTGCAGCTTAATAGAAGTAAAAAAGTTGTTTAACATCGCTTTCGCAGTTTAGATAGGCTATAATTTCTTCCGCAGATTTTATGTCATTTCCTAGAAAATACCTTCTTATTTCTTTAAGGATGGGGCATCTTCCGATGAAATGCAAAACGTCTTCTCTCTCAGATAAATTGCAAAGACTACAATAAATTGGTAGATCTGGACGATGAGGGATATAATTAAGGCGTATAAGTTCGCCTCTCATCTTAAAAAGAGCCGCAATTAGTTCTTTGCTGTTGTTATTGTGGAAATATTTTTTTTCAGACAGATTGTGTTTTAGAACGCTGTATGTAGCTCGGTGAACGGACGATGAAGCCATATTTACACAATCAGCTCTGTATTGTTCATCTACTTTGGCAATAAGATTGCCAAGCAAATCCTTGCGGTATCTTTCGTTACCATAAGCTAAATTTCCTTCGAATCTGCAGTACGTTGCTAGCTCTTCGAGTTTTTTATACCAGAGCGTATTTATTTCTATTACCTTCTTGGCAATTATTTTTGGAAGTCTATCGTCCGACAGTTCTAAAACTTTAATTACATAATCTACATGCAATTTTAATGATTTAATGAAAAGCGATGACAGTAGTGTTTCGATATTGATCATATAGTTTGGTGTTGTGCTTGGTAAGTTAAAGCATCGTTTTATGTAGTATCTAAGGAGTTTCTCTACTGTTTCATATTGGCAGTATCCCCAAGACTGCGCTGCGTACATCATAACAGATTCTGATACAGCTTGAAAGTCCTTGTATTTTACGCTGTGGTCAATTAGTTGATTAGAAAAACATTTTTTCCATGTAGCCAATATGGCACTTTTAGCTTTTATTAGTCTTTCCTTTAGATGAGGTTTCATAGTAAGATTACTAGCTATTGTCACCCCGAGATATCTATAGGTTTTCACAATTTCAATGGGCTGTCCGTTGAGATGCCATTTTTCATTTTTGCACTCTCTAATTTTTGATTTTGTAAGGTTAACCGTAAGATTCCATAATTGGCAGTACAAATCAAGACGGTTAATCACTAATTGTAAGAACTCTGGCGAATATGCAAATAGAACCACATCGTCTGCAAATAAAAGTGCCTTTATTAAATGTCCTGCAATCTCTATTCCTCAAGGTAAAAAGTCAGTGAGGTCATCGATGTATAAAGCAAAAAGATATGGGCTTTTTTTTTTTTGTTTGTCGGGGGTTGCTGCTATCCGATGGAGCGCTCAGACACAACTACAGGTCCATTGTACTACCATTCAGACACCTTACATTGATGTACTTAGTTTTCCTGTCTTTCGAAGAAAAACGAGAAGGAGCTTGAGTGAAAGAACGCCTACAAGCAGCCTACAGTCGATTCTCCTCAGAGAAGAAAAGATGCTGACCTTTTGCAAATGTCCGGGCGCAGTAGTTTGGTCTGTCTACATCCACCGCAATCGCGCTGTTCACGAGAAACCCAAGAATCGATAGACGACATGACTAAAGATGCATGCAGACCCAACACAGGTTCGGGTCCTGAGAAAACTTCTTCTGAACCTTGCCTAGCAAGCTCATCCGAGATCTCATTTCCCTGGATGCCAGTGTGACCTGGTACCCAGACAAGATTCACTGTGTTCAGTCTTCCGACCAAATTTAGAGAAAGCTTGAGTTCTAGCACTAACTTGGACGAGGTAAGAGGGTTTAGAAGCTCTTTTAATGCAGCTTGGCTATCACTGCAGATGCAAATGCCTCTAGCCCTCCACCTGTTGTTCACAATATAGCGCATTGCCATTAGGATGGCAAAAATCTCCGCTTGGAAAACAGATGCATGTTTACCCAAAGGGGTAGTAAAGTCGTATATCATCGCATTCCACAAAGACACCAGCACCAGACCCTTGCCCTTGCCCGGTTTTGGAGCCATCCGTGAAAATACGATGGCATTCAATCCATGGTTCAGAGTCTGATCCATAAGACAGGGGTCAAAGGATAATTCTCGACCAAGTTCTTCAAAATTCCATTGCGCATGGTACCAAAAACCACCTCTCTTTAAGCGAAGGATGGTTTTTAGCGTACATCCCATGATATATAAGTCAAGGGGAGGAAGATTCATCAAAGCATCTAGAGCAGAGCCCGGGGTGCTAGGGAAGGCCCCTGTGCAGCCGAGACATGCCGTTCTTTGGAGTTTGGCAAAAGAAGCAGTAACACGTTTCCGCGAAAGCCTGCTCCACCGAACAACTGATGCGTATGAGAGTAGCGGTCTAATCATGGCCGTATAGATCCAAAGGACCCGTTTTGGAGACAAGCCCCATGTCTTACCAAAAGCGCCTTTGCACTGCTAGAAGGTCGACAGTGCTTTATCGGCTTTCGATTCAACTTTCTTGGACCATAGAAGTTCTTTATCGAGGATTACTCCCAGATATTTGACTTCATCGGATATAGGGATGGTGACACCTTTAAGCACGAGATGGGACAGGCCAGTGATGATTCTCCTTCTCGTAAAGAGAACAACCGTGGTTTTAAGAGGATTCACTGAAAGCCCATTACTAGTGCACCAGACATCGATCAAATCCAGGGATCTCTGCGCTTGAGAGCAGACAGCCCCTAGATTTGAACCGACAGAATGAACGGCAACATCATCCGCATAAGCTTGAGTGTAGTTTCCAGGAAAGTTGAGAGCCGTAAGCAGAGAGTCTGCCACCATACACCATAGGAGGGGAGACAGAACACCACCTTGAGGGCAGCCCCTATTTACCCCTATTATGACGCACTTGCCACAATCTGCATCCGCTACCAACGTCCTGTACATTAGCATTGCTTTAATCCACAACACCAAAGTTTCATCTACACCATGCTGTCTGGCTGTATGGGCTTAGTGTACATCCCTGTCGTACTCCCATAGTTGTTTCGAACCATTCTGATATTTCGGATCCGCTCCAGACACTCGATTGGTTGTCCTCGTATACATTTTCGATAACCTTCCCAAACTTTTGGCTCATTCCAGCGTTATAAAGTTTGTATATTGATGCTTTTCGATCGATATTATCGAAGGCTGCCTCGAAATCAACGAAAAAGGCGAATAATTTCTTTTTTTGTTCGATGAATGTCCCAGCAATATTTTGCAGTACGAAAATGTTGTTTACGGTTGAATAACCATTCCGAAAACCTGCTTGGAATTCTTTGATCAAATTGTTGTTTTCGATCCAAATTGACATACGCTCTTTTAAAAGTTTTGTGAAAACCTTGTAAGATAAGTTAAGGAATGATATTCCACGATATTCCACATTTGCAAATGATAAATAACAGAAGATTAGTGGCTTTATTCCTTGAGATACAAACTCCAACTCACAGATGAGGAATTAACCAGATAGTCAACTCTGCAATCCCCTATCACTTTCAACCCGCAAAAAATATTTAATGACAGCCTCAAAATCCTCTCGCAATTTTCCCATCTGTGAATACGTGTGAGCCAGACACATGAAGTTAGATCTAATTTACTAGATTACCCGCCAAAAATAATTGTGGGGAGTTTTGCAATATATCCAAATCGCAACAACAAAACAGCTGGTCACGGCGGATGTGTTGCGAAATAGGAAATTCTGCGAAGTGTTGAGTTTATGTGATTCAACTTTTTATTTTATTTTAATATAAATGTTTATAAAGAACCAAAAAATTAGTTACCCAATAAAGTTGTTACAATTTAGTTGGAATATTTTTTGCGGTTATAAGAAATAGTTCTCTATTTTTTATCTGCCTTAAAATAAACATTCTTGGGTTTTTGTACTTTTCCATTTTGGTAAATAAAATGAGATAAAATGCATATTTTATTGTATTATTGCATAAATATTACTAAATTAGTAATGTTTGGCTGTAAAATATTTGTAGTAAATAGTTTGCAATGGTTTCTTCTATATATATTCAATTCTTTGATTGTTTTATTATTTATTTATTATTTGATTGTTTTTATTCAACATATGAAAGTTTAATGAATATATGTATATATTCGGGTTCCGTGCATGGATAAAAAAAAGTGAAAAAGAAGTATTTGTAATCCTCTTTAAATTATGTTGTGTTACAAGATTTCCACGTTTAGTCAATCAATTTTCTTAGCTGTTTCTTTTCTAAGGCGGTTTTGAAATTTTTTATATAAGTTAATATGCTTTATTTTAAAATTTTAAGTAAGCGATAGACGGAAGAACGAGAAAAAAGGTAGCTGGAATGCACTGCATAAATATATTGGGGGTGCATTTTTTTATCGAAAATGCTTGGTAGTTGAGTACATCACGAAAATGTTTGGTATTTGAGTACATATCATAAATAAGCATGCACATTATGTTACATATATATTGAATTATTTGGCCACTTTTTTTAACAGCCGACTTTATTTGTCAAGTTATAATGTTTTGTAATTTTATTTTATATGAAAATAAACAAAACAGTTTACTACTGCTACTACTACTAGGAAGTAATTGCAAATTTTGTTAAAAAAGTCTTTTGATGTACCAAAAATAATGTTTGTAAGAATTCGGATTACGTTTTATTAAAAAGCGTTTTAAACCAGTGTTCAATTGTGTAGAGATACTTAACTGCTTCAATATAACCATCCATAATCTACGAAATCCTTGCTAGTATAGTTATACTTAAATTTATTGTCAACCGAAAATGTATGATGAACTTACTTATTATTATTTCTTCATTAAAAATTAGAATAAATTGGTTAAAACACAGCTTTATTCTTAATATTATAATATTTTATTATGTTATTAGTTGTGTGGTAAGTATGTTTTTATCAATCCATATTCACCGCATAATGACCATGTTTATTTTACACACCCAAATTGAGAGTTGTAATCTGCTGAAATTCATCAACTGTTCCCAACTTCTTGCTATAAAAAATGACATTTCATGGGCGCGGCCATTAGCCCCATATAATTCGATTCATGTATGCGTGATTCTCATTTGATTTGCACGTAAAAGCCCATATAAGTGCAAATTATGTGGGGCTTATCAGTTCGACTTAGCTTGTAGGCAACATGAGAGATTCGCTCTCGAGTTGACTATCTGGTTAATTCCTCATCTGTGCTCCAACTGATCTATATTTTAATGTTAGATCGCGCGTGTACCGCATTGTGATCTCTATGTAAAAGTGTATAAGTTCTGTCGCCCTTGTGTACAGTCTATTTACGTTCCGGTTCGATGGTCGTTCGTCTTCGTTTGCTATCTACTTCTATATGCCCAGGTTGTTTACGTTCTGGTTGATATGTTCGAAAGATAAATGTTGGTGCAGGTATCCTACAGTTAGTGCCGTCGTCCGTCTCCTATCTCACACTGCGTAATACAGGTTAGTGCATGAATTCTGCAGCTGTCCGTCTACTCCTGTCCAACAGTTCTTCAGGAGTTCTCATTACTCACGACGAATGGAGTTTATTCTTCCGAACGAGTTGAAGTGTTTAAGTGAAGATTGACCACGTACATATATCTGCCTAATATTGGCACATTAGAGCAGCACCTGTGCCTTTCGGAAACATCCATGCGATTACATCCCTCCCCTAACTAACCAAGCTGAAGTTCCGCAATCAATGCATCAGACGGCCTATTCATAAGAATAATTATATATAGGGTGTAGTGCACTGCGACCTTGTAGTCTATTGTGCCACCTACTTATACCTTGGAGAGGTTTATCTCGCTCCTCCAGAGCCCCCTCACAGCTTAATTCGCCGGGAATTATGTTGGAGTTCTTATGCTCTGGCTTTAGCCTTGCCAAGGAAAACCTATTCAGAGCACACCAAACAGTCAGTTTTCGTGGATGTAATGGCGTTTCAAGGGTCTCATGTGGATTCGCTTCACTCCAACTGCGGCACTTTTGCTTGTTGACGTAGCCATTCAACCCAAAATGAGCCTCATCACTGAACAAAATTTTCGCGGCAGACTTCGCGAACTTAACCATTATTTTCGAAATAAATTTGCACGATTGCCAGATTTCACCACAAAATGTCAGTTTTAACTCTATTCGAAAAACCAACCTCTAAAAATTACACCCTTTACAAACAGCAAAAAGAGAAGAGGTCCTAAGTGACTTCCCTGAGGTAGGCCAGAGGTTACCTCAATTGGAGAAGAGAAAACATCGTTTATTCTTACAAATTAAGTTCGATCAGTTAGATAGGATTTTAGCCAATTTAAGATATTGAAATAGAAATCAAATGCTACCACTTTACTTCTAAGTATTTTATGATCGACTCTATGGAAGAAAGGATAAGATTACAAAAAGCCGAAAGGTTGGTTGTTGTTCACCTACTCACTACGAAACCACGAAACCATGCTGAGACAATGAAATCGTTTCTTTAAGAATGAAAGTTAGTTTGTTGTAAACAATTGTCTCGAAGGTTTTTGGTATAATTGATAATTTGTTAATAGTTGCTTGGGTCCAGATTTGTGAATAGGGAGAATATAGGAAATTTTCCAATCGCTCAAAAACATACCCTTTTCAAGAGAAGCATTGAATAATATGGTTAATGGACTCGATAGAGAGCCATTTCTAGTTATGGCATCCCTGCCAAACTCATCAGATTGTGCAGAAAGTCAATGGAGAACTCTCGCTGGTCGATTAAGGTCGGAAACCAAGACTTTTGATGTCAGAATAGGATTTAGTCATGTAACGTCCTTAACATCATACTTGGGAAAATTGTGCGAAACTCACAAGCCAACACCAGAGGCACAATCTTCCACAAGTCTGTTCAATTACTTGCATACGCAGATGAAATTGACATAAGTTGTAGAACACAGCGTGCTGTCACTAGTTGAACTATTTTTACCCATTCTCTGTAATAGTAAGCGTTTTCTTGTACAGAAACAGAAGCGGCTAAAATGGGTTAGGCGGTTAACGAGGGCCAAACCAAATATATGCTGTCGACCAGAAGGGACATACAACATCGACGAATTCAAGGTAGTAAAGGGCTTTATCTACCTTGGTACCGCTATAAGCCCTGTAAAACATCACGGCAGAGATTAAGCGAAGAATTCAACTTGCAAATCGCTGTTTCTTTGGCCTTAGAAGGCAACTGAAAAGCAAGGGCTTGTCGAGAAACACCAAGGAGACTCTGTGTAAGACCCTTATCATCCCAGTCCTGCTATATGGTGCAGAAGAATGGTTATTAGCGAAGGCGGATGAAGATATTTTTGGGCGTTTTGAACGCAAAATTCTTCGTATGATTTTCGGTCCCATTTGCGTTGATGGGATCTGGAGAAGGAGATATAACAGCGAACTCCACGAGTTGTACAGCGACATTGACCTGGTCACAAAAGTGCGGATCAGGCATCTGAGATGGCTAGGACATGTAGAGCGAATGAACAACAGTGCTCCGGCCCGAAGAGTCTTCAACTCCAACCCAAAGGGACAGCGCAGCAGAGCAAGACCTCGCCTTAGGTGAGTATCTAAGTATGTTAGTTATGGTCTCGAAATCTTGGAGTACACTACAGTATCAATGAAGCCAATCGAGCTATGGATGTTTAAGGATAGTTCAACACCACTTCTTCGATCTGCCTCATTTTTCCTTGCTTGGAAACGAGCAAGAGTATGATTTGTAAAAGTGAGCTGCATATTTTGCTAAAACTGATCATTGCACGATTTTCGTTTCCGCTTTTTGCCGAAGATTCGAAGGTAATACGTCGAGACTGCAATCAATTGCCATCCGCCAGAAAGTAGCTTTAATTTCAATGAACCCAAAAAACAGTCTATAAATTTATTAACCCTTCACTTTTAATTATTTCAAGGAAAACAGCTACAGAAACTCTGGGCTAAGCTTAGTGGCAGCAGTTCCTGCTAACATTCAAATATTGCATCCAGCCTTAAAAAAGCATTAAACTCAAAACTCCCTCTGCGGTCAACAGAACACTATCTTCCACTGCCTTAAAGCAACCATCTTCAGACGACGACGAAATCCACGAATCTTGCAAACAAATCTCAAAATCCAACTCTTTCCAACTCTTAAACAGGTCCTCCGCAAGCACAAACAAATCAAGCATCCAATGTCAGACAGGGATGATGTTGAATGTTGATAAACTTCCGTTTCCAGTTCACCTCAAACAGTTCATAGTCGCCATTATTCCCTGCACCTTCGTTTTTGGGTGGGGGTGGGAGGGAAGTGGCGCCCAATGTCGTCGTCGTCGTAGTCATCGGAGATAGTCCAACATCCGTGTAACATTTCCGTATAATTTCTCCGGTATTATTGTTCAAACTTGATGCGGCACTAAGAAAAGAACATTATTATCTTTGCGCAGCTAGACGATGATAAAGTTCCCATGGAATGGTGCTGGAGGTACGAGTTGGTTGCTTCCTTTTCGATGAAGAAACGGCTTGCCTTGGCATTAATGTAGATTGGCTCATTATATGGCAGACACTTGGAAAATTCTTCTTCCCGCCAAACTTTTGGCATAGCGTTTCAGCACAAGGACGCACGACTCATCGTCGTCATCGCAAGCAGACAGCTGAGGTATATGCTTGTGTGTTGCACTGGGACCGGGCGGTTGCGTTGCATTAGAAGACGAAGAAAAGCTGGCAGAAAATTGTACTCGAATGTTTGGGAAATAAGTTTTTCTATCAAACCGTCAGCCGTTTGTTCGTGTGTGCGCCAAACTGTTTTTCCCTCGGTTAGACAAAAGCGCTGAGCTAAGATGAAATTGCTTTTTCATTGTTTGTCAAATTAGAGAAATGCTAAGCTAAGTTCGACGTGGAATGGTGCCTGAATAAAACAGTACGGAGATTATGGGAATCAACGTCAGATGGAAAGTTCTCTTTTTAAGGGAAAAGCCCAACTCATGGGATTAAGCTAGCTAAATTGTACATAGAGTTTTCGCTTCCATAATGACAATTAAATTATCTGGAATGTCATTGTATCCAGGAAAATAAAACGGGCGAATTGATTGATCGGAATGGAGGGATTATGGGATAAACGAAAAGGGATAAAAAGGTTCAATGGACACACGATTTTAAAATGTGGCCTATTTTCAAATGACCTAGATGAATATTGGATTACATTTTTTTCTCTTTTTTTTTTGTATTATTTGAAAAAAAAATTCGTTGGGGAAGCGGTTTGAGTGACAGGAGTAGGGGTTTACAATTTGCTAGTGGGTCAAGAGGTACAGTAACTCACTAAAGTTAGGAGGAACTCTTTCGAAATCAAAATTTTTTAAGAAGTTAAATCTTCTAGGAAAAACGGCTCATCAAAGTCGAAAATTTCAAATCACAGTTTTATGGAACGAACAAAATCTTTCCAACAACTGATCAACTGCATATTGAACGTGAAATAAATGTCGGCTTCAAACACTCAATTTCGAACAACAGAACGCTGTTAATATTCACGGAAGTGTTTAAGACCCATAAAGTTGCAGGTTTTTATTCGCCTCTTCAGTTACTACCACTGTACCCGCTTGGGTACAGAAATGATGCTGGAGAGTCAGTTACCGTAAATGGAGACCGGTATAGAGGCATGATAACCGACTTGGATAGCATGAATGTGGAAAAGATTTGGTTCCAACAAGACGGCGCTACATGCCACACAGCGCACGTCACAATCGATTTATTGAAGGAAACATTCAATGAGGGCATAATTTCGCGGAATGGACCTGTCAATTGGCCACACAAGATCGTGTGATTTGACACCATTGGATTATTTTCTTTGGGGATATGTGAAGTCGCTCGCCTACGCCAACAAACCAGAAACGTAAGGGGACTTGGAAGCGTTATTGCCGACATACAGCCCCAATTGCTTGAAAAAGTGGTTAAAAATTGGACCTCTAGACTTGTCTTTATTCGAACCAGCCGCGGCGGCCACATGCCCAAAATCATATCTAAGCATAAATGGCATAATAACGGGTGATCCAAGTAGAGATCCTTTTTCAATAGCCTTTTTTGACAGATCACGTGTGAGTCGTGTCAAGCTGTCATGTTATTTTTGTTTAGTATTGTTTGGCATTTCATAATGGAAAGACTTACGCGTGAACAACGTTTACAAATTGTTCAACTTTATTATGAAAATTCACGTTCTGTGAGGAATGTGTTTCGTGCACTTCGCTCAACTTATGGTCAACATAATCGGCCTACTGAGCGTACTATTCGCAACACCATCACCCATTTTGAGACCCAGCATTCATTATTGGATAATATTCGACCGAATAGACCACGTCCAGCACGCTGTGAAGAAAATATAGCGGCCGTAGCTGAGAGTGTACACGAAGACCGTAGAGTCGGACTGACGTATGGAACGACTTGGCGCATTCTACGTCAAGATCTTAAATTGAAAGCGTACAAAATACAGCTTGTGCAACAACTGAAGCCGCTCGACCTTCCCAAGCGACATCGCTTCGCTCTATGGGCTCTTGAAAAGTTCCAAGAAGATCCGACGTTTTCGAGGCAAGCAAAATTTTTGTTTAGCGATGAGGCCCATTTCTGGCTCAATGGGTATGTAAACAAACAAAATTTGCGCATTTGGGACGAAGAGCAACCTGAAGAGATTGAAGAACTGCCACTTCATCCAGAAAAAACAACGGTTTGGTGTGGTTTGCGGGCCGGTGGAATCATCGGTCCATATTTCTTTAAAAATTATGCCGGTGCGAACGTAACCGTCAATGGCGACCGTTATCGTGCCATGATAACCGACTATTTGATGCCTGAAATTGAAGCTCGTGATCTCGGCGACATTTGGTTTCAGCAAGACGACGCCACTTCCCACACATCGCATCAATCGATGGACTTATTGAGAGAACATTCCGGTGAGCACATAATTTCACGTTTTGGGCCGGTCGATTGGCCACCAAGATCGTGTGATATCACACCGTTAGACTTTTTCCTGTGAGGATATGTAAAGTCAAAAGCTTATGCCGACAAACCCGTTTTTTTTCTTTAAAAAAGTAGGGAACCTCGAAATGGATCACCCTTTATTATCCTTCCAATAAAGCGAAATTTATGGACATTAAAACGATTTTTTTGTGTTTTATTTCAATTCGAAGTGCTATACTTTTTAAAAAAAACACCCTGTATATTTAGCGACCTTTTAAGGCGTTTCACCCAGATGTGGTGGCTTAGGATCGTCAGTGGATTGCCACAAACACATCTATCTTTCCTTCTTGGTTTCTTGCTGAGTAGCTATATCAAAATTCACATCCGTATTCTCACTCCTTAGCTCTAAAAAAAATAAATTTTCCAAACTAAATTTGGACTGGATTTTTATTTACATCGAAGCAAGTGGTACCCGGTACCATTGCTCTTAGAGCTAATTTATTCCGAATATTCGCAATATGAAAAAAGCCATAACATTCGATTAAATTCCGAAACAGAAAAACTTTTGAAGCATACCTATCTATCTACATGAATTAAATTCAAAAGTTAATTAAAACAGAAAGCAATAACCAACTCGAAACCTCACTGTTTCCGTCGACCACATCGTAATTGAAGGCAATAAGAGAGTCAAATAAATTGTCAATTGAAGCTAAAATGAGCCAAAACCAAAATAAAAAAACAAAAACGAAAAATCATTTCAAATTAAAATAAATAATATTCACATGTGCATATCAGAAGCATCATCCGAAAACTGACAAAAATAAATAGACGCAGCAATATCTATGAACAAAAAAAATACATTTATAAATAATGTAATTTAACTCAAATATTATCTGTATAAAAGTCGCAATGGGTACTAGAGCACGCCCGACTTTAACATTCTCTGTGTTGGATTTTTTTGTTTTTGTGTATTTTACCCGCGTGCATGTACTCGTACAATATAATGTTCAATCAACGGGAAATAAATTTAAAAATTCAATTAAAATTCGAGTTTTTCACTGTTGCAAAAAAAAAAAACAAAATTCGTAAAAGGGATGTTCTTACTTAGTGGTTGTTGGCCCTATTGGACAGTGACTATTCGAAATTGTATCAAACCCTTGTGTGACCACAGTGCCGACCCGGTCATATTAATAAAAAGATATCCAATTCATTTCGACAAAGGACCCTTTGAAGGTGGGTGTCAAATCATAGGGGGTAGGCAGGCTAGCCTTATTCCGTTCCAGACACTATAAAAGTGTCGATGAAAGGGCCAGCATCAGTGCGGCTGAAAATGGTCACTTAATTGTCTTTCAGAAATTTTGTGCTTAAAGCCTCGAAAAGTTTAATATCACTGAACTAATTGAGTAAACTGATATTCCCTTTTTGTCCATACTATACATAACTTTATAATTCACAGAATTCAACTGCATATCTACGAAATAAATAATTATCGACCTTAATTGGATACGTGAGAAGAGAACATGCGACTGATGAAGTAATGAAAACAAAATTAATTGACACTGATACTGATACAGTATTGTTCTGCCTCTTTTTGGCGGAAAGTTCGGCCTTCCGTGGGAAAAGAGGTAAAAGAGGATTTCTCTCTGAATTATAAAAATCTCACAATTATTTATTTTCATTAAAATTGGTGACAAACGCGTTCATTTCACAAGAATTATTCAACAAATGCGTCCTGAGGGCAAATAAATTCAACTCAGTTCACTGAGCGGACGCAACGGTCGCTACTATTAACTGCTACTAAATTTCATTCAAATTCAACATTTTTCGGTTCAAAAGCTGTCAGATGCTGGCAGATAGCTTAGACAGAACAGAATTATTTAGTTAGGAATTACATGTAAAAAACCGTATCTCGAGTGTTAACAAATTTTTTTGATTAAGTCTCAGTCAGACCCTGGGCAAACGCTCCACAGCCATTGTCTTCGAAGTGAAGATTTTGTGGGCTTGCTTCAAGTGTGAATTTTGAAATACTTGGCAAGGAACCGAGAAGAAAAGATAGATGTGTTTGTGGCAATCCACTGACGATCCTAAGCCACCACATCTGGGTGAAACGCCTTTGCAACTATAGGTCGCATAAATCTTATATTGGTATCTCGATATACTAAATTAGAAGCCGATTTGGTATTGTCATGTTCTAATGAGAAATCCAATGATCAAGTCAAAAAAGTAGGGTAACCAACTCCAGCAAAGGCTAGGTCCGCAGATTTAAAAAAAATATTTTCTCCTTAAGCCAAAAATAGCAACACCACAAAGCAAGACTTCAATTAATTTTTTTTCGAAATTTAATCGTAGAAAAACGTCAAAAGAGCTTTTGAACCATGCAAATTAGTTTAAGAACAAATAACGACGCCAAGTTCTTAGTTAATGCAGATTTTTCAAAGCAAACAATTTGTTTAAAAAAAATGTCAACTACAATTATGCTTGACAAACCTGTTAAGGAGGTCAAATTTTGTGAATATCTTAGCCCATTCCCATGAACTTTAAAACTGTTTATATTTCCAGCATTTGATGAGTGGCGGACGATTGACATTTCGGACACAGGAGACTATTTGTTCCCAGTTTCAACTTTCTAAAGGGTGATTTTTTAGGAGTTAAGTTTTTCAGGTTGGCAGCACTCGTTAGTAATGGCGTCATCTGTCAAAGTGAAAAGTACTCAGTATACTGTGCCATTTAATCATGAAAAGATTTACAAACGAGCAACGATTGCAAATTACTGAAATTTATTATCAAAATTCGTGATCTGTGAAAAATGTGAAAATCCGCTGTTTTATCGAAAAATTGTGTTCAGCGATGAGGCTCATTTCTGGCTCAACGGATACGTAAATAAGCAAAACTGTCGCATCTGGAGTGATTAACAGCCACATGCCATACAAGTATTACCGATGCATCCCGAAAAAACGACAGTTTGGTGTGGTTTATGGGCTGGTGGCATCATCGGTCCATTTTTCTTTAAAGACGACCGAGGAAGAAACGTTACCGTCAACGGTGAATGATATAGAGCCAGGATACGCGACTTTTTTTGCCCCAGTTGGCTGGGTTGAACTTGATTGACGTGGGGTTTCATCAAGACGGTGCCACATGCCACACAGCTCGTGAAACAATGGAAATGTTGAATGATGAATTTGGTGAGTAGCTTATGTCTCGAAATGGCCCTGTGAGTTGGCCGCCAAGATCATGCGCCTCTTGATTATTTCTTGGATACATAACCCCGTAAAGTCGTTAGTCTATGTGGGCAAGCCGTACACTATTGAAGCCTTACACAATAACATAATACGGGTAATTCGTTGAATACAGGCAGAAATGCTCGAAAAAGTGACGCTCTAAATGGACCGTTCCGAATGGATATTCCAATGAAATTGCCGATTATACCCTTGGGAGGGTATATAAAAAGAGACCATCAAACATATTTACAAAAAAAACCTATTCTTGTATGTTAAATAGCTATTCTGATAGTTGCTGTGATGCAGATTGCGTTTAAGACCGCACAAAATATTAACCCGTTGTGGAAAGAGTCTTCTTGACAGTTATTCTTTGATTGTTCGTATTTTTTCTGAACCGAAAAAGCTGAAGCTGAAATTGCTCGAACCAAAACTTATTATTTCTTTTGTTATGACTGACGAAGTCGCCATTCGCCTTATTAGAAATCATACTCTTTTATGAAGAAATAACATTATTCCTTGGGCTAGCTATTGCGTTGCCATTGCAAGTCAAGTTAAAGTATCCGAAACAAGTCCTTGCTTCCTCAATGCCGCGGCAAGAAAACACTTATTGGGAAATCTGGCATTGTATCTGGCATTGATAGCTACACCAATTCCTTAAGAACTAAATTGTTAGACTGCGGCCTGGAGAAATTTCGGAAAGGCTCGGAGCCCGGAGATAGAACTAAATACCAGGAGTCTCCGGGCTAAAATGCCCCTGTTGGTAACCCTACACAACCGCGAAGTTCACAGGCGGAAAGTGGGAATAGAGGAACCTGTGTCTCAGTGGTAACTGAGGTTCTGTCTTTCACTGGACAGATTAATTATAATTTAAAAGCTTTTCCCTTCTCTTGGGAATGACATTTCAATACAAATAAATGTCAACCACATCATCCACCCAAACACCAAGTGCTTATTGCAAGCCCCATTTTTAGCAAACTGATTTACTTTAGAGTCCATCACTTCCATAAAATAATAGAGAAGGGCAAAGAAAGCAAAGGACTTAAGACACTTCCTTGGTGCACACCGACTTTGATTGGGAACTCCTCGGTAGCTCCAATAGGGCTACCTTACCCTTTTCGTTGCTTCTCAGTCAAATTATGATACTGGTAATTTCCAGTCGTGTCAATCTGCGGATTTGTATGCACACTGTCGTGGGACAGGTTTCAAATGGTAAATGTGTTCCTAGGCCCGCGTTGTTGTTAAACTTTCTAGTAAGTGACCTTACTCCCATCTGGTCGCTATCTATGACACGCACACCTTTTGAAGATTATTCTGGAGAAATTTGCAAAAAACTGACGAGTTGGCTAGAAAACAAAACTGGAAAAGAATCCCAGGTCTTAGACAGACGAAAAACATTAAACAGCCCTTCAGTAACAATGCCAAAAAGATACTTAATCTTTTAAGGCAAGATATAAAAAAATTTATTGGACACCTAACCGGCCATCACAGATTAAGATATCACCTCCACAAACTAAAAATAGTCGCCACACCGGAGTGACGAAATTGTATTGAAGAATACGAAACCGCAGAGCAAATCATTTGTGAGTCACCGGCCCTATACGGAATAAGAAGGACAACTTTTCTTAGAGAAGTAGTAAGCACGATGCTATAATACCGGATATTATCGGTCAAAACGCCAACACTCTGGACTTGCTTCTTACCTCTCAACCTGATAAATACACTTTAAATGTATTATCGCCTCTGGGTTCGTCAGACCAATGTATCATTTCGGCGAATTTCTCGTACTCCAGCCACACAGTTAAAGAACAAGCTCCTAAAAGAAAGCCAATTGGGAAGCTTTAAACGGTTTCTTTAGGAGTTTTAACTGGTCGTTGTGCTTCTTCAACAACGACGTGGATGCCACTGCCGATATAATTACAAATTTAATTCACCTGGTTCATATCCCTAACAGGATAAGGAGGATCAAATCTAAGGAAAACGCGTGGTGTGACTTGAGCTGTAAAGAAGCTATCAGGGCTAAAGAGGCAAGTTTTCGGTCATTTAAGGCCAACCCAACTCAGGAAAACCGAAAAAAGTTCAAACGAGCCAGAAATAACTGCAATGCCAATATTTCTCAACATTTACAAATCCGCTGGCCCAGATGGGATTTCCCCTATAGTTCTGAAGAGGTGTTCTTCCACGCTGGCAAAACCACTGCTTAAGCTTTTCTATCTGTCCTATTCTTCAGGGCTCTTTCCGAGAAGATGGAAAACAGCATTTGTCCAGCCCGTCCCCAAAAAAGGCGAATCTTCCTCTCCCTCCTCTTACCGACCAATTGCACTTACGTCCCTTCTTTCCAAGGTCATGGAAACGCTGATAAACCGTCAGCTTATGAAATATCTCTAATCCCGAAAACTTCTTAATGGCCGGCAGTAAGGTTTTCGCAGCAACAGATCCACCGGTGATTTGATGACTTATCTAACCGAAAAGTGGAACCAATCTATTCACCATGCTGGTGAAAGCAAGGTCCTTGCGCTTGATATTTCAAAGGCATTTGACAGAGTTTGGCATCAAGCTCTCTAGTCGAAAATGCGTGCATTTGGGATCGATGATACCTTTCATCAATGGATTAGATATTACCTTTCGGACCATTCAATTTAAGTTGTTTTGGACGGTTTCAAGTCTGCAACTTACTGCTGGTGTTCCCCAAGGCTCCGTTTTGTCTTCGACTCTCTTTCTTATTTTTATAAATGATCTCCTCTCTGTTACTTCTAATCCTATTCATTCCTTCGCCGATGATAGTACCCTCAGCTTTACATATTCGTTTTCTGGGCAACGCCCCTCATCTTCGAGCGTTGAACTGGAACGGCAACGTATGTTAAGCTCATTGAATTCCGATCTATATAGAATTCTTGAGTGGGGTAAAATCAACAGAGTGGAATTTAATGCTTCCAAAACGCAATGCTGTCTTCTGTCATTTAAGCGAAACACTTGCATCGCTGAATCCGAAAGACTTTCCATTCTCGGTATGTGTGTTAATGACAACCTTCGTTGGAATTCGATGTCGCCAAGAACGCTGCGAAATGTCTAGGCTTCCTTAAGCGATGCAAGAAATATTTTACCCCTTCTGATCTGGCTAGAATCTACAAGGCGTTTATTCGCCCAAAACTTGAGTACAACGCTCATATCTGGTCCGGTGCAACAATTACATATTTGGAGCTACCTAACAGGATTCAAAAACGTGCGGTGAAACTTATTGGCGATCAAGACAATCACTTGATCCTCTTAGTCTTCGTCGTAATGTCTCCTGCCTGTCATGTTTTATCGGTATTTCCACAAGTGCTCAAATGAAATTGCCAGTTGCATTCCACCAATGCTTGCCATGCTAGGAATGCACATCAGTTTACCCTCAAGCCTGTAGTCGGACGTACAGTGAAATACAAGGATTCGTTTCTTAACCGCACAATACGAATGTGGAATGCTCTACGCATTATAGTTTACAGACATTTAAAACCAACGTGCATCGGTATCTCCTTTTTTCTAATCCTTCACTTCCCTAATGCCCGCACTATGTTTTTTTGATGTGTGTATGGCACTGCTCCTATACATTTGGGAAATTGTGGAATTCTGTACAATTGTGTTTTGGCTGATTTTGTTCGCCAAAGCTATGACAAATTTTTTCACACAATTACTACGGATTGTTCAGGAATATTGTGTAAATCGCCTTTTTATTAGTAAATTTTGTATGCTTACCAACATCGTTTTGTTAATATCCTTTCCCCAAGTATCGCATTTCAACGAATACTATGGAATCCATAATATAGCGGACTGTCGGTTTGTTAAATCTATTAATAATTTTAAACTGTTTACCGATTACTATACACCAAAAACAATAAACAAACCTATAGTGTCCAAAGAACTCCTGATCGTCATACTTTAAAAATGGGTCAATTGGTTTTTTATAATTTTTCCCTTTTCGAGAGGTTGCCGATTCGTCAACTAGCATCAGATCCATAAAAATATCTTCGTCCCGACTTGAATTTATGTTAAATTACTTAGTTTCTTTACCTCATTTTCAAAGTATACTTTAGTTCTTGAAAACAATATCAGATGTTTTGACAAATAGTGGCACTGGTAAAGGTAAAGGTAAAGGTGGAGGTCAAACTATTTATTGGTACCAATTCAAATATGCTGCACATTTTAATTTAAACTGGCAGTCAACTAGTCGACATTAGTGTTTGATTAATAATATTAATATTTGCAAAATTAAAAAATCAGCGGTGCGGGTGCGGATGACTTATATAAGTGCAAGTTTTGGTGATTCGAGCAGTTACACTTTTTAAAAGCGCACTGCATGATACGAAAATCGGTTTCAAATATTAAAAAGGTGAGTAGTTTTGTAAAAAATTACACTTTATCAGAAAATGCAGTATCGCGAAGAAAATTCGTAAACAAATTAAACCGCACAACCGTACAAGGTGTATTTATAATAGAAACATATTTTTTTTAATTGTGTAGGATACTCCGAAGTTAAATGAAATATCATTTGATGAGCTGGAAGATGACGAGAAAGATTGTTTATTGGAGAATAATAATCCTGACCCAAAGTATGTATTTTACACATACAAATATATATATATATGTAAGAACTAAAGCTGTCCTTCTTGCCAATCCACTTTTCCTTCTTCATTAAAGTATGCCATATATCCTTGAAGGACTCTTTCGGCCTCTCCTTTACGAGGACTATGCACTGGCGATTCTGAATGGATATTGCTACTAAAGGGTGATCCATTTCGAGGTTCTCCGAGGTTTATTTTTTGAAGATTATGTCTATCAATTGTTGGCCGTTGCTACGTCGCAGATGGTCCATCCGTTGAGTCCAATTTTCGATCACTCGTTCGAGCATTTCGACTGGTAACTGGCGAATGACACGCGTGATGTTTTCCTCCTGCGGGTTTGTCGACATAAGCTTTTGACTTTACATATCCCCACAGGAAAAAGTCTAACGGTGTGATATCACACGATCTTGGTGGCCAATCGACCGGCCCAAAACGTGAAATTATGTGCTCACCGAAATGTTCGCTCATTGATTGATGCGATGTGTGGGAAGTGCTGAAACCAAATGTCGCCGAGATCACGAGCTTCAATTTCAGGCATCAAATAGTCGGTTATCATGGCACGATAACGGTCGCCATTGACGGTAACGTTCGCACCGGCATAATTTTAAAAGAAATATGGACCGATGATTCCACCGGCCCACAAACCACACCAAACCGTTGTTTTTTCTGGATGAAGTGGCAGTTCTTCAATCTCTTCAGGTTGCTCTTCGTCCCAAATGCGGCAATTTTGTTTGTTTACATTCCCATTGAGCCAGAAATGGGCCTCATCGCTAAACAAAATTTGCCTCGAAAACGTCGGATCTTCTTGGAACTTTTCAAGAGCCCATAGAGCGAAGCGATGTCGCTTGGGAAGGTCGAGCGGCTTCAGTTGTTGCACAAGCTGTATTTTGTACGCTTTCAATTTAAGATCTTGACGTAAAATGCGCCAAGTCGTTCCATACGTCAGTCCGACTCTACGGTCTTCGTGTACACTCTCAGCTACGGCCGCTATATTTTCTTCACAGCGTGCTGGACATGGTCTATTCGGTCGAATATTATCCAATAATGAATGCTGGGTCTCAAAATGGGTGATGGTGTTGCGAATAGGACGCTCAGTAGGCCGATTATGTTGACCATAAGTTGAGCGAAGTGCACGAAACACATTCCTCACAGAACGTGAATTTTCATAATAAAGTTGAACAATTTGTAAACGTTGTTCACGCGTAAGTCTTTCCATTATGAAATGCCAAACAATACTAAACAAAAATAACATGAGAGCATCACCCGACTCACACGTGATCTGTCAAAAAAGGCTACTGAAAAAAGTACTTGGATCACCCGTTACTATTCGCGTTTTGAATGTTGTTTGTTGAGTAATATTCATCGTCTTTTAAAAAATTATGCAGGACACTACAAGCGAGGGTTATAGCTTCGACGTTTTCCACGCGTAGGTTGATTGTTGTTTGAAAAATTCTAAACCTTTTGGATAATATTTAGAATGCATGTTCGACCACATGACTAGCTCTGGAAAGGCGTTTGTGGGATAAGGATACGGTTTCATTAGGTGCGTTTGTAATGGAAAGGCGTCATCTCCAACTATGACATACGGGAGGCTTCTTCCATTTCCAATGACTTTGTCTCGCGGCAATGTTCTGCTTGCTATGGTAGGTGTATTTAATACCCATTTCATAGAATTGGAACGTCATGGTACAGAAGAATGTTCACTAACAACAACCCTTTGGCAGCGATTTGAAAGATAGTTCCTTGCAAGGCACACAGAATATTCACTCAACCCAATTTCATACATAAAATGTCATGATTTACCATATCAAAGGCGTTCTTCAATAATCGGCTGCCATCGCTTCAATATAAGTTTTCGAATATCTTCCACGTTATTGGTAGAAGCGATATTGGTCGATAAGATTTTTTTGTCATTTGTAGGTTTTCCTGCAAAGGGAACCATTATAACCTCGGCTATCTTCCATTGTCGGGGAACGTAAAACAGCCTCAAGCGAAGCAAACTTAATTAGTGCTGTTCTGGGCAACTCTTTAAGAACCTGACTCTTAATAAGACCACATCCTTGTCGACCAGCGACACCTTTCTTATCCGAAAATAGTCAGATATCGTGGTCAAACCAACTTTTGACCATCAAATCTTGTAGAATGACTCTATTTCAATTGTGCAACTATTCTGGTTGAGGGCTGACTACAGAGTGACTTACCCTATATGTTTGGAAGAAAGCTTTATAAGTAGGTGCTGCTTCGCTAGGAATTTCCTCTACGTTCACTAGAATTAAATAAATTGGAAAACTTTCCCATGCATATTTATGTGAGACTTTACTTGTTTCTCTGTACGATTTTTGGTTGTTTTTTTTTTTCTCTAACTGAAAATACTTCAAATATAAATTAAGAACTTTTCGCACTCCTCGATGAAGTGTTTAAGCAGCAACAAGAAGCACCTGTTTTGTAAATAGAAACACATGCAAGATCCCGTCAACAGCTGTCGCAGAGGACTGTAAATAAATTCCGCTGTTTAGGAGACAAAGTTTTGCTGTAGCGAAAAATCTTTTAGCAAAACTTCTTAGCAGCTTTTCATAATGATATCCGCTTTTTTTTTGTAATTTCCAAACTTTATGGCATTTTCAATTTTCCCCGAGAAGCGTTTGCAGCAATAATCCGCCAAAGGAAACACAGGTGTCAGTCGAAGAAGTTGGAGAATATAACGAAATCCCCTGCCACGATAGGACGAGTTTATATTAGCATGTATAGGTGGGGCCCATAATATTCGCAAACTTCTTAAGTAGTTTTACATAACATAAAAGTAAAACAAAATAAGGTGCAAGTTGCTTAGCTTGTTGGAAAGTAAGCTTCCAATTGAATGCAGTTCATGGAACTGAACTTATTTGAAATTAGCTTGTTAATGTTTTCTGATTGGCAGCTCTGTCGAAGGGGGTCTCCTCATTCCCGTCATATAATTTAGCAAAAGACTGTTTGCATTCATTCAGAGCGGAGAGTGGAGAAAGGCTCAGTTGCCATGACCTCTTATTTTTATTTAAATTAAACACAATTTCATTTACACTTTGATCTTTCGGGTGAAGAACAGAGTCACGCCTGAAATGGGTGGGTTCGCGGCATACTACTATACCCAATGTACGATTGGGTTTGGGATACACTTCTGTGCTCTGGTAGTAGTGGTGTAGGTATAGTAGGTGCGTTATCCTGGGTATGCAATTGATTTCCAATTTGGGTTCGGCGAAATGTAAATTTGCGATAATTGGATGGACAAATTGGATATCCAATTATTCGCATCGATAATTCGATAACTGATTCAGAGTTCAGAGTGGTTCTTTATAGCGTCTACAGAACCAGAACGACAATAGTTACATTCTGGTTGAAATTAAGGGGTTTTGCTATATACATAGATTTTTTGTTTGTTGCCATAACTGCATCAGCAGATATTGCACATCACTGGGCAACCTTTGCTGGCTTACTGGACACAACGAATTTATTTGGTTGTTGGCTGCAGTCGACTAGTTGGTAGTTGGTAGTCGGTAGCTTCTAAATCCGCCTCTAATTGCTCACTCTGATGGTACACACTATGGAATTTCGGTTCGGTACATACATGGGAATATAAAACGAATACGATTTGGTATAAATTATTCTTAATGCACATTTGGTGCCTTTGTGTTCAATCACTACATAATCCATTGATGTCAGTAGTGAGGTAAGTGGCGGAATGCTTTGCCTTTGGGAACTGTGAAATATAATTAGGTACCTAAGTGCATAACATCCCAAGAATTCCGTCCAACCGAATAAAATGCAGTGAGGATGTGAAGGCTGCCGGCCCGGAAGGTTTACCTATCGAACTATTGTAGGATGATTGGTAGAGGTCATACTTGAACTCGTTTCCAAGATTTTTGGTCGGATGAATGAAACCTTAGCATCGTTTGACAGGTTAAGGGGACACTCCTCTCCTGTCAACGTTCTGATTCGAAAATGTTTAAGCTATGAGTGCGGTTTTAGACCAGGCAGGTCCACAATTGACCAAATATTTACATCCGCCGCATATACAGTGGGGAGCAAAATTGGTTGGTTTATTAAAAAAATACTCATATAGATAGATATTTCTAAAGATCAGATGCGAAAAATGTGATACAGTAGAGGGGTATTTCGTCCACCCCAACTCAAGTTATATCAACTTAAAATGATTATCTACAATTTTAAGGTATAACTATCTTCTAATTCTAATTTAATATCGTGAAAAATATTCATAGTATTGTGTGATTCTATAAGCCCAGCAAAAAGTTATGCCAACTTAAGTAAAAAATAAAAAATATACATTTGTCAGTTTTTCATTACAAATAAATTTTTTCGACGCGCTGTCATGTGACTTCTTTATCAGAGTACCTAAATCAACATCAAAAATCTGTTTAACTATTATATTAAATATTATTGGTAAAACACAGCGAGCTATCACTGATAGCAAAAGCAGCAAAATTGGGTTTAGCGATAAATGAGGGTGAAAGAACAAAATATGCTGTCAACAAGAAGAGATACCCAACATCGACGAATCGGCCAGCTATCATTTTGGGACTAGGGACTCTCATTATCTCGGCTCTGCTCTCGCATTAAAGAACGACATCTCGTTAGATATCAAAATAATAATAAAGCTTGTCGTTGTTTCTCTTGGGCTTTGGAAGGCAACAATGAAGTGAGGCTCTCTCTGGAACAACTAAGAAAAATTCATATAAGACCATAATAATCCCAGTGCTGTCCTATGGATCCGCAGCTAGGACCCTTTCTAAAAGATGTTCTTCACACGGATGAAGATATCCTTAGTCGTTTGGGAGAAAAATTCTCCATAAAATATTTCGTCCCGTATGCGAATAGACGATTCAATAATGAACTCTATGAGCGACATTGACTTGATAAAAACCTGCGCATTGGTTTAAGATGGCTGAGGCATGTTTAGCGATTGAATACCAGCGCTCCAGACCGCAACCTCTCCGACTCTTATCTGAAGTGACTAGTGGAAGGCATCGTCTTTGGTGGAGCTAAGCCGTGGACCTCGCTAATTGGAGAAGCTTATTGGTTGAGGCCCTATAGATCCACCCCGGACTGTAGCGTCGCCTTTTTAAGTAAGTAAGTTAGTCAATCTTTCTGTAGTATGTGCTAGTGTGTCATTGTGTCTCATGGACATGCTAAATTACTAAGGCCAATCAAACGCTCGGCTTACGTAAAATAATGCGCCAACTATAAAGATACCAGGCTCGGGAGCCTGATCAATGTTGATTTCAGTGTTGCCCCGAGGGTTCCAGAAGTTATGGTTATTCGATAAGCGGATTGAATACGCTTTCTGAAACCGATGGGAAAAGTAAGATCTTATCTGGGTAAAGCAATGTAGAAATTTAAATGCAAATGAACAATCAAAAGTCACATGCTTTAAGGTAGGCTAACCAGAGGAAAAAAAAATTCCATCAAACTATTTCTATACAAGCTGCACAGACTCCACAAATATTTTGTAGTTTAGCAAAATTTATAAAAAAAACTGTCTTAGATTTCCTATTTTAAAGAAAAATTAATTTTGTATAAGAAGCTACAAAGCTTTATTTTGTTTTATTAGTTCAAAACCGAGGCATTATTTGTTCGGTAAATAAAGTCACATGAAATTTGTAACATATTCTGACAGTAGTTATAGCTCGAAATCGAACATTTTTACTTAAACTTGATATATGACCTGATTTGAGGTGATGATAGACCCTGCTACTTTTCTATTTTCGTCTGAGCTAGCCATCACCCTAATATAGGTTACAGGCTACAGAAACATAGAGGGAAATGAGAGGTCCGACGATCTGGCTAGACGCGGCTCCGCTTTCAATGTATAGTTACCGAAGGAAGTCAATCCGCCTTTAGGATACGTGAAGAGAGATATATTCCTGCATTTTTCCTCACTAGTTGAGTCTAGGTAAATCAAGAACCCACAACCTTACACGTAGAACGCGTGTGGACGTCGCTAGGCTGGTGGCCATATGTACAGGTTACTGGCCGATAGGTGCACACGCGGCAAAGCTTGAAACTCCCCATAATATTTTCTATCGCAGTTATTTGGACGTGTCTCCTCTTCTTTACTTTAACAACATAATTTCTTTCCTTAATACCAAAGGTTGGTATAAAGTTATACTTACTACATTCTTTTCTCAAATGGTGGCATCAAAATGGCGCCTAAGCGCTAATTGCCCTCCCCTCCTCACTAGGGATCAGGGAGCAACTACTTTACCTACCTTCCTACATGTCTCTAGTGCGAATACCATTGGACCATGAAGCCTTTAAACCAAGAACAAGTTCGACACGATAAATTTTGACCTTGTTCAAGACTTTGCTTTTCTTCTTCTCTTACCGGAGATTGCTTCTATCCGATTGAGTGCTCAGACACAATTACTGGTTCATTGTGCTACCATACAGACACGTGACAGAGCTTCAGCTCGGCACTCACCACGTCAGCCCCGAAAATCCGCCACCTGATGCGAGCAAACTCTTGAAGCTTCCTTTAACAATTTCATATTCAGTACCACACTGCATTTCGAAAAGTTTTGCAAAAAAAAACGGTGAATATGGTGCTCTATAAGTTGGCGCCCAGAACCGTCATTTTGGCTCTAAATTTCCAATATTGGTTAAAGTTGTTGAATCATAGATGTGTCATGATAAAATTGAATAAAAATGACACCGATAGTTATCAATCTGACAAAATTGATTTGACAGATAAAACTGTCCAAAGTTAAGAAAGCCTCATATAACCTTGGCCTCATATTGACTACTTACAAACGAGAAATATTAATTTATTTATAGATAGTAAAAAATTCAAATTTTGATTGTTTGTATCTCGTGCATGAAAATATTTCACAACTTCGTCTCAATGCTAAAAGACCGAAAAATAATTTGCATCCGAAAAAAAATTACCACAACACATCAACTCCCCCTACATTTCAGTGTAAATATTTTTCGTCATTGTTTGTCATGAGCGTAAAAATATGATTTGCTATATAATTAGAACGTCTATTCAAATCAAATTCCGGCAATCTGTAGATTATGGAAAGCTTTTTTACACATACCTGGCCCGTTCCATATCTCTAACAACATGATAACAAGCCAGCCGATCAGTTTGCGTTCCATTTCGTACCCGAACGGAGGTAGTTTCGTGTCGTTGTCGTTGTGGTTGTCATTGTCACGCACTAGTTATAGCTAGAAATGACTAGTAAACCTATTCTATACTGTGCGCCCCAGCATGGACCATGTCGTGCTGTTCTTCTAACCGCGGCTGAAATAGGCCTAGACTTGGAAATACGGTTAGCTTCAAATACACAAAACAATAACCAAATTTATTATTAACTTTGAAAAATTCCCTTCAGTGTTGTAAATATGCTAAAAAGAGAGCACCGCAGTCCGGAGTTTCTAAAAATCAATCCGCATAGCACTATTCCGGTTTTGGATGACAATGGAACTATAAATATTGACAGCCATGTGATTTGCTGCTATCTGGCAGACAAGTACTCGACTAATGAACACCTTTATCCCAAGGACTTTGATGCTCGTAATCGGGTTCTTACTCAACTCTTCTTCAATCAAGGATACCTCTTGGCCAGACTTCGAAAGATTATCGAACCCGTCATTGTGTTTGGCAGCACACAGTTGAGTCCCGAAGCTATTCAATATATAAAGAGAGCCTACGACGGATTGGAATGCAGCCTAAAGGGAAATCCGTTTGTTTGTGGTCATCACATGACAATTGCCGACTTGTGTTGCATTTCATCGATGTCGACTGCGAACGATTTTGTCCCAGTGAGTCTGAATAAATTTCCCAATCTGATTGCATGGATGGAACGGATGTCAAGGCTACCGTATTATAAGCGATGGAATCAGGATGGGGCCGACAAGTTAAAGGAGACTGTAATGGCAAAGCTGGAAGAAAACAAAACGGCATGGGAGTGACATCAAATTGTGAAATACAAAAGCGTATTATTTGGAAAACTAGGTGTTAGAGTAATAAATGTTTGTTTATGTGCAAAAAATTCTGTGTCAATTGTTTGTTATTTGATTAGAAAACCGAAAAAAGGGGTACCTATCTCTTTCGGACCGGCGCGGCGGAACATGACTAATTATTGTTTTTAAAAATTCAACACGTGGGTGAACATTCGTCAACAAAATATGTGGAGGTATTCGAATAAATTTGATAAGGTGTCTGTCTGCCATGCACTGAAAGCTACTCGCTTTTTAAGCAACTAAATAAGCTCGATTATCATTGAAAGCTGAGTATTTTTTTTTGTTTTTATAATATGCGCGCACTAAAGGGATTTTGGATACCCTTATAATGAAGTAACACAGTGCGGGCATTAGGAAAAGTGGGATACCGATGCACATTTATTTTAAATATTTGTAAACTGTAATGTGAAGGAAAACCAGAGCGTGGTAGAGCATTCCACATTCGCGTTGTACGGTTAAGAAACGAATCCTTGTATTTCACTGTAGGCGAGTATTGCGGTTGAATTGCTGTAGGGGTGGAGTGCAACAGGCTATTTCATTTGAGCACTTGTGGTGGAAATACCGATAAAACAATGACAGACATTACGACGATCACTAAGAGAGTCAAGTGATTTCGCGATGTCTCGATCGCCAATAAGTTTTACCGCACGTTTTTGAATCCTTTCAAGTAGCTCCAAATATGTAATTGGAGCACCGGACCAGATATGAGCGTTATACTCAAGTTTGGGGCGAATAAACGCCTTACAAATTTTTGCCAGATCACAAGGAGTGAAATATTTCTTGCATCGCTTAAGGAAGCCTAGATATTTCGCAGCCTTCTTGGCGACATCGAATATGTGGTCATTCCAACGAAGGTTGTCATTAACACACATACGGAGAATGGAAAGTCATTCGGTTTCAGTGATGCAAGTGCCATTCATGGATAATGGCAGAGAATTAGGATTTCGCTTTAATGACAGCAGACAACATTGCGTTTTAGAAGCATTAAATTCCACTCTGTTGGTTTTACCCCATTTAAGTATGCTGTCAAGATCGGAATTCAATGAGCTTAACACACGTTGCCGTTCCAGTTCAACGCCCGAAGATGAGGGGCGTTGCACAGGAAATGAATATGTTAAGCTGAGGGTACTGTCATCGGCGAAGGAATGAAAAGGATTAGAAGTAACAGAGCGGAGATCATTTATAAAAATGAGAAAGAGAGTCGGAGACAAAGCGGAGCCTTGGGGAACACCAGCATTTATTTGGTGAGTTGCAGACTTGAAACCGTCCAAAACGACTTGTATTGAACGGTCCGAAAGGTAATTTCTAATCCATTGAAGAAGGGTAACATCGATCCCAAATGCACGCATTTTCGACAAGAGAGCTTGGTGCCAAACTCTGTCAAATGCCTTTGAAATATCAAGCGCAACGACCTTACTTTCACCACCACGGTGAATAGATTGGTTCCACTTTTCGGTTAGATATGTCATCAAATCACCAGTGGATCTGTTGCTTCGGATTCAAGATATTTCAAAAGCTGACGATTTATTAGCGTTTCCATGACCTTAGAAAGAAGGGACGTTAGTTATATACCATCTGGACTAGCGGATTTATGTATGTTGAGATCTTGAAGAACTCTTGCCACTGTACGAGTGCGAAAATGAATGGGTCTCATAGAATATTCTACGCGCTCGAGTACAGGGGGAGATAAAGCACAATCTGGCAGCGTTGAGCTAGCTGCGAAATGAGCAGCAAGCAGATTGGCTTTATCCGAAGAACTGACAGGTGGGTTGTCATTGCAAATGAGTGTCGGGATAGATAGCGAGGCCGAATTTGTAATATTCTTAACAAACGACCAAAAGTTTTTACTACCGGAGGGACTTTGTAGTATTTTTTGCTTCAACTTTTGGTCGTAGGAGAATTTGACACGATTAATGTGGGCATTGCAGTCATTTCTGGCTCGTTTGAACTTTCTTCGGTTTTCCTCAGTTGGGTTGGCCTTAAATGACCGAAAACTTACCTCTTTAGCCCTGATAGCTTCTTTACAGCTCAAGTCACACCACGCGTTTTCCTTAGATTTGATCCTCCTTATCCTGTTAGGGATATGAACCAGGTGAATTAAATTTGTAATCATATCGGCAGTGGCATCCACGTCGTTGTTGAGGAAGCACAACGACTAGTTAAAACTCCTAAAGAAACCGTTTAGAGCTTCCCAATTGGCTTTCTCGTATTGCCATACGGTTCTTTTAGGAGCTTGTTCTTTAACTGTGTGGCTGGAGCCGATATGATACAATGGTCTGACGAACCCAGAGGCAATAATACATTTAAAGTGTATTTATCAGGGTGAGAGGTAAGAAAAAAGTCCAGAGTGTTGGCGTTTTGACCGCTAATGTCCGGTATCCGTGTCGGCTCGTTTACAATCTGGGTTAAATTATTTACTCAGCAAAGATCTCGACATACCTTCCTTCGGGTGTTGTCTGTCCAGAATGTCGAAGCCAACTTGAAACTCATTATAAGTTCAATGCCTGTCCTGGTTAGGGCTTCTATAAAGATAACAGCAGTGAGTTAATTCCCTACGGACATGGAATTTTAGCCAAATAAAATTAAATTCCGGATTGGAACATTGGCCATATTGAGATAGATATTGGTAGGCTACATCACTACGTCTATAAACGGCGATACCACTATGGGGAAAAAATAAGACTTTGTTGGAACCTTTCCTCTATATGTTTCTACTGCAATACATAAAAGTATTTCCTAATGAAAATGTAGGGGCTGAATACTGAATTTTTGCGGCTGATCACTAGGCAAAATCAAGGGACACGGTAGTGCCCAGCCAAGTTCTTTAGCAACTTTGGCACTGCACCCTTATTTACACGAACCAACTGATGCCATTTTGACCCCCCTCTAACTCCGCTTACAACAAAGCTAGAGACATCAAATTTTTAGGATTTACTGGGACGCATAGCAGCAGGCTCCATACAAACTGTTTATTATTAGCGGTTCCGGAGTTATAAGGCCCCAAACCTAGCAAAAACCGTAACCACGAACTCACTGACAGATCACCAAAACTATGGAGCACTTCCAGTCATTGTAAAACCTTGAAATTTGGCACAGTATTAGGGTTTGCGGAGAAACCACAGGGAAATATCTAACATTTGTGATTTTCCATCCAGGGGGCGTGGAAGCCGTCCATTTCTCTAAACGCAGCCCCCAAAGACCTATAATTTTTATTTTTTATATGAGGGTTGGATTTTAAGAACAAACTCGGAAAAAAATAAAATATAGGGTCCGCCATCTAACGTGTTTTTTTTTCAACTAGTGCTTATTTCGCGAATGGTAACACTTAGCTCATGTCTGATTTGACAGATAATTAGTTTTATCCTTCCGCTGAACGAATATGGTTGTGTATACGCCTGAACAACGCTGGGAAATATTGCGACATAATTGGGTCATTTTTCTTCGGTAAACTTATTATTTATATTCCATTTAGGGGGCGTGCTAGCCGCCCCTTTTCTTTAACTTTGCACCCAAACGACTTAGAGCTATGAAATTATACTTGGAGGAAGGATTTGAAGAACAGAGACAAAATTTGAGTATATTCCAAAAAAGAGGCGTGGCAACCGCCCTTATATCGAACTCATTCCATAGTTATGAAATCCTACATGTCGGTAATTCTTTTAAGGGCAAACAAGGAAAGTTATAACACAAATTGTATTTTTCTCGAAAGAGGGCGTTTACGTTCGTTCGAAATCCGTGCAATTTTAAAATTTTACAAAATTTCCAAGTATAAAAATGTAGGTACCTAAATACCATTTGTGAAATTTTTAATAATTACAATACAAACTTGGCGTTCTGCTTTAGATCTCAGTACTGTTTGTGGCTGACTTGTAGGTAAGGCAAAAGCGATTTTTGTATAAAAGAACTTGGCTTTTCTTTAACATTTATGTTTTTGGTGTGTTTGTTTTTTTTTTGATATTTTTTTACGTTAAAGTTTGTTATAAATATAATTTAAATTTTGTGTTCCATTTATTTGTGTTAAGCATAGTCCTTCAAAGCCAGAAATTGCACTAAAAGACTGACTACTAGGTAGGTTACCCCACCCATTTGTATCGAAACTGATCCTGTACTGCGACGCCACCTACCGGGACAAACAACTAACTTCAAACCATTTACGGAAAGTAACTTACATATGTTGTGAGTATAAAGTCAATCGGTCGATTGGTTTGGCCTCACACATACCTTTTGAATGTTGGTCGCAATCTCTTTGTCATTTAATAACAAAGTCACATTTATTTTTCTTACCTATAGGTAGTTGATTGTTTGTTGTCAATTAGTGACTCTCATCTATTTTTTAAGTCCAACAGCAGCAGATACATTTTGCTGACAAACTGCATTATACTTTCTGCACTAATGGACGTCGTATTTGTGTATTTGTGTACCAACATCCAGAATGTCTGCACAGGGTAAACAATCTAATTACTTCAGCAAACAGGAATCTATCATCAAAGGGCAAACGTACCTCGTTCCAAATGAGCACAATACGGTTATTTCCTGTGCGCGCAAACACAGCTACACTTGACCCTTTCATCCGTTTGGCACACACTGCATTTCAGCTTTTATTAGGTTATGTTTTACAGGACGGATAAACGAGGAACTGGAGAGATTCATAAAGTGCATCAAAATCGTGTGTGTGTTTTTTTTTCAGCTTTTCTGTGTAGGTAGTTCCTGAAAAAAAGAAATGTTACTGAGTGTAACAAAAAAATCATTCACTTTCAGTGTTGCTGTGATAGAAACTACTTTCCATTGGATACCTATTTAGGATGGAGTGGCCATTTAAGCCTAAGTGTTTTGAAATAGGAAAGGTATATGATATTCTCTTTTACATAGAAGTTTGAGTAAAATGTTGCTTTAAAATTGAGGAACAAGACTTTGGTCCATCTTTCAATTTTCAACCACTTTCATATATCAAATAATAGTAGGCGTAAATGGCCCATAAAAGACCCAAGCCTAGCTTCTCCAACCGCTGTGTGTGTGCGAAAATATTTTTTTTTGACACGAATGGAAGGGAGCTACAGTTTAATGCCGATTCCGAACGGCAATTAATTTTTGAGAAGCTTCTCATGTCAGTTCCTACTCTTGGATGTTTGTCAGCCCAGCAAACGCAGAAGTACGGAAATAACCGGTGAAATATGTACGTAATAGAAGTACTTTCTTTCCCCTGAAAAGGGATAGGCAGCTGGCATAAAATTCAGCTATATACCTGCTGTACATAAGAATACGTGAAGCACACATATTGGAAAAAACTACTGCCTAGAAGTACCAATATTTGTTCTTCTAAGAAGTACTTCTAAAGTACTGCTGTGAAAGTAGTTTAGCAATAGTGCTGAGAACAAGTAATTTATGTTTCTACTGAAAAAATAGGCACCTTCATAAAAGCAATACGTAATAAAACAAAGAAATTTTCATTAAATTCATTTAATTAATTAAATTTATTAAAAATAAAATAAAATAAGCATAAACACATGAATAATAATAATAATAAAATTAGTACACTATTTTATTGTTTTCTTCTTTTATAGAAGCGATTGTGGGCATTTAGAATGCATTTGCGTATTTCCCTTTCAAATCTCTCTTGCCCGAGAAGTCTACCACAAGCATCTGAAATGAAATTTAGGAATTAGAAAATAGTTCTTTTTGGTTTCAAAAATTTAACTAAAGGGTGATTTTTTAGCTGGTTTGGTTTTGGCAACACTGGTTTTGACAGCTGACGTGTGTTTAGTACCTTGTGTCACTGTCAAACAGCTTCAGTTTGGTTTGCAATTTAACCATGGATCGTCTTACAAATGAACAACGCTTGCAAATTATTGAATTTTACTATCAAAATTCGTGCTCGGTTCGAAATGTTCATCGCGCGCTGCTTCCATTTTATGATCGGCATTCTCAACCTTCTGAGCAGTCTATTCGGAAGATTGTGACCAAATTTCGCACCAAATTTACTTTGTTGGACATTAAACCACCAACACGTTTACGTACTGTGCGTATTGAAGAAAATATTGCGGCCGTATCAGCTAGTGTGACAGAAGACCGCGAAATGTCGATTCGGCGCCGTTCCCAGCAGTTAGGCCTTTGTTACAGCACTACGTGGAAAATTTTGCGGAAGGATTTGGGCGTAAAGCCTTTTAAGATACAGCTGGTGCAAGAACTAAAGCCAGCCGACCTACCACAACGCCGAATTTTTGGTGAATGGGCTCTTGGAAAGCTGGCCGAGGATCCGCTTTTTTATCGAAAAATTGTGTTCAGCGATGAGGCTCATTTTTGGTTGAATGGGTACGTAAATAAGCAAAATTGCCGCATTTGGAGTGAAGATCAGCCAGAAGCATTGCAACAGCTACCAATGCATCCCGAAAAAGCCACTGTTTGGTGCGGTTTATGGGCCGGCGGCATTATTGGGCCATATTTCTTCAAAGATGATGCGAATCGCAGCCTTACTGTCAATTTTTTTGCCCGAAATGGAAGTTCTTGACTTGCATGATATGTGGTTTCAACAAGACGGTGCCACATGCCACACAGCACGCGAAACAATGGCGCAATTGCGAGGCGAGTTTGGTGAACAGTTAATTTCACGTTTCGGGCCGGTCAATTGGCCGCCTAGATCGTGCGATTTGACACGATTAGATTATTTTTTGTGGGGGTATGCCAAGGCTAATGTGTATAGGGACAAGCCCGCTTCGATTGACGCACTGGAAGCCAACATCCATGCATTCATTCGTGAGATACCGGCCGATATGTGTGAAAGAGTATGCCAAAATTGGACTCAGCGGATGGGCTACCTGAGACGCAGCCGCGGTCAACATTTGCATGAAATTATCTTTAAACATTAAATTGCAAGGTTCAAACTATCGATTCAAATAAATATTTCATTCATTTTTTCGAATTTTTTGTGTTTTTTTTTTTAAAAAAGTTCTAAACCTCTTAAAAAATCACCCTTTAATACTGAAAGAGAACGCAAACACATTCACAAAACAAATTTCTTTGTGGTAGTGGTTTCGAGGAAACTATACTGAATTTTGGTATGCAGGGAGACGTTCCCATATATGTATGTACATATTTTCATTCTGAAGCAATGATATCATTGGGAGATTCTAAAGTAAGTAAGTCTTACGGACGGATTTACGGAATTCTTGAACTTATCAGCAGATTTAGTTTACCAGGTCAGAAAGCGTGATATATTTCTTGAATCGCTTGAGGGAAGCCTAGACATTTCGCAGCGTTCTTGGCGACATCGAATATGTGGTCATTCGAACGAAGGTTGTCATTAACACACATACCGAGAATGGAAATTCGGTTAATAGGAATATAAGTGTCATTCATGAATATTAGCAGAGTATTGGGGTTTCGCTGTAATCACACAAGACCATGGACGAGTCGACTGAGAGGATTTTTGGCTCTCCCGCCTATCGTTTTTTATTTGCTTCAAAAAGGCGCAGTTCGTACAATACGCACACAATAGCAGTTCTGCGCCTAAGATTCCATTTTGGAAAAGATCTCATGTGTCCAATAACATCGTAATAACATGCAACGATTTATGATGAATTTGCAACAGAATAAAATTTTGGTGAATGTTTTTAATTATTATGTATTATTTTAGTTTTACCTAAAAAACATATATTTTGGGTAAACATTTTTAAGCAGTTTCGTAAACATAAAATAAGGATTTTCATAATTTCTTTGCCAGTAGTTAAACTAATTTAGCAGTTTTAAATTGTCAGTAATAATTAAATTGTTTTGGTGGTTGACTTATCGAATGGCGAGTAAAATAATTAAAATTAAATAATTTTTAAATGGAAGGTGCGATAAATATTTGAGCAGTGAATTAATGAAATATTCTGTAAAATTACTAAAATTATAGGTAAAATAAATAAAAGCTCAATGAATGAAATTAGTGAGTAACGCGTGATTAGTTAACTAACCATTTCAATAATTTAACATGGTATTTCATAAATTCACTGCTATTTAAAGATAATAACGTTATTAAATTTGTTCAGCCTGATGAAATAAATTTAATAACTTTATTATCTTGAAATTGAAATAGTCAAGTCTACAGTTTGTGTTTAAAAATGCATTTAAAGTTATTTTGTCGCATATGTCTCATATGAACGTTCCGAATATGTAGGTATGTAAATATATTAAACTTTCATATGTTCAATGAAAACATAATAAAGCAACCAAAGAATTTAATTTACATGAAAAACTAAAATGAAATATTTTGCACCCAAACATTACTAATTTAGTAATATTCATGCAATAATAAAATAATATATACATTTTATCTCACTCTAATAACCTAAATGGGAAAAAAATAACAACCCAAGTATGTTTATTTTAAGGCAGATAAAAAGCTGAGAACTATTTCTTATAAACACAAAAAATATTCGCATTTAATTGCAAAAAACTTCATAATTTATTATATACCTAACTATTTTTTTATAAACATTTTAATTAAAATATCTATTAAACTTGAACGACGTTAACTCAATACTTGGCAGCACTTCCCCAACACATCCGCTAAAATCAGCTGCTTTTTGTTGCCATTTGGAATTCTTGCAAAACTGTCCGCGCTAATGACATATTTTTGACACATCAACCCCTCCATACTTTATTTGGCTGGCTCACACGTATTCACAGATAGAACATTAGAGAGATAGATTTTTAAAAATTTTTTGCGAGTTCAAAGGGACAGAGGTATGCTGAGTCGACTATCTGTATACTTACTCATCTGTGCAGCACAAGACACCATTGTGTTTTGGAGGCATTAAATTTAACTCTATTGGTTTTACTCCACTTAAGTATGAACTATGCAGTGTTGCCACTGCAACTCCATGCCCGAGCGATGAGAAACGTAGATCCCGAAACGAATATGAAAAGCTTCGGCAAACCGAAGGGTAATTCTTCGTCGGATCTGCACTAAGGTGTCATTCTTTGAGTTGAGGTTTGCACCGAGGTAGGTGAGTGTAGAGCTCCTGATTATGACTGCTAACATATGCGGTCTTGTCTCGATTTAAAATTGCGTATCCCTATACCCCCCCTTAAAAAAGGAATTGAAAACAATTCCAAATGAATTACATTTCCTATCGTCCTTAACCAAAATGTTGAAATGTTAAAAAGCGCTCTCTATACGAAGTATATTGAGTTGAAAACAAACGTTATGGGGTGTTGCAAAAAAGTACTTCAAACTCATATACCCTTGAATGGCGATGGGGTATAAAAATAGGTGTCCCAAACTCAACCTTATCCCATGAGACAAAGGAAAGGTTATAAGTAGACAAGGTGTAGGTAACCACAAATTGTATGAAAAAGTATAAATATGCTTGGGTTAAAAATTTGTAAGATTGTTGGCTTGAAGTTGGTAGACTATCCTAGACTCGGTAGTTAATAGTTGCCAATAAAAATTATACTTTTCTTTAGCCTGCTACGATTCATCAAAGAATGAAGTTTCAAAAACCTAAGACATCGAACGATACCCTCAATCTGTTAAAAAAAGAAGCACCTGCTAACGTATCATATAAATAAAATTTGTCAAAAGGAACTCAGGTGGTGTTTAAGCTCAACGAGGTTTGAAAATATATTTTATTAAAAACCTCAATTTTGATGCTGTGTAAATCAGTGCGTGGACTAAGTGACAAGTGACGTTTTATTGAGTGCAGTGTTTTGTTTAATTTACTTAACGGGCTCCCGAACTGTTGAGAGTTTCTTCCTGAGAGTAAGAGAATCACCACCCTGTGGTTGTATTAATACACCAACGTACAGTGTAGTGCATTGGAATTTAACTTTTATCATGGTTTAGGCTTGGGTGGGTATTTTTTCTGTTTATCTTTCTCGTATATATAATATGAAGAAAGTTATTGTGATCGTGCGGAATTTTCGAACTCAAACTTAATAATTATAATAAAAATATATATAGGGTGTAGTACACTGCGACCTTGTGGCCACAATATAGCCCCTACCTTTACCTTGGAGAGGTTTTGCTCCCTCTTCCAGAGCCCCCACACAGCTTAATTCGCCGGGAATTATGTTGGAGTTCTTATGCTCTGGCTTTAGCCTTGGCAAGGAAAACCTATTCAGAGCGCACAATCCAGTCCTGTTTCTTTTAAGAATCTGAGAATAAGTAGTGGATCTGTGGTTGGTAAATCAATTTTGAATTTGGTGTTTTCTTAAATATTTAAACCTTTTTTGGGTCTGTTGCAGAATCTGCAAAGACCTTCATCCGATATCCCTATCTTCCTTAGGTGTTCCCTGAGCTTTCAATGCCCCATTTGTAAACCAGTTAGGATACGCAGGTTATTTTTGCTAAGACTGATACATGATTTAAATCTTTTGAGATTATAATCTCCTAGGAATTTTTTGGCTTGTCTTAGATCTTGGAGTTCTCGAAAGGTTCTAGCCCTTTTTTCTTTTTCGATTTCCTGAATTCTCCGCGTAGGGTGTGTTCCCCTATCCCGCAGAATGGTTCAGGTCCTATGAAGGGTGTTGCTGCCCCTTTTCTCGCTATAGAGTTTGCCGCCTCGTTACCAATAATGCTCACATTGTCTGTATCTGTATCTGTATCTGTATCCAGCAGACAGATACTAAATTTGTCTTGCCCAATTTGTTGAGACTTTGTAGGCATTCCCATACAACTTTGGATTTAATAACAAAGGAGTTCAGTGCTTTGATAGCTGCTTGACTATCTAACGAAGAATGTCATGTTCCAGTTTCAGTACTTCTTTTCGGGATTGATTCGAACACATCTTTCTATGGCGCATAATACTGCTTGAAAGATGCTGTTGCTCTTGCCCATGAAGGTTCTTGGCCCAAACACTCCTGCACCAGTTCCTTCATCAGTTCTCGATCCGTCTGTAGATCACTTTATCGTGTGGTCGCTCAGTGTATAGATTTTGGGTAAATATATCGTGGATTCATCACTCTAGATTTTCTTGTTGCTGAGCTTTGTTAAGAAATTCCTTTCAATGTTGTATTTCCTGATGCTGTTATCTCTTGGAAGTTTTTTGAGTAGTGCATCATATTCTTTCGAGCTGATGCATTTCCCCTTTCCAGTTCCTTCTTTTGCTATTCTTAGAATAGTTTTGTCCGCCGCCTCTGAGACTTGAAAATTTAATATTTTGATTGAATTTTAACAACTTCTGAACAAAAAGGTGTAATTTTTCAAAGAAATTTCTACTATTGTCAGGCAAATATTGATTAAAACTCCAATACGCACAAATTCACAGCTTTACTCTACAAAATTATATCTTAGGTTTATGAAGGTCACAAATTTTTAATAAGAATTCATTCAGACATCTGAAAGGCTTTGTGCTTAATTTCCGTATGTAGACTGAGAATCATGGACAAAGCTGTTTAAAACAGAATGATGAAAAGTCGTAGAATGTTCGTGAACAGTGGTAGATGTGCCAGATGCGACAAATATTTCGATATAGTGATAGATCTTCCACATTGCCGTAAATGTGACAACACTATTAACAAACATTTCTCTGCTGCTCTTTCAATCCTTGAACATTATTCTTATCTTGAAACTACTCAAATTCTAAACCTGTTCCTGGGAAAATATTTAAAATCGCAGCAACTGCAGACACAATCCCGGTTGTCGAATGCCCCTATGCATTTGGTATAGATACACTCTACCAACTTTTAGGCCTTGCAAACAGTTTTATATAGCAGAAATAGAAGTGTCTTATGTTTCCAATCATCACAGAGAAAAGTCACCTGACAGTGGTATGGCAACATTGTTACGATCAGAAGGAAGAGGTCATGACTTTCAGCTTTTTTACTGCATTTTGAAAAAAGAATCGATTAACGGTAATTTATAAAATGGGCAATATCTCAAAAACTAATAAAGGGAACTGCATACTTAGATTTTTGAAATAATTTTTTTTAATTTTTTTTTTTCATATAACGATTTTTTTTAAATTTAAATTAAATTCGTTTTCTCAAAAACAGCCTTACGGATTTTGATAATTTTTCGTATTTCGAACAATTATGTTAAAAGTGTCCAATGTGCGAAATTACATCAAAAACGTAGGTGCCGTTTTTGAGAAAATCAATTTTTTTAAAACCTAAAAAGTGATTTAAGTAAATTTTTCACAATTAATTTTCGATTCATTTTGCGACTCAAAAACGCATCTCATGTACCGGGAAAGTTTCGTATGACGCAGTTGTGCACTTTCTTTTTTAATGATTTACGCGTCCTGCTAACTTTTTTGAAAAGCTGTTTAATGGCATACAAACTCCCTAGCACATGTTATGTTCATCCTGACGGCCGGACGAAATTTGTTTAAGTAGAGCAAGAAAACCACACAAAAACTGAGTATGCAGAATGTTTGACTCCATCCTAAACATCCTCAGTACAAAAAAAGTCCGAAATTCTTGCAACCACTTTCGAGAAAAATAGTGATAAGTGACTTTCACAAAAAAATTTGTATGGCAGGTACCGTTATTTCGACAGATAAAGCAAAATATAAAAAGATGCTCCGAGATGTAACCCCAAGCACCTTATATACGAACTTTGAAGCAAATCCGTCGAACCGTTTAGCCATAGGGCGCCCGGACAGACAGACAGACAGACAAACAGACAGACAGACCGACGGACGGCATTGGCGGACGACACTTTTTTAGACTTCTCTATAGTCGTAATATCATCCCTCATACTCAGTTTAGGTTCGAAATTTCCGCACGATCGCAATAGTATACTATACTCTGTCCAACATAAATTGGCAGTACACGTCGTATGGGGAAGCTTTTTAAAAATCAGTTACGTGCCATATTTTTCTACCATACTAAATTGAAAGAAACCCCTCATAAAGTGTTTAACCTCCAGTGAACTTCCAATCGCATCTGACGTAGATTCACCACGTCTTATTCAACGCACATCCGAGTGTGTGTATTCACTCCTATTTAATTCATTTAATTGTTGGGAATTCAGAGTTGCCAATGCCCATTTGGTAACTCGTTCGGTTTTTTTTCTTTGGCTTTCTGTGGAGGAGCTTTTGGTTTTAGAGCTTTAAAAACAAGTTCTTAATGGTAAGTGTTATCGTGGCGATCTTGTTTCGATCTTTTGCATTTCTTTTAATGTGTGGAAAATGCGTTTTATCTAATCTTAACCTTAGTAGTTAGAAATGGATTCAAAATCATCCAAGGACTTAAGTGCCGAAAAAGGAAATGAAATTGTTGACGCGACAAAAAAAATTCTTGAAAATTTGAAAATTAAAACAGAAGCTGTGAAGAAAGTAGCTGATATTTTTTCTGTGGGTAAACGAACAGTTTACAGAGTTCTCAACGAAAACAGTACCAAAGGCCACAACTCTCCACCACAGAAGAAAAACCATACTGGTCATCAGGCAAATCGTGCATCAGTTTTTTCCAAATAACGAACTTACGACGCTGGATAAAATACTGCATAAGGTAGAATTTAATGCAAACATCACTAAAATTAGCAGGTCTTCTCTGCATACAGGTTTAACAGAAAAATATTGGTTATAAATTTGTCCATCGTCAGCGAAAGAGTGTTCTTTTGGACAGAACTGTTATCATAACATAAATTTAAATTTGTTTTATTTTTTATAAATAAAAAAATTAAAATGAAAATTTCAATCTACAAAAAAGCATGGTAACCGAACATAATATGCTTTCAAGTTTTTGCTGATTTAAAATCCTTAGTACGGAAACCCTGTAAGAGCTTTTGTTAGAATAGCACCTTACGAAAAGTAAAAGAGTGCGAATGAAAGGCAAACATCCTTATCTTCCCTGTACTGCCAATTTATGTTGGACAGAGTACAATGTATACGAGAAAGTTAAAAATATCCATAGTTTCTGTCTTCATAGTCACTCAGAAGCCACATGGTGCTCACTTTCAATAAGCATCCAATAAGAGTGAGTGGCATATGTAGAGTCATAATATCTGTCTAATAGAAATTTTGGTGCCGCACGTCACTGGATGGAGATTCTTCAACCTTTTTACATAAAGTGTTTGTGTACGGTGTCCGTAGTTTTAATAGGGTAAGAACTAAAGTTTAAAATTTAGGGACCAAATTGTCTTAATAATCGTGCGATTTGGACCACTTTTACTTCGAATTGAATTTCGATCTTTCTTCGTGGACGATGCGTGTTCATTTGACCTTTCTAATGGTATAATAATCTAAAATATCATAAAAATGGAGTTAGACGGCTTACTGTCCAAGCCGACGATACGGATAATCGTCGTTCAGTGAGTGACACTGTGCTGCTTCTTCAAAGATGCTAAAGATTTGTTATTCAAAATAATAATGACGGTCCAATACTTAAGCTATTTATCATCAGCAAATATATAATAAAAATTTAATTCTTTTTAATAAAATTTTCCAAAATGGATTTTTTTTAAGAATGTAAATTTTAAAACTATCTAAATTTATTCTGCAATATTTTCTCTGAGTGCATCGCATCGAGCTTCGTTTGCTCGGGTTAAATGTGGTGATTTCGTGGTTGACTTTGAATATACTTTTCAAAGCTCTTAAATATCCCATTGATACCGTTGCCAATTCGTTTGACAAAATCTCTATAGGTACACACTATTCATCGTGTTTGTGTAGGTATTCTGTCTAAATAAATACTTCAACTGCAGTGCTAGTCGCAAATTCCCTGCGACAACCAGAAAAAAAAAGAAAAAAAAACCAACTCCCTTATTCCGTCAGTGCAAACTTTTCATTGTGCATTTATTCTTGTTTGCCACCACCCAGCAGGCAATCAGCTGTCGTGCTTCCGTCATCTTCTACTCCCACCATGGTGGTGGTGTCCTTGTCGTCCTTTTGTGCGCGAATAAAATGGGAAAATAAAACCATCTGAACCGTGAAAAACTCGACTTGATTGACTGCTACCATCAAAGGAAACAGTTGTTGCGAAAATTCCGTTTATTTTTCGTTGTTGTGTGTGTGTGTGTTTGCAGTTTGACGGCAAGGGTCTCCTGCTGAGGGCACTAAGGGCGGCTAGACTACCGCCAATATCAAGCGTTTATGTATAACTGAAAAACCCACCTACCTACCTATGTAGGAGAAGAAAGAGAACGCCAATGAACTTTTGCTGAATCGACTTTTCAATAACATCAAACAGCATGTGTTGCGAATGTATCCTTTTCTTAGCTGCTTCGCTATTGTTTGATGGAGAACGAAACTTTGTCGCTACTCCAACAACAAAAAAAAAAATACAAAACAAAACGAGAAGAAAGAAAAAGTTAAATAACGGTGAAGAGTAAAAATTTTAATTTTTGTTTAACTTTTTTCTTTCTGTGGTCAAAGGAGTGAGTTCACTTCTTTAACATGCGAAACTTGTGCCGAATCTCTCAACCTAACTCTCGTCTCTGGCTGGCAAAAGGAATTCCAACTTGTTTTGTGGTTTCTTTACTTTGTGTTGAGTTTACAGTTTCTTCGATTCGCTGGTCCTTTTGAACTTAACAAGTCTGTTCTCTATTGTGCTGAATGGTTGCACAATTATTCAGGTTAACCAAGTTGAGGTCAGCATTTTGAATTGAATGGTCTTAGCTGGCAAAAGAAAAATGTGGCTGTCGTGGGAATATTTCATGATATTTCAATGTCCTTAAGGAATTGCAAAACGGACACAACAGTGAAAACTTTAAGGTACAAAAATTAAAAAAAGAAGATACACCAAAAACTGATTTCACATTCCCAAATTAACTCTACCTATCCGCATCCCAACTCGATGACAATGATTATCCACTCAGGTATGTTGTCTGCACGAGTAAATCATTCCTTCGTCCTCCTGCGGTGCATAGTATCGGTTTCACGTTCCTGCTCTGCTCTGCGACAACATGGTAATCCGTGCAGATAAATTATACTAAGAGATGATTAAATAGCGTATTCCCCTGTCACATGGAGGTTCCGCCACCACCCCTACCACCCCGAACAAGCAGATGAAGGACTTGCAGATTTTTCATGTCAAATTAAATATCCCTTTAATCTCCACATACACATACATTGATGTGTGTTTGAGAGAGGCAGCTCCATCCAAAAGGTGAAAGGGTATAATGATGTCTAGCGACGGAATAAAAGAAAATCCGGCTGTCATTATATCTTTAGGTAGATACCTAAATGTATGTCACCATGGGATAAGGACGAACATCCTGGAATATATGCAAATCGCAATGTCAGGTGACATGAATGCCTCTGACCGTACTCGACACAATTAACAATGGAGGGCCGTTGTAATAATTCAAATTCATTATGGTGAATTCCCTGAATATCATCTACTCCCGCTCCGAATGTCACACACAGCTAATAAACATCCTAGGTCATTGCAGGGAATCCTCTTTTATGAACACCATTCCCGAGAAATGTATGTTATGTTAGATAGGAGCCGCCTTTCTATTCGAAGGACAATGAATTGCAAATATTTCTCCCAACCGAACCGAACCGACCGCACACGGATAGAACAGACAGAGAGAAGGGCATGATGAGCAAAAAAAAAACAAAATGCAGAGTACCCACTGGCACAATGGTGTATCGATTGGCAATAAAATTTAAGAGTCCATGGACATGCAGTTGGCTGAATGTAATTTCGTATCTTTCATTTGAAAATGGAGCAACGTTTGCATGCAATAATTTGACCATTTAATGGCTAATTGAAGTTCTGATTTAATTGGATGGAGATAGTGAATGTGGATGGTGGATTTTTGCGAGCTGTTCACTTATCAGAAGATGTTCGCTATGGGTGAAAAGCTGTGGAAACATTTACATTGTGAGTTTATTCAGATTGACGGAGAGAGAAGTGAACTGAATCCATTTGTACTTGAAAATATAACAGACAGTGTTGCAGTACCAATTGACTTTGCAGTAGCTTGTAATACGGTGATAAGTAGCACTAGGTTTCCGCGACTGGAAATGCACACAGCAGCCTGGCGCTCTCCAGACGGTCGAACCGCTAATCGATGCGAGGCACGCATCCAACATCTTCAACGTGCACACTTACCGAGGGACAAACTTCGACCCTACCATTTTATTGTTGCAGCTAGACTCGACTGTCCAATGAGAAGAAGCTGCGAACTGTCCAGAAGAAGAAATTCGACGCTGGACGCCTTAGCACGTCTGTAGTTGCCAGAGCCTACAAAGAGCGCCTGAGTGACATCATCAAGGAGGTAGGCGAATCCACCCTAGGATACCAGGCACCCCCGAGAAAAAGCCCGTGGTATGATGATGTGTGCGTATACGGGAAAAAGGTGACAGCACACATTAGACCGCTGCTTAGGAAAACAAGGGCAGCAAGGGATGAGTACCGAGCCAGGAAAAGGGAGGAGAAGAAGATCCTGCCTAGGAAGAAAAGAGAGCATGCATTCTCCCAGCTCAAGGAGATCGAAGAGTCCCGCGACCGAAACAACATCCGGAAGTTTTATAAGAAAGCCTAGCAACTGGCTGCTGGCTTTAAGAATGGAACGCAGTCTCTTCGCAACAGCGATGGAAACCTGAATTTCCAGCAGCTGCTTAACGGGCAAAATGTTGAGAGAGTGATGGGGCAAGAAGAGAATCCAACGTCGAGTCAATGAAGAACCAGTCCCGCCGCCCAATATAGAAGAGGTTGGCTTAGCTATAAAAAAGATGGTCTATCAACTGTAGACCAAATCTTCACACTAAGGAAAATCCTGGAAAAGACCAACGAGTTTCAAGTCGAGACACACCATCTCTTCATCGACTTTAAAGCCGCATATGACAGCATTCATCGTCAGGAGCTTTTTGTGGCGATGGCCGAATTCGGAATCCCGTCAAAACTGATCCAGATGTGTCGCGTCACACTAGATAACTAGATGCAGTTTGGCAGCAGCTCATCTGAACTCTTTCAAACATGCACCGGATTTTGGCAAGGAGATGCGCTATCGTGTGATTTCTTCAATCTTGTTCTTGAGCAGATAGTGCGCAGGGCAGGTGTCAACACGGAAGGCACTATCTTCAACAGATTAGACCAACTGCTGGGGTATGCGGACGATATAGATAGATAGATACATAGATAGATAGAGGCTTTCACGCCTATTGAAGAACAGGCGAAACTAGTTGGCCTTGAAGTGAATGAGAACAAGACTAAATATATGCTATCAACAACCAAACAATCATCTGTCCACCGACTAGGACAAAATGTCACTGTTGATAGCAGCAACTTCGAGGTAGTTAAGGAGTTCATCTACCTCGGGGTAACCATCAACTCCACAAATGGCTTTTTAGTGGAGATCCGTCGAAGAATTACCCTAGGAAACCGCTGCTACTTCGGTTTGGCAAAACAAATGGGTTCAAAACTCCTGACTCGAAGGACAAAGTGCATGCTCTTCAGAACCCTTATCCTGCCAGTTCTGCTATACGGCACCGAGTGCTGGACGCAGGATAAGCAGGAAAGGAGAGTTAATACTGGGATCATTTGAAAGAAAAATCCTTCGATGGATATTTGGTCCTGTGTGCGAGGCGGGCGAATGGAGGAGAAGATACAACCGCGAACTCTATGAGCTGTACCAAGATGAGCATTTAGTCCAAAAAGCCAAGAAACGCCGACTACATAGGCTCGGCCACATCGAGCGAATGGACAACAACGCTCCAGCCAAGAGAATCTTCGAATCCCAGCCCCCAGGTTCGAGACGACAAGGAAGCCTGAGTTTTAAAGACCAAACCATCGCGGATGCCAGAATGCTTGGTCTGGACAACTGGAAGCAGCGTGCCCGGGATCGCAGAGGATGGAAGGCTGCCGTGTCTCAGGCGGGGACTCTTCACGGGAAGGGAGCCCGATAAGTAAGTAATAAAGGAGGGCAGCGCCTACATTACTTCTGACGGTTCTAACAATCTATCTCTCTAACTTTAGCTTTAAAACGGTTTTTTTCTAAATTATGGGCGTGGCAGTGGGCGGATTTAAATTGTTTTTAAGATTATACCATTTAGGGACCGTAGGGAGTATATGCTCCAAATTTCAGCTTCCTAGCTTAAATTTAAAGGCCTCGTTGATACGGACCGACGGATATTGCTAAACTATCTTAGGTTTTTGTCCTGATTATAAACTTTTAGGGGTATACGACGAATGTTAAGAGGTGTAACAAACTATGCGTCAAAATGTATATACCCTAAGGATAGGGTATAAACACACAATATGGCATGATATGCATCCATGTTCATCTACGGATGCGTTGGTCTTTTTTATTCAACATGATTCATTTGTTGTTACAACACAAAAGAAAATTCTTTTGCTTTGTCCCTCACACTGATAGGTGCGTTGCGTATATAGTTTAGTTCTACTTGAATTATACGGTCTGCCTTCTGTGGATGCATTGTGATATGAAAAAATGTAGTAAAAAGCGAAAGTCATGGTGAATGTCAGCCCCTTATCGCTGGCTTTGTTTACATGATAAGTCGAGTGTTGTTCTTACATTATCAGCTGCAACTGTGGGAATAATGGAGTTATCGTTGAACAGATGAGTATGTATCTTTGAGAATAAATACCATTTTCAATCCATTGTTGCAGTTAAAAAATAATAATAATTCTTTCAAATGGTAATTTGATATTTGATATTCATTCAAATCGGCAGAAGCAGTAAGTTCTGTAGAAATTATTAAGGAAGAGAACTAGTAGCTTATAAGTGACTCAAGGTTCGTACACTGACACAAAGGCGGAGACTTTCAATCTCCTGCCTGAGGCTCGCTTCCCAGAAAATCGGATTACTAAGTGTTCTTCAGCTATACCGGTAATGGTGGGCACCCAAGAACCGACTAATTGCACACGGCATAGCTAGTATATTGGAGGAGGAGGGCTGACTTAAATCACGGGTTCTGGATTGAATTTATCCAGCTATCCGAAACAAGGCTTAAGTCAGCTTTTGCCAATGCTGAAAAGAATTTTCTCAGCGAGCTCGGTCTTGGCATATAAAGGGTGATTTTTTAGCTGGTTTGGTTTTGGCAACACTGGTTTTGACAGCTGACGTGTGTTTAGTACCTTGTGTCACTGTCAAACAGCTTCAGTTTGGTTTGCAATTTAACCATGGATCGTCTTACAAATGAACAACGCTTGCAAATTATTGAATTTTACTATCAAAATTCGTGCTCGGTTCGAAATGTCCATCGCGCGCTGCTTCCATTTTATGATCGGCATTCTCGACCTTCTGAGCAGTCTATTCGGAAGATTGTGACCAAATTTCGCACCAAATTTACTTTGTTGGACATTAAACCACCAACACGTTTACGTACTGTGCGTATTGAAGAAAATATTGCGGCCGTATCAGCTAGTGTGACAGAAGACCGCGAAATGTCGATTCGGCGCCGTTCCCAGCAGTTAGGCCTTTGTTACAGCACTACGTGGAAAATTTTGCGGAAGGATTTGGGCGTAAAGCCTTTTAAGATACAGCTGGTGCAAGAACTAAAGCCAGCCGACCTACCACAACGCCGATTTTTTGGTGAATGGGCTCTTGGAAAGCTGGCCGAGGATCCGCTTTTTTATCGAAAAATTGTGTTCAGCGATGAGGCTCATTTTTGGTTGAATGGGTACGTAAATAAGCAAAATTGCCGCATTTGGAGTGAAGATCAGCCAGAAGCATTGCAACAGCTACCAATGCATCCCGAAAAAGCCACTGTTTGGTGCGGTTTATGGGCCGGCGGCATTATTGGGCCATATTTCTTCAAAGATGATGCGAATCGCAGCGTTACTGTCAATGGTGAACGCTACCGAGCGATGATAACAAACTTTTTTTTGCCCGAAATGGAAGTTCTTGACTTGCATGATATGTGGTTTCAACAAGACGGTGCCACATGCCACACAGCACGCGAAACAATGGCGCAATTGCGAGGCGAGTTTGGTGAACAGTTAATTTCACGTTTCGGGCCGGTCAATTGGCCGCCTAGATCGTGCGATTTGACACCATTAGATTATTTTTTGTGGGGGTATGCCAAGGCTAATGTGTATAGGGACAAGCCCGCTTCGATTGACGCACTGGAAGCCAACATCCATGCATTCATTCGTGAGATACCGGCCGATATGTGTGAAAGAGTATGCCAAAATTGGACTCAGCGGATGGGCTACCTGAGACGCAGCCGCGGTCAACATTTGCATGAAATTGTCTTTAAACATTAAATTGCAAGGTTCAAACTATCGATTCAAATAAATATTTCATTCATTTTTTCGAATTCTTTTGTGTTTTTTTTTTTAAAAAAGTTCTAAACCTCTTAAAAAATCACCCTTTAGATAGATAGATAGATAGTTGATTTTATTCATTTCATACTTAAACTAATAACAATATTTATGAAAGAATGAAGTAAAATAATGGTAATCATTCTTTAACTAAAAGGTTAGTGGTGAATGATACATCAATGAATTAAAAATGCAAATGATAACTGATGTGGGGTGACAATCAGCAACTCAAAGGCAAGAAATCTTTGCACATTTATGGAATAAAGCAAAAATATATAAAAACGTAACAATTCAGAGATAAGATACACTTAAGAATTTACAAAATTTATAATTTATGTGCTGATGAGTTAAAAAAAGAGCAAAAAAAAAAAAATTAAATAATGATAATCTAAAAAAGTGTTTCAATGCAATCATAGTTTAAAGTGAACAACCAGTCTTTTACTTTTCTGATATAAGCGGAAAAACCAGGTATTTCTCTAATAGAAAGGGGTAATTTATTGCAAATGGTGCAATGACCAAGCCCAACTTATTTATACGTAGGTTATACATTTGGGAATTTCTGCTCGGTATATTACCACTTTGTTTAAAGAACTCTCTTAAGACTTTAAAAACATATTAATGTCTGATTGGTAGAATTTGCAACGTTTTAAATAAAGGCCAACTCTCAGCAAATCGATTTTTGTTAAGTATAATTCTAACTATATGTTTCTGGGCTATTAATAAAGGCTTAAAGGTATTAGCATACGAACCACCCCAGCTAGTGATGCCGTATTGTAACTTTGAGGGAGCAAAACGGCTTTAATAGAAACATTTTACGTGTGACCAAAATCATATACGATTTAATCGCTTGGATATGAGCTTTCAAATTTAGATTCATATCAATTGTAACGCCTAAGTACTTAAAATGTTGTACTGACTCAATCTTGAAACAATTTTTGGAGCATTGCATATTAGCTGAAAAGATACTTCTACCACACATATGAACAGGTAAAGAAAACAGTTTACAGTCACATGCGTGAAACCAGAGGTTATAATCATATAGATTATTACCAGTTGTCATGAAAGACATCAACTTTGTTTTCTCACTGATGATCAATTTGTGTGCAGTAAACCACAACCTTAATATTTCGAGATCTTCCTCGATCTTTGTGACACATTCAAATTCAGTATTTAACTCATAGGTAAAGGCTATATCATCCGCAAATGCAGTTGAGATACCATTTAATTTGAAAAGGGAGTTTATGTATATTAGGAAAAACAAAGGCCCAAGTACAGAACCCTGAGGAACACCAATTTTCAAAAATCGAGACTCAATCAAGACGCCATTTACATTAACTCTCTGTTTTCTATACTTTAAAAACGATTGCAGCCATTTAAAAAAGTTTCCTCGAAAACCAGCATTATAAAATTTATTTAGTAACAAATCATGGTCGACCATATCAAATGCTTTTGTCATGTCTATAAATAGACACATGGTAGATATATTGCAGTTAAGACCACCATACAGTTGACTACAAACTCTCAATATAGCATCCTCTGTTGACATTTCTGCTCTAAACCCGAACTGGTTGCTACAAAAGAAATTAGACTTGTCGAGGAGCGACAAAATACGAACTTTAAGCAGTTTTTCAAATATCTTAGAAAAGGTGGAAAGAAGTGAAATAGGCCTATAATCCGAAACATTTTTTCTGTTACCCTTTTTAAAAAGAGGTACAACTTCAGCACATTTCAAATGTTCTGGAAAACAACCTCTTTCAACACAACGATTAAATAAGACACTCAGTACATCAACAACATACAAGGCAATATGTTTCAGAAGCACACTTGAAACACCATCACTTGTGCAAGAGTTTTTATTTTTTAAAGTTAGGATAACACTGAACATTTCTCACGAAGTTATCGGCTCAAAAACGAAACTGTTAGGTAGTATATCTACGATCGGTAAACTTGAAGAATATATAAATACCTTCCCCCTGGCGTATGGTTAAAGTTGTTTTCCTACCAAAAATTGGTAAGTCTGACTATATATACTCTAGCCAAAAGCTTCCGATGCATAAGTCTGTCTGGTTGATCGAGATAACATGGAGTAGATGAAACTTTGGTGATGTGGATTAAAGCAAAGCTAATGTCCAGGACGCGGTAACCGCGGTAAGTGCGCCATAACAAGGCTAAATAGGGGCTGCCTTCAAGGTGGTGTTCTGTCTCCCTTTTTATGGTGTATGGTGGTAGACTCTCAATCTTCCTGGAAACTACACTCAAGCTTGTGCGCAGACATCCCTAGATTTAATCGATGTTTGGTGCACTTCTATTTGGCTTTAAGCCAATCGCTTTACTCGTCTATCCCAACTCGTGCTTAAAGTTATCACCATCCACATCTTCGATGAACTCAAATAACTGGGAGTAACCCTCGATAAAAAAAAACGTCTATGGTCCAAGCATGTTGAATCGAAAACCAATAAAGCACTGTCGACTTTCTGGCAGTTTTTGGCAAGGCATGGGGATTATTTCAGAAAAGGGTCACTTGGATCTAAACGGCCATGATTAGACGCATCCATTGTTTGTCTTTCGCGGAAACGTGTTAGTGCTTCCTTTGCAAAACTCCAAAGAACGGCCTGTCTCAGCTGCCCAGGGGCCTTCCCTAGCACGCCAGGCTCTGCTCTAGATTCTTTGATGAATCTCGCTTCTTACTAAAAACTGATAGTTACGAGGTTGTCCACCATATAGAGCCAATAACCTAAATACCATTTAGAGAAACACTGCTTAAAATTAAGAACATGGTATTAGGATCAGTTTGTAGAACACGTAAGCCGGTGATGGCGATATTTCTACAGTTTTAAAAGATAAGCTTATTTTGAATGATTGTTTTATACATTTTAAAGGCTGACTACATTTTTGTTAAGCTCAGACCTAGATTCAGAGCTTGATAATCACAGGCCGTGACGTACCGCCCAAAAGAAGCGCTTGAAATTGTACCTTCAGTACCTGGAGTAGCAGAGCGTCTGAGTGAAAAACTCTCCATCAAAGAGGTAGCCAGTAGAACGTGCTCATATGTAGGCATGTTTCTACATGCTTGGCAATGCAAATCTAGAACAGCGAGGGAATAGTATTGAGCTAGAAGAAGAATACCCTGTGTGAAAAAAGAAAGCACTGTCCCAGCTCAAGAAGATCGAAACAACATCTGAAGGTCTAATAAAAAAATCAAGCAACTGGCTGCCTGCCTGTTTTGCAACCAGAAACCAGGCACATCGAAGCTCCAAAGAGCACTAGTCCCCGAATTTTAATAGATCATCTCAAGCCCTGCATTCATTTTGCAGTTGCTGAAAATCGGGCTTGATCGGTGCATCTTGTCTGGGTCCCAGATCAGACTGGCATCCATCAAAATGAGATCTCTGATGAGCTTGCTAGGCAAGGTTCAGAAAAAGCTTTTTCAAGACCCGAATCTGTGTAGGGTCTGCCTGCATCTGTATTAATTTCTTCCATTGATGCCATGGATGCAGACAGACAAAACTAATGCGCCCGAATATTTGCAAAAAGTCTTCGTCTTTCCTTCTATCTGACTGCAGGCTGTTTGTAAGCATCCTTACGGGACTTCAAGCCTCCGCTAAAGACTTAAATTTGTTGGGCTCGAACGACATCACCAGGATGACACAGCATAACCCTTCCTCTTCCTCTTCCATTGTCTGGCCTTTGCTCGCATCACGTGGCGGACTTTCGGGGCTGTACAAATACAAATACCTCAATGGACCAGTAGTTGTGTCTGAGCTCTCCATCGGATAGTAGCAACCTCCGACAAAAGAAAGGACTGCTAAATAAACATCATGCTAAGAGAGTGATAGGGTAAGAAGACGAGGAAAGTTTCACAAGACAGCGTCCCAACCATTCAGATATCTAAACCATATTCAGATATCCATAGCCCAAGTGCTCTGGCATCTGCGTAACTTGGTCCTTAATACGGACTCTACCGGACCTAAAGGTTTCCACTAGGTTGTCATACGTAAAGTTGATGCTTAAACGCTTTGCTAGTTTACTCCTACACAGTCATATTCAATAGCGACAAGTTCAGTAGGGTAAATGAAACAAAAAAAAATCTTGCTTTAGGCGATTGTTCATCACATCGTTCATCACTAGTCGTTTAACAAATAACGGGTGATCCAAGTAGAGATACTTTTTTCAATAGCCTTTTTTGACAGATCACGTGTGAGTCGTGTCATGCTTTCATGTTATTTTTGTTTAGTATTGTTTGGCATTTCAAAATGGAAAGACTTACGCGTGAACAACGTTTACAAATTGTTCAACTTTATTATGAAAATTCACGTTCTGTGAGGAATGTGTTTCGTGCACTTCGCTCAACTTATGGTCAACATAATCGGCCTACTGAGCGTCCTATTCGCAACACCATCACCCATTTTGAGACCCAGCATTCATTATTGGATAATATTCGACCGAATAGACCATGTCCAGCACGCTGTGAAGAAAATATAGCGGCCGTAGCTGAGAGTGTACACGAAGACCGTAGAGTCGGACTGACGTATGGAACGACTTGGCGCATTCTACGTCAAGATCTTAAATTGAAAGCGTACAAAATACAGCTTGTGCAACAACTGAAGCCGCTCGACCTTCCCAAGCGACATCGCTTCGCTCTATGGGCTCTTGAAAAGTTCCAAGAAGATCCGACGTTTTCGAGGCAAGCAAAATTTTTGTTTAGCGATGAGGCCCATTTCTGGCTCAATGGGTATGTAAACAAACAAAATTGCCGCATTTGGGACGAAGAGCAACCTGAAGAGATTGAAGAACTGCCACTTCATCCAGAAAAAACAACGGTTTGGTGTGGTTTGTGGGCCGGTGGAATCATCGGTCCATATTTCTTTAAAAATGATGCCACTGCGAACGTAACCCGCAATGGCGACCGTTATCGTGCCATGATAACCGACTATTTGATGCCTGAAATTGAAGCTCGCCACTTCCCACACATCGCATCAATCAATGGACTTATTGAGAGAACATTTCGGTGAGCACATAATTTCACGTTTTGAGCCGGTCGCTTGGCCACCAAGATCGTGTGATATCACACCGTTAGACTTTTTCCTGTGGGGATATGTAAAGTCAAAAGCTTATGCCGACAAACCCGCTTTGATTCAGGCCTTGGAGGAAAACATCACGCGTGTCATTCGCCAGTTACCAGTCGAAATGCTCGAACGAGTGATCGAAAATTGGACTCAACGGATGGACCATCTGTGACGTAGCAACGGCCAACATTTGATAGACATAATCTTCAAAAAATAAATGCCAAAGAATGTTCTTTCAAATGATAATAAACATTCTCCATTCAATTTGAATTTTCTGTGTTTTTTTCTTTAAAAAAGTAGGGAACCTCGAAATGGATCACCCTTTACCTCGCATTAATTGATACTAAACAAAAAATCCGTTCTTTTGTAGAAACTTGCAACTGTGCATAATTTTTATCAAATTGAGACCCGAGAAAGTAAGCAAATCCGTTACACCAACAATGCAGATAAGCGAACCATTTTCTTATCAATCATCATTGTTCGTCTCTATAAAGAATCACATATCTAGCCATGCGCCGCAGTAGTAACTTACCATCCGCCTAACATAATGCAGTTAACGATTAGTCTGATCTGCCTTTGCTTGAGTGCTGGAAACGCGGCAAATATTCTCGGTGTCTTCACAAGTACCACTCCGTCGCATATTATAATTCACTTAGCTACGGTTAAGGCTCTAGCAGAAAAGGGTCACAATGTTACAATTGTCACAACTTTACCGCTTAAGGAACGCCATCCCAACTATCTGCATGTGCATGTGCCTTCATCTGACGAAGACAATGCGGAATACAATGGCATAATCAGTAAACTCGCGTCCAGCAGCACTTTCGAATCTATTCGGCTGCTAGTCTCTTCCAATGTGCAACGCGTTCGAATGCAGGACAAAGCATTAGCGCATCCTCGATTCCGCGAACTGCTGAATAACTCAGGAAACCACTTCGATGTGGTGATATTGGGATTTGCCTTCAATACCTTTCAATTGGGCGTGGCAGCACACTTCAAATGTCCGGTTATTCTCAGCTGGGTGAATGTTCCCATGAACAATATTCTATCGCTTGTTGGTAACCCACTGACAGTGGCTAGTGTTCCCACTGTTTTCATGAAATCTAACCAGTTGAAAAAATTTGGACGGAGAGTTGCGAATTTCCTGCTTTACGGACTTTTGCTGGGAATAGATCTTTTTTCGGAACACAAAATGGCGCAGTATTACGCGTGAGTGAAATATATATCTGAAATGACATCTTTGACAGTGAAAAAAACTTTTGTACTGTTAGGGAGCACTTTTCTGCTGAGAAATATCCATCGTACGCCGATATGAGAAAAAATGTGTCATTGTTGTTTTGCAGCTCTCACTTTAGTGAAGGGACAGTTCGACCTATGGTTCCGGGACTCATTGAAATCGGTGGTATTCAGATCAAGGAGAAACCCAGTGCACTTCCAAAGGTAAAGCAGCTATTTTCCACCATTTTTTTTCTTTAAAATTCAATTCAAATGAAAACATATTTTCTAGGACATTCGTGGATTCATCCATAAAGCGGGCGATGATGGCTTCATTCTATTCAGCTTGGGATCAAACGTCAAATCAACAGATCTTTCGCCCAACACCACGATGGCCATGTTTAATGTGCTCTCCAAGGTGAAACAGAAAGTCTTATGGAAGTGGGATGGTGGCGAAGCACCGGGTCGATCACCAAACATTATGTTTCGAAAATGGTTCCCCCAAGATGATCTACTCGCGCACCCAAAAATCCGCTTATTTTTGACACACGCAGGAAAGGGCAGTGTTGCCGAGGCTCAATACCATGGAGTTCCGATGTTGGCGATACCTGTTTATGGAGATCAGTTTATGATCTCTCAGCAAATAGAATCGTGGGGCCATGGAAAAGCATTGAATCATCGCGAGATTACCAAAGCGAATTTTCAGTTCCAACTCGAGGAGGCTCTTGCAAACTCCAGCTACAAAGAAGCTGTTGCGACATTTTCCAACCTCTATCGAGACAGACCGATAACAGCCAGACAGAGTGTAGTATATTGGACAGAGTATGTGATACGACATCATGGAGCAAGGCACATGCAGAGTCCAGTAGTGCATTTGAATTTCTTTCAGAACCACAGTTTGGATGTAGTAGCGTTCTTAGGTTGCTTGCTATATGTTTTCGCTGCGTTTGTAAGGGGAATGTATGCATTGATGTTTCGTAGAAAATTAAAGATTGACTAGTCCACGTTTGCCTTTGTATTTTTCTCTTGGGTAGAACAATGTATGAAGTATTCAGAAACTTGTTGTGGATAAAACCACTCGATTCGTTACAACGCAAAGTAGTAGTGCAGAAACGGCAGAAACTCGTACTAAAGTGTTTCATTCAATTGGGAAACTTTTTCTCCCAAAAAAGCGGAAGAATTTGCAATCATTGAAACCACACGTACGCCTCTCGCTCCAATGCAATGCACTGGTGTGGGGGGAGGGGGGTTGGTATCTATGTAAAAACTAATAACGCAACTTTTAAACAAAACGAAATGGTTGGAACGACGTCTTTGTTGGTTAGTTTGACGATCATACCCAGTTGCAGATAGTGGAATCCTGACGATGCACGATTGAAATTGTATGGATTCTAACTAAAGGATGCCATGCAATGACTGTGTCGACGCAATTGTTGCGGAAGTATTCGACAGCAGGTGGAAAGGAATATTTGAAAAATTAAATGCAAAATTTTTTTCAGACATTACATGGCGGGAATAGATTGATTTTTGATTGCTCACTCAAATAGGCGAGTTGCAACAATATTGCAGCATCTGTAAACTGATATCGATGAGTGTTATGGGCTTGAAAGGAGTTGATGTTTTAGTTTTTTGTTGTTGCTTTTAAATCTAGAAAAATATTTAGGTGGATTTCGTTTTTAAATGTCGCAGTTTGAATGCAATTTAATTTTTCCTATTGACTTGAGGCTGAACTGTTTGTCTCAATTTAGAATGGTTTTTTGTTGTAATGTTGTGAGTGGTAAAGAGCTGGCAAATACAATTACGGTTGGAATACAATTAGGATGGAAATCTGACATTTGCATAAGTCCATAACCGCCCATCAGGAAATGGATGCTTACAATCATGCATGCTGACGCAATCATTCGGAAGTAAATAAAAATGAATCAAAATCAATGAGCAGGGGAAGACAAAGAAAAAGCGGACGTTTTTGCCGCCCATCTCGAAGAAACCTTTAAGCCGTACGATAGTCAAGCGGCTCACGACAGTACCAATACTGGGACGGAATGACTATCTGACGACTTTACACTCACAAATGCAACACTAAGGGAACTAAAACGTGATATTGAACCTCTAAAACCGAAGAAAGCTGCTGATTATGATTTGATCACCGGAGAAGTTCTCAAAGTTCTACCTAGAAAAGCATAAATTAAGCTTCTATATATTATAAATGCTGCGCTCAGATTAAAACACGTGCCGAGCCAATGGAAAGTTGCGGAAGTCATTATGGTTTTAAAACCAGGAGAACGGCCAAATGAAGTAAAATCGTATAGACCAATTTCGCTTCTCCCAGTCATATCCAAAGTTTGTCGAGAGGATATTACTAAGGCGTCTACAACCGGTTATAGAAGTTAATAATCTCATCCCTGACCACCAGTTTGGGTTCAGAACCAAGCATTCGACGATTGACCAAGTGTGTATAGAATTACGGAAATAATCGAGAAAGCATTTGAAGAAAAAAAGATATCCTCAAGCGTGTTCCTTGACGTCTCACAAGCCTTTGATAAGGTGTGGCACGACGGCTTAAAATTACGACAAGTTCTCCCCGTAAGGCTATATAGTACTTTAGAATCATATCTCGGGCATAGACTCTTCCGTGTTAGGCATGGAAACGAATACTCGGAGCTTAAAGAAATTTCGGCCGGCGTACCGCAAGGACGCAACCTTGGGCCGCTTCTCTATCTGTTACATATTCGCGATATGCCAAGAGAAGATGGCAGTACCCTCGCTACGTTCGCCGACGACACCGCTATCCTTGCAGTAGGTAATACGATCGAAGAAGCGACTGCAAAACTGCAAACCGCACTAAATAAAGTAAATGAATGGACGAGGGACTGGCGGATCGCCCTCAACGAAACTAAATATGTTCACCTGAATTTCACGTATAAGAAAACTAATCACTTGCCAATTTTTCTAAACTTGGCCCTTTGCAAACGAGGCCAAATACCTGGGAATGACACTCGACGCAAAGCTAAAATGGAATTCGCACGTGAACATGAAACGTAAAGAACTCGATATCAAATATAGAGAAATGTACTGGTTACTCGGAAAACAGTCCCAGCTCAGTACTAAGAACAAACTGCTTTTATACAAGCAATTGCTAAAGCCGGTGTGAACTTCCGGTACACAACTTTGTCCACAGGGATCTCGGAATTCCTACAATCGAAGCTGAAACTAGAAGCTTCGCGCGAAAGCATAGAAACCGACTAATCGGACATATAAACAATACAGTCCGAACGAAACCTTTCGACTTGGCAAGATAAGGATTAACCGCGTCCTAATTGCGGAACATACAGGATCGTTCAGTGGAAAATAACCTGTCAAAAGTTTTTTTTATTTTGTGATAGAAAAATTGCTTGATAAGTTATATCTTGTTTTTATTCAGTAAAAATCTGACACTACTATGAGCACGCGCTTGCTATCCCCGTTGTGTCATTTGTCTGTCAGTGTGATACCTAATACATTGTCTCTACTGAGCTCTAGTGCAAGGTCAGGATGGATTCCTGTCTTGGAATTACCATTGCTTCTTTCTGAATAAAGAGATGAAGGGGGGAAGATTTAGTAGGACTTCAAGCGTTCTCTTGTTCTCATAGCACCCGACGTCCTTACATTTTGTGCAGCTTGGCCTGTGTGGATTTTTGTTCATTTACTGCTAGCACTTACTTTACTTTATTACACGAAGATTTCTTAATGACCGGAAATATGGTTTTTGCAAGAGCAGATCCTCTTGTGTTTTGAAGACATATCTAACGGAAAAGTGAAACCAATCTATTCACCATGGTGGTGAAAGTAAGACTATTGCGCTGATATATCAAAGGCATTTGGCAGAGTTTGGCATCAAGCTCTCTTGTCGAAAATGCGTGAATTTGGGATCGATGTTACCCTTCTTCAATGGATTAGAACGGTTCATTTGAAGTTGTTCCCCGCGGTTACGTTTTGTCTTTGAGTTTTTTTCTCATATTTTTGTAAGTGATCTCCTGTCCGTTGTTTCTAATCCTATCCATTCCTTCGCTGATAATAGAACCCTTGATTTATATTCATTTCTTGATATCGACATAGACAGAACCCTAAAGTGGGGTAAAACGAATTAAAGCGAAACACTTATACTCTGTCATCATCCATGAATGGAAACTGAAAGACTTTTCATTCTCTATATGTACAATATACGTTGGATACCTGAATTCCAGGAATACCTAGGATGAGTGTAAGCACAAGACTTACCCAGCCAGTATAATAATGGTAGGGAAAACTCCAATATCTTAGAACGCGTCGAAGTGATTTCAAGTAGTCCCTCTAAGCTGCGCAAACTATGGAGGTATCAGTCTCCTAAACATCGCATATAAGATCTTGTCGGCGAATAAAACCATTTGCACATGATTTGATTGGACCCTATTAGTGCGGTTTTAAGCCCGGTAGGTTCACAATTGCGCAAATATTCACATTACACCAGATCTTTGAGAAACCCCAAGAAGTCCAGAACGATATCCACCACCTTTCTATCGATTTTAAAGCCGCGTATGACAGTATCTATAGAAACGTCAGAATGACGATGGAAAAAGCTCGTTGCTGCTTCAAGTTCAAAAAAGGATTTTGGCAAGTCGACGCGCTGTCACGTGCGAAACTTACAAGCCAGCACAAGACGTATGATATTTCAAACTTGCATGCGCCGACGATATTGATATCATTGGAAGAACACAGCGAGCTGTCACTGGTGCATTTGCCAGTTTAGGAACAGAAGCAGCAAAAATCGGCTTAGCCATAAACGTGGGCAACCGAAAGTATATGATGTTGTTACGCTTTTTATTAGCCAGAAAAAAAAAATAAACGCGATTCAAATACTTCATTAAAATTACTGGCGCAATAAGCGAATAAATATATTTATAAGAAATTTGCGGCCGCCAAAAAAATTCCGCTTTTTTTAAACTGTCAAATCAAGTACTCAAGCGCAACGTTCAGCCATCTACAGTGCTGATTTTCCCGGCTGCTCAGCTAAGGGTGGGTTCAACAGGTCGTTGAGGATCGGTAATTGGGTTGAAATGTTTACTCTATTACCGATGGGTTTGGGTTATTACTTATGACCTGGGGACTGCGAGTAGAGTTTTGTTCTTCGGTACATCAAATGAGTAGTGGGCGCCACACAATTTTCCGGCGAAATTGTGAAACCTAAAAAAAAATAATTCGAAATCTACGACCGACGAAAGGGAAAAAAAAAACATGTGAAAGTTCTGAAAGAAAAGAAATAAAAAAAAACGGAAGACGGATTTTTTTTTTGCACCACTTTATAATTGCTCTGTTGGAGCACGGCAATTTATTGATTACGGTATGTTTTATTATGGCAATCTTATACGACCGAAGGAGAAAAAGAACGGTTTGCCGTTGGGGTAGCACAAGATCGCGTTTTTCCCGAACGGTGAAGATAATTTCTATATACGAATGGTCGCGTGTCCCTCAATTTATCTGGGATTTTTCGGAGCACTACCCTACTAAAATCTTTTCCTTCAATCTTTCAAAGCCCCAACGAATTCTCTCAAACAAAATACTCTTTACTTATCTGTTTTTTTCTTTCTGTTACTTCCTCCTAGTTCCCTGCTTCTCCGTTGCTGTACGTTGGTTTCTTGCCACGGATCTCCATAGTCTCGTTATTTTTCACTTTATCCTCAATGGTAATATTCTGGTAAATATCCCTTCTCGATCTGACCTTTTCCTATTTCTGGTATTTTTCCGATCAAAGTCCCCTTTTTTTTCGCTTTACTCGATTATGAGAACATTTCTGAAAAACTTGCTGGTCATTCAAGAAGTGGTTTTAAAAATCCCATTGTCCATTCGGCCGGCCGTTTTTTTTTGTTTCCACATACACACTCATGCATTGTAGGGGAAGCAGAACCAACTACAGCTCCAAAGGACGATTCAGCTTTTGCGCTTATATTGTCAGCTGTTATCTGCTCCTCTACACTCACTCATACATGGGACATAGGTTAACAGCTCCAACTCGATAATTCAGCTGTCGCTCTGAAATTATCAACTGTTGCCTACACCCCCACTTTCACTTATTTAACTGGGTCATGTCTTTTTCAGCTACGCAAAGTGTGCTGACATGATCCCGCTAATGCTCTCACATTTCCCAATCCTTGGATTCGCCCATTATTGGAATAAGCCAATAAGAGACGAACCCTCCGCCTGACCCTGGACATATGACAGCGTTTTCCATTTGACAACTCGCGGCAAAACAAAAATAAAAGTTGAGTTGGAGTTGGATCAAAAGGAATCGTCTCCCCTTCCCTCATCGAACGTGGCTCCCTACCGTGACGATGGTAGTTCCGGCGCAATTTATTTTGGAGATCTGGACTTCGGGTCGTCCACCCTTACTCCTTCATTGCGTGACATTTCGCTCTTGGGCATTTTGCGCGCCCGGCGATATATAGTGTACGGATGTGTTAGTTTTCAGGGCCGCCCGCCCGTCTCCGTAACAAGTGTTGGGGGTGTCCTTCATTGGTTGGTACCCCCCTCGATGCAGACCGTCTGCTTCGAGAACTGGCTTGGCGCACTTGAACGTTGCGGACATACCCGTCCGATTAGACTCGCTGGTCCGTTGGGAGACTCCAGGCCGTCCGCTCGGCTCACCTTCGGATAGGCTGCTCATCGTTTTATGCACGTAGACCGTCTGTATTGTGCCTTTTCCACCCGGGTTTGCCTGAAGTGGTTGCATTCTCATGGTTCGAAAGAAGTGGGCCATTGGTTGATGAGGCCATGGCTGCCCTTCCACTTCTTACGACCTTGGGCGCGCGAACCAATAAAAAAAAGGACTAGGAAGGAATGAGAGGGGACAGGAGGGTATTTCCTGTCGTGGTAAATTTTACCGCGACAATGTCAACAAGAAGAGTTACCCAACATCGACGAATCGGCCAAAATGTCACAATCGACAGCTTTAACTTTGAGGTAGTGAGGGACTTTGTCTACTTCGACGCTGCTATCGCATATGAGAACGACGTCTCCCTAGAAATCAAGCGAAGAATAACATTTGCCAAACTCTATTTCTGTGAGCTGAGAAGGCAACTATGTATTAAAGTACTCTCCCGAACAACCAAGGAAACTTATAAGGGACCTTCATAATCCCGGGCCTGCTCTATCGTTCCGAAGCATGGACTCTTTCTAGGGCGGATGAAGATATTCGCAAGCGAACGAACATATTTAGTCCCGTATGCCTTGGAGGATTATGGAGGAGACGAATCAACGATGAACTCTACGAGTTGTAAGCGACATCGATCTGGTCAAAAAACTGCGCATTGGGCGTTTGATATTGTTGGCTGCCTAGATGGAAAGAATACGCTCCAGCCCGCAAAATCTTCAAATCCGCAAAATCTCGCCTTAAGTGGCGCCCATAAGTGAAAGGGGACCGCAACCAACTTGGAGTGCAGCAACGACGGAGGCAGTTAACCAATTACCGCGCTAATTGGAGAGGCTCAGGTCCACCCCGGACGGTAGCGTCGCCTAAGTAAAGTACGTGAGAAATCCGGATCTGGAGTGTGTCACAATTATATCGTTGAAAGAACTTCAAGAATCTGACGAGTGCTTCAAGGGATAGGTGTCTTAAGTTAGGTTGAAATGGCGGTCTTCTATGCTGATGTACTGAGATCAAAATAAGGTCCATTGTGCTAAGACATCGGTTGCCATGTTCAAAGGAAGGACCCTACAAACACTGTCAAATCGACATTCCTAGTTGTGGATCAAAACCGGAAGGCCTGAAAATATTTTGTTAAGTCAAACCTGCTGACCATTAGGGATGCACGGACTCCGGGCGGTTATAATTCTAAATAACCTCATCGATAAAAAAAAAACCAAGAAGTCTTGCGTTCCTTAAATCCACCCGCACCCGTTTCAGTGGCGTATTTCTTGTTATAATACTCAAAGACTGTAAAGTCACACAACATTCCACGAGTCATCTGGCGCGTCACAAAAACCACACGCAAATAAACATCTGATTTGATGAAATCGATATAAAAATATCTTCTACGTGAAAAAAAAAACAATACTAATCGCGCCATGATTGCTTTATCTACAAAATTTATTTATTAGCAGATTTCAAATAAATAAAAAAAAAATATCAACGCGGATAGAAAATGACGAAATAACTGAAATTATTGTGTTTTAACTTTCTCCTTCTTTTCGCTGTGACACTTTCCTCTGACCTTTCGCATCACATACTTCACCAGGACTTTAAACAACTTAACAAGTAAAACTATGACGATGAGGAAAAAGGCTATAACATCAGCACTGATGTACTGCAAACCATTCATATACACTAAGGGACTTTGCATATGATACGCGCCTTTGTGTCGAATCACATATTCAATCCAATAGACCGCAGTCTCCCGGGCACTCATCGGTCTATCTCGGTAGAGTTTCGAGAATCTCTTGATATTCGCTGAATACGTAGAGTTCTCCAGAACTTCGATAATAGCAGCTCTTAGAGTCTCCGCTGTCATAGTCTTGTAGTCGAGCGACACTCCAAAGCCGTCCTTCGTTAGCTGAGCGGCATTTCCCGGCTGATCGGCGAACATCGGAAGAGCTACCATCGGAACTCCGTGAAACTGCGACTCGGAAACGCTTCCCTTACCAGCGTGCGTGATGAATAATTTTAAATTTTCATGAGCCAACAGATCATCCTGTGGCAGCCAGCTTTTGAAGTGGATATTTGAGGCGATTCCAGGTTTATCGACACCATCCCATTTCCACAGAACTGTTTGGTTGAGTCCGGCAAGGGCTTTAAAGATGGTTTGAAAGATTTCCGATTCCAAGTGATTGCTTCCTATGTTCGAGCCGAAGCTAAGGTAGATAACGCCATGTTGCGAAGAGGCGTTGAAAATCGCTTGGAGGTCCTTGAAAAAGAGGCATTACTAGTGGGTTTAGGAAATGCATATTGTTGCACCTACCTTTGGCAACGGATCTGGTTTGTCCTTGACCTGGATCCCTCCAACTTCAACGACGGCGGGCACATTTGGACGAACCACACCTTCGGAGAAGTGCGAGTTGCAAAGCAGCAGGGATACCTTTTTGCCAGCTTCCTGGAATGATGGGTACTCGGGCGCTGGAAACAGATCGCTGCAAAAGGAAAATAAAATTGTTTTTGAGGAACATCCACGTCCACTTACTTGTAAAATCCAATCATTAGCCTCTCAACTAGGATCCGGAATAGTTCCATCATGATGCTGACAAAGAAATTCGCAAGTCTTCCTTTGAAACTCAACGGGTCTGTCAGCGTAACCATGGGTGAAGCAGGGACATATGATATTTCCGGCGGATTGCCAACATACCCATTGACGAATTGATTGGACGACGCCATCCAACTTATGACAACGGGACAGTTAAAGTGCACGCCGAGTCCAAGCTGATAATCGCTGATAAAATATCCCATAATCATCAGATCGAACTTGTTGGCAGGATTATGCATAAAGTCCTGGAAACGTTGATCCTTAATAGCATCGTACTGTATGGATCCGAACGCCATCAGTGTCTGAAATGTTCCTTTTATTTTTGTTATGACACCCGCAGGCTTGGTCATTAACGTCTTCAAATCGTCAATTTCCTTTATCCTGGCTTCGGTCGATGGGATGTAGATGTGGTTGAACCGAGGGTTCTTGTCCTTCAACGGTAGCGTTGTTACTACTGTCACGTTGTGCCCACGATCGGCTAGAGCGCGGGCATACGACATGTGAACGATGATGTGCGATGGACTGTTGCTGGTGAAGATGCATAGAATGTTGGCCGCCTGACTTCCACCAACAAAAATGGCCACTAAGCCTAAACATATGGCAAGCTCGATCTTGCCGTTCATAATTGCGACAGAAACGACACCGAACCAACTTCAAAAACTTATCAAAACAAACTAAATTGACCACTTTCGTGAGGGCGCCTTCAGTCGACACTAAACTTATCTTATCTTAGCCGCGATGTTTTATCTATCTATCTAAGCTTTATACCAAGGCAAGAACAACAGAAAAACACGTGTATAGGTATTTTGCTATATTATATTTCCTTCTTCTTTAGATTAGATTGGCATCGACGACACAACAACTTTGTGATGCAACGAATGACGTATCTCACGATAAAAAAAATTACAAAAAGCACTCCCACTATGAACGCAATCACATCCAGGCTATTGTATTGCCAGAAATTCAAATGCACCCTTGGACTCTGCATGTGAGCGGCACCATGATGTCGAATCACGTACTCCGACCAGTAGACCACACTCTTCCGGGCGGTCATTGGCCGGTCCCGGTACAAGGTTGAGTACTGCTTGATGGTGTCGTAATAGGTTGAGTTGTACAGGACCAGTTCAAGCTGCGCTCTAAATTCATCCTCTGTCATTGTGTGGTAGTTAAGAACCAGACCATAGCCCTGGGCCTGCATGTCATTTGAGTTCGCGAACTGATCGCCGAAGATTGGCATGGAAACCATCGGAACGCCATGATATTGTGCCTCAGTGATGCTGCCTTTGCCTCCGTGAGTTATGAAAAGCTTAACCTTCGGGTGAGCGAGGATGTCATCTTGTGGTAACCATTTCTTATAGAGGATATTTGAGGCATTTCCTGGTCCATTCGGGGTGTCCCACTTCCAGATGATTTTCTCTTTTCGATCCGCGAGGACGTTGAATAGAATTTGTGTGGCCGCAGGGCCAAAGTCGGCGCTTTTCACGTTCGAACCCAGACTAAAGAAAATCACCCCCTCATCGGCAGATTCCAGAAAGTCTTCAATGTCCTATAAATAAATCAAATATAAGTACTCCGATCTCCACACTTCATATTTGCATACCTTTGGAAGTGGATTGGGGTTTTCCTTAGCCTGAATCCCGCCAATTTCTATGAAACTCGGAGTATATGGTCTGATTGTTCCTTCGCTAAAGAACGTGCTGCAAAACACCAGCGATACATTTTTCCTCATCTCATCCACCGATCGGTAGCCACGCTCTGCTGGGAAATTCTTCCTGGCAAAAAAAAAAAAAAGAACTCACAACCAATTTTGTTTTGGGAAATATTTTCTCACTCACTTGTAAAACTTCTCCACTTGGTATTCGCCAGGCTTCATAACTAATGTCATAAATTGAGATAAAACCATATTTAGCACTCTTTTGAGAAATCCCATTGGACCGTTGCCCAGGAGCATGAATGGAATGTAAGAAATTCCCTCTGGATTGCCCACCAATTGATTGATAATTCCAACAGGAACATTCACCCAACTTATGATGAGGGGACACTTGAAGTGATCGGCAATTCCCAACAGATGATCGTTGAATGCGTATCCCAGGATCATCAGATCGAAATGGTTGCCCTTGTTATTCATCAATTCCTGTACCGCTGGCTCCAGCAGAGATTTTAGCTCAATTTCGTTCATTAAGCTCATCAGAGCGAAGTTGTTGCGAAGGGATTCTAGTCGACTGTTGGTTGTGGATACGATTTTGAACATTGCACGCATGCGATCTTCGTCTTCCTGCTGCATAGGAATGTGAATGTGGTGAAATTTGGTATTTTTCTCCTTGAGCGGGAGCCTTGTGACAACTGTCACATTGTGTCCTGCGTCGGTAAGTGCCTTCACGGTCGCCATGTGGATGATAATGTGCGACGGACTGGTGATGGTAAAGTAGCCAAGGATATTTGCCGACTGCACATGGCTTGCAGCAAAAAGAGCCACGATACAGAACAGAAGCGTTCGCGACAACATTCTAAAGTAGACTGATTGCTTGGTTATCATTGTTCTCTATTTAGAGATCTATTATAGTTTCTGTGATTAGGCTTTATCTTTTGTTTTATAAGAACGACGAGGGAAGAAGTCTGAAATTTTAACGATTACACGCAAACTTCTGCAATCGGTCAAATAAATGCTGTTTCATCAGTCAGCATGGATTTGGCTTTGGAATTTTTCGCCAGCTCATGCTCGTCCATCGACGGAAATTGTCTCAATCGTAAAACTGCTATATCCACTGACGTCGACGAATTCCCATTCTCATGTACAATTAAAGCCAATTACTATCTTGGAAGCTTCGCCTGGCCAAGTGTCTGTCGTAGATAACTAACTAAAACAGGTTCTTCATTTTATTAAATATATTTTTGTAACAGTAGTTTTTTAGACAATTCATTTAAGGGAAATCATTAAAGCTAACCTGGTGCTGCAACAACATTGGTGGACTCCCTAGCGCCCAAGATAAAATCAGTGACGTTTGTCTTACATTTACCTTTACCATTTTACTAGTCCGTGCAGTGGCTTAGTGGTTAAGACTACTAAGCGATAAGTCTCAGGTTCAAATGCGACCCGCGCCACGGAGGTGAAGTTTTGGTAGGGCGCATGCACCAAATCATCAACCAAATTTGGGTGAAGGAAAGCATGCCTGAGGACTGGACCATCAGCTCCATATGTCCCAACTACAAGAAAGGCGATCCTATGTCTTGAAAGAACTATCGAGGCATATCCCTGCTTAATGTCGCATACAAGATCCTATCCAACTTACTGTGTGAACGTCTCAAACCTTTCTGCAACACACTAATCGGCACGTACCAGCGTGGCTTCCGGCCCGGCAGATCAACTGTAGACCAAATCTTCACACTAAGGAAAATCCTGCAAAAGACCAACGAGTTTCAAGTCGAGACACACCATCTCTTCATCGACTTTAAAGCCGCATATGACAGCATTCATCGTCAGGAGCTTTTTGTGGCGATGGCCGAATTCGGGATCCCGTCAAAACTGGTCCAAATGTGTCGCATGACACTAGATAACACGCGATGCAATGTGCAGTTTCGCAACAGCTCATCTGAACTCTTTCAAACATGCACCGGATTTCGGCAAGGATATGCGCTGCACTGTGATTTCTTAAATCTGGTTCTCAAGCAGATACTGCTCATGGCAGGTGTCAACATGGAAGGCACTATCTTCAACAGATCAGTCGATCCCAGCGTGCCGTGATAGAGGCTTTCACGGCTATTAAAGAACAGGCGAAACTAGTTGGCCTTGAAGCGAATGACGCAAAGACTAAATATATGCTCACTTGAGACACGTCGTGGGGTACACATGTATCAAGTCAATCTCCCGGTATTAACTCGCTTTTTTATCAATTTCCAAATTAATTTCGAGAAATAGCCTATCAACAAATAAATTATTTCAAGTTCTCTCCTTTTTCCTTGTTAATTTTATTCTTCTATTCAAAATGGACTGCATTTGCGGAAAAAAATTGAACGCAATGACAGTAAAATTGAGTGCATCGATTGCAAAAACTTTTTTCATGGAAAGTGTGTGAATGTGTTAGCAGTGGACATCAATTTATGAGACAAAACCGCAAGACCTGGAGATGCCCACAGTGCACTGCGTTGCGAAGAAACTCTCTCTCTTCTTCTCTTACAAATGTATCACCAAAACAAACCGAAAAAGAAAAACAACCGGCAATCACACTTGAAATGGTTTTTAATGAACTAATTGATTTAAAAAAAATTATGCAAGACTGTGTGTTTAAACTATCTGTAGTGCAAAATGAAAACAATGAACTTAAATCAACAGTGAGTAAATTAAAAAATCAAATTAATTTCTTGAAACATCGGAGGCCTACAATATCTTTATGACTATTCTAACTAAACATATTAACAGTTGTACTGATTTTGAGGCACAAAACAATTTTAAATTGAAACGTCTTAGACCATGGATAAATAAGGGTTTGTTGGAAAAAATATCTAAAAAAATTCAATTAGGAAAAAATGTATATGCCATCCAAATAACTTAAATTTTAAAAAATACTATAGCAGATTAAATGAAGAAGTAAAAGAACAAGTAAAACGTAGTAAAGATAATTATTTTTCTAATCAATTCCTGAATTGTCAAGGAAACATAAAGAACGAGTGGAAAGTTGTTAATAATATCCTTAACAAGCAACGAGAAAAAGAACATATTTTCAAAATAGAAGTCGAAGGTACCTTAATATCAGATCCTGTAGTTAAAGCCAATCATTTTAATCAGTTTTTTGTGTCTGTTGCGTCAAAATCTAAGCCCTCTCTTCCTCAAGTTTGTTGTGATTGTAATTTATATGCCGACCTAGTTGACGAATCATTTCAAATTAACAGTTTTGTTTTCGACCATTTTACGCCACTAGAAATCCATAAACAGATCATGTCCTTGGATAACAAGCAATCTAGTACTTCAGACAACATCACAAACTACCTCTTAAAGCAAATTTCATTTTTTATCGTCGATGTGCTAAGTCATTTGTTTAACTTAAGTGTCAATTCTGGTATTTGCCCCTCTTCTTTAAAAAGTGCAGAAGTAATTCCCCTGTTCAAAAAAGGAAATCGAAATTGTATGTCGCAATATAGGCCTATTTCTATACTTCCAACGTTTTGCAAATTGTTTGAAAAGTTAATAAAAAAACGCGTTACATGTTTTTTAAATAAAAATCATTACTTTAGTAACGTACAATTTGGATTCCGTGAAAAAATGTCAACTGAAGATGCAATTTTAAAGCTTTGTAGTGAAATATGCGAGAGTTTTAATAGCAATACTAATTGTTTGGCTTTGTTCATAGATATGACTAAAGCATTTGATATGGTCAATCATTCAATACTTTTGAATAAATTATACAAAATTGGATTCCGAGGTGAAATTTATAACTGGTTTTCGTCATTCTTGGCAGGAAGAAGTCAACGGGTAAAACTTGGCGGCACATACAGTGATTCCGCTGCAGTGAATATTGGTGTACCCCAAGGATCAGTTTTGGGACCGGTTTTGTTTTTGGTTTATGTTAATTCAGTGTTCAAACAAAACTTTAATAGTAAAGTCACTGCTTTTGCCGATGATATGGCATTTTCGTATGCAAATAACAGCCTATTTGATTGTATTGTAAAACTTCAAAACGACCTGCAAATATTACGACAATGGTTCGCGGTGCATGAACTGCTTATAAGCGAAAAAACCAAATTAATGGTCTGTAACCTAAAAAGTACCTGTCTGCCTAACTGTGATATTGTTTTTCATTCTGCTTCATGTTCTAAATTGTCCTTATGTGCTCACTACTGTGGTAGAAAAAATTATTTTGATTCTTTGTCGTGTAGTCCCAATTGTTTTACAATTGAAAGTGTTGAGAGTTTTAAGTATCTTGGTGTTCTTATAGACAAAAACCTAAATTGGAAGGCCCATGTGGATGAACTAAAGAAATATATGTTATCTGTTACTCGCAAAATGTATCTGTTGCAACCACATTGTTCCAGAAAAATACTTACCATGATATACTATGGCCTGGCACACTCCAAATTACAATATGGTATTGCAACTTGGGGTGGGACCTATAATAGCACCATCCAAACTTTAAAAACATCACAAAAACATCTTATAAGAATTATTTGTAAAGTTAATAGACTAACTCCTAGCTGGCCTCTTTTTTGTAATCTTAATATATTGCCAATAAATCATTTATATGTATTCAAGGTCCTTAAAGTGTTCTTTCTACGTAGCGGCTACAGTTCTACTCTCAGGAGTTCAATTATTTATAGATTAAGAGTAAATACCATGGAACTTGTTACCATTCCAGTTTCAAACAAAACCCACTTCTCAAATTTTTTTACTGCGACAGCGCCTAAGCTTTTTAATAAATTACCTCGTAATATAAGAATTGTAAGAGTCATTGCTATATTTTTGGTCAAAGTAAAAAGTTGGCTATTTAGCCTAGATAGTCATGCAGTCAAATTATTACTTAATTCTGGCTAGTTCATATAAAATCATAATTTTTGTTAAAACTATTTGTCTTGTTCACTAAATTACTTGAAATTGCAATTGCACCATAGTTCATTCATGAAGTTCATACCGATAAAAATTTATTTTACTCTGTACTACCCCACACATCAAATTTGTATGTAATTATTTTGTAAAGGATCATTCGCCTCTAGCCACTTTGTGCTACAGAATGATGCCTATTTATTCTTTTTTAAATTGAAAAATTATTATATGTACTTGAAGTTTACTTATTTAAAATATTTATGTATTAATTAAATTGTATCCCCTAAAACTCAAAATAATAAAAAAGAAAAGAATAAAAACTATCAAAAAAAAAAAAATGCTATCAACGAACAAACAATCATCTGTCCACCGACTAGGACAAAATGTCACTGTTGATAGCAGCAACTTCGAGGTAGTTAAGGAGTTCATCTACCTCGGGGTAAACATCAACTCCACAAATGACATCTTAGTGGAGATCAGTCGAAGAATTACCCTAGGAAACCGCTGCTACTTCGGTTTGGCAAAACAAATGAGTTCAAAACTCCTGACTCGAAGGATAAAGTGCATGCTCTACAGAACCCTTATCCTGCCAGTTCTGCTATATGGCACCGAGTGCTGGACGATAAGCACGAAAGGAGAGTTAATACTGGGATCCTTCGAAAGAAAAATCCTTCGACGGATATTTGGTCCTATGTGCGAGGAGGGCGAATGGAGGAGAAGATACAACCGCGAACTCTATGAGCTGTACCAAGATGTGGATGTAGTTCGAAAAGCTTAAACTCGTCGACTACATTGACTCGGCCACATCGAGCGAATGGAAAACAACACTCCAGCCAAGAGGATCTTCGAATCCCAGCCCCTCAGGTTCGAGACGACAAGGAAGACCGAACCTCCGTTTTAAAGACCAAGCCATCGCGGATGCCAGGGCGCTTGGTCTGGACAACCGGAAGCAGCGTGCTCGGGATCGCAGAGGATGGAAGGCTGCCGTGTCTCAGGCCCTAAGTAAGTTCTACATTTCACTTTAATTGATTTTGATTTCAAATGTTTCGAAATCGATCCAAAGTGAAATTGTTGTGTTCCACAATTCGATTTTGTCGATTTAAAAGTGATTTCAAATCGATCTGTGACATTCATGCTAAAATGTGAAAACAGAGTAAGAAATTAAATTTTACAAAAGTCTGAGGAATCTGAAGATCATCTAAGAGGTTTTTGGAAAATTTGAAAAAAGATTTGAACAATCATGGTCCACCACTGAGAACGCGAGTGGATGGAAAAAACAAATTCGATTCTCGAAAATCGTTAGCACTTTTGTCAAAATTTTCCATACAGTGCTTTGTCACAAAGCGAAGTCAGCATCTTTTCCGATTGACCTTTGGACATATTTTTCGCCAAGAAAACGCAAAACTGCGGGTAGCTGCAACGCGACAGAAATTAAAGATTGCTCAATGTGAGGTTTCACAATTTGCAGAAACATTTTTAATTGTCATTTATTTAGACGGTAGCGTTTAAATATTTAAATTTACTATTAAAAACAATTTAACTTTGGTTTATAGCTTTTTTAACATGGGCAGCCTCTCCAATTTCAAAGGGAGTGTATTTAAACCTTTCAGTCTGTAACCTCGCAGCAATGAACACAGCACTTATTTACCAGCAAACAATTTCCCGAAATAAAAACACTTTTCACAACGTGTCAAATGACAGATGTCAGCTGTTTTCAATTTCACGCAAAGTGATTTCGAAAAAAATTCAATCTTACCAAATCTGAAACACTGAAAATGATTTCAATCGATTTGCAATATCGATTTTGATTTCATTTCACTCGATTTCTTGAACCTAGCTGTATATGAAGTTTCACATTTGCCCATAATTTAGAAAATACGTCAGGATCTATGTGCAGATCCCCTTTTATCTCTTTCTTCCGTGCCATCTTTTTGGGGCATCTTTTTCTAAATTATTAAATTTTCGTAAAAAATCAACCAAATGTTTAAGAATATGAACGCCATATCCACTTCAATCCAATAGTTCAGCCCAAGCAGACTTTCCTTATGATTATTTTAATAATTTTTAAATTTGAGGCAAAAACTACTACAAAGTCCCTCCAGTAGTAAAAACTTTTGGTCGTTTCTTAAGAATATTAAAAATTCGGCCTCGTCATCAATCCCGACACTCATTTGCAATAACATCCCAGCTGTAAGCTCTTCGGATAAAGCCAATCTGCTTGCTGCTCATTTCGCAGCTAGCTTAACGCTGCCAGATTGTGCTTTATCTCCCGTACTGTACTCGAGCGGGTGGAATATTCTATGAGACCCATTCATTTTCGCACTCGTACAGTGGCAAGAGTTTTTCAAGATCTCAACATACATAAATCCGCTGGTCCAGATGGTATTTCCCCTATCGTTCTGAAGAGGTGTTCTTCCACGCTGGCAAAACCATTGCGTAAGCTTTTCTAACTGTCCTATTCTTCAGGGCTCTTTCCGAGAAGATGGAAAACAGCATTTGTCCAGCCCGTCCCAAGAAAGGCGAATCTTCCTCTCCCTCCTCTTACCGACCAATTGCACTAACGTCCCTTCTTTCCAAGGTCATGGAAACGCTGATAAATAGTCAGCTTATGAAATATCTCGAATCCCGAAAACTTCTTAATGACCGGCGGTAAGGTTTTCGCAGCAACAGATCCACTAGTGATTTGATGACATATCTAACCGAAAAGTGGAACCAATCTATTCACCATGGTGGTGAAAGCAAGGTCGTTGCGCTTGATATTTCAAAGGCATTTGACAGTTTATGGCATCAAGCTCGCTTGTCGAAAATGCGTGCACTTGGGATCGATGTTACCCTTCTTCAATGGATTAAAAATTACCTTTCGGACCGTTCAATTCAAGTCGTTTTAGACGGTTTCAAGTCTGCAACTCACCAAATAAATGCTGGTGTTCCCCAAGGCTCCGCTTTGTCTCCGACTCTCTTTCTCATTTTTATAAATGATCTCCGCTCTGTTACTTCTAATCCTTTTCATTCCTTCGCCGATGACAGTACCCTCAGCTTAACATATTCATTTCCTGAGCAACGCCCCTCATCTTCGGGCGTTGAACTGGAACGGCAACGTGTGTTAAGCTCATTGAATTCCGATCTTGACAGCATACTTAAATGGGGTTAATCCAACAGAGTGGAATTTAATGCTTCCAAAACTCAATTCTGTCTGCTATCATTGAAGCGAAATCCTAATTCTCTGCCATTATCCATGAATGGCACTTGCATCGCTGAAACCGAACGACTTTCCATTCTCGGTATGTGTGTTAATGACAACCCTCGTTGGAATGACCACATATTCGATGTCGCCAAGAACGCTGCGAAATGTCTAGGTTTTCCTTAAGCGATGCAAGAAATATTTCACCCCTTATGATCTGGCTAGAATCTACAAGGCGTTTATTCGCCCAAAACATGAGTATAACGCTCATATCCGGCCCGGAGCTCCAATTAGATATTTGAAGCTACTTGACAGGATTCAAAAACGTGCGGTAAAACTTATTGGCGATCAAGACAATCACTTGATCCTCCTAGTCTTCGTCGTAATGTCTCCTGCCTGTCATGTTTTATCGGTATTTCCACAAGTGCTCAAATGAAATTGCCAGTTGCATTTCACCAATGCTCGCCATGCTAGGAATGCACATCAGTTTACCCTTGTATTCAGACGTACAGCGAAATACAAGGATTCGTTTCTTAACCGTACAACGCGAATGTGGAATGCTCTACCACGCTCTGATTTTCCTACGCATTACGGTTTACAGACATTTAAAACCAACGTGCATCGGTATCTCCCTTTTCCTAATCCTTCACTTTCCTAATGCCTGCACTGTGTTACTTCAATATAAAGGTATCCAAAATCCATTTAGTGCGCGTATATTATAAAAATAAAAGAAAGTACGTCTTGGATTGCGCATTTACTGATATGCAACTTTTCAGTATAAATATAAACCTAACTTGAAAAGGGAACCGCAACCAACTTGCATAGCTAAAAAGAGTAATTTGTATCCGCACAAGACTACAGCGCCACCTAATCATGAAAGTAAGTAATACCCGTTTCAAAGAAGAATGCTATTTCACCACTTAAACTCTCATTAATTAATTTGAATCCATAAATAAATTCACCAAATTTTGGCTTTGCATGATATGGTGTCCTTATCGGACCCTTCGATCAGTCACTCAACAGACTGACATTCATTTCTCAACACTTAATTCAATTCACTTGTGATGAAATTGCTCCTTCAGAATCGAAGAGATTATTATTATCGTTAGACTTCTAATCAGTAAGAATTTTCTTTATAAAGCTTTTCGCGCCACAATGATAGCAGACAAAACAAAATAAGAGAAACTTTAGTGTGTTTCAGAATGTTATCAAGAACGTTGCTGTTTTGTTGCTGCCTCTTCGTAGCCAGCCATGTTGAAGGCGCCAACATTCTTGGTGTTTTCACCATGCACAGTCCTTCGCATAATATTATTCACACCTCAATATTGAAAGCCCTAGCCAATGCAGGACACAATATAACAGTTGTGACAATGATTCCACTGAAGGAGAAAAATCACAACTTCCATCACATACTGCTGCCGACCACGCCGGAAGATCAAGTCGGAGTAAATAATATAATTAAGAACCTGCCAGCGTCCAGAGGTGTTATAAATACAATTCGAGATATTTTCGGTGCTATGCGTTTTATGCACAACATCGAGCAGAGGTCTCTGCAGGAGCCAGCATTTCAAGAACTGTTGAACAACAAGGAGAATCACTTTGACTTAATGATCCTGGGCTATGGATTCAACGACTTTCATTTCGGTATTGCCGACCACTTCAAATGTCCCATCATATTGAGTTGGGTAAATCTGCCAGTTGGTAAGATCAATGGTTTCGTGGGCAACCCCGATGGGGTCTCATACATTCCAATGCCTTGGTTGGGCAGCGATCCAATGGGATTTGTGAAGCGAATTGCAAATATGTTCATTTCTGGATTACTCAACGGCATGATGGACTTGGTAAGCCGTCCGGTGGAAAGTTTTTACAAGTGAGTTACCCAATATCTCTATCTCTCTTTTTCTCTAAAATTCTGTTTAATTCTAGGAACAACTTCCCTGCGGAGCGTGGTTATCGATCTCTGGAGGACATGCGAAGGAATGTGTCGCTGATTTTTTGCAGCACATTCTTGAGCGAAAAACCTATAAGGCCAACTGTGCCAAACTTTATTGAAATCGGTGGCATTCAAGCTAAGGAGAAACCAGATCCACTGCCAAAGGTTAGCAGGTTAAAACTTTAAAAAGAATTTCAGTTTTTACATGCAGTTCTTTTATATTTTCAAGGACATTGAGGAATTTCTCAGCAAAGCCGATGATGGATTTATCTTCTTTAGTCTGGGCTCAAACATTAAGGGTAGTGACTTTGACGCCAATGCCACCCAAATCATTTTCAATGTTCTTTCAAAGAGAAAGGAGAAAGTCCTCTGGAAGTGGGATACCCCAGAAGGTCCGGGAAAATCATCGAATATCAAGTACGGTCAATGGTTGCCACAAGACGATATTCTAGCGCATCCTAGAATAAAAGTTTTTATAACACACGGGGGCAAGGGCAGCATTACTGAGGCTCAATACCATGGCGTTCCAATGTTAGCTTTACCGGTCTTCGCGGATCAGATTCCTAATTCGAATGCAATGCAATCTCAGGGCTATGGTTTGGTTCTGCCCCACCGTACTATGACACAGGATGAATTTGGGACACAGCTTGACGAGGTCATTAGCAATTCTACGTACTATGAAAAAATTCGGGAGTACTCAAACCTGTACCGCGACCGTCCAATGACAGCCCAACAAAGTGTGGTCTACTGGGCGGAGTATGTTATGCGTTATCATGGTGCCGCGCATTTGCAGAGTCCTAAGGTACACTTGAGCTTCTGGCAGTACAATTGCCTGGATGTCATCGGATTCCTGCTTGTGGTGCTGTATGTTGCTTACCGTCTTTTGAAATGCGGTGTAATGTTCGCTACCAAGTTTTTATGCCGCACACTATGTAAAGGAAAGAATTTGAAAAAGAATAAAAAAGAATAATAATAATAACAATTTGTACTTATTTTTAACTTAAAGATACGCATTAGAAGATGATAGCTTTTGATAAGGAAAATCTTATCAATGCAAAGCTAATCAACGAACGTGCCTTAGCTATTTAACGCTATTTTGTTTTCTATTTGATAAACATAATTTTGAGTTGTATGACAACATCAGTTGGAATCTCCTCTAAACTGGCCAAACACGAGTGAGGGCTGAAGCTGTAGTAGAAATGCGCTACAGTGCAAGGACTAGTGCTCAGCTCTTTTGAATTAACGACTTATTACGGTTGTCTTTAACATAATGTGAGTATTTTGTACTTTGACGTAGAACAAAGTTGAAATGCAAGAAGCTGTAAGTCGCCTCATGCATTGATTCTGCGTCATGGCGCTGAATTCGGGATAGACGTTGATTTTCAAAACCAGGGCAGAAATTGTCGAGAAACAAGTCACTATACAGTCAGTAAGGCCTACTCGGAAAACTGACATTGCTGGAAAAGCAGACGTTGGCGCATGGAACATAACGGGTGATCCAAGTAGAGATACTTTTTTCAATAGCCTTTTTTGACAGATCACATGTGAGTCGTGTTTAGTTTTGTTTAGTATTGTATGGCATTTTTAATAATGGAAAGACTTACGCGTGAACAACGTTTACAAATTGTTCAACTTTATTATGAAAATTCACGTTCTGTGAGGAATGTGTTTCGTGCACTTCGCTCAACTTATGGTCAACATAATCGGCCTACTGAGCGTACTATTCGCAACACCATCACCCATTTTGAGACCCAGCATTCATTATTGGATAATATTCGACTGAATAGACCACGTCCAGCACGCTGTGAAGAAAATATAGCGGCCGTAGCTGAGAGTGTACACGAAGACCGTAGAGAGTCGATTCGGACTGACGTATGGAACGACTTGGAGCATTTTACGTCAAGATCTTAAATTGAAAGCGTACAAAATACAGCTTGTGCAACAACTGAAGCCGCTCGACCTTCCCAAGCGACATCGCTTCGCTCTATGGGCTCTTGAAAAGTTCCAAGAAGATCCGACGTTTTCGAGGCAAATTTTGTTTAGCGATGAGGCCCATTTCTGGCTCAATGGGTATGTAATGTAAACAAACAAAATTGCCGCATTTGGGACGAAGAGCAACCTGAAGAGATTGAAGAACTGCCACTTCATCCAGAAAAAACAACGGTTTGGTGTGGTTTGTGGGCCGGTGGAATCATCGGTCCATATTTCTTTAAAAATTATGCCGGTGCGAACGTAACCGTCAATGGCGACCGTTATCGTGCCATGATAACCGACTATTTGATGCCTGAAATTGAAGCTCGTGATCTCGGCGACATTTGGTTTCAGCAAGACGGCGACACTTCCCACACATCGCATCAATCAATGGACTTATTGAGAGAACATTTCGGTGAGCACATAATTTCACGTTTTGGGCCGGTCGATTGGCCACCAAGATCGTGTGATATCACACCGTTAGACTTTTTTCTGTGGGGATATGTAAAGTCAAAAGCTTATGCCGACAAACCCGCTTCGATTCAGGCCTTGGAGGAAAACATCACGCGTGTCATTCGCCAGTTACCAGTTGAAATGCTCGAACGAGTGATCGAAAATTGGACTCAACGGATGGACCATCTGCGACGTAGCAACAGCCAACATTTGATAGACATAATCTTCAAAAAATAAATGCCAAAGAATGTTCTTTCAAATGATAATAAACATTCTCCATTAAATTTGAATTTTCTGTGTTTTTTTCTTTAAAAAAGTAGGGAACCTCGAAATGGATCAACCTTTATATAACGCACTACTTCGTTAAAAGCTACTTGTAACTTCCGCTGAGATAAGGAGTCAAGGGAGCAATAGATTACTTCAGCGTACGCTATAATTGGCAGCACCAAAGTAAGTATTAGCCTCCGCCGCGTCTCAGTGGGGGCGAAGCGAGCGCTTAGCCAAAGTTTACGAAGACACCTGTAGATTCGACCAATCACCATATTAGTGTGATCAACCCAGACTAGTGACATTCTCCGCGGATTTAAGTTTACTGTTAGATAGAAATAAATCCGGTAACATGTTGACTTCAAAGGATTTATTAGAGATCGCAATAAACTGTGACTTAGATGGGTTCAGTGAGAGGCCATTAACCTGACACCAACAGTTTAAGATCTTCACTGATCAGAGAAGCAAGTTTAGTAACGGCATTTATTGGTAGAGCCAAATGAAGCTGAACGTCATCAGCATAGAGATGCAGAGCTGCTTCTTTACATACAGACGGCAGGTCATTAATAAATAGACAAAACAAAATCGGCCCTAAAATCGATACCTGAGGAACACCTTGATTCACAGGTTTAAGATAAGAAAGTTTTTCATCTGCAAAAACTCGTTGCAATCTCCCCGAGAGGGAAGCTATAAACAAGTTGTAGGTCTCTGTCACTAAAACCAAACAGACCAAACAGTTTTGCATCGATTCCTTCGCTTTGCGATCCACGTTTCTCCGAATTAACCGAATTGCTCGGAATATATATGTTGAAACAAGAGTTGGCTCATTTCGTTACATATATTTCTCATCTCATTGCCAACGTTTTAAATGAATGCATTGTGCTTTAAGATGAAGTAGGTATCTACTGCTCCTCAAGATTTGGGCACATTTTTTACATGTATCCAGCTCAAATGTTTTCCACTTGCTTCATTATATAACTTTTTGAAGGTTTATCAAAAGTTCTTCTCTATGCGTTATACAAGGATGCCTTCATTCGTATCACGCCAAGGGTAAGATCCCACTCAACCTCGTTCTTCATCGGCGGCGTTGCATCAAAGACCTTCGAGGATGGAGCAAATCATCCGCTCTTGACAGTTCGAAAACTCTCGTATCTTCGTAGCCTCGCTCTGTTGACGACACAATTATTCCATTCCAAATTAAAAAGCCTTCTGAACAGAACCACCCTTTAATTTATTGACCCCGTTTCCATTTTCATTCACACCGACCACCTTGGCATGGTTATATTATCTATTTCTCTGAACCAAACTCGTATCCTTTCATTATACTGATTGTTATCCGCCTTTACAATTGTCCACATGAAAGCAAGTCGCCGAACCGCAACGATAATGTAACACCGCTCATTTAATAAACCTCCATCCACAAGGACAAACTCCTTTTTGCTCTCGAAATAATACGCGCCAAAGTCTATCCATTCTCGAACAAAAGACAAACTTTCACCACTCACACCAAAGGACGAAATTACCATTTCAAAAACAAGACACCACCCACAAGGTACATTTCTGTTTAGTGTACGAATACATATATATGTATGTTTGCGCACTTTCCTTGACGCGCTTTCACAAAAGGAACATTCAGGCCAACCAGCCAAGTGTGGAACTCATCAAAAAAAAAAAAAAATATGAATTTCCTTTTCCATCATCTCATTGCGCTCAATATTAACATAAAAGGAAGATTTGTCCCCCGGGTCGAGCCCCAAAAGCACTCACTATGCACCCAGAGCAGCTGCATTCGAATTTACACACACACACGCGCGCGATAAAAATTTTGTTATATTTTTTAAAAAGGACAAAAGTGGAAGTGGGTGAATGAAATTTCAACGAAATCAGTACAAGGTTCGAGCTTGATAAAAAATCGCACAATTGCAATTTGTTTCTCAGCTTCACGAGGGTAGGTATCCTTCGTCGTAAGTGTATGCACACTTATCCTCTACTCACCTGGGAAAGAAGTCAAATTTGAAGTAAGGAATAAGAATGCAGGTGGCGCATAACACATAGTAGGTAAGTGAAGTGGGCTGCCGCAGCCGAAGCATATCCTTCACTAATGGAAGTGGATACACGATTCATCTTATCATTTATTCCATGCATAATCGAGTGTCGTTAGGAATTAAGAGGACGACAATATGCTGCCGTGTGCTGTTCGATGAAATTTAATAGAGAACGACAAAACTACCTATCTACAAAGGAAACAGAGATTCATTCGTTCGCGTATAGGTTGTCTGGAAGCGCAATTTGAATGTTACCCCCAAGGGCATTAATGTGTATAACTACAAATCGATCCCTTGTCGGCGTTTATCTTTTGATGATTACCCTCGGCCGCACGTGTCTAGCACAAAATAGATGTGTCCCACCACCCACCCCGAGTTAAGAAGAACAAAAAAAAAATCCAGACCATTTTTGGAATCAAATTTCCGTTTCTTCTTCTTCCTCGCTTGTTTCTCAGCACCCGCTTCAAGTCCTTGTTAAGTCATATTGCATTTCCAATTTTGATCCACTTGGTGTTTGGCTTTTCCCTATTTTTACTTCTTCTTCGTTTTCTATAACTTTGGTGGCGCGTTTTTGTCTCGTCATTGTTCTTGTTCTTGTTTTTACTTCAGAGTCCTTCTTTACACACCTTATCGTCGTCGCATCAAGTGGTGTCACATTTATTTCTCCTCGTGACAAGGACACCTGTCAGTTGGTTAGTTTTTTTTTTCTTTCTCTTTTGCTTGAATTCTGAGAGGAGGGAAAAAAAAATAATTTTATGAATGAATGCTTTGCAAAACGGAAATACCTTATTTTCTAACAAAGCTCTTAGTCATCGTGGTCTGTGGGTTGAAAATTGTAGTCGTTCTTGGAATAGAAACACCGCATTATGAGTCCTTGGGCGGTCCCAAGAAATTCAATCATTAATAGTTCATATAAATAGCTGATGGTGAGGAAAATTATGGAGAACAGAAAATGATAGACCTTAGCTTTACAGTGTAAGCAGAGTAGGCACATTTGAGATATCGAAATGAACAACAGGAAAGGGTGTTGAGACCTTACCTAAAGCTATCTGGACAGATTATAATGGATTTCTAAGTGAACGTACGTTCGATGCCATTATGTATGGAACTCGATTTCTTTTGCAAGGCCACCGCGTGCACGCATGCTGAGCCCAATTTTCGACGGTTTTCAAGCATAAATCGGCCGATACTGCTGCAATTTCACGTTCGATATTCGTACGAAGTTCATCAAGCGTCGCTGGCTTGTTGGCATAGACCATAGACTTGACGTGGCCCCCCAGGAAATAGTCTTACGGCGTCAAATCGCACGACCGAGGCGGCCAAGCGACTGGACCATTTCGTGAGATAACACGTTCTCCAAACTTGGTTTCCAATAAATTGATTCTGACATTTGCTGTGTGGCTTGTGGCGCCGTCCTGTTGGAACCACATGCCCTCCAAGTCCATATCATCCAATTGGGGCCAAAAATATTCGGTTATCATTGAACGGTAGCTATTCCCATTCACAGTAACGTGCCGGTCAATGACGCCGCCGCACAGTGTGTAATTTAAGCAATCTAGGTGGACAAAACTATTGCGCGTGCTATATGATTAGATTAACTTCTTGGATGGTTGTAACTAAATGCAAATAAAGTAAAAGCAATTTTTTTTTTAAATATTTATTGACTTTATTCACTATCAGAGTCCTCTGAACCCAACAAATCTGAAGAAAAGGGGTCCTGACTATTTGAATCTAAAATTTTATGCTGCTGGGGAGTGGTATCTTCTAATAACATCAGTACTTCTGATGTTATCTTGCTTCTTGTTTTTGGAGGAGCACGTAGGCTTGTTATAACTGGATCCGATGTGAATAAAAGCCTATGAAATAAATCAGTGTTTGTGGCAATTCGTGAAGTTTTTCTGGTGAATAGTTCTCTATATTTCCTGTTGGGTTTGTTTCGTGCCTCTTGCACTTCTTCGGATAATTGGCCAATAGGAACAATAGATGATGCTATTATATCCTTTCCATGATAAAGCACTTTGTATACGCTGACAGACTAAGGACATGTTTGTTGTGAGAATTCATCGAACTTACTGACATTTATTATTGTAAACCACAGTTCAAGCACTCTAAGATTGTGTGAAATCGCTTGATAAGCTCTAAATCAGCACCAGTTATTTCAGAAGATATTTCAGCATTCCTAAAAAATTTACGAGCAGTATTTCCATCATTCGTATTACCTGTTTGCTGTTTTGGTACATCGATGAGCAGGCCCAACTTCCATCTAAATCTGTCCTGGACAAGCTTCTTTTTTTCTGCCAATTTTTGTTTGCTTTCAAGCCCACGAACCTGCCATGTTTTAATTTCCAATCGATACGAAATGTGCAACAAGCACTCAAAAAATCGTATCCAGGAGTGAAGCGGAGACAATCCAAAAGAAAAGAACTCTCTTTTTACAGGCTTCTCTGAAATACATTCGGGATTATCCATTTGACTTGGCTTTGATCCACACAAATAGCATCTTTGTGTTGAAGCACAAGACGAAACAGCATTTTTTTTTGTTTTTTTTTTTCCTGAGGGTAGGTGAAAATCTTCCAAAGACACTATGAGGATAGCAAGCGCGTGCTCATAGTAGTGTCAGATTTTTACTAACTAAAAACACCACCCTTCTATAGAATGTTAGATACTGCAACTAAGATATAACTTATCAAGCAATTTTTCTATCGCGAAATAAAAAAACATTTGACAGGTTACTTTCCACTGAAAGATCCTGCATGTTCCGCAATTAGGACGCGGTTAATCCTTATCTTGCCATGTCGAAAGGTTTCGGTCTTTGTAGTCGGCGCAATAAATTATTCTCATCCAAAATGTGTCGGACTGTATTATTGATATGTCCGATTAGTCGGTTTCTATGCTTTCGCGCGATGCTTCTCGTTTCAGCTTCGATTGTAGGAATTCCGAGATCCCTGTGGATATCGTCGTTTCTAATATACCACGGAGCGTGGACAATTTCTCTAATCAATTTGTTTTCTTGGTACAACCCCAAAGTTGTATACCGTAGGTCCACACCGGCTTTAGCGCTTGCTTTTATAAAAGCAGTTTGTTCTCGGTACTGAGCTGGGCCTGTTTTCCGAGTAATCAGTACATTTCTCTATATTTGATATCGAGTACTTTACGTTTCATTTTCACGTGCGAATTTCATTTCAGCTTTGCGTCGAGTGTCATTCCCAGGTATTTGGCCTCGTTTGCAAAGGGTATTCGGGCCAAGTTTAGAAAAATTGGCAAGTGATTAGTTTTCTTATACGTGAAATTCAGGTGAACATATTTAGTTTCGTTGAGGGCGATCCGCCAGTCCCTCGTCCATTCATTTACTTTATTCAGTGCGGTTTGCAGTTTTGCAGTCGTTTCTTCGATAGTAAAGGGTGATTTTTTAAGAGGTTTAGAACTTTTTTTAAAAAAAAAACACAAAAAATTCGAAAAAATGAATGAAATATTTATTTGAATCGATAGTTTGAACCTTGCAATTTAATGTTTAAAGATAATTTCATGCAAATGTTGACCGCGGCTGCGTCTCAGGTAGCCCATCCGCTGAGTCCAATTTTGGCATACTCTTTCACACATATCGGCCGGTATCTCACGAATGAATGCATGGATGTTGGCTTCCAGTGCGTCAATCGAAGCGGGCTTGTCCCTATACACATTAGCCTTGGCATACCCCCACAAAAAATAATCTAATGGTGTCAAATCGCACGATCTAAGCGGCCAATTGACCGGCCCGAAACGTGAAATTAACTGTTTACCAAACTCGCCTCGCAATTGCGCCATTGTTTCGCGTGCTGTGTGGCATGTGGCACCGTCTTGTTGAAACCACATATCATGCAAGTCAAGAACTTCCATTTCGGGCAAAAAAAAAGTTTGTTATCATCGCTCGGTAGCGTTCACCATTGACAGTAACGCTGCGATTCGCATCATCTTTGAAGAAATATGGCCCAATAATGCCGCCGGCCCATAAACCGCACCAAACAGTGGCTTTTTCGGGATGCATTGGTAGCTGTTGCAATGCTTCTGGCTGATCTTCACTCCAAATGCGGCAATTTTGCTTATTTACGTACCCATTCAACCAAAAATGAGCCTCATCGCTGAACACAATTTTTCGATAAAAAAGCGGATCCTCGGCCAGCTTTCCAAGAGCCCATTCACCAAAAATTCGGCGTTGTGGTAGGTCGGCTGGCTTTAGTTCTTGCACCAGCTGTATCTTAAAAGGCTTTACGCCCAAATCCTTCCGCAAAATTTTCCACGTAGTGCTGTAACAAAGGCCTAACTGCTGGGAACGGCGCCGAATCGACATTTCGCGGTCTTCTGTCACACTAGCTGATACGGCCGCAATATTTTCTTCAATACGCACAGTACGTAAACGTGTTGGTGGTTTAATGTCCAACAAAGTAAATTTGGTGCGAAATTTGGTCACAATCTTCCGAATAGACTGCTCAGAAGGTCGAGAATGCCGATCATAAAATGGAAGCAGCGCGCGATGAACATTTCGAACCGAGCACGAATTTTGATAGTAAAATTCAATAATTTGCAAGCGTTGTTCATTTGTAAGACGATCCATGGCTAAATTGCAAACCAAACTGAAGCTGTTTGACAGTGACACAAGTTACTAAACACACGTCAGCTGTCAAAACCAGTGTTGCCAAAACCAAACCAGCTAAAAAATCACCCTTTATTACCGACTGCAAGGATAGCGGTGTCGTCGGCGAACGTAGCGAGGGTAGTGCAATCTTCTCTTGGTATATCGCGAGTATATAACAGATATAGAAGCGGCCCAAGGACGCTTCCTTGCAGTACGCCAGCCGAAATTTCTTTAAGCTCCGAGTATTCGCTTCCATGCCTAACACGGAAGAGTCTATTCCCGAGATATAATTCTAAAATATCATATAGCCGAACGGGGAGAACTTGTCGTAATTTAAATTTTAAGCCGTCGTGCCACACCTTATCAAAGGCTTGTGAGACGTCAAGGAATACGCTTGAGCATATCTTTTTTTCCTCAAATGCTTTCTCGATTACGTCAGTAATTCTATGCACTTGGTCAATTGTCGAATGCTTGGTTCTGAACCCAAACTGGTGGTCAGGGATGAGATTATTAACTTCTATAACCGGTTGTAGACGCCTTAGTAATATCCTCTCGAAAACTTTGGATATGACTGGGAGAAGCGAAATTGGTCTATACGATTTTACTTCATTTGGCGGTTTTCCTGGTTTTAAAACTATAATGACTTCCGCAACTTTCCATTGGCTCGGCATGTGTTTTAATCTGAGCGCAGCATTTATAATATATAGAAGCTTAATTAATGCTTTTATCGGCAGAACTTTGAGAACTTCTCCGGTGATCAAATCATAACCAGGAGCTTTCTTAGGTTTTAGAGATTCGATTTCATGTTTTAGTTCCCGTAGTGTTGCATTTGTGAGTGTAAATTCGTCAAATAGTAATTCCGTCCCACTATTGGTACTGTCGTGAGCCGCTTGACCATCATACGGTTTAAAGGTTTCTTCGAGATGGGCTGCAAAAACGTCCGCTTTTTCTTTGTCTTCCCTTGCCCATTCATTTTGATTTATTTTTATTGGCGGCGCGGGGATTTTAGGCCTTTTGGCGCCTTTTACAGCTTTCCAAAGTGAATAATTGGAATCTTTTTTCGCTGTTAGACTTTCAAGGTAAGAACCTATCGCACGATTTTTAAAATCCTTAATAACTGTCTTCAACAAATTGCACAAATAATTAAAATGTGCTTTATGTTGCGGAGCGCGACTCTGTTGCCATTTTTTACGCGCCTTCCGTTTTTCGTTGATCAATTCTTTTATTTCGGGCGGATATCGTAAACCGTATTTGGCCGGCGTTTTCTTTGGGTTAGACGTATTATTCCAGGAGGCGAGCTGAACGACCTCAACGAAGCGATCAACTTCAGCTTCAAGTTCATAAGGTGTCGTAAGTGGAACGCTCAATTCAACATTCTCTTCAATTTCGTTCCTAAAGCCTTCCCAGTTAGTTGTTTTACCAGTTAATCTCGCTGGCTCTAGGTTGTTGACTAGTTTTACAGTCAATGTTAAAATAACCGGTGAATGATCAGATGACAGATCAAAGCTCTCTTCAACTTTAATGTGGTTGGTAGATATTCCTTTCACGACGAAAAAATCTATCAGATCAGGTATTTTTGAGGTATCAGTTGGCCAGTAGCTCGGTTTGCCCGTCGAGTGGAAATCACAACTGTACTCCATACCTGCCCCATAGAGCATTCTGCCTTTTCGCGAGATGTATCTAGAACCCCAGAACGTGTGTTTCGCATTAAAATCGCCGCCAATAATGAAATTTGGTTTGAGCGATTTAAGCAAGTTAGTATAATCACTTTTTTCAAGCGCGGAGCGTGGTGGACAGTAGATAGATGAAATTCTAAGAGTACGCTGATTGTTTTTTACTCGAATCGTGCATAGTTGCATAGTTTCAAGCTCTATCTTCAAGTCTTCGTATTGTTCAATACAGTCTTTAATAAACAATGTGTGGCAAACACCTCAAACTGAAAAACATATTATTATTCATTACTTTCGTTAAGTTTCAAATTCAACGTTTGACTCCTCATAAGTATATTTCAAACCGGACATATGTATAACCAACGCATCCCCTTAGGTAATGTGAATTCTTTATTTCGCCACTGAACTATGGCTTAGCAAAAATTTCCGACCTTACAATTTCCGATCGTCACCCACTTTCTTTAGCGTGCAGACCGTGATCGTGGTATGGTGTTTTCCCTAACCCATCTTCAATCTTCCAAGACCCCGAGAATAGCATTTAAAGGGAATCCATAGGCGGAAGGTAAGAAACCACTAGATTGGTTTTTTTTTTATCTGATTTCTTACCTGATTAATAGAGAGGCCTCATTTCAAAGGAACAAATAGTTCAAAACAAAACAACCAAAAAAATACCACATAAAAATACCACACGCAAAGGAAATCAAAAATTAAAAGCAAATACACGCTCTATCCATGTACTGGAGAATATCTTCCAAATAGGAAAAAAAAAATCACCTCTAAATAAGGTAGGTACATATTAGGTTACTTTTTTTAGTTATGCTAACCTCTTTCATTCGTGTCCACAGAACTTGCGGACGTCTCCAATTAAAAGCTCACTTACTTATCAATAGTCGAGTTGGAGCGTCCGCAACAAAAGGTTTACGCACATAAATAAATTTTCTCATAGGGCCAAAGACCTACGCATGACGAAGCTGCTCCAGTCGCCAAGTTCATGCGGTTAAAGAAAGTGGATCTCGTGCAACTTCATCTACGTCCGTGCACAAACAAAAAGTACTTGTGAGACAACTCACTGCACGCGGTCACAAGCGCTGATATGCGAGAAATTCCAAAAAAAAAAAAAAAAAAAACTATCATATCATCATTATTCATCATCATTACCTATATAAAATAATCCACAAGTGCAGTGACAGTTCAGTGATTGCCCAAAATTATTATTCTAATTTGCCTATTAATTACTAAATACTTACGTAAACTAAATATCTTTCTGTGTTAAAGTCGTTGTATTGCCTTAGAAATTGTTTTTTTTTACCTTAAATACCTAAAAGAAAAAGACTAGCATATCATCATTATCGTCTTCAAAAGGAAACTTGTGGCCACAAATTTCAGCGACACGGGAAAACTGTAAGTACAATTGTACCTCACAATAATTTCTTTGGCAACATATATTACCTTTTTTTTATTATTAATTTAGTAGTTTAAGTTCTTGTGTTTAGTACCAAGGCTCTATGCCTAAGAATTATTATTCCCTATTCATAACCATTAAATAGTAATGATAATGATAATATAAATAAACATGAATTTTACCAAATTATACTATACACATGATCTGTGAATAAATTAATTATGCATTTCATTTGCGACTAAAATTTACCGCTTTTAAGGTCATGATCGTCTAAATACGCGCAAGGGTATAGTTAGGGACTATCCCTTGAAATAAACATGGAACAGGGGTAGTCACGGTGCATGCGGTTCCCACCGAGTGCAAAGGGGAGGGCAAGTCCATAAGTTTCTTAACATCCGAAACAACATCAACAATGTTCGCTTTCATATAGCACTGTTCCTTTTGCAAATTTTAAATAGTTCTCTCTTGAACACTCCTCTCTTTAGCTTTTCTCTCCCAACCCTCTTTTTTTTTCACAAACCTCAATACAAATAGAAACAGGCACGAAAAACATGTGTGAATAGGAAGGCAGCAAGATCCCACCCCACCGTCGAGCTAACGCCGTGCGATCGCAAGCGTGCCTACAGCTGCCAAGGGATTCAGGTCAATCTCCATCTCGAATTTTTATTTCCCACCTAGCTATTCTATCACAAATGATGATCCACCTCTCGCGTTTCCCGATGGGTGACAAGCGTGGAAATCATTATAGCCTTTTATTTTCAAAATTGATCGCTCTTTTACGTGGGTTTCAGTAATCAAGCAAATGTCAATATCTTTTTCGCGCATGAATACTTCCAATTCCTCAAGTTTTTGCGTTTTTGGTTTTACATTCATATTACATTTGAAGTACGCGTTTTCCTTGAATTATTTTCGAGCTTAACCAACCGATCGAGAATAACTTTATTTATTTTGCTTTGTTCTTCAAGTTTCTCGAGAATAACTGAGAAAACATGAGAAACAGGGTCTGGCGAAGTTTCGACTTTTTTTGGTTTTTCGAATGCCGCGGCCTGAGCGTAGGTCTGCACTCTGGCTGTCCGAAGGCCATTATTCGATGGCTTTCCTGACGGTAATTTTTGAATAGAGTTTCTTTTGACAGCAGAGGTCAAGGGCTTTACTGCTGTCTCTCTTTCTTTGATATTCTTACGTTCAGGAACCGGAGGTTTTAGATTGCCTACTATCTCCTGAGAGGTCTTACGCTTTGTCTTAGTTAGCGGTTTCGATTTAGCATTTTGGGGCTTAAGGAGCACATCTCTCCGTTTTTGAAGCTGCTTAGCTACTTCACAGCCTCTATAATTTGCCGGGTGCTTTCCCTTGCAATTAGCACAGGTAGGGGAGGATTGTTTGTTTACTCCACAGTCTTGGGAGAGGTGATTTCCGGCGCATTTCACATATCGCGGATCTTTTTGGCAATACATTTGTGTATGATTAAATCCTTGGCAACGTTTGCACTGTGGAATTATTCTTACATTTCTACGCATGGGTTCGATTTTTACCACGATATTCAATATTGTTTTAATTCGGTAGATATCTTCGATACTATCTGACCTATCGAATGTAAGCATAAAGAGCGGAAGTGCACGCCTTACCAGGACATCCTTATCGGCTTCCGTTTGTTGCGTCTCCTTCTTGATGATATTATTGGCATCAAGAATTTTAAACCCTTTGGCTTGGAGGTCGTTTATAACCTCTTCTTTGGTGCATGAGGGATGGAGTCCCCTTGCTACAACACGATGTGGCCTTTCTGACTTTATTTCGAAAGTATACCACTGGATCTTATTGGCATTTAGCTTTCGAAACACTGCCCGGTAATCATCGTGGTTATCGACGTTAATTTTCCACGCATTATTCCTTAAAGATGTAAATTTATGCTATGCAACTTATTATATTCCGTAACCCCAACGACGTTTATTGGAGGCGGTGCACGAATTTGCGCTCGAAGTTGTTTTTCTTGCGGTTCTTTACGCCTTTGTTCTTTTAGGGGCTCGACTTCGGGCGAAGAACCGGCTTTTCTTTTCTTACTAGGTCTTTTCTTAGGGAACTGATTCGTTTCGCGTGCTAGCTCTTCTTCGTCGGTGTGGTATTCCCGATTAGCTAAGCATGGTGGAGTACATTCGCGTTCTTTCTGCAAATGATTGTTCCTTAGAACCCTATTTTCTTCTTTTAACAGATCTATCTCTTTCTTAAGATCTTGATAGAGTAGGTCCATTTCCTTAAGCTTGATTCGGAGTGCTTTATTTTCATCCTCAAAACTTGTATCTTTCACTGTTTTTGTTTTTTCACGCGCTGGAGCTCCCGGCGGACTTCTTTTCCCGGGGATATTCGATCTTGATGGAGGAGATCGAGATACCCTTGAACGTTTAATAAAAGGGTCAATGGATTGCAATAAGCGGCTCTCCCCAGAATCCATAGAGCCGACCTCCGAAGAGGGTGGATTTTCCAGTAAAGCTGGACTGCCACCTGGGGTAGTTAATCTTTTCGTTTTGTTCATTGCATATTTTTTTGTATACACTATACGCTCGGTATACGGAGGTTGGATTTTAGTCGCCTCTTACGACAGGCATGCCTACCTCGGGTATATTCTTTCCCCTACCCGAAGGGGCAACAGCATTGCATACTTTTCCATCTATCATGCATAATATCATTTTGGATTTAACGAAAAATTCTGAATTATCTAACAGCACTTTTGTGGGAGAGAGTCCGGCAATTTGGTTTTCAACATGCTTTACTTCTGAAGTTATACCATCGACTGATTCTTTAGCAAATACAAATTTTATTGGCCGACAATATCTCGTAGAAGATGGCGATGGGTTTTGCCAAATAATTTTCTTGTGGTCGGCAGTGCCAGAGTACAATTGTATAGGAACTATAGGCTTTCGTCCGTATATTGATCTTCAGAAAACTTTTGTCAATACCTGGATTGTTCAGCTCCATGGTTTTGCTTTAAATCTTAAGCTCGAAAAACTTCCTTTTGAACTTTCACAAAGCCGCATGATAGTATGGTTTGTAAGTGATTGAAGCCCTATTTCGGCTGACAGTTCTGTAATAATTATGTCAGAGGGATAGCATAATTGTTTAGCACCCTGTACTTTATTGTAAGAAGAATAGAATTTAAAATTGTGGTTATTGGCTTGTTGACGCGCGATTTTATACTGATGCGTTGAGAGATTAGCATCAGCTATGAGGGCAAGTGTTTGGTCTACAGATAACACTGCGGGCTTCTGGCAAAACGACTCGTGAGCTCTTCTTAATTTTGTACCTTTCTTAGGAGATGCTTCAGATAATTCTCTCACAATTGAAGCCGAATCTTTTTTACCCTCGCTTCTCAGTTTCATTTCGGTTGCCAACGCCAACTCTTCTCGACCTATGAACACATGTAGTGAAATCTTTTTGTGGTCTTCCTGGTTCTACTTTGAGAAGAACTGGGAATTGCATCAGTCACAATTTCCGAAAATTGAATGTATTTCTGAAGCCACAAACTATTATAGTGCAAAAAGCGATCGCGCGACCTGCCAACTTTGGCCCATTTTGTTTCTATTTTTTGTCACAAGCCTCTCATTTTCACTTTAATTTCTTTAAGTGCCTCACCAGGTAGAGCTCTATTATTAATGGCTTGTAAAACATGAGCAATGATGGCATCGAAACTATTGTTACTTGAGTTTGTGGTCCAAATCTTTTGATCTCTTCAAAATCACTCACCGATTTAACAAGAAAAATTGCAGTCCACAAATAATTATTTTTAAGAGTTTTATCACTTTATGCAGAGTCCGTTTGACAATAAAAGAATAAAAAAAAAAGAGTTCTCTAGGCACCACGGAAAACTTGGACTGATCAAGAGAAATGGAGCACCAGAATATAATTTTTCGCTAGTGCAGTTCCCCAAGGCAATCAACGGCAGCTTTGAGATGGCATTCCGTTAGCGTGTGCATGTTTTTTTGCTTTATACATTGGGATATCAGAGAAGGAGTATTTCTCTAATAAAATGTTAGCTTTTTTTGACCATAGAACACATTTCGAAATTTGAATTTTGTCCTCCTAGATGGGCTAAACTGAACACTGTGCGCCGCCCATAAACCACACCAAACCGTAATTCTTTCAGGATGCAATGATGACGCATGGAGTACGTGTAGATTGCTGCCTGACCAATACCGCATATTTTGTTTATTGACGAAGCCATTCAGCCAGAAATGAGCCTGATGATTTTTCGATGAAAATACGAATCACTTTCAAGTTGTTGCTCAGCCCCATTGACGAACATACGACGCTTCTGGTGGTCAAGCGGCTTCAGTTCTTGCGTCAATTTAATCTTGTAAGGATGTAGGCCAAGATCTTTTCGCAAAATTCGTCATAACGACGTCACAGAGATGCCCAACGCTTGAGAACGACGTGTGAGAGACACATTTGGGCTTCCTTCAACTGAAGCCTCAGCGGCAGCAATATTCTCGACACTACGAGCACTTCTTTGTCTCACTGGCACGGGAACATTTTGTACTGTGGCTGTGGATTCAAATTTTTCCACTAGACGCTCAATTGTTGATCTGCTAGGACGACCATAAATTGGACGTAGCGCTCCTAACGTTGAGGCCATTGACTCCGAATTTCGGTGGTAAATTTTAATAATTTCGACTCGTTGTTGGCTCGTTTATCTTTCCATCATGAAATGGCAAACCTTACTGAAGAAAAGTGTCAAAAGAGCGGCAAGAAATATGGCGTCGTTTGCTGTCCCTGTCGCTCTACTTTTGTAGCGTCCCTGTTGAAAAACCCTGTCTAAAAGGAATGTTAACCTTAGAGTCGGGTGACTTTTTTGGTGAAAGCCAAACCACGTCCTCAGTTGCAGATGATATGAACTCTTTTTGGGAGATCCATCGTCTTAACCAATGAAGGGCCGAACATTCACAGAGGATGTGAATCCTCTGGACAGAATCTACATTCGGCCACCGGGAGCAAATTCATTTTGTTAAGATGATACCAACTTCCCAATGTTCTCCTTTCTTAACCCTTTCAGACCCAGCAAAAAAAACAGACAATAATTCCGATTAAGGTGAAAGACTTAGCGTAGTTTTTTTTAAATTGTTAATTATCCCTAAAGCCTCAGCCCAATTGACTCTGCAATGAGGTTCTGGTCCTAAGAATGCAGATTCTTATCCAGTCAAAGCCAGCTCGTCTGCAAATTCGTTGCTTGTGATAGCTTGGCGGCTCGGTTGTGCTTGGGCAGGTTTTGCAAGGCATCGTAGCAGCACTTTGCTGTCATAAAGTTAAATGTGTTAGATGACAGTGCTTGTAGTGCTGCTTGACTATCCCAGACGATATGTATGTATTCTGGCACCTTTAATCCCTTTTCGAGAAAAAATTTAACGTCGCAGATCTCAATCGCACGAATTTCCGCCTGAAGTAAAATGGGACACATTCCCATAGGAATCGAGAATTTGGTGTTGGATCTAAATAACTAAAATGGTGTTGGGGATGCAATAAAACATGACCATGTTTGAGATTTCTTAAAATATTTTCAGGTGACCTACATGGTCTTCTTTTGTCCGTTCAAGAACTTTTGCCCAACAGACAACAACCGCATACGAGATGATAGGTCTGACCATAGGCTATTCCTTCAAGGCTATTTTCTGTCTAGGGTATCTATCTATCTATCTATATAAATAGGAAACTTGGTATATGGCTGACTGTCACAGTAGCTTGCCTTTATGTTTTCGTTCTTTAAACACAATAAGTCGCAAACTTTCAATCTTATAGATTTAAAATGTCGCACTTTGCTGGAAAAATTATTACTAAAAGTTTCCGTGGGATTGCTTAAAAAAAACTATAAATCTATGAATCCCAAACCTAAACACCGTAGTGAAATTGAACATGCTCCTGAGATAGGATACGTCTTTAAGGATATTTTGATTTTAACCGCCCAATTATGCAGAGGTTTATGAAGGTGTGGTCCACCTAAAATGAGCATTTCCGATTACTATCGAGGCAAAGCAATATGCGGCCCAAGATAAAGAACCCCAAATCTAGCTTCTTGTGTACGAGGCCCTGGGCACTCATTCCGTAACTCTAAAAACGATAATCTTCCGGGCTATAGTAGTCAACGATATCGTCACCAATTTGCTATCGTATCGTCTATCGCCATTAAAGCAGCCTTCGCTATCAAATCAAAGATGGCGCTGCTACAACCCTTTTGCAAAGCAGTTGATATATTTTGGAACTGATGAAATTAAAATACGATTTTAGGCGTAAATATATACATACATATATATACATATATATATGCGGAGGCATGCCTCGATTATATTGTTTCCAAACAAATTTTCTGATTTTTACTTTTCAAATCAGTTTTCCTTTTTGCAAATCGTCCACCGTGAACGAACGACTGAAAATGGTTGAGGGATAGTAACATTTCAAATAACTAACAAAAAACCCACTGCACCGCAATGGGGTGGTTAAATTGAAAATATAGAACACATTTTCACCTTAAAAATTATAGAACGTAAACTTCTATGCAAGGCGAAACCTCATTTGCTATCGTTCAAAAATCGCAATCGTTTTGACGCTTATTGAGCTACGTAAACCGAATTGTGCATCGTCGAAACGCTATAATCCAGACGATTTTTGATGTTACGAGATGCAACACTGTAGATAAATATAGATATTTTGTTTAGGTTTTTTGCCACGCTGCATGAAGAAACAGGCTTAAAATGTTTACACCATCACTTTTTGATGACAGACGCTTTTATTTTAACAAACGCCCCTTGAAGACATGCAACGACACTTTGCTAATTTTTAAAAAAGTCAACGAGTTGGTTATAGAATTGCATGCTTGACGTTGTCAAAACGCCTTTCACTTTAATATTACAATTTTACTCGGCCCTTAACTGTTGGCGCCTATTCTCTATATAAATACACTTCACACTGACATGCAAATATCTCTTACTTACTTAGAAGGTGCTTCAGCCCGGGCTGAACCTGGGCCTCAAACAATAAGCCTCTCCAATGAGCACGATCCTTGGCTAACTGCCTCCAGTTACGCACTCCAAGTAGGTTCCACTATTGTGCTGTCCTTCCGGATTGGAGTCGAAAATTCTCCGGGCTGAAGCGTTGGTATACATTCGCTCTACATGTCCCAGCCATCTCAAATGCGCAATAAGGAGTTTTTTGACCAGGTCGATGTCGCTGTAAAGCTCGTAGAGTTCCTCGTTGAATTGTCTCCTCTATAACCCGTCAATTCATACGGGATCAAATGTCAACTCGGTACAAACAACTCGGTAACCCATAAATGCTAAAACTTTATATTTTAAAAAAACATAGCCGCTATAGTTCGTTTCATCCTTCCTTGACATTTTCTAGAAAGGCACTCAGTCCTTCCAGTTAAATGGACTGGAAATATGGGATAACCTGGTACAAAACATATAACAGGTTCATCGATCGAAAGACTTCATTTGCTATCGTTTGACTCGGTTCGTATTGCTGCAATGAGGGTTGCTTTTGCATATTGTGCTGTCTATTTCTCTGTTGAGTGCTTAAAAATAGGCAAAGCCAGTTGAAACGAACTATAGATACTCCTGGTTCCTGCTGCAGAGGGGTCAACTTGGGTAAACTAAAGGGTGAATTTTTAAGCATAGTTTTTTAAAAATCAAATAAAACACTCAAATTTGCATCAATTATTCAAAATTTTTATTTTAATCGATAAATAGGCCTTTGCCTTTTACGTTTTAAAGACAACTTCATGTAAATGTTGTACGCGACTCCGTTTCAAATGGTCCATTCGGAAGGTCCAATTTTGCGTCACTTTTTCGAGCATTTCGTACCCAAGAAATAATCAAGAGGCGCATGATCTTGGCGGCCAACTCACAGGGCTATTTCGAGAGATAAGCTGCTCACTAAAGTCATCCTTCAACATTTCCATTGTTTCACGAGCTGTGTGGCATGTGGCACCGTCTTGATGAAACCCCACGTCAATCAAGTTCAACTCAGCCAAAACAGTCGCGTATACTGGCTCTATATCGTTCACCGTTAACGGTAACGTTTCTTCCTCGTTCGTTTTTAAAGAAGAATTGACCGATGATGCCACCAGCCCATAAACTACACCAAACTGTCGTTTTTTCGGGATGCATCGGTAATTCTTGTATGGCATGTGGCTTCTCATCACTCCAGATGCGACAGTTTTGCTTATTTACGTATCCGTTTAGCCAGAAATGAGCCTCATCGCTGAACACAATTTTTCGATAAAACAGCGGATTTTCACATTTTTCACAGAGCACGAATTTTGATAATAAATTTCTAAAATTTGCAATCGTTGCTTGTTTGTAAGCCTTTCCATGATTAACTTTTCACTTTGACAGATGACGTTTGGACGCCATTACTAACGAGTGCTGCCAACCTGAAAAACTTAACTCTTAAAAAATCACCCTTCAATAACATCGGCGCAATCGCGTTTGCCCCCTATAAAAATGTTAAGTGTTTCTACATATCTGTTGAGCAATTAGGTATAAATCTATAAACGGTAATTGAAATTAAAAATTACATTATTAACTGAACTGAACTTAAGGTAAGATTATTATTATCACGTCAATTTGTATTGGTTCTTCAATGAGTTTGCCGCCCCCGGATCAAAATCCTGTGTACGTCCTTGGACCATCGTACAATTTTTAAAAGAATTTTGTTCTCAAGCAAAATGCTAGCTCCACTTTCATAAATACTCATAGTTGAAGACAAGGTCACAGCAGGTTCAAGATGAAGTATAAAACAGCTTTTCCTACAATATCCCCATCGCAAGTACACTCATTACTACTCACACCTTTTAGCACTCCTTAGTCCACTCTCTTTACTCTAGCAAAGCCTAACGGCTTCATAAATGGTAAATAATTTTCCACACAAGTATTTACAAAAAAAAAAAGGTAGAAAAAACAAGAACTCTCTAGCAGATTTACAACTCGCATCGCTCAAGTAGGCGTTAAATTAAATAACAGGGCTGTTAGGAAAAACGTTCATTTTCCCATTTTTATATCCCTTCACCAGAGAGAGAGTGTTGTACTGAACACATCACCACCAAGTTCACTCGCTCCGCCGAGTGTATGTACGACGTACTTCTAAGTACTTTAGGATACACGTTGTTCAAGCAATAAACTCGAGTTGGGTGCAAAAGAGTACAATAAAGGCACCAGCGAGGGATAAACAAAAAAAAAACGCCTTCTCCTCAACTGACACAACGAAATCCCTGTGATACCCAAGTAGGCGCCTATAGAGACCAGCAGCTAGATAACCTGCCACCGTCGCCGTCGCCGTCGCCGTCACCACCACCGCGTCCTCTTATCCGTTAACAATGTACAAATAAAAGAGGAACTTCCTGGAATGCAATTACATTTTCATGGAGGAATTGTTGCGGAAAGCACTTGAAAAGTTGATTATTATTATTAACATTTTGCAAAGGGGCGGATTGGTTATTTATTGAAATCCAACTCAGCTATGACCAGGTTTATTAAAATTCAACAAACTTTCATAACAAGTTACTACTGGGCTTCTTTTTTTTTATACAAAAGCAACATCCTCTGACCTGGTTATCGCGAACAATTGGAATTTCCATAAAGCCTGTAACCCACATAAAACAGAAGGGAAACCCTTTAAGAGGGTAGACACTGATAGTCATGACTAATATCGCGAAATATTATGCAAGCCAATTAAAAGATGCTGCTTGACCGCAAAGGGTCGTGAAATATTCGCTTTTTGTTTGGGTAAGTATCTACCCACTTCGTTTAGCCAGAATTTTAAATTTTACCGGATTGCATCCTTATATTGTGAACTAAAAGCATTTACAAAAAGTTATTTCAATGAAAGAACTTTGACGTTGTTTTGCAGCAGCAGCAAATGAGGACAATGTCGAAGCAGCAGATACTTCTACATTCGTAAAAGAAGAAGAAGACTCCGAGAAATTACCAACGGCAGAAGTTTTCTATCAATTTCCTGTTTCCTTTGTAACAGAACAGTTTTATTGGCCTTTTAACCGTTAAATCGTAACCAGAAGTCGAGCACAAGGATAAGGACCAACCAAGCTGTTGTCGCTTTACAACTCGGCACAGCTATATTGTGGGCGATTGAAACTTCTACTGGCGTGTGTAGATGTTTAAACTTCGATCGTATACAAAAAGTGGTGTACGTTTTGTGCAGTTGTAATACAGGACTTGACCTTTTTATCTGCAAAAAAAAAATTAAATAAAAATTTGAGCTCAAAACTATTGGTAAGAGTCATAGAAGTTGAGACTTTAAACATCTCCGAATGTCAGTCGTTTTGTTTCTTCATTATATATCGCGCACATGACCGTAAGGAGTCTCTGCCTGAGACACACCAGACTTTCATCCTCAACTGGGGTCTGTGCGGCAGTCAGTGGTCTATCCCGGTAAAGAGTCGAAAACCCCCTAAAATATTCTCTAAGTATCTCGCATTCTCGAGAACTTCTAGAATAGAAACTCTTAACTTCTCCGTGGTCCAAGTTTTGAAAAAGCATCTTTTAAGACATGACCGTAAGGAGTCTCTGCCTGACACACTCCCAGACTTTCATCCTCAACTGGGGTCTGTGCGGCAGTCATTGGTCTATCCCGGTAAAGAGTCGAAAACCCCCTAAAATATTCTCTAAGTATCTCGGATTCTCGAGAACTTCTAGAATAGAAACTCTTAACTTCTCCGTGGTCAAAGTTTTGAAGTCGACATCCTCTTCAAAAGCATCTTTTAAGAAATGACCGTAAGGAGTCTCTGCCTGATACACTCCCAGACTTTCATCCTCAACTGGGGTCTGTGCGGCAGTCATTGGTCTATCCCGGTAAAGAGTCGAAAACCCCCTAAAATATTCTCTAAGTATCTCGCATTCTCGAGAACTTCTAGAATAGAAACTCTGAACTTCTCCGTGGTCAAAGTTTTAAAGTCGACATCATCTCCAAAAGCATCTTTTAAGGCATGACCGTAAGGAGTCTCTGCCTGAGACAAACCAGACTTTCATCCTCAACTGGGGTCTGTGCGGCAGTCAGTGGTCTATCCCGGTAAAGAGTCGAAGACCCCCTAAAATATTCTCTAAGTATCTCGGATTCTCGAGAACTTCTAGAATAGGAACTCTTAACTTCTCCGTGGTCAAAGTTTTGAAGTCGACATCATCTTCAAAAGCATCTTTTAAGACATGACCGTAAGGAGTCTCTGCCTGACACACTCCCAGACTTTCATCCTCAACTGGGGTCTGTGTGGCAGTCATTGGTCTATCCCGGTAAAGAGTCGAAAACCCCCTAAAATATTCTCTAAGTATCTCGCATTCTCGAGAACTTCTAGAATAGAAACTCTGAACTTCTCCGTGGTCAAAGTTTTAAAGTCGACATCATCTCCAAAAGCATCTTTTAAGGCATGACCGTAAGGAGTCTCTGCCTGAGACAAACCAGACTTTCATCCTCAACTGGGGTCTGTGCGGCAGTCAGTGGTCTATCCCGGTAAAGAGTCGAAGACCCCCTAAAATATTCTCTAAGTATCTCGGATTCTCGAGAACTTCTAGAATAGGAACTCTTAACTTCTCCGTGGTCAAAGTTTTGAAGTCGACATCATCTTCAAAAGCATCTTTTAAGACATGACCGTAAGGAGTCTCTGCCTGACACACTCCCAGACTTTCATCCTCAACTGGGGTCTGTGTGGCAGTCATTGGTCTATCCCGGTAAAGAGTCGAAAACCCCCTAAAATATTCTCTAAGTATCTCGCATTCTCGAGAACTTCTAGAATAGAAACTCTGAACTTCTCCGTGGTCAAAGTTTTAAAGTCGACATCATCTCCAAAAGCATCTTTTAAGGCATGACCGTAAGGAGTCTCTGCCTGAGACAAACCAGACTTTCATCCTCAACTGGGGTCTGTGCGGCAGTCAGTGGTCTATCCCGGTAAAGAGTCGAAAACCCCCTAAAATATTCTCTAAGTATCTCGCATTCTCGAGAACTTCTAGAATAGAAACTCTGAACTTCTCCGTGGTCAAAGTTTTAAAGTCGACATCATCTCCAAAAGCATCTTTTAAGGCATGACCGTAAGGAGTCTCTGCCTGAGACAAACCAGACTTTCATCCTCAACTGGGGTCTGTGCGGCAGTCAGTGGTCTATCCCGGTAAAGAGTCGAAGACCCCCTAAAATATTCTCTAAGTATCTCGGATTCTCGAGAACTTCTAGAATAGGAACTCTTAACTTCTCCGTGGTCAAAGTTTTGAAGTCGACATCATCTTCAAAAGCATCTTTTAAGACATGACCGTAAGGAGTCTCTGCCTGACACACTCCCAGACTTTCATCCTCAACTGGGGTCTGTGTGGCAGTCATTGGTCTATCCCGGTAAAGAGTCGAAAACCCCCTAAAATATTCTCTAAGTATCTCGGATTCTCGAGAACTTCTAGAATAGGAACTCTTAACTTCTCCGTGGTCAAAGTTTTGAAGTCGACATCATCTCCAAAAGCATCTTTTAAGATATGACCGTAAGGAGTCTCAGCCTGAGACACACCAGACTTTCATCCTCAACTGGGGTCTGTGCGGCAGTCATTGGTCTATCCCGGTAAAGAGTCGAAAACCCCCTAAAATATTCTCTAAGTATCTCGGATTCTCGAGAACTTCTAGAATAGAAACTCTTAACTTCTCCGTGGTCAAAGTTTTGAAGTCGACATCATCTCCAAAAGCATCTTTTAAGACATGACCGTAAGGAGTCTCAGCCTGAGACACACCAGACTTTCATCCTCAACTGGGGTCTGTGCGGCAGTCATTCTCCTATCCCGGTAAAGAGTCGAAAACCCCCTAAAATATTCTCTAAGTATCTCGGATTCTCGAGAACTTCTAGAATAGAAACTCTTAACTTCTCCGTGGTCAAAGTTTTGAAGTCGACATCCTCTTCAAAAGCATCTTTTAAGAAATGACCATAAGGAGTCTCTGCCTGATACACTCCCAGACTTTCATCCTCAACTGGGGTCTGTGTGGCAGTCAATGGTCTATCCCGGTAAAGAGTCGAAAACCCCCTAAAATATTCTCTAAGTATCTCGGATTCTCGAGAACTTCTAGAATAGGAACTCTTAACTTCTCCGTGGTCAAAGTTTTGAAGTCGACATCCTCTTCAAAAGCATCTTTTAAGACATGACCGTAAGGAGTCTCTGCCTGATACACTCCCAGACTTTCATCCTCAACTGGGGTCTGTGTGGCAGTCAATGGTCTATCCCGGTAAAGAGTCGAAAACCCCCTAAAATATTCTCTAAGTATCTCGGATTCTCGAGAACTTCTAGAATAGGAACTCTTAACTTCTCCGTGGTCAAAGTTTTGAAGTCGACATCCTCTTCAAAAGCATCTTTTAAGACATGACCGTAAGGAGTCTCTGCCTGACACACACCCGACTTTCATCCTCAACTGAGGTCTGTGTGGCAGTCATTGGTCTATCTCGGTAAAGAGTCGAAAACCCCCTAAAATATTCTCTAAGTATCTCGGATTCTCGAGAACTTCTAGAATAGGAACTCTTAACTTCTCCGTGGTCAAAGTTTTGAAGTCGACATCATCTTCAAAAGCATCTTTTAAGACATGACCGTAAGGAGTCTCTGCCTGACACACTCCCAGACTTTCATCCTCAACTGGGGTCTGTGCGGCAGTCATTGGTCTATCCCGGTAAAGAGTCGAAAACCCCCTAAAATATTCTCTAAGTATCTCGGATTCTCGAGAACTTCTAGAATAGAAACTCTTAACTTCTCCGTGGTCAAAGTTTTGAAGTCGACATCCTCTTCAAAAGCATCTTTTAAGAAATGACCGTAAGGAGTCTCTGCCTGATACACTCCCAGACTTTCATCCTCAACTGGGGTCTGTGCGGCAGTCATTGGTCTATCCCGGTAAAGAGTCGAAAACCCCCTAAAATATTCTCTAAGTATCTCGCATTCTCGAGAACTTCTAGAATAGAAACTCTGAACTTCTCCGTGGTCAAAGTTTTAAAGTCGACATCATCTCCAAAAGCATCTTTTAAGGCATGACCGTAAGGAGTCTCTGCCTGAGACAAACCAGACTTTCATCCTCAACTGGGGTCTGTGCGGCAGTCAGTGGTCTATCCCGGTAAAGAGTCGAAGACCCCCTAAAATATTCTCTAAGTATCTCGGATTCTCGAGAACTTCTAGAATAGGAACTCTTAACTTCTCCGTGGTCAAAGTTTTGAAGTCGACATCATCTTCAAAAGCATCTTTTAAGACATGACCGTAAGGAGTCTCTGCCTGACACACTCCCAGACTTTCATCCTCAACTGGGGTCTGTGTGGCAGTCATTGGTCTATCCCGGTAAAGAGTCGAAAACCCCCTAAAATATTCTCTAAGTATCTCGCATTCTCGAGAACTTCTAGAATAGAAACTCTGAACTTCTCCGTGGTCAAAGTTTTAAAGTCGACATCATCTCCAAAAGCATCTTTTAAGGCATGACCGTAAGGAGTCTCTGCCTGAGACAAACCAGACTTTCATCCTCAACTGGGGTCTGTGCGGCAGTCAGTGGTCTATCCCGGTAAAGAGTCGAAGACCCCCTAAAATATTCTCTAAGTATCTCGGATTCTCGAGAACTTCTAGAATAGGAACTCTTAACTTCTCCGTGGTCAAAGTTTTGAAGTCGACATCATCTTCAAAAGCATCTTTTAAGACATGACCGTAAGGAGTCTCTGCCTGACACACTCCCAGACTTTCATCCTCAACTGGGGTCTGTGTGGCAGTCATTGGTCTATCCCGGTAAAGAGTCGAAAACCCCCTAAAATATTCTCTAAGTATCTCGCATTCTCGAGAACTTCTAGAATAGAAACTCTGAACTTCTCCGTGGTCAAAGTTTTAAAGTCGACATCATCTCCAAAAGCATCTTTTAAGGCATGACCGTAAGGAGTCTCTGCCTGAGACAAACCAGACTTTCATCCTCAACTGGGGTCTGTGCGGCAGTCAGTGGTCTATCCCGGTAAAGAGTCGAAAACCCCCTAAAATATTCTCTAAGTATCTCGCATTCTCGAGAACTTCTAGAATAGAAACTCTGAACTTCTCCGTGGTCAAAGTTTTAAAGTCGACATCATCTCCAAAAGCATCTTTTAAGGCATGACCGTAAGGAGTCTCTGCCTGAGACAAACCAGACTTTCATCCTCAACTGGGGTCTGTGCGGCAGTCAGTGGTCTATCCCGGTAAAGAGTCGAAGACCCCCTAAAATATTCTCTAAGTATCTCGGATTCTCGAGAACTTCTAGAATAGGAACTCTTAACTTCTCCGTGGTCAAAGTTTTGAAGTCGACATCATCTTCAAAAGCATCTTTTAAGACATGACCGTAAGGAGTCTCTGCCTGACACACTCCCAGACTTTCATCCTCAACTGGGGTCTGTGTGGCAGTCATTGGTCTATCCCGGTAAAGAGTCGAAAACCCCCTAAAATATTCTCTAAGTATCTCGCATTCTCGAGAACTTCTAGAATAGAAACTCTGAACTTCTCCGTGGTCAAAGTTTTAAAGTCGACATCATCTCCAAAAGCATCTTTTAAGGCATGACCGTAAGGAGTCTCTGCCTGAGACAAACCAGACTTTCATCCTCAACTGGGGTCTGTGCGGCAGTCAGTGGTCTATCCCGGTAAAGAGTCGAAGACCCCCTAAAATATTCTCTAAGTATCTCGGATTCTCGAGAACTTCTAGAATAGGAACTCTTAACTTCTCCGTGGTCAAAGTTTTGAAGTCGACATCCTCTTCAAAAGCATCTTTTAAGAAATGACCGTAAGGAGTCTCTGCCTGATACACTCCCAGACTTTCATCCTCAACTGGGGTCTGTGCGGCAGTCATTGGTCTATCCCGGTAAAGAGTCGAAAACCCCCTAAAATATTCTCTAAGTATCTCGCATTCTCGAGAACTTCTAGAATAGAAACTCTGAACTTCTCCGTGGTCAAAGTTTTAAAGTCGACATCATCTCCAAAAGCATCTTTTAAGACATGACCGTAAGGAGTCTCTGCCTGACACACTCCCAGACTTTCATCCTCAACTGGGGTCTGTGTGGCAGTCATTGGTCTATCCCGGTAAAGAGTCGAAAACCCCCTAAAATATTCTCTAAGTATCTCGCATTCTCGAGAACTTCTAGAATAGAAACTCTGAACTTCTCCGTGGTCAAAGTTTTAAAGTCGACATCATCTCCAAAAGCATCTTTTAAGGCATGACCGTAAGGAGTCTCTGCCTGAGACAAACCAGACTTTCATCCTCAACTGGGGTCTGTGCGGCAGTCAGTGGTCTATCCCGGTAAAGAGTCGAAGACCCCCTAAAATATTCTCTAAGTATCTCGGATTCTCGAGAACTTCTAGAATAGGAACTCTTAACTTCTCCGTGGTCAAAGTTTTGAAGTCGACATCATCTTCAAAAGCATCTTTTAAGACATGACCGTAAGGAGTCTCTGCCTGACACACTCCCAGACTTTCATCCTCAACTGGGGTCTGTGTGGCAGTCATTGGTCTATCCCGGTAAAGAGTCGAAAACCCCCTAAAATATTCTCTAAGTATCTCGCATTCTCGAGAACTTCTAGAATAGAAACTCTGAACTTCTCCGTGGTCAAAGTTTTAAAGTCGACATCATCTCCAAAAGCATCTTTTAAGGCATGACCGTAAGGAGTCTCTGCCTGAGACAAACCAGACTTTCATCCTCAACTGGGGTCTGTGCGGCAGTCAGTGGTCTATCCCGGTAAAGAGTCGAAGACCCCCTAAAATATTCTCTAAGTATCTCGGATTCTCGAGAACTTCTAGAATAGGAACTCTTAACTTCTCCGTGGTCAAAGTTTTGAAGTCGACATCATCTTCAAAAGCATCTTTTAAGACATGACCGTAAGGAGTCTCTGCCTGACACACTCCCAGACTTTCATCCTCAACTGGGGTCTGTGCGGCAGTCATTGGTCTATCCCGGTAAAGAGTCGAAAACCCCCTAAAATATTCTCTAAGTATCTCGGATTCTCGAGAACTTCTAGAATAGAAACTCTTAACTTCTCCGTGGTCAAAGTTTTGAAGTCGACATCCTCTTCAAAAGCATCTTTTAAGAAATGACCGTAAGGAGTCTCTGCCTGATACACTCCCAGACTTTCATCCTCAACTGGGGTCTGTGCGGCAGTCATTGGTCTATCCCGGTAAAGAGTCGAAAACCCCCTAAAATATTCTCTAAGTATCTCGCATTCTCGAGAACTTCTAGAATAGAAACTCTGAACTTCTCCGTGGTCAAAGTTTTAAAGTCGACATCATCTCCAAAAGCATCTTTTAAGGCATGACCGTAAGGAGTCTCTGCCTGAGACAAACCAGACTTTCATCCTCAACTGGGGTCTGTGCGGCAGTCAGTGGTCTATCCCGGTAAAGAGTCGAAGACCCCCTAAAATATTCTCTAAGTATCTCGGATTCTCGAGAACTTCTAGAATAGGAACTCTTAACTTCTCCGTGGTCAAAGTTTTGAAGTCGACATCATCTTCAAAAGCATCTTTTAAGACATGACCGTAAGGAGTCTCTGCCTGACACACTCCCAGACTTTCATCCTCAACTGGGGTCTGTGTGGCAGTCATTGGTCTATCCCGGTAAAGAGTCGAAAACCCCCTAAAATATTCTCTAAGTATCTCGCATTCTCGAGAACTTCTAGAATAGAAACTCTGAACTTCTCCGTGGTCAAAGTTTTAAAGTCGACATCATCTCCAAAAGCATCTTTTAAGGCATGACCGTAAGGAGTCTCTGCCTGAGACAAACCAGACTTTCATCCTCAACTGGGGTCTGTGCGGCAGTCAGTGGTCTATCCCGGTAAAGAGTCGAAGACCCCCTAAAATATTCTCTAAGTATCTCGGATTCTCGAGAACTTCTAGAATAGGAACTCTTAACTTCTCCGTGGTCAAAGTTTTGAAGTCGACATCATCTTCAAAAGCATCTTTTAAGACATGACCGTAAGGAGTCTCTGCCTGACACACTCCCAGACTTTCATCCTCAACTGGGGTCTGTGTGGCAGTCATTGGTCTATCCCGGTAAAGAGTCGAAAACCCCCTAAAATATTCTCTAAGTATCTCGCATTCTCGAGAACTTCTAGAATAGAAACTCTGAACTTCTCCGTGGTCAAAGTTTTAAAGTCGACATCATCTCCAAAAGCATCTTTTAAGGCATGACCGTAAGGAGTCTCTGCCTGAGACAAACCAGACTTTCATCCTCAACTGGGGTCTGTGCGGCAGTCAGTGGTCTATCCCGGTAAAGAGTCGAAGACCCCCTAAAATATTCTCTAAGTATCTCGGATTCTCGAGAACTTCTAGAATAGGAACTCTTAACTTCTCCGTGGTCAAAGTTTTGAAGTCGACATCATCTTCAAAAGCATCTTTTAAGAAATGACCGTAAGGAGTCTCTGCCTGATACACTCCCAGACTTTCATCCACAAAGATCCTGGACACGCTACCTAAATCGTGCACCCACGAATAAAAAGCGGTTCTGCAAAACGAAAGTTCGATCTTGCTTTTAGTGGATCCACCATTCCCAAGTCATCATTTTCAGAACTATAGCTCTTCAAAGGAAGGGAGGCTGCCAGGTCTCAGGCACATACTCTTCGCTGGTCGAGAGCCCGTTAAGTAAGTAAAGTAAGTAAGTTTTTCAAAGGTCTTGAGCTTAAAAGTGAAAAACTTCTGGGGTTACAAAACACAAAATTCTAAATATATTACAATTTTATTTGCGCCTTAAAAATTTATTGAAATGATCAGTTCTGGCATTTATTATTGCTGCTTAACTTTCTGCTTCGATGAACGAATCTTCAGCAAAGCAAACTTAACTGCGAACTTAACCACCTTGTAGAACAAATACACTACCAAGAACAAGGAAGCCAACACATCCAAACCGATGTACTGCCAGACGTTCAGGTGCACCAAAGGACTCTGCATGTGATAGGCTCCCTTGTGCCTAATCACGTATTCGATCCAGTAAACTGCGGTCTGTCGGGCAGTCATTGGTCTATCCCGGTAGAGAGTCGAAAATCCCTTAATATTCTCCAAGTATTTTGGATTCTGGAGAACTTCTAGAATAGCATCTGTTAACTTCTCCGTGGTTAAAGTTTTAAAGTCAACATCGACACCAAAACCGTCTCTCACAACTTGCCCCGCGTTGCCATATTGATCGCCGAATATTGGAACGGCAACCATTGGAACACCATGGTATTGTGCTTCCGCAACACTGCCCTTACCCGCGTGAGTGATGAAAAGTTTTAGATTTGGATGCGCCAGGAGGTCATCTTGTGGCATCCATTTTTGGTAGTGGATATTGGGGGCATTTCCAGGTGTCTCATCGCCATCCAACTTCCATAGCACTGTCTGTTTAAGTCCAGCGAGGGCTTTGAAAATAGTCTGCAATGTGTCCGGATTTAAGTCAGTGCTTCTGATGTTTGAACCAAGGCTAAACAGGATCACACCATGCTCTGAGGAAGCGTTCACGATTTTTTGGAGATCCTTTGTTGATGAGAAAAATATTAAAACAACAAAAATATCTTCTTAAACAAGCAACTTACGATTGGCAATGGGTCTGGGGTATCCTTAATCTGAATTCCACCGACATCAATGGCGGCCGGCACATTTGGACGGATCAGACCTTCGGAGAAGTGCGAGTTGGCAAATACCAATGATACCTTCTTGCCTGCTTCCTTCAAAGAAGCATATTTCGAAGGCGGAAAGACCTCTCTAAAATGAAATTTTGCAAAAAAAAATATTGAATTTCGAAAGAATGATCCCGCACTTACTTGTAAGTGGCTTCCATTTTTCTGTTGACCAAAACCCCCATCACCTCCACAATGCATGCAGATATGATATTTTTTAGTCTTCCGGTGAAAGTGAGTGCATCTGGAACTCCACCCATTGGTAAGGCTGGAACATATGTTAACTCCGCTGGGTTTCCCACATACCGACCGACGAAAGGATTCGATGCAGCCATCCAGCTGAGAACGATAGGACAATTGAAATGCAGTCCCAATCCAAGCTGGTAATCGGTCACGAAGTATCCCAAGATTAACACATCAAACTTATTGTCCGGATTGTGCATGAAGTCTTGAAATCGTTTAGACTTGAGAGCATCAGCTTGGATATAGCTCAATCTTGTTAACGCTGAAAACGTGCTCTTGATATGTTGTATGGCGTTTTTAGGTTTACTCATTCCCGATTTCATATCATTAATTTCCTTTAGTCTGGCCTCAGTGGGAGGAATGAAGATGTGATTAAAGCGGGGATTCTTATCCTTGAGGGGTATAGTTGTCACCACTGTCACATTGTGTCCCCTTTCGGTCAACGCTCGTACATATGACATGTGAATAATTATGTGCGACGGACTAGGACTTGTATAGACGGCAAGTATGTTGGCGGCGTTAGATGTTCCAAAAAAAGCCGCAACAATACCCAGTAGGGCTGCGAATATAAATTTTCCACCCATAGCCGATTGTATTTGAAAACAAACTAATTTAATAGCTCACAGTCATTCATCGATATATTTATTAAAAAAAAAAATATTTAGATAATGTTATCGATGGCCACGTAGAGTATGATTATCATTTTGGAGTTACGTGCTCTATCGAATCAAATAATTCAGATATGGATACGATTTTCAACAAGCAATGATACTGAACCGAAAAAAAAAGTTTCAAGACAGGGATCCGTCCAACTAGAAAGAGATATAAACAAAATTTTTGATCTTTTAAGAACGCGTTTTACTCCAATTTCTATTAGGTAAATTTAATAATAAAGGTTTTGGGGATTACCTAATAAATATATTGTTGTCGCTTATTGTTGTTTTCTAATTTACATGGCACGACCGCCAATTCACAAGGTAAACAGTGATTTAGTGGAATTTTGAATGATAAAGGATTTTAGTTTTTGTCGCGAGAAAATGCAATGAATCGGGTTAATTTTGTTTTAATTTAAATCTGCGTTAATCCGCTGTTTAAGTACGACTAAACAGCGGATTAACGTATTTTCTCATCGAATCAGTGTTAGTCGCATTAGAGCAAACAAAAAAAAACGACTAAAGTTTGAGTTGAGGATATGGAAAAACCATTTCTGCAGACTGTTAAACGGCGATGATGACACAAATTCCGCTGTCAGGCAGAATGAACCATTCAACATGGGTGATGAAAGCCAAGACTCCCGCCCACCTGACCAAAATGAAGTGAGGATAGCAATATCCGAACTGAAATCCAACAAGGCTGCCGGGCCGGACGGCTTAACTGCCGAACTTTTCAAGGCAGCGGGAGATGATTTGGTAGAGAGCATACACCAGCTCGTCTCCAAGATTTGGTCAGAGGAAAGTATGCCTGATGAATGGAACCTCAGCATTGTTTGCAGGATCCACAAGAAAGGAGACCCTCTTAACTGCGCCAACTATAGAGGTATAAGTCTCCTCAACATCGCATATAAGATCCTGTCTGCCGTGCTGTGTGAACGCCTGAAACCATTCGTCAACGAACTGATTGGACCCTATCAGTGCGGTTTTAGGCCCAGTAAGCCCACAACTGACCAGATTTTCACACTTCGGCAGATCCTGGAAAAAACCCAAGAAGTCCAGATCGATACTCACCATCTTTTTATCGATTTTAAGGCCGCATATGACAGCATTTATAGAGACGAGCTATACAGAGCCATGTCTAGTTTTGGCATCCCTGCCAAACTCGTCAGATTGTGCAGGATGACGATGGAGAACTCTCGCTGCTCCATTGAGGTCGGAAACAATCTCACCGAGACCTTTGATGTCAAAAAAGGATTTAGACAAGGCGGTGCGCTGTCGTGTAACTTCTTCAACATCATACTTGAGAGAATTGTGCGAAACTCGCAAGCCAACACCTGGGGCAGAATTTTCCAAAAGTCTGTGCAACTACTTGCTTACGCCGACGACATCGACATCATTGGCAGAACACAGCGAGCTGTCACTGGTGCGTTTGCAAGTATCAGTACAGAGGCGGCAAAAATGGGTTTAGAAGTGGATGAAGGCAAAACGAAATATATGCTGTCAACAAGAAGGGACACACAACATCGACGAATCGGACAGAACGTCACGATAGACAGCTATAACTTGGAGGTAGTTTGGGACTTTATGTACCTCGGCTCCGCTATTAACTCTGACAACGATATATCGTCAGAAATCAAGCGAAGAATTACACTTGCCAACCGCTGTTACTTTGTCGAGAAACACCAAGGAGACTCTATATAAGACCCTCATCATCCCAGTCCTGCTGTATGGCGCAGAAGCATGGACGTTATCAAAGGCGGATGAAGATCTCCTTGGTCGTTTCGAACGCAAAATTCTTCGAGTGATTTTCGGTCCCGTTTGCGTTGACGGGCTTTGGAGGAGGAGATTTAACAGCGAACTCTACGAGCTATACAGCGACACCAACCTGGTTAGAAAAATACGGATTAGTCGTCTAAGATGGCTGGGACATGTAGAGCGAATGGACACCAACGCTCCGGCCCGAAGAGTCTTCGAATCCAACCCGGAGGGACAACGCAGTAGAGGAAGACCTCGCCTAAGGTGGCGCGCGCAAGTGGAAGGGGACCTCAACCAACTTGGAGTGCGCAACTGGAGGCAGTTAGCCAAAGATCGTGCTAACTGGAGAGGCGTATTGGTTGAGGCCCAGGTCCACCCCGGACTGTAGCGCCACCTAAGAAGGTAAGTAAAGTTTGAGTTAGACTTGGCAATTGGTCGATCATTTGGACATCGAATATTGAGATTTAGGACTGACAGGGTCCTTTCTTCTAACTTTGACGAGCAAGTTCTGTAGGAATATCCCGGACGAGCCTCTTGGCTCGTAGAAATTGATCCTTCTAAGAAAAACACAACTCCGGTATTATTTTATATATTTTATTTGCAAATGATAAATCACAGAAGATTAGTGGCTTTATTCCTTGAGATACAAACTCCAACTGATCTATATTTTAATGTTAGATCGCGCGTGTACCGCATTGTGATCTCTATGTAAAAGTGTATAAGTTCTGTCGTCCTTGTGTACAGTCTATTTACGTTCCGGTTCGATGGTCGTTCGTCTTCATTTGCTATCTACTTCTATATGCCCATGTTGTTCACGTTCTGGTTGATATGTCCCAATGCTAAATATTGGTGCATGTATCCTACAGTTAGTGTCGTCGTCCGTCTCCTATCACACACTGCGTAATACAGGTTAGTGCATGAATTCTGCAGCTGTCCGTCTACTCCTGTCCAACAGTTCTTCAGGAGTTCTCATTACTCACGACTAATGGAGTTTATTCTTCCGAACGAGTTGAAGTGTTTAATATACTAAAATTTTATACTAAATATACTAAAATTCAAACTCAGCATGCGAAACAAGCAGCTTTTATACAAGCAAGTTCTGAAACCGGTTTGGACATATGGTATAAAACTTTGGGGTTGTACCAAAGCAAATAACATGAAAATTTTACAAACTTTTCAAAACAAAGTGCTAAGAAGAATTGTAAACGCCTCGTGGTATATCAGAAATAGTGATATCCACAGAGATTTGGGTGTGGCAACCGTCGAAGATAAAATAAAATCATTTGCCCGTAAGCAACAGACTCGCCTTCGCGGGCATTGCAATAACGAAATGATATATATTTTGAACGATACAAATTTAGTGCACCGGCTTCAACGGATAACCGCGTGTTTTTGGCGGTACAAGCAGGTGCCTCCGATGGGAAGCTGCCTGGTAAACGAGAATACAAATTATTAAATCTAGAACTACTAGATAGGAAATAACCTAGTTGTAAATACTAACTAATACTAAGGACAATGCTCGCAAGCCATAATTAAAGAGACACGAACAGCATCTAGAGGATTTCTGCTTGGAAGCTCAATGGACCCATGCCGAGTCTGAGTTTTATTAAAAAACATAAGGAAAGGCTACAGTCCGCTTGGGGCGAACAGTATGATACCCTATCCATATCCCTATATGCCACAAAGAAAAATCATAAATAGGATGACGAATAGCATTTTCTTACATAATATTTAATTGGAAACAAAATGATTTTTTTAAAAAACGCCCCCAAAAAGTGGGCGTGACCAAAAACTTTGTATGGGCGATATGTTGGAAAAAATATTGGCTAAATATCTTGTTAAATATTTTCGAAAAAAACAGCATTTTAGTGAAAAACGCCCACAAAAACTAGGCGTGGCAAAAAACTTTATATGAAAAACTTATAAAGGAGGGCAGTGCCTACATATCTTGTGAAGGTTGTACCACACTATCTCTCTAACTTTAGCTTTAAAACGGTTTTTTCTAAATTGTGGGCGTATTAAACATTTTTTTACACTTAACCATTTCGGAGCCCTAGGGAATATTTGGTCCAAATTTCAGCTTCCTAGCTTAATTTTAAAGGTCTAAAAATTGCGTACGGACGGACGGACGGACATTGCTAGATAGTCTTAGGTTTTGGTCCTAATGGGGTCTACGACGAATATTAAGGGGTGCTACAAACTATGTGTCAAAATTAATATACCCTTAGGATAGGGTATAAAAATACATAAAAACGACACTTAAGTTCTCTCAGGTTGTTGTTGTACAGGACGTCGCTTCGATCGGAAGTTGTTTCCTACTTAAATTTTATCATATAATACTCCCTATATTAATAACTTAAAATATATTTACCCGGCCTGGTTGTACTGCATTTGTTTATGTTTAAAAGGATTTTAGGTCAGTCTCAACCCTCTTTAGGCGAAAAATAATGCACTCTGGTCATCAGATAGTCGTTTTAATTGCAACGGTATGGTGAGAAATCATTGGTCCATATTTTTTTCCAAAATGATGCATATCAGGTTGTTACAGTCAATGGTGGACTATGTGCTGCCTGAAACTCAAGCCCATGGTCTCGGTGAGCTCAACAACCAAAAAAAACAATATGGCGCTACGAGCCATACAGCGCGTGAAACAATGGACTTGTTGACAAATCATTTTGGTGAGCACTTAATTTCACGTTTTGCTACAGAAAATTGACCGCGTAGATCGTGCGATATCACACCTTTGGACTGTTTTCTCTGGGGATATGTAAAGTTTCAGGTCTTCAGGAATAAGCCAGCTACGATTGACGCTATGGAAGCCAACATTACTCGTGTTATTCGCGAGATACCAGTCGCTATGCTCAAACAAGTATCCAAAAAAGAGTAAAATGGCACAACTGAAAGAAGCACGGTTTAAGACCGTGCTGCACAAGAAAATGTCGTCGTCGTCGCATTCCTTTGATGCTAAATTTATTTATTTTCATACTTTTTATAAAATCCATCTATGTATATATATAAAAATTGAGCATTTTTTCCCATCTGTGAATACGTGTGAGCTGTGAAGTGAAGTTAGATCTAATTTACTAGATTACCCGCCAAAAATAATTGTGGGGAGTTTTGCAATATATCCAAATCGCAACAACAAAACAGCTGGTCACGGCGGATGTGTTGGGAAATAGGAAATTCTGCGAAGTGTTGAGTTTATGTGATTCAACTTTTATAGCTATTTTAATATAAATGTTTATAAAGAAACAAAAAATTAGTTAGCCAAAAAAGTTGTTACAATTTAGTTGGAATATTTTTTGCGGTTATAAGAAATAGTAAGTGATAGACAGAGGAAGGAGAAAAAAAGGTAGCCGGAACGCACTGCATAAATATATTGCTGGGGCATTTTTCTATTGAAAATGCTTGGTAGTTGAGTACAACTCATAAATAAGCATGCACATTATGTTACATATATAAATATATACTGAATTAATTAGCCACTCTTTTATGAAAATAAACAAAACAATTTACTACTACTACTACTAGTAAGTGATTGCAAATGTTGTTGAAAAAGTGATCACGTTATATTAAAAAGCGTTTTAAACCAGTGCCCAATTGTGTAATGCAACGTTTCCACAGAGCACTAAACCGAGATAAAGGTTAATTTGCCCTTAATCCACTTTAAATCTGAAGATTAACCATACAGATTTTAATCAGCTAAACACAAGATTAAAAATAAACCTAGGTAATATAAAGGGTGATCCATTTCGAGGTTCCCTACTTTTTTAAAGAAAAAAAAACACAGAAAATTCGAATTTAATGGAGAATGTTTATTATCATTTGAAAGAACATTCTTTGGCATTTATTTTTTGAAGATTATGTCTATCAAATGTTGGCTACGACGCAGATGGTCCATCCGTTGAGTCCAATTTTCATTCACTCGTTCGAGCATTTCGACTGGTAACTGGCGAATGACACGCGTGATGTTTTCCTCCAAGGCCTGAATCGAAGCGGGTTTGTCGGCATAAGCTTTTGACTTTACATATCCCCACAGGAAAAAGTCTAACGGTGGCCAATCGACCGGCCCAAAACGTGAAATTATGTGCTCACCGAAATGTTCTCTCAATAAGTCCATTGATTGATGGGATGTGTGGGAAGTGTCGCCGTCTTGCTGAAACCAAATGTCGCCGAGATCACGAGCTTCAATTTCAGGCATCAAATAGTCGGTTATCATGGCACGGCAACGGTCGCCATTGACGGTTACGTTCGCACCGGCATAATTTTTAAAGAAATATGGACCGATGATTCCACCGGCCCACAAACCACACCAAACCGTTGTTTTTTTCTGGATGAAGTGGCAGTTCTTCAATCTCTTCAGGTTGCTCTTCGTCCCAAATGCGGCAATTTTGTTTGTTTACATACCCATTGAGCCAGAAGTGGGCCTCATTGCTAAACAAAATTCGCCTCGAAAACGTCGGATCTTCTTGGAACTTATCAAGAGCCCATAGAGCGAAGCGATGTCGCTTGGGAAGGTCGAGCGGCTTCAGTTGTTGCACAAGCTGTATTTTGTACGCTTTCAATTTAAGATCTTGACGTAAAATGTGCCAAGTCGTTCCATACGTCAGTCCGAGTTGCTGCGAACTTCGTCTTCGTGTACACTCTCAGCTACGGCCGCTATATTTTCTTCACAGCGTGCTGGACGTGGTCAATTCGGTCGAATATTATCCAATAATGAATGCAGGGTCTCAAAATGGGTGATGGTGTTGCGAATAGTACGCTCAGTAGGCCGATTATGTTGACCATAAGTTGAGCGAAGTGCACGAAACACATTCCTCACAGAACGTGAATTTTCATAATAAAGTTGAACAATTTGAAAACGTTGTTCACGCGTAAGTCTTTCCATTATGAAATGCCAAACAATACTAAACAAAAATAACATGACATCATGACACGACTCACACGTGATCTGTCAAAAAAGGCTACTGAAAAAAGTATCTCTACTTGGATCATCCGTTACTTAATAAACTTTTCAACATTGGTTCAAACCAAATTTCACAAATCTAAAGCTGTTCAGAAAATTAAATCATAGCCCAAGGTATTAAAGATTCGGTAACACCTTGTTTGCAATATTCCAAGTGTAATTCAATAAAAAGACATTTATTTCCGTGATTTGTAAATTTTACACAACGGGGCCTACTGTAAAACAACCAAACAATTATTAAAATCTTAGAGATACCTACCATAGGGAAAAACATACAAAACTTTATTCAAATCTTACGCGCGATTCTTGTATCTACAAAGAACAGACAGAACAGATTACAACATCAGTTTGGGTATAAACAGATGTGGCATGGCAGGCTGGTTAAAAATTGGTTTGAGTCACCACCCTTTCAGCATTAAGATCTGTTTGATTGTAGTCGTGAGAACTCATTATTCGAATTCATATTTCGTTTACTACTTATCGCCTAACGTAAACTGATTCGACGTAATCAGTAATTAGATAGTGTTTATCAATTATCATCTATAATCCTCAAGATTGATTGAGAATGACTTGCATTCTAAACGGATTTGTAGGAGTGTAATTAATAATGACTTGCATTTTAAATGCAGTCCGATGAAATATCACTGCGCCTGTTCTGGACAAATTTTTAGTATTTTATACTTTTTTAACCAAATTCACATTTCCAAACTTAACAAAAACTTTATTTACATTAAAAAAAAAAAAACCTTAATCCGAAATATTATTGCTGCTTCACTTTCTGCTTCAAGGAACGAATCTTCGACAAAGCAAACCTAGCTGTGATCCTAACCAATTTGTACAACAAATACACTACGAAGAGCAAGAAAGCCAACACATCCAAACTGATGTACTGCCAGATGTTGAGGTGCACCAAAGGACTCTGCATGTGATAGGCTCCCTTGTGCCTAATAACATATTCGATCCAGTAAACTGCCGTCTGTCGGGCAGTCATTGGTCTATCCCGGTAGAGAGTCGAAAAACGCCTAATATTTTCCAAGTATTTTGGGTTCTCCAGGACTTCCAGAATAACCGATCTGAACGTCTCCGTAGTCATATTTTTAAAACTGACTTCGAGCCCAAAACCTCTTTTCACAACTTGTTCCGCATTGCTAAATTGATCACCGAATATTGGAACCGCAACCATTGGAACGCCATGGTATTGTGCTTCGGCAACACCGCCCTTACCCGCGTGAGTGATGAAAAGTTTTAGATTTGGATGGGCCAGGAGGTCATCTTGTGGCATCCATTTTTGGTAGTGAATATTCGGGGCACTGCCAGGTGTCTCGTTGCCGTCCAATTTCCAGATTACAGTCTGCTTGAGTCCGGCAAGGGCTTTGAAGATATTTAGTAATGTATCCTGGTTCAAATCAGTGCTTCTGATATTCGAACCAAAGCTGAACAAGATCACACCATGCTCCGAGGAGGCATTCACGATTTGTAGGAGGTCCTTTATTGAATAAAGTTAATAAATTTTTTCGAACAACGAACTTTTCCAATATACTTTACCTTTGGCAGTGGGTCTGGCTTGTCCTTAATCTGAATTCCACCGACATCGATGGCGGCCGGCACATTTGGACGGATTACACCTTCAGAGAAATGCGAGTTAGAGAACAATACGGATACCTTCTTGCCGGCTTCCGTTAAAGAGGCATATTTCGATGCGGGGAAGATGTCTCTAAAATGGCATTTCAACAATTTAAAAATTTTATCTATTTCGAAAGAATCACTTCGCAGTACTTACTTGTAAATGGATTCCATTTGGCTGTCGACTAATAGCGTTACTAGCTGAACAATCCACCCGCTAATTACATTTTTCAGTCTTCCGGTGAACGTTAGTGCATCTGGAACTCCACTCATTGGTGAGGCTGGCACATACGCTATCTCTGCTGGATTTCCAACATAACGACCAAGGAAAGGGTTCGACGCAGCCACCCAGCTAAGAACAACTGGACACTTGAAATGCAGTCCTAGTCCAAGCTGGTAGTCCGTCAGAAAGTATCCCAAGATTAGCACATCAAACTTATTGTCCGGATTATGCATGAAGTCTTGGAAACGTTGAGACTTAATGGCATCAGCTTGGATAGTACTCAAAGTCATCAGAGATGAAAACGTTCTCTTGATGTGTTCCAAGGCACTATTGGGTTTGGTCATCCCGGCTTTCATTTCATCAAACTCTTTCATTCTGGCCTCATCGGGTGGTATGAAGATGTGATTGAAGCGGGGATTCTTGTCCTTGAGCGGAAGCGTTGTGACCACTGTCACATTGTGGCCACGTTCAACTAAGGCTCGCACATATGACATGTGGATGATAACATGCGATGGACTGTGGCTGGTATAGACGGCAAGTATGTTGGCTGAATCACCCGTCCCGATGAACGCCGCAAGAACACCCAGCAGGGCTGCGAATTTAAATTTGCCACTCATAACTGGCGCCGCGATAGAACTGTCTCAAACGGTTTTTCGATAGAAACTAACATAATGTGTGCTATCGCCCGTCATAATATCGGTAATTGCTTATCTTATCGAAAGTTGGGTAGCTTTATGTTTATCAGAAGATAAGTAGTCAGAGTATGCGGAATCAAATCACATCTGACATACGGAAGCTTTTACAAGGGATACGAAATTTTTACCTTCATTATGAAACAATTACGAAATGTTATTAATAGAAAGACATTTTTATTGTGTGTCTCAAAATATGATTCCGGCCTTTACGTTTGTAAATGTTTTTAAAGAGTTGAAACAAATTACTATTTGTGTTGCTAACGTGTGATAGTGTTTTATTGCAATTCATGTTTGTTTGGCAAAACAGTTCATTTGCAGCGATACTGCAACTGCACTCGACTCCATGTGTTGAATTCATATTTTGGAGCACCGTTTTCGAGTGCTCTTTTCTGACTTCCAGAAATGGAGCGGTGATGGGTGGATCGGTGGATCGGTTTTAGGCCGAGCGATACCGTCGTGTACACAGATGGTTCGCTCATGAACGGTCTCTGCCATGCCAGAGCCCGCTCTAATGATTAAACTACCAAATTATCTGAATTCTGAGTAAAAAAATAAAACACTGTCTTTCAGGCTAAAATCTTTTCGATCACAGCTGCCGCGAATATCCTTCCAAGGAGAAAAGAAAAGGGCACTGCATAATACATTTGCTCATATAGCCAAGCTGGGTTCCCAGACACACTGGTATCCAGTTACTGAGCGCTTACATCTGCAGCATACCGAGTAATGGCATGATTTTTCATCATGTCGGCATTCAAAACTGTTAGTTGACGGTCCCAAACTGAGCAGATCAGACTGAGCGGATGTGACTTGGAAGCCCTAATTGGCTTTGTCACTGTTTTCAGCCCTCTAAACGAGCATCTTAAAAGGATCAGAATTAGAAGCTCGGGCCTATGCGAGTGCTATCTGGAAGACGATGAAACGGCGTCTCGCTTTATCTGTGACTGCCCAGCTTTTGCCAGAACAAGACTGGCTACTCTCGGCAAAGACTTCCTGTACAAAGACGATTAAAACAAAAATGAATTAGCTGACCTTTGTCGCTTCGCAAAAGCCAGTGGGAGGTTAAGTAACTCGAATCCCTATGTGTACTAGCTGTTGTCATTTTGGACAGCCTTGCTGAAGTACAAAGGACCGATAGGTATAAGTGCTTGTCGTCCTTGGATGACCCCATTCCAAATACAATACATCTGTCGAAGTCATTTCAATCCTTTTTGCATGGCAGTGTTACCTCGTTGTTCATGTCCATCTCTTAAGGTTCCGTCACACAATGCGAGGAAAGTGCTTGCTGCGATCGACTTTTTTCGGTTAATCATACCATGCAAGCGCTTGCCGCAAGTGTTTTCTGCAAGTGATTTGTTTCGTTTCGTTTCGTTTCGTTTCTTGTTTTAGCGAAAACGTATGCAAAGTAGAAAGTGAGGAATTCTGTAGCGATAGCATTACATTTGTAAAACATAAAGAAGGGCTACAGTCCGCTTGGGGCGAACAGTATGATTCCCTATCCATATCCCTGCGTACCCCAAAGAAAAAAGCCTTAAGAAGATAATGGAAAGCATTTTATTTATTTCTATAAAATTTATAAAAAAAAAATATTTCTGTAAGAAATGCCCTAAAAAGTGAGCGTGGCCAAAACCTTTGTATGGGCGATATATTGAAAAAAATATTGGCTAAATATCTTGTTAAACGTTTTGAAAAAACATTTCGAAGAAAACAGCATTTTAGTAAAAAATAACGCCCACAAAAAGTAGGCGTGGCAAACAACTTTATATGACGAACTTATATAGGAGGGCAGTGGCTACATATCTTGTGAAGATTCTAGCCCTTTATCTCTTTAACTACAGTCTTAAAACGGTTTGTTCTAAATTGTGGGCGTGACACTTTACCATTTCGGAGCCCTAGGGAGTATATGTTCCAAATTTCAGCTTCCTAGCATAAATTTAAAGGCCTCATAACTTGATATGGCCGGGCGGACGGACATCGCTAGATAGTCTTAGGTTTTGGTCCTGATAATAAATATATATACTTTTAGGGGTCTACAATGAATATTAAGGGGTGTTACAAACTATGTGTCAAAATTAATATACCCTTAGGATAGGGTATAAAGAAGCGGAATTATTGGAAGAGAAGAATTATTTTTCTTCCGCAAGCAGTTTGAACACTCCACGCACACTATTTAAAACAAATCATAAACGTAGAAGATATAGACTATGCGTATACCGTCTCCATAAGAACGTTTTTTTACAATACCTTACATTCCGACAATTGTTTCCTTTTTCCTTTTTTGTCGGAGTTTGCCACCTGACTTTAATGCACTTAGTTTTCCCTTATATCGAAGAGAGATGAGAAGGAGCTTCTGTGATGAAGAGCTTAGATGTTTGGGACTTGCCTTTAGCCTTTCGACCAAGAGAAAGAGAAAGCTTGAGTTCGAGCACTATCTTTAATGAGATACGAGGGTTGAGCAACGCCTTAAGTGCGGCTTGGCTATCACTGCAAACGGAAATGTTTGCTGCCCTCCACAAGTTGTTCACATCTGCGTAGTGGACTATCGCATTCGTCACAAGAATCGACGAATCCTTCGAAAATCTCATTTCGGTTGCATGCAAACAAATCACTTGAATCAATCGGTTGCATGCAAGGACTTTTCGGGTCGTCACACTTAGCGAATTTTACTTGCTGAAAGCACTGTACTTGCATGGTACACCTTTTAAGTCAACGGTGGATCTGGGCTTTAACTAATCAGCTTCTCTTAGTAGCACAGTCACAGTAACACACAGAAATGGTCTTGCATTCCAAATTAATTGAGCGAGAAAGTGAAGGTTTGTGACAAACTAATGTGCTCATAGTTATAGCTGTAAAAACCTATACTGTGAGGTCCTTTAAAAAAAAACACGTATTTACTCTTGCTTTAAAATACTAGATATAGAGAGGGTTACAGTTGGAATAGTCGACACCATGGGTTCCTCCAGAATCTGACGTGGGTCCATGAACGTCGAATCAAATCGTTGACGAGTGGTTTCAGATGGCGCTGCGCAAGTTATAAGCTGTTTTCAAAGGTCTGATGGCTCTGAGATTTGACGCAACAACGATTTTGCCTTTCTTGTGGAAATGTAGGTCAGTACTTATGTCGGTGAATTTTGAACAGCATTAAATGCAAGAGCCCTGCCATGTCAGTCTTGCCCACACTAAATCTGAAGCCTGACAAATATGAGAAAACGTTTTTTTCTTAACTCAGTATAAACCCAACAGATAAAACCATTTGAGTCCGAACAATAAGATGTAACCGTTAGATTCTTCTCTTATTTTCCATTGGTGATGAGTTAGTAATCAGGAATGAGTAATCATAACTGTCCCACTTTAACTGCATTCTTACATGTCCGCGGGTGGATTTCGACGATTCGTACTTATAAAAATGTGCTATTTTCGAAAATTTCACTGAGACCAACCAATTGCTGGTGTTGTTAAATTTGTAAAATCCAAATCTTCCTTTCAGGATATCTCCTTTGATCTGCAACATTAAACTTTAAATTGTATTGCTAGGTTTACCTAAATGTTTGTCCCGGAAGACATATTATAGATAGGCCCTGCAGAGATATTATTATCTATCGCTTTCCTGTGTGCTTCTACTCTTTTCTAGCAACGATATTCTGATCATAACTCTCCATCTTTACTGATTCGCGAATTCTTGGTTTTGTAACACTTTCACTGAGGCAATCAAATGCTTGTGTTATTGCATTTGAGCGATCTAATGTTTATTGAAAAATTGATAAACATTGCCTTTTGACAGGATTCATGCGGCTTCCTTTGAACATGACAATATCAACTAAGCCGATTATACGAGATGGGTTCTCTGATGGATACTTGAACTTCTAACTCGATAACCTTTCATAAAGTAATTTCATTTCATCTCTTGTTAACTTGCGTCGAACGAACAACTGTTTGACATTAATGGACTTTTTTTGTCTACAAAGGTTGCACCATCAACGGAGTTTGAAGATAAAAATGATAAGCCATCTGGACCGGAAGTCTCCCATTTTTTTCCCAAAACTCGAAGACTATCTCGTCCGGCTTGACAGAGTTGTAAAAGAATGCAATCATTTTTGAATGCAAGCGCACTTTTGACTTCAATTTCAGATTGTGGAAAAATGAATGCAATCACCATTCATTTTGCGTTTAAATGAGTGCACTCATTTTTCTACCACTTAATTGAATGCAATCTCTAATGAATGCATGAAGATTTTGCATTATTTTCTTTTAAAGGGTAGTATTCAAATAATAATATACGTGTTCTATAGGTTCACGCGACAAAGCTAGATAAGTTTTGCTGAAATCCCAAATTTATTCATCGCTCTCCTGTCTTTATGAAAAATAAAGGGTGATTTTTTAGCTGGTTTGGTTTTGGCAACACTGGTTTTGACAGCTGACGTGTGTTTAGTACCTTGTGTCACTGTCAAACAGCTTCAGTTTGGTTTGCAATTTAACCATGGATCGTCTTACAAATGAACAACGCTTGCAAATTATTGAATTTTACTATTAAAATTCGTGCTCGGTTCGAAATGTTCATCGCGCGCTGCTTCCATTTTATGATCGGCATTCTCGACCTTCTGAGCAGTCTATTCGGAAGATTGTGACCAAATTTCGCACCAAATTTACTTTGTTGGACATTAAACCACCAACACATTTACGTACTGTCCGTATTGAAGAAAATATTGCGGCCGTATCAGCTAGTGTGACAGAAGACCGCGAAATGTCGATTCGGCGCCGTTCCCAGCAGTTAGGCCTTGGTTACAGCACTACGTGGAAAATTTTGCGGAAGGATTTGGGCGTAAAGCCTTTTAAGATACAGCTGGTGCAAGAACTAAAGCCAGCCGACATACCACAACGCCGAATTTTTGGTGAATGGGCTCTTGGAAAGCTGGCCGAGGATCCGCTTTTTTATCGAAAAATTGTGTTCAGCGATGAGGCTCATTTTTGGTTGAATGGGTACGTAAATAAGCAAAATTGCCGCATTTGGAGTGAAGATCAGCCAGAAGCATTGCAACAGCTACCAATGCATCCCGAAAAAGCCACTGTTTGGTGCGGTTTATGGGCCGACGGCATTATTGGGCCATATTTCTTCAAAGATGATGCGAATCGCAGCGTTACTGTCAATGTTGAACGCTACCGAGCGATGATAACAAACTTTTTTTTTCCCGAAATGGAAGTTCTTGACTTGCATGATATGTGGTTTCAACAAGACGGTGCCACATGCCACACAGCACGCGAAACAAGGCGTAATTGCGAGGCGAGTTTGGTGAACAGTTAATTTCACGTTTCGGGCCGGTCAATTGGCCGCCTAGATCGTGCGATTTCACACCATTAGATTATTTTTTGTGGGGGTATGCCAAGGCTAATGTGTATAGGGACAAGCCCGCTTCGATTGACGCACTGGAAGCCAACATCCATGCATTCATTCGTGAGATACCGGCCGATATGTAATTGGACTCAGCGGATGGGCTACCTGAGACGCAGCCGCGGTCAACATTTGCATGAAATTATCTTTAAACATTAAATTGCAAGGTTCAAACTATCGATTCAAATAAATATTTCATTCATTTTTTCGAATTTTTTGTGTTTTTTTTTTTAAAAAAAGTTCTAAACCTCTTAAAAAATCACCCGGTAGTATATCTTGGTAGAATTGGTAGAAAAATGAGCGCACTCTAAAATTGAAGTCAATGAATGCAATCAAAAGTTAAAATTCATCAAAGATTGCATTCAAAAATTATTGCAATCTTTTACTACTCTGCGGCGTGAGTGCTTTACATGTCGGTTAATTATTTATAGTTATTAGTGGCTAGAAAGTATCGCCGAGGAAGTCGTTCATTCGAAACATAAAAATAAATATTAAGCTTTAACGACCCATGCAGGACCTAAATCCTAGCTCCTCCAACCACTGTTTGTGCGAAAATAGTTTTTTTTGACACGAATGGAAGAGATCTACAGTTTATTGACGATTCCGAAAGGCAGTTAAATTTTGAGAAGATTCTCATGACAGTTCTTACTCTTGGATATTTGTCAGACGTTCGCAAGAGGTGAGGCAGCGAAAACTCACAATTCAGCCCGCATGTAATCTGGTTCATATCAGCAGGCGAAGGAGATATTTCCTCCAGCCATACACCATACACTATGCTTGAATTTGGGCAAGACTTTTGCAACGTCTGTATTCCAACTCCATGAGTTATTACCTGTTTAACGCATATTCACATTTTGATTCCAAAATACTAAATACAGACTAACAAATAAGTTTTCAGTGACTTAAAATCTCACATTACTGTGTGCACTTGCAGTAAGTCCTCGTAGTGTCTTATTGGAGTTTTTCGACCTATCCCCGTAAAAATAAAGTGCACGACTGCGTCATACGAAACTTTCTCAGTACATGATTTTGCGTTTTTGAGTCGCAAAATGAATCGAAAATAAATGGTGAGAAATTTATTTTAATCATTTTTTTAGGTTTTAAAAAATTTGATTGGCTGAAAAACGGCACCAACGATTTTGATGTAATTTCGCATATTGTTTCGCAACATAATTGTTCGAAATACAAAAAATTGCCAAAATCGTTAGAGCCGTTTTTGAGAAAACGAATTTAATTTAAAAAAAATTATTTAAAAAGTATGCAGATTTGTTTGAGTTTACAGTATAAAAAAAAACTGTAAATTTTGTTGAAGTTCCCTTTATTAGTTTTCGAGATATTGCCCGTTTTATAAATTACCGTTAGTCGATTTTTTTTCCAAAAACTGAGTAAACAAAATTTTTTAACCCATCCCAAACATCTTTAGTACAAAAAAAGACTGAAATCCTTGGAACCACTTAGTGGTTTTATATGGCAGGTACCGTTATTTGAAAAGATATAGCAAAAAATAAATAGATGCCCCGAGATGTAAGCCAAAAAACCTTATATACGAACTTTGAAGCAAATCCGTCGAACCGTTTCGCCATACGACGCCCGGACAGACAGACAGACAGACAGACCTCAATGACTTCTTGTCGAGAAATGTTTCCCTATTGAATAATCTGCAAATGTGAATATTTTTACATTTTCCTGAATTCAATTTCAAAATTTCTCGAACTTTCAAATGGCAAAGGACCACACCATTCGTTCGTCGTCGTCCATGACCTTATTTCTATCACTTGCATCGCCATCGACCAACTTTAACGACTGTTTCGCAATAACTGAATCACAATTGCATTAAAACTCAATGACACCCATTGCGCAGTGCCTGCGAAATCTATTGTCTTCCTCTCATTTCATGGTCACATGCGCAGACCAAACTGCAACATCTCTTCAATACGCTCCCAAGAAAGTATTCCCCCAAGGATGCCAATCCGAAGAACTAAAAAGAAAACACAACCCGACGACAACTAACACACAACGCTTGGCCTTCTCTTCCTTCCTGCAGGTAAACTGTAAATAATATAAATTTATGTAGGTTTCCTTTATCACACACAACTTATGTGTCCTTGTGAGTGGGGAGGAACAAGGAAGGAACAGACTTTGTGGACAGCCAAGGTATACGAAGGTGCCAACACGAATGGAAAACTTTCTTCATCCAAACGCTTTTATCAACTCTCAGTTTGGTGTCAAGGGGGCTTGTAAAACTCAAGACGACCCTCTTTTTTCTTTCTTTTTTCTGAATTTGTTCCTTTTTTCATCTGCAACCCAGTTTAACAGTGCACTCTGAACAGTTGTAACGAATGTCCTTAGAGGATTTCAAAAGTAATCTCTTATGTTGGCTGCGATTGCGGAAAGCCGATAAAGGACTGCATTTCATTGGACTCAGTCGGAGTGGGGGAGTGTGGGATAAATGTCGACGGAATCATGTGAGGATTACACACGAAAGTGCGGCAGGCAGCAGCAGCAAGGATGTTAGAATCTCATTAAATTGCAATTGTAATCATGTCCGGGCAATCTGAATGGGATACCATTTTACTTAAACGACAAAAACGACGACCAACGATTTTATTCATCTCAGACCAGCGAGAGCGGTAGTGGACAATTCCCATCGCTTTAATTATGCAAATCCTTGTGGTAGGCAATTAGCGTCCAAATCAGAGTGCACTTTGTGCCAAAATTTTCGCATGCTGCAAAGGAGGAGTAGCCCCCTTGAAGTCTGCTCGCTGGGAGTGATAAATTACCCACAATAATAAGTATAATTCTGGCAATTCGGGTTCAGTTTGCTGAGATAGTCCTCGAGATATGTGAATGTCCTCGAGAGTATGTAGTATTTCAAAATTCGTCGCAAGGGTTCATCCTATTTTCGAAGTCATAGACAGGCAGCATCGTTTATCGTCCTTTTGATAGAGAATCGTAATTACTTTTGGCACCTCGATAGATAGCTGACGCGACGACATGGAATTGATTCACATCGTAGCAAGCCCAGTTCATGCACAGGTATCCATCAAAAGGACACGGGCCCAAGTGTGTGTGTCGAGGTTTGTGTTGCTGTTCATCACTGTTTTGCCGTCGCTGTCAAAATTGGTTATGGAGTCATGGTTTTGATATTAATTTGTGAATCTGTTTCAGACTGATGGTGAAAGCCAACCGACGACTATGAGATGAAGGTGTTTTTAAATGTGTGTGTGTGTATATATGTAGCATTTGAACGATTTATTCTTTGATTAAAGGAAAGGTTTGGATGTTTGATTGATTTCTTTTTGCTTTAACCCTTAGAAGCATACATTTTTTGAACGATCCTATCATCATGAAAATTCTTACTCTGGCGTTTTCGGGGTCGCTGATTACGAATCCAAAGTCAGATTCGCGTAATTCGAAATGGTCGATACAAAATAGCCGACGTGAACACATTAGTTCGAAAAATTCATTGATTTTTAAAATTCACTGTTCTTTGGCACAACATCGATTTCTAGAACAATTAACGGGTGATCCAAGTAGAGATACTTTTTTCAATAGCCTTTTTTGACAAATCACGTGTGAGTCGTGTCATGCTGTCATGTTATTTTTGTTTAGTATTGTTTGGCATTTCATAATGGAAAGACTTACGCGTGAACAACGTTTACAAATTGTTCAACTTTATTATGAAAATTCACGTTCTGTGAGGAATGTGTTTCGTGCACTTCGCTCAACTTATGGTCAACATAGTCGGCCTACGAGCGTACTATTCGCAACACCATCACCCATTTTGAGACCCAGCATTCATTATTGGATAATATTTGACCGAATAGACCACGTCCAGCACGCTGTGAAGAAAATATAGCGGCCGTAGCTGAGAGTGTACACGAAGACCGTAGAGAGTCGATTCGGCGCCGTTCGTAGCAACTCGGACTGACGTATGGAACGACTTGGCGCATTTTACGTCAAGATCTTAAATTGAAAGCGTACAAAATACAGCTTGTGCAACAACTGAAGCCGCTCGACCTTCCCAAGCGACATCGCTTCGCTTTATGGGCTCTTGAAAAGTTCCAAGAAGATCCGACGTTTTCGAGGCAAACAACATTTTTGTTTAGCGATGAGGCCCATTTCTGGCTCAATGGATATGTAAACAAACAAAATTGCCGCATTTGGGACGAAGAGCAACCTGAAGAGATTGAAGAACTGCCACTTCATCCAGAAAAAACAACGGTTTGGTGTGGTTTGTGGGCCGGTGGAATCATCGGTCCATATTTCTTTAAAAATTATGCCGGTGCGAACGCAACCGTCAATGGGGATCATTATCGTGCCATGATAATCGACTATTTAAAGCCTGAAATTGAAGCTCGTGATCTCGGCGACATTTGGTTTCAGCAAGACGGCGCCACTTCCCACACATCGCATCAATCAATGGACTTATTGAGAGAACATTTCGGTGAGCACATAATTTCACGTTTTGGGCCGGTCGATTGGCCACCAAGATCGTGTGATATCACACCGTTAGACTTTTTCCTGTGGGGATATGTAAAGTCAATACAGTCTTATGCCGACAAACCCGCTTCGATTCAGGCCTTGGAGGAAAACATCACGCGTGTCATTCGCCAGTTACCAGTCGAAATGCTCGAACGAGTGATCGAAAATTGGACTCAACGGATGGACCATCTGCGACGTAGCAACGGCCAACATTTGATAGACATAATCTTCAAAAAATAAATGCCAAAGAGTGTTCTTTCAAATGATAATAAACATTCTCCATTAAATTTGAATTTTCTGTGTTTTTTTTTTCTTTAAAAAAGTAGGGAACCTCGAAATGGATCACCCTTTATATGACTTTGTGTCCGAAATACTGCGACTTGTCTTCTACACGCTTAAATGACTACTGTGATTGAACTACTATTCGTACTATTCGTCCAAGCTGCCCAATAATGCCCCCTTTAGTCCCCCTACCGGTCTCCCAAAAAAAAATGCTTGGTCATTCCGTACCCGTTTTTTTAGGCATCCGCTACTCAGATCGTGCTACCCCTTTTAAAAACCCTAACGTTTGGCTCTTTTTAAAATTCTTTTTAACTACGCCTATCAAACTGTTGGGGTACTATATTCCATAAGTTTCTTACCTCCAGTTGAATGACGTTTGACAGACAACAAAAATAAATAAATAAACAAAAGGAAAAAAAAACAGAATGCGGTCCCGGGAATTCGTTTTGTTAAGATTTTTACTTATTATACAAAAAAAACAAGGCAAGAGGACATGGAAAATTAGAAAATGTACCCTGGACATCAGCCATAGAAACAAAGATAAGAGTTTTCTTCGTTCTGATTGTAGCCGATGAATTCTTCACTGCGGCAGGAATCCGACCGACACAGATGCACAAGCCATTAAGTGCATTAATGTCTAAAGATCCAAAAGTGTCGTAAATGTATAATTCCTCCGCAGCGGAAAAGTCATCCAGCACTTTCGGCACGATTAAATTTTCCTTATTGTAATCTACATTTCGTTTCTTTTCTGGAAAGGATTTACTACGACCGCAATACAGTTTTGCTTTTAATGATCAACTCTAACCTTAAAACCTATACAAGTGGCCTTCCACTGACAGAAATTTTTCAATGATTGCTATAACCGACTTGTCAAAAGAATGAAACAACTGTTTCAATGATGCATTTCAATGATAGCTATGACTGGCCATGATCGCATGCTTCAATTTTTTTGTGATAGGTTTCTTCGATCGAGCTTAGTTACTCTTGCTGTCATTCGAAATATTTTACGTATGACAGCTGTCATGGGAACATCCAAAATTGTCAAAGACACAAGTCCGAAAGGTCTAGTGCATATTTTTTATATTTAACTAATGTGCTCCGTACTCTCTCTTGCTGCTCACTACTCCATCCAAACATAATCTAGAGCCTAAAATTTTGTGTCTCCCTGATCGCATTATAACAAATAACAAAAAAAAAAACAAAAAACATCCAAACCGCTTATTATTAAAATGTATTTCATCGAAATTGACAATTTCGATTTATATCCAGAAATAGACCGCCACGCTTTCTAAACAATGAAATTTGTTTTCAATTGGGGTTGCAGCCCTCTACCACTAGTGCATTATGCAGACCTAGACATTCTAATCCAACACGAGTTGAATACGACTGCTTGCTGTTGCTACTGCTACTACTGCTGGTCTGTCTGATTTGGGGATGACTATTTCACTGAAATAATAATAATTTGTCTCATGCATTTATTATGAAATTGAAACAGCTACCACCGCACGACCACCGCCATCATCGGCAACATGGATATACAAAGCCGCAAACCCCAACGTTTCACATGCTTTTATGGATACTATACGCTACGCTGTGCGGCATGAATCCTGGCACGGTTCCGGATTCAAATTCGGCCTCGGCGGTGAGTGTGTAGGAAACGCGAATTTGATGTGTAGGAATACCTACATACGTATAATAGCTAGCCACCTCTGTTGGTGGTTTGGGTTTTGCATAACGCAGATTCATACGGTTAGCGAGAGAGTTGATTTTTGCATGTCTTTCACGTGTAATTATCAATTAATCAATACATATGTACATACCTACATAGATTATAACCAAAGAGGGTTCCATTATGTCAAACAAAAATACCAGATTATCTTTTGTTTAAATAGGTTTGTGGAACGTTACAGTGCGGAGCGGTTGGAGTTTTGAAAGCATTAAATTAGCGACTGTATAAATATTTGGATATAAATGGAAATTTGGCAGCACTTTGCGAATTGTCAATACCATTTTAGCTACGTGATAAATATTTAACATAAATTTTTAGTTCAAATTATGTAAGTCACGATGGTTTTCAAATGACTTACAATTATTTCAATAAAATGTTGCGATAACAATCGGAATAACATGTTTTTTTATTCGAAAAAAAAACCAGGAGCTTATTCGGAAGGATCTATACTTTCATTTTGCGTCATTATTTACTTGTATGTTGCCGGTATGGGCACTAAAAATGCACTAGCATGCCAGTATTCCATGAAAAATTATTTCAAAATGAGAATGTAGATTCAGAGTGAGCAACATCACTACAATAATTTGGCACCACTGTTCTTAGTGCCTGGCTATACGTTCATGGGAGTGATCGTCATGTCGCACGAGGCAGGTAGATTTTATGTGAGTCGCAAATAAAAGGGTAGATTGTAACAAGAATCAGTTCAGTTCCAAACCATATCACTTTTGACAGAAATCTTCATTCGGTATTTGCGTTGAAACAGTGAAGACCAAAACACAGGTACCCAAGGGGCCAGTTATAGCTATCATTGAAATCCATCATTGAACATTTTGTTTTCGTAATTTAAGACGACTAAACAAACCATATTGGCTTTAAGCGGTATCGAAATAAAGCTAATCACTCATAGAATTTTTCTACAAACAAAATTACTTAATTCTGACTTAAACTTTTCTTTAAATCTATTTTTATTATTTCACTGATAGAAATCGATTTCAATGAACAGCTGATATTCGCTTCTACAATTTGGAACATAGTCGTTCCACTGATGTGTTCGATTCACAGCTGTCAGTTTTGCTTTCAATGATCAACTCTAACCTTAAAACCTATACCAGTGGCCTTCCACTGACAGAAATTGTTCAATGATTGCTATAACTGACTTGTTAAAAAAACGAAACAACTATTCCACTGATTTGTTTCAATGATGCATTTCAATGATAGCTATAACTGGTCCCTAAGAGCCGAACAATATTCGACTCCCCAAGAGAAATCACTTTTTGTTTCAGATTTCACCGTTCCCCGTCCTTCAAATTGCTTTCAATTCTTTTTGGTGTGTATAGCCGCGGATTTATTAGTGTGTAGCCGGGCACTAAGAAGTCGAGAAAATTTATTTTTTAAGTAGTGGCCGAAGGCTGCCTACTATATACAATTTGTTAATTTGCATACAATAAATGACATGCATGACATTTGCATACAAACGATCGTAAAAACAAAATAAATCCGGGTTTAGCACCACTGTTTTTTATCGGAGCTAGGTTAGGTTAGGTTAGGTTGAAGTGGCAGTCAGATAGAAGTCTGACTCACTTAAACCAATATAGGTCCATTGTGATACCACGTGGATCTGAAGTTTCTGCCTACACGTTGAACCATTTTGAGGAGCTAATAAAGCGTGAGAGACATTTTGGGTCGGTTGAGTTTAGATCATTAAGATCATTATAGAAGAAGGCCCCCATATGGAGGTTTCGCTTTCGAGAGAGAGCAGGGCATTCGCAGAGAAGGTGTAGAGTAGTCTCCTCCTCCTCCTCATCCAAACAGCTCCTACAGAAGTCGTTGGAATAGGCACCAAGCCTTGCTGCATGCCTACCTAACAAACAGTGTCCAGTTATGACACCAATTGTAGCACCAATGTGCGATCGATTAAGGGTAATCAAGCTCTTTGAGCGTCTTAGATCCAGCCTAGGCCAAATCTGCTTCGTTGTCAGACAAGTAGTACCATTTGTCCATCTGTGATTAGTTTTTTCTAATGCATCCAGTTTAAACAAGAGCTTGCACGTGGAAACTGGTATGCCTAAGGAGCCCATTTCAGGCAAGATTGAGAGGGTAGTTCCAAGTTTGGCGAGTTCGTCGGCCTTGCAGTTACCCGGAATGTCCCTATGCCCCGGCACCCAGCAAGGGTGAATGTTGAACTGCTCAGCCATCTCCTTTAGAGATGATCGGCAATCTAGGGCTACTAAAGAGTTAATAGAGACAGAGTCCAGACACTTGATGGCGGCCTGACTGTCCGAAAAGATTCGAATATCATTTACGGATACCACATTCTTTTTTAGCCAGGACAAGACTTCCTTTATCGCCATAATTTCCGCCTGGAAAACACTACAATGATTAGGAAGACGGAAGAAGAGACTGAGATTGAGCCTGTCTGAGAAGACACCTCCACCCACTCCATCATTTGTTTTTGAACCGTCCGTGTAAAAATGGATTGATTCTTCTTCCGGCAAGGCATCCTCCCAAAAGGATCTAGGGGGGATGGATATCTGGAAGTTTTTGTCGAACAGCAGTTGGGGTGTGGTGTAGTCTATATTCCTAGAAGGGATTCTGAGTATGTTCAGAATTGCAGAGTGGCCGATTTCACTATCGGCCCATTGAGAAGTTGCTTTGAGGCGAGTGGCCGTGGTAGCAGCCGGATGTCTCCTAAAGATGTCAAGGGGTATCAAATGGAACAGAATGTCGAGTGCAGCTGAGGGAGTGGTGCGAAGCGCTCCGCCTATGCATAAACATGCTGATCTCTGGACTATGCCTAGTTTATCGCAATTTATCGCTTTCTCTAAGGCAGTCCACCAGACAATTGTTCCATACGTTAGTATCGGTCTTACAACCGAGGTATATAGCCAGTGAGTAATTCGGGGTTGTAGTCCCCACTTGTTTCCAATAGCTTTTTTGCAAGAAAAGAGTGCCACCGTAGCTTTCCGGACTCTTTCTTGTATATTAGATTTCCAGTTGAGCTTCCTATCCAGGATGAGACCTAGGTATTTGGCCTCGTCAGAGAAGACTAAGCTGGTACCCCTGATTGAAGGGGGGTCGACTCGTGGGATTTTGTATTTCCTAGTAAAGAGGACAAGTTCGGTTTTGTGGGGATTGACGCCTAGACCACAACTGTCAGCCCATCTTATTAGCTTGTTAAGAGCATTTTGTAGGAGTTCTTTTAAGGTGTTAGGGTGCTTCCCCGATACGGCAATAGCAACGTCATCTGCATAGGCAATCACTTTGGAGCCCTCTCCTTCCAGGATAACAAGCAGTTTGTTCACCACAAGATTCCAAAGAAGTGGGGATAGGACTCCACCTTGCGGGGTTCCCCTGCTGACAGATCTTCTGGCGGAGGTCATACCCAGCTTTGAGTTAATAATCCTACTGGTTAGTAGTTGATTAATGAACTCGCTAAGTGTGTTATCCACTTTTAGATCCGACAGTGCAGTTGAGATCGCGGATGTATTGACGTTGTTAAAGGCGCCTTCTATATCCAGGAAGGTTACCATTGTATACTCCTTATGGTGATCGGAGCTATAATATTTGTGTTTTCATTTTCAAACAAAACTTAAAATTAACTTTCAAGAGAAATTGAACAAACTCGACCGCGAACTAACGAAGTTTTAAAAAAAATTAACGAAAGTAATAGGCTTGTGTTTGTGAGAATTGTGCCAGTGAAATTGACGTTTAACTAGATGGACGAGGTGCAGCAGAGAAAAAACAGCGCACCAAGTGCGCTTTGTTTGATTCGGGGAATCTGGGTTAAGCCACAAACAATATCTGAGGTAAGCTGCAAATACAAATTGCTCAGCCTCTATCCGATTCTGTATGAGATTGTAAATTACACGCGAAACAGTTAAATTCCTGCACTCTCGTCAGAAAAATATCATATATCCTATTCTATGAGAAGTTTGCCATAAAAGTAAAGTGTCGCAAATTTAGTTTATTATTTACTGTGTAATGTTTATTTACTAATCAGTAAAAATGCAAAATAGAGTTATCCACATTGAAATTCAAAAACAAATCCTTTCATGAATACTCAAACTTCTCTCAATCTAATACCACCAAACTCTAGATGGCACACAAATCGTAATGGAATCAGTATTTCATACACAAACCGCTTGCATTTTATTAATTATTCTACTACATTCATCGATTTACTTTGACATTTCCATTTTGACAGCCTTGCAAATTTTTGTTGTCAACAACAATCTCTGGAAGTGGATAAAAAATTACTCTGCATTTTCGCTGATAAGTTTCTTAAAATTGAATTTGTGCCTAAACAGTTTCCAACTTGCGTATTTATTGTGTGTGTTTATTAAGTGACTTCCAATTTCAAAGCAATGGCAGATGAGAATGAAAATTCGTCGGACAAACTGGAGGACACCGAAAGCGGCAAACCAGAGAAAATGTTCACTCTGAAGAAATGGAATGCAGTTGCTATGTGGAGCTGGGATGTTGAATGTGACATTTGTGCAATTTGCAGAGTTCAAGTTATGGGTAAGTGATGTGCAATTTGTTTTGCGTAAAATGGATAAAATTGTCATTAAAAGTTTTGTTCATGGGATGAGAACAAAGCGATGTATTCGGTGCATTTGTTACGAGTGCTGTTAAATTGTTGGAGCGCCATCTTTGTGGGGATAGAGATATAATTTGGTTTGGATATGTGGTGGTGATTATATTGATTTTTAAGGAGTACGTTCAGAGGTCGAGGTTATTAATAAAGTTAAAAAAAATTGTATGAAGAATTGTTAAATAAAACAGAGAGCAAATGTTTTTAATAAACATGAAATTTACTTCTTCAATTCTCTTCAAAACCAAATTGACTTGCATACTTTGTCTTTTCCTGTCAAAGAAGCGTAGGCAATCATTTTCCTATCCGTTTTTGGTAATTATTTAGAAGTGGGGCTCCAGACAAAACTGGCCCCAAAAAAATTTTTACCCCTTGGAGACCATTTTAATACATCAAAATAGTTCATTTACGGTGGGGGAAGACATTTTCAATAATTGTTTATAAACAAAAACATTGTAATAAACAAAAAAAAATTTTTTTAAGTAATTTTTTTATTTTTCATTTAATTAAATACTTTGACCATTTATTATTCTTTCGGGGAAAATTTTGTAGATCCTGACTCAGGTGCATACACGCAGAACATAGAACGTGTTTGGCGTGATGCACGTGAAAACATGCCCAAATATGGTCGTCGGGATTACCACATGACAGGGTACATCGCCGAATTATTGTTCAGGCATCGCTTCCCAAATCATACTTTAAGACTACATCAATTGGCTATGGCCATACATGATTTTCATGAGAAAATGAATGCCCAAGAATCGTAATAAAAATAATGTTTTGTTCATTTTACAATCAATTAAATTCATAAATATAAAGAATATTGTTTTTATTTTGTTTTTGAAAAAACTTATTTTGTTAATTTTTTTTTAAATTTTTGCTTCAAATACGATATTGTTTGTTTTGTTTCTTGAACAGTATAAATCATTTTTTGTTATTTTTACCACTAGAATTGTTACTTAAATTAATAACATAAAAAAATAAATAATTAGCTCTTACTGCGCTTTTTAAGAAGCTAAAACATGGTTTTTCTTTCAAATCAGCCCATATAAAGTGTCTCCCCCACCTCAAAACATCAATTTCTACCATATAAAATTGTCTCAAGGGGGTGAAAAATTTTTTTAAGCGAGTTTTGTCTGGAGCCCCACTTCTAAATAATTACCCCGTTTTTTAATATATTAAATATTTTTCCCCTTTTTCGTATTATACAGGGTGGGTCAAATAAAAGATTATTTTTAAAAATGCAATAAGATCAACAAAATTAAATTTTTTCTATGTATTATGGCTTATTAGTAAGAGAAAACATTCCCATTATTTATGGAACACAACGTCGTTCAAGTGACTACTTCGGCAGGCTTCGCAGTAGCGCATTCCGTAACTCCAATTTTCCAAGACCTTGCCGATGGTTGCGGGCTGTAGCTCACAGATTAGTTGAATGATATTGGCCTAAAGTGCCTGCGGATTGTTGGCATCACATCGGTCCTTCACGGTTCCCACAAAAAAGGGCCAATTGACATCCCCGATTTGGGATTTGGGAATTTTGTGCGCAAAAGACCTATTGTGGCTTGGGCTGTGTGGCATAGTGCACCATTCTCCATGAACTATAGGTTCCAAATCCATGTTTTCAATTTCAGTAAAACAAAGACGGTTAACATGGCTCTGTAACGCCCACCGTTGACCAAAACATTCTTCCTAGCCTTATTTTCAAAGAAAAATGGTCCAATGATGCTACCACTCCACAATCCGCACCAAACTGTCACTCTATGTGGATGTCACGACAAAAACGTGCGGGTTTTCCGATGCGGCAATTTTTTTTGTTAACTTAGCCGCCGAGATAAAAATGCGCCCCGTCAGAAAATATGATTTTTACAGCCCAAAATCGTAGTCCAATTCAACCTGCTCTAAGGTACAAACTGGGAAGCGGATGGTCGTGCGCCTTCAATTGCTGAGTCAAATGGACCTTGTAAGCGAATAATCTGAAATCTTTGTGCAGAATTCTCCTCAGGCTAGTTCGTGAAATGTTGATTTCGATGGCGAGTTGATGTTCGTGAAGTAAGTCTCACACTCTCGGCTGCAGCAGTATCTTCTCACCATGCAACGAAGGGGACCATGAGTGTTGTCGACTAGCATACCAGTCTCATGAACTTTTTGCACAAACTTGTGTACAGCACAAGCGCGGTGGGTGTTTCATTTCGGCCAAAACTTCCTTTCAAAAAACGCACTGTTTGGACTACACAGCACTCACTTTGGAAATAAGTTTTCAATATTTCCGAACTTTCTTCAAGCATAAAGCGACTTATTTCGTTCCGCGGAGGTATGGTACTGAGTTTATTTCAATTATTGAGCGGGCAACAGCTGTCAGTGTCAAAATAACTAATTTAAAAAGAAACTGCTAGATGGCTCACCCTTTATACTGATATTTTTGTTCATCTTAGTCTGACGTTAAATGCGAATTTATTTTGAAAATTCGCTAACATTTGAACATTTTAAGGGGTTACATGGGTTTATTCATTTTATTTAAACTTTTTACTGTCTTAAAGATATACATTTGAACAGTCATTTCTGAAATTTTCAAAGGAAAATAGTCAAAACTCCGCCATTGTGTCGTCATGACATGACAGGATCATCAGAAGTGAAAAAAAAATCGTGTTTTATTTAAGACCATAAACTAGAATTTGGACGAAGGAAAAAAAAAGTGAAAATTGGACTTCTTTACAAAAAAAATTCAAATTTTGGGAAAATTTGCTCAAATTTTGTTTTTAAATAGTTGTGATTGAAAAAAAAAATCCTTCGTCCAAGTCCTCGTGAATTGTAGCTCGAAGACCTGTATAAAATTTCATCAAGATCGGTTGAGTGTTTTTCGAGAACTTTTGACAACCGACTTTGAGAAAAAAGCGTTTAAAGTTTGGATAGCCTCAAATAAACCTCGTGATTCAATTGAGTGCGCACACTTCCCAAGGCTGTACCTCCGAAACTTTTAATCGGAATGACTTGAAAATTTAGGATAACATTCTCGAGATGTTGAAGAAATTAATAAGAAAATAATAAGAAGATTTCTTGAAGCTGTGAAACCCCTTAAGCAAATCATTCAATCATTCGCTTCATTTGACTTACGAAAAGTGAGTTATCGTGCTTTCTTGAATTAAAAAATTAGTGCGCGTCTACAGAGTTAGGGAATTAAACTCCTTCAAGTTGCCTAACCTTTCCATTTGCGATTTGGCTTAGTCGGGCCAAACTATTTTATAGCAAAAAAAAAAAAGCCAGGCTTGCCATATTGTGCGATATTTTTTTAGTTTTGCGGTGCAAACTCTGATTTTTCGTTATTGAATATTATTCGCGATTTTTGCGATATTTAATAAAGCAAAAAATAATTTAACAAACTTATTACGATTTTACGTCGAAGGCTTAAATTTTTGCTCCAAAATTTGCCGAATTTATGTATTTATTTTCCTACACATTCCAAAGAGACTGCCAATCATCACGAAGGCTTAGTCGACTTGGAGCTAATTTGTGCATTAGTGTCATATTGCTGTGGGTGCAGTGGCTTAGTTGTTAAGTGCGTTGGACCACTAAGCGAAAGGATCGCCGTCTCAAATCCCGACCTGTACCATCTGAACGTTTTTATTCCCTGCCCCACCTCTTGCGAACGTCTGACAAACATCTAAGATTATTAACTGCCATAAGAAGCTTCATAAAATTGATTGCCGTTCGGAATCGGCTTTAAACTGTAAGTCCCTGCTATTCGTGTCAAAAAATATATCTTCGCACACACAGTGGTTGGAGGAACAAGGCTTTAGGTCCTGTATGGGCCGTTTACGCCTAATATTTATTTTATTTGTTTAGTCGTATTGCTACAATCTTATTATATCTTTTATAAGATCGGAAAAACTATCTCTTCCTTGCACCCGTTTTGCCAACTGCGAACCGGCGAATATTCGTAAATTCTGACATTTCTTTCACATGAGAACTTTTTTTGGTCGCAGGTACCCGCGAATCTGATTTGTAAATGTTAGCAGCAAGATGTGTCAATTTTAAGGTTATGTCCGAACGAATTTTTCATTCGCGGATTTGTGGATCGCGTCTGTATTATGTGGATTGTGAATAAAGAGTGACAGTTCGCGGCAAGAATTTTTCAATTCGCAGGAAATTTTTTGTAATTGGAAATATTGCTTTTTAAATCAATTTAGACTCAGTTTTTTTAGATAATATGTTAGATCAATTAAATATCAAGCTTTTGTGGTAGAAGCAATAGAAATTTTCGATTCATAAATACATTAAAATTGATTTGTTCGCGATTCGCCTATTCGCAGTTCGCTCTCATGTGAACAGTCCTTTAGCTCTATAAATTAATGTTTGTCAATTGGGTGGAAGAGTTTCGGGTCGAATCAATAACAAACAAATATCCGGTACAGTTTTGGTACTTTATTTCTTAAGAGCTAATTGGTTGAAGGAGCGTAAACAATTTAGCGCACAGGGCGAAATCTGGCTCCCACAAAAAAAAATTGGTCTATTTCAAATGCATTTTTCTCAAAACATTTATCACACACAAATTCATAGAGAATTTATCAGAAAAACAATATTTAAAATAGCTACATATTAATGAAGTAAAAGTTTTAAGGAAAATGCATATGAAATGAAAAGTTAAAAAGCTTAGTTTCTTAATTTTTACTTAACTTTTTTCTGAGCTCATAAAATCACACAACACTACTTACATTTCTTGCGTCAACAAAATGTATTAAGTAAATTTTGTAGCTAAATCTAATATTTTCGACGTTCTATCATTTAGAGTAGTTATAGCTCAAAATTGTAAATATTCAGTTTAACTTGATATAACTTCAGTTGGGGTGGTGATAGACCCCGCTACTGTAAGAATTTTTTTGTTCGTCTAAGCCTTAGGAATATTCGAGTTGCTTACGTATTTTTTTTTTTTACTGGAAAGCACTAACGTAAATAGTGGTGGCAAAAATAATAGGGACAGAGCGAGTCAATACATATTTTTTTATTTTATTTGAAATTTGTTTTACTTAAAGTTCCAAGAACTTGTATAGTATAAAGCCACTCATTTGTATGTCCGACTACAGACAGTGGCATTTAACTCAGCTCGTAAATCCTTGGAAGAAGCAAACGGAGTTTTTTTGCATGCCCTTAGTAGCTGTCGATCGAAAGCTGACGCAGTTTTCCTTGGCCGGCCACGGGTTTCTGGCTGCTTTTGTGCCCGGATAGCATTATGAACTTTCGTTTTTGAGCAATCCAAAAGTTCCGCTATCTTTCGCACAGTTAACCCCTTTTTGTAAAGCTTTTTAATTTTCAAGCGATCTTCAACGGAGCAATGCTTATTTCTACCCATAATGAAATAAATCGCAAAAAAGTTAATAACAAAATAAAACAGTGAACGATTTTTCACAAAAACACAACTTTCTTGCATTAATAGATCTTGACAACTGCGATGAAGCTCAATTTTCAACAGCTGTCCCTATTATTTTTTCCAGCGCCTCAGCAAAAGGTTAAGACAAATATTCCGTTATTCTGTTTAGACGAAGATCGCATTCGCGGAAAGGGGTACTACGTTTTAATGTCCAAATGAGTGGCTTTATACTATACAAGTTCTTGGAACTTTAAGTAAAACGAATTTCAAATAAAATACAAAAATATGTATTGACTCGCCCTGTCCGTATTATTTTTGCCACCACTGTACATGAGGTACTTCAAAAATCGCCTCAAAAAGAATGGTAACGTTTGATCACATACCAAGTCTATTTAAATCACTTTTTCGGTTCTGAAAAATTTGATTTTTTCCAAAACTGTAATTTCGCAAATTCGACACTTTTTACTAAATACAAAAATTGATCAAAATCGTTAGAAACGTTTTTTGAGAAAACGAATTAAATTGAAATTTAAAAAAATCGTTATACGAAAAAAAAAAAATTATTTCAAAAATCGAAGTAGGCTACAGTCCGGGATGGACCTGGGCCTCAACCAGTATGCTTCTCCAGTTAGCTCGGTCTTTGGCGCACTCCAAGTTGGTTGAGGTCCCCTTCCACTTGTGCGCGCCACTTAAGGCGAGGCCTTTCTCTGCGTGCTGTCCCTCTGGGTTGGAGTCGAAGACTCTTCGGGCCGGACCACTGTTCGCTGTACATGCCCTTGCCATCTCAGACGGCTGATCCGCACTTTTCTGACCAGGTCATATCGCTGTACAGCTCGTAGAGTTCTCTGTTATACCTCCTTCTCCAGATCCCATCAATGCAAATGGGACCGAAAATCACACGCAGAATTTTGCATTCAAAACGCCCAAGGATATCTTCATCCGCCTTCGCTAATGTCCTTGTGTACCTTAACATCGAAAAAAAATAGTAAATTACAAATTTTTCGGAATTCTCTTTATTAGTTTTAGAGGCAATAGCGGAACCATTTCCTAGAAAAATAGTAATAAGTGATTTTCACTCAAAAAAAATTGTATGGCAGTTGCCGCTATTTCAAACTATACGGCAAAAAATAAAAAAACGCCCCGAGATGTTACCGCAAAAACCTTATATACGAACTTTGCAGCAAATCCGTCGAACCGTTTCGCGATATGGCTTCCGGACGGACAAATAGACCGACGGATGGCATTGGCGGACTTCTCTATAGTCGTAATAACATTCCTCATACTCAGCAGAGTTGTAAAAGAATGCAATCATTTGGTATTGCATTCTTTGAAATCTCACTCAACGAATTCAAATATATGATTGACTTCAATTAAAGACTTCAGATTGAAAAATGCAATCACCATTCATTTTGAAGTCAATGAATTACAGATAAGGTATTTCATCATAAATTACTTCAAATGAATTCAAAGACTTCAAGGACTTCAAAAGTGAATTCTTAAAAGAATGCACTCATATAAAGGGTGATCCATTTCGAGGTTCCCTACTTTTTTTAAAGAAAAAAACACAGAAAATTCAAATTTAATGGAGAATGTTTATTATCATTTGAAAGAACATTTTTTGGCATTTATTTTTTGAAGATTATGTCTATCAAATGTTGGCCGTTGCTACGTCGCAGATGGTCCATCCGTTGAGTCCAATTTTCATTCACTCGTTCGAGCAGTCGAAGGTAACTGGCGAATGACACCCGTGATGTTTTCCTCCAAGGCCTGAATCGAAGCGGGTTTGTCGGCATAAGCTTTTGACTTTACATATCCCCACAGGAAAAAGTCAAACGGTGTGATATCACACGATCTTGGTGGCCAATCGACCGGCCCAAAACGTGAAATTATGTGCTCACCGAAATGTTCTCTCAATAAGTCCATTGATTGATGCGATGTGTGGGAAGTGGCGCCGTCTTCGGTTATCATGGCACGATAACGGTCGCCATTGACGGTTACGTTCGCACCGGCATAAGTTTTAAAGAAATATGGACCGATGATTCCACCGGCCCACAAACCATACCAAACCGTTGTTTTTTCTGGATGAAGTGGCAGTTCTTCAATCTCTTCAGGTTGCTCTTCGTCCCAAATGCGGCAACTTTGTTTGTTTACATTACATACCCATTGAGCCAGAACAAAATTTGCCTCGAAACGTCGGATCTTCTTGGAACTTTTCAAGAGCCCATAGAGCGAAGCGATGTCGCTTGGGAAGGTCGAGCGGCTTCAGTTGTTGCACAAGCTGTATTTTGTACGCTTTGAATTTAAGATCTTGACGTAAAATGCGCCAAGTCGTTCCATACGTCAGTCCGACTCTACGGTCTTCGTGTACACTCTCAGCTACGGCCGCTATATTTTCTTCACAGCGTGCTGGACGTGGTCTATTCGGTCGAATATTATCCAATAATGAATGCTGGGTCTCAAAATGAGTGATGGTGTTGCGAATAGTACGCTCAGTAGGCCGATTATGTTGACCATAAGTTGAGCAAAGTGCACGAAACACATTCCTCACAGAACGTGAATTTTCATAATAAAGTTGAACAATTTGTAAACGTTGTTCACGCGTACGTCTTTCCGTTATTAAAAATGCCATACAATACTAAACAAAAATAACATGACAGCATGACACCACTTACACGTGATCTGTCAAAAAAGGCTATTGAAAAAAGTATCTCTTCTTGGATCACCCGTTATTTGAATTCTATAGAATGCTGCAAAAAGAATGGGGTTGGAATTTTTCAAACTGAAGTCTTTAATTGAAGTCAATGAATTAAATCAATTTTAAGATAATTCAAAGAAATGAAATGTCAAAAGGAATGCAATATTTTACAACTCTGACAACTCTTTAGTATACTTATGTATGCGAGAAAGTTAAAAATAGTTGTTGCTATTATTTTGGCCATAGCTGTCGGTTTTTTTCCTTTATATTTTGACTTTGGCGATTTTTTGCGGTTCAATTTTCTAAAATGTGCGATACATCCTTACAGAAGTCTGTCAACCCTGGTCGCAGCTAAAATGTTGTTTAATAAATAAAAACACAAGCACACCTCTACATTTATAATATCAATTTGTATTTAAATCCAAAAAATATATAGATACATATATTCAATGTATACTCATTCCAACGACACTTGGTTGTTTCGTCTTTTTGTTTCACTTAAACCTAATAGGGGATTCATTATCATTTTATCATCATCATCATCATCATTCTCTTTTGTTACATACACTACTAGGCATATAAATAAAATAAACACAAAATATATATTTATATATAATAATAATATATTCATTATGAAAATGTCTTAGGCACTTACTCTCTCAGTGAGTGAGTAGTTCCAATGAGTAAATTCTGTACTAAGTCATATCCTACCGCAACTAACAGTAACAGTAATAGGAAAAAAAAACCTACAAATCGCTTTGCTATATAACAGTATATATTTTCTTAAAACTAAATCTTCAACACTATATATTACAGACTAAAGCAAATAATTAAAATAAAAAATAAAAAATAAAAATAAAAAAAACTAAAATTTAAATTATTTACATATTTTTTTTTTTTTTTTTTTTTCATATTTATGTGTCTGCACATATAAACTAATTCCGCTTGTCGAATTATTTTCATTATATCACAATGTAGAGTAGGTCGGATAGGGCCCACCCTTTGTTTAAACATGCCTGGCACTACTACTTTATCAATTGGTTTTGTGGAAAAACAACAACATTCTTCTCTAAGTCTAGAAGGAGATATAGTATAGTATTTTATGCGTTTACTTAAAAATTAATTTTTGGTTAGTTCTTTTGGCTGGGCACTTATTTTTTTTTTTTTTCTTTTTGACAGGCACTTGGAGTGTTTGTTTTGTTTTGTTTTTTTTTGTTTTATTATTATTTTTGGTGTTTACATGTTGAACGACAGCGGTCTGATGTTAGCAACCGATGACATTCGCCGCACTCTGCCCATCATTTTTCGCTCGATATCTTCGAGACTCTTGCCCTGGGTCTCAGGAACACAGAAAATGACAAAGAAAAGACCAATGGAACATATCGCTCCGAAGAGCCAGAATGCACCATGAGCTCCCATTGAATCTATAAAGAAAAAAAAACAAAGATACAATGTTAAACCCTTAATCACAGATTTCGTGTGCGTTTTTTACTCACTTATCATGTCCTGGAAGGTCTTTGTAACGACAAAGGTGCAGGCCCAGTTGAAAGCTGTGGCCACTGAGGCAGCCGAGCCACGAATTTTCGCTGGCAAGATCTCACCCATCATCAGCCATGGAATGGGGCCAAATCCAAGGGAGAACCCAACGACATAGATCACAAAGCTAGCCAGAGGCAGCCAGCCAAACGCAGACACATCCATTCCGGAGGACTTGCAATAGAAAAAGCCACCCAGCGTAAAGAGAGTGATGATCATCGCAATGTCCGAGATATAGAGGAGAATCTAAAGAGAACATCACCAATTAGCTTGAATTCCAGACGAGGATTTGTGTCAAACGGCTTACCTTACGACCCAATCGATCGATCAGCATGGTGGCTATGAAAGTCGAAATAAAGTTCACAATGCCAACAATGATGGTGCAGACATTTCCGTCGATTGATGAGCCAGCATCCTTGAAAATAGACACGGTGTAGAAGATCACAGCATTAATACCGCTCAATTGCTGGAAGAACATAAGACCCAGCGAGATTCCCAACGGTTTCAGGTTGTTCCTCTTCAGCAGCTCAAACATTGTATTTTGGCCAGATGAACGTTCAGCATCGGCCTGGGAACGCAGGAGACCCTTCAACTCTGGTTCGACATCGGCTTCCCGGCCACGCAACCACACGAGCGCCTTACGAGCACGTTCCTCGCGATTTCTTGACACATACCAGCGGGGCGTCTCCGGAATCAAGAACATCAAAATGAGGAAGGGTATCGGCAAAGCTCCACCGAGGAATGCCAAGCTGGACCACTCCAAGTAGGTGCCAGCTACGAAACACACCAAAATACCAATGTTACCGAAGGCCGTCGGCAAGAGACCGAGGGAACCGCGCACTTCTGGCTGAACAGTTTCGCCGAGATAGACAGGCAGCGATAGAGATGCAATACCGACGCAGAATCCAGACAGAGCACGACCAGCCAACACCATTCCAACGTTAACAGCGCAAGCGATCAACAGCCATGCGATTATGAAGGGGACAGCTGTCGCAAGGATTGTGTTCCTACGACCAATGTACTCAATGAACGGGCCGCCGGCAATACCTCCAGCTAGACCAGCCAACGGCATCAGACCACCAACCCAAGAAGCCTAAAATTGGAAACCTCAATTAAAATTTATTCCAAAAGAATGAGGGCTCCACAGCAAACTTACAGCTTGAGTTGTCACTTCGAAGTTTGTGATGTTTCGATCGAGCATAGACACTAAAGCGGGTGAGGTGTAAGCCGATGAAAAACCAACCACCAGTGATCCCATAGACACCGACAGTGCAGCTAAAACCTGTGGAAAATAGACAAACAAATCAAATGGAATGAGTAAGGATTGATTGAGAAGGAAGAACTTTGATTTTCAGCAAAACGATAGACAACCTGTGAGAATGTACACTTGGCTCGAGGCGCGTCAGCTGGCACCGAAAACGACACATGAGTGTCGGCACGCATTAGGATTTTCATCTTGTCGCAGACCACGGAAACTAATTCCTAATTCCTCGTCGATTGTTTATGTTTTTCTATGCACAAAATACAAATAGATATAAATCATCGAGCAACATGATGTCGTCACGTAGTGCGTCAAAAATCACAAATCCCTACGCACAATATTGGCCTAATAATCGTCCTACGCTTTTTCCTATTTTAATTAGGTCAACTGACAAATCCCCCTCCCCGTCCCCGTCCCCTACCCACCGCAAACTTACTTCGCGGCGAAAACTGCAAAAGCCTCCAAACAGAATACTATCAACTGTCAAAATAAAACTATCGCCAGCCGAGTCCTTCATTTTGTCGCTTCTTGTTGTGTGGAATTGATTTTGAAATTGAAAATTTAACATGACAAACTGCATCACTCGGTGAAGCATCAGCAACAGTTTTGCCATCACTATAGTCACAACCGAACTGAAAAAAGGATGTCACGTTGCAAAGTACTTTTCCATTGATTCCATCTGGAATCCTGTGTAAATTGTTCGCGTTCGAAACACCACGCAACACAGATGTGGGAGATGTGGCAGTCTAGAGATGACTGATTGGTGATGGTGGTTCTCTAATAATTGTGATTTCGCTGTCCACAGTGACAGTGTGTCAAAGGAGCTTTTTTTTTTTTTGTTATGCTCATTTGTATCATTTGTAATCACAGAGAGAAAGGACATTGAACTTGAAGAGAGGTAATTAGAATAGAATAGTGCTGTGACTTCTAATCCTTATCAAGTGAACGATGGAAAGCTAGCTGTTTTCGATTTGTGTGCACTTTGAATCTATTTTATCTGCATGTCTATGCCCTATGGTGTCTATGGGTGGACCGGGGAAAACACCATAAAGTCGGGTTTTACCGAGGCGAGTTGGCTGGAAGTGGTTCTCTCTTGCACAGAAACAGTTATGATGATTACTTTTCGTTGTTTTTTCCAAGCGTGAATTTCGTTCTGATGAAGGTAAACGATGTCAACTCGAAACACGAAACCTAACAAAACACCAAAAATATGATATGATAATTATCTGTTTGAAAGGAGGCGGCACTATTCTGTGTTTGTTTGTTTGTTTGACGATAAGAATGTGTGAGAAATTCAAATAGGTAGAACCTTTTTGTAGAGAGTAGATCCACTCGACGTGGAGTGGATGCCGTTAAGCTAATACTTCAAGCAACTTGTTGAGCACAGTAGACCCATTTGATGCACTTCGAATGAAGTAGTTTGGGGATTTGTTTTCGATTGATAATCGAAATGGAAGGTGTGACTTTTTTTTATGTTTGAATTTGAAGTTGGACTATGAAGGTTTTATATATAATATTTGCGGCAACATTCAAAAGAATGATCACAGATCTCAGCTTCTGCAGAGGTTTGTGCGGCGTGCAGAGTTATATATTTTAACATGAAGGGATCTCAAAAATTGATTTCCACCGAGTCAAATACTTAGAAGCAGTCGAAAGGTGGCTTTGACCAATTTAGTGTCATAATTTTAGGACCGAAAAGTCAATTTTCGTTCGCTATTTAACTTGCCCTAGTTGCTTCTTTGATTTCGCTTGGCGTTTAGCTATATTCTAGTCAAGGCTTTTGCGGGAGCACTTAGCCGCTTGCTATGAAGTAAAACGAAGCCCTGTTAACAACCAAGTGCAGTGGTTATCTTCTCAGTCAATGAAGCGTTATTTATGGATTTAGATTAGGCTAAAACAGGGGTGTGATGTAAAACCATCAAACATGAACACAACACTAGGCACCGAGAGGAGGGCCCATCGCGATCCCTGGGAAACCGGCTGAATTTCAAAAATCGAAACGATACACAAAAAAACCTAAACATTTTCTCTAAAACACACTAATTACCCTACAAAAGCTAGAAAGGCCTTTGAAGTTTGTACTAGAATTCCCTACGACTCCGTGATATTGCCTCGCATTCACACAATATGTGCGGTGTATCCTCAACAGGCTGAAGATCGCCACAGAATCTGCATTTTTGCATGTTTTCGCAAAATTCAATGCCCTATTTATGGATGGAAATTCTGATCCTTCAAAATGATGAGCTCTGCAACTCAGAGGATAATTTTATAAACCAAAAAATATTTGTCACATTCTGAAGCTTAGATCATATCAGACTTATATGCGCAGATGAGGTACAACTTTAGCCTGATGTAGAAAAGTAAAGACAAAACCATTTTGCAGATAATGAAACTCAATGAACAGTTGCACTCGCATGTTTTGGTGTAGAGTGAAAAACACCCCATGCAATAGACTTGAATATTTGACTACAAGGCGCGTTTGTCACTCCAAACGTGCACATAGTAGCGGGTGGGCTATTTTCACAGTGTGTGACTGTTGTTTTGCGAAATAACTTACGACGCAATGTTAGCTTGGTCGTGTGAATTAGCAGTAAGTGGATTAACGAATGTGTCCTTGCAAAAGGTGCAACACAAATTCGTGTCCTTCTTACCTAATTGAAATGTCAGTTTTGTGTAATTTTATTTTAATTCCATTGCAATGTCAATGCTTGCAGAAATACCAATATTTTAGGTATATTAGTCCTGCGAAAAATGAAGCCGCAGTTTAAAAAATGTTCTCCTCGCAGTAACTTTGTTTAACCTTTTTTTTTTTTGTATTTGAAAGATTAAACAAATAAAATGCATTAGCTCTGATTAAGTAGATTTTCTAAGGCTTGAACTCGTGCGTCCTCTCGCCTTTTCTTCTTCAGAAGTTGACGTTTTAGCTTCTGCTTTTAAGGATGCAATGAGACTGAGTTTAAACCTTGCAATTTCCCCTATTACTATCTATTTCTATGCAATTTTTTTCAAAGTCAAGTCCTTATCCTAATCCTTTGTTTTTTTTGTTCTTTTGCAACACAATTTTTACACTGTTTGTCCACTCGGGTTTCCCACTATATTGACTATTCTTATCACCGATTAATAGTTTACTAAATCGACTGATCGCAAACAACTAGCTGCAAAGTTTGCATTAAGATTCAATATTCAATAAATAAGATTTCATCTTCTCTCGTCTAGAGGTTTTGTGTGTGTTGTTATTTTTTTTTTTCTAAAACCGATCATTTCTTATCATGTTTACGAAAGAAAATATATTTTTTTCAAAGTTTGTGCATTTCTTCATAAATGTTGACTAATTTCATGATGGAGGAGAACACCGATCACCTTGACGAACAAATGCTCTAGCCCTGAATCTAAGATGGGTGGCCTATCTATGGGTGAAATCTATAAAAGTTGCTTGATGTTGTCCACGTGATGGGAGACTTGATCGAATTTTCGCATCAATTTTTTAAAATTTCATTAAAACTGATAATGGCACTGATGACCCGTGTTAGATACTGCTTATCACGCAGCTTAAACATGTAGGGAGGGGACTTTACACAAATATATAAAGAAAGAGAGAGATTGAGCAGATTTTTCCGGTTGGCACTGGTTTTTTTTTTTCACACACAACCAAAAAAAAATATGCAGCACTTGCAGAAGTGGAATGCACTACTATCCGAGAGGAACTGAATACAAAGCCGTCGATGTGGTCAACAGGTTGGCACCTCATTCAAACACACAATTCAAATAAAGGATAGAGGATAGTGCCCTACCTCTATGCACGTGGAAGTGCGTTCAGGTGCAATTGCCAGGATAAACAATAACTTATGTGCACATCCGTTTTGTTGATTGTTTAATTAAACCAATCGACGGTAGTCTGGCCATAAATATGAACAGTGCGAAACTAGGGGGTGGCACCGCCATTAATGAATGTGATGCTAAAAGCGTTTGCAGTCTATTTGAAAGTGTATCATATTTCCTGTCAATGGAGTGATTTGCTTCACCAGGCAAACCGATGCAATCTGATATGGATAAGAGGAGTAGAAAACTGTATAAAGGGTGTTTCGTTCGTGGTAAAGTGGACTGGTCATCGTGCTGCCAAAACAAAGAACAACGCATTTGGCCTACTAAATATGCCTGAATGTGTGCGCGAAATATGACACTCGTATGCAGCATGTGATGATCGCTGTCGTTATGGATAGGTGCTGCATGTGCATATTTTTGCTTTAAGTGGTGTGACTCACTCAATTTTGCTGTCGAATGCAATTCTCACCGGTCTGACCTACCTTTTACTCTAGAGGTATTTTATTTTTTTCATTTCGCTTGTTAGCACACTCACCTGAGTCCAAATATAAATGGGGTTTGTCGTCGGGCGGTAGACCTCAAGTTTTGGTTTGCCATCTTCAGTGATTTGCCGCACAAATGGCACAGAATGTCGAAGATTCTCACTCTTCTTGCTGCCCATTTCGTCCATTTCGTACACGCGGTAGCTGAAATTGTAAATTTCCCATTTAAACAAACGATCACAAATGATCCCCGAGAAGACAAATTTGAAAAATTACCTCTTTCTGCTGTCTGTACTGACAGCACGTTGTGCTTGGAAAGCTTGACGGGCCGAGATGTAATCTTCGTCGTCGCTTTCAAGGTCCTTAAAATCAATGATGACTGGTTTTGTGATATCCTTGTAACGATGAATCAGACGTTTCTGTTCGGTATAGCCCTCCTCCTCGCTGTCTGTGCTCGAGGTGTTTGCTAAGTCACCCTTTAGTTTGAAACTAACCCGGGGATCTAAACTCTGATGCTTGCGACCTTGAAAGTCCTTTCGTGTCTTATGGAATTCCTCCTCGGACGATGAGTCGCGGAGAAGATCCTCAAGGAACGTGGTACCTCTAATGTCCAAAGAGACGTGTTTCTTAGCCTGGAACTGGCGACGATTGTCATTCGCAAGGATATTTTTCAAATCCTGAAAGAGATACACACATTAAACTGATTCAGATATTCACTTGTTGCTGCTGTTGAGCGCCGCAATACCTTCAAAATTCCCTTGTGATCGAAACTAACAGTCTTTTGCTGTTGAAATTTATCCCGCTTATCCTCGAAGCTATCCTCATCACTGCTGTCGTTTTTCTTTTCAAACGAAACCTTGGAACCCTTAAGCGACTGTTTGCTTCGGTTCAAGTCAGTATCAGTTACCGCTCCGCGATAATGATGACTATGCCCGTGTGTCGACTGTGGCGGTGGTGGAATCGGGAGTGGATGTAGTTCTGTTGCACTACCTGTCAGCTTCTTTGTGCTGCCAGAATTTTGCCGTTGTGGTTCGTTAATATCATCACCTTCCAAGATTGGAGAAAATTGCAAAGTTGGACTCTTGTTGCGCTGCTCTTGAAATGAGAATGGATCGTCCACAAGAATTGTGTCCAAGCTGGTCCCTGTTGTGGATGTGGAAAGAGTTCCGGTTTGAACTCGTTCGTAACCGCCCAAATGATCATCCTAAAGAAGAAATTATAATTATGTGGTTAATCCTTGTTGTGTTTTCATTTTGTTGTATTTTGTAATTAAAACCTCCCAATCACTTACAACTAAAATAGCTCACTAGACCCTAATCAAGAAGTGTACCAATCTTTTATACCGCACAAAGTTCCACAAAGAATAAAATAAATTTTTTTTGCAATCGTCGTCCTCTCTGATCGTTCAGAGATCAACTTAAAAATTGTCACTTGTCAACCCATGGTAATCGTTTTTATATTCAATTAAATTACTCTTCACCAGTCTCAGTCTTGATTAGGCCGCTGGACAGATTTATTTTTAAATATTTGCGTATAGATAGTGTGACCGTAAAATTCTTCATTTGAACTGCGCATAACAATCAGCAAGTTGAGAAAACACATATTTATTTGAACCATTGATAAGGAGAGATACAAAAACAATGTTATCACCAATCATACGCCGTCGAGGCGATCTGTGGTCACTATCTTCTGGATTGGACCTGAATATGCTTGAAATTGTTAAATTGCTTATTGTTAAATACGCTTGGCGAAATAAATTTTCTTACGTATGGATTTTCTCGCAACTGTTATCTGTGTTCAGTTTTGAGTGAATGCAAAACGTGATGTTCATGGTCGGTGTCTGGCTATCGGATTTGATGGTCAAAAACGGGTGTTTTCAAATCGTTTTAGGTTGAAATGTTTTTTTAAAAGTCTTCTCCAACAATTCGATGTATTCAATTGTTTGATGTGAGATACGTCCGCTTAATCGGAGTTGAGTCAATATTAAAATTGTAAACGATATTCGAAAACCAGACTCAGCGGCATATAACGGGTGATCCAAGTAGAGATACTTTTTTCAATAGCCTTTTTTTGACAGATCACGTGTGAGTCGTGTCATGCTGTCATGTTATTTTTGTTTAGTATTGTTTAGCATTTCATAATGGAAAGACTTACGCGTGAACAACGTTTTCAAATTGTTCAACTTTATTATGAAAATTCACGTTCTGTGAGGAATGTGTTTCGTGCACTTCGCTCAACTTATGGTCAACATAATCGGCCTACTGAGCGTACTATTCGCAACACCATCACCCATTTTGAGACCCAGCATTCATTATTGGATAATATTCGACCGAATAGACCACGTCCAGCACGCTGTGAAGAAAATATAGCGGCCGTAGCTGAGAGTGTACACGAAGACCGTAGAGAGTCGATTCGGCGCCGTTCGCAGCAACTCGGACTGACGTATGGAACGACTTGGCGCATTTTACGTCAAGATCTTAAATTGAAAGCGTACAAAATACAGCTTGTGCAACAACTGAAGCCGCTCGACCTTCCCAAGCGACATCGCTTCGCTCTATGGGCTCTTGAAAAGTTCCAAGAAGATCCGACGTTTTCGAGGCAAATTTTGTTTAGCGATGAGGCCCATTTCTGGCTCAATTGGTATGTAAACAAACAAAATTGCCGCATTTGGGACGAAGAGCAACCTGAAGAGATTGAAGAACTGCCACTTCATCCAGAAAAAACAACGGTTTGGTGTGGTTTGTGGGCCGGTGGAATCATCGGTCCATATTTCTTTAAAAATTATGCCGGTGCGAACGTAACCGTCAATGGCGACCGTAATCGTGCCATGATAACCGACTATTTGATGCCTGAAATTGAAGCTCGTGATCTCGGCGACATTTGGTTTCAGCAAGACGGCGCCACTTCCCACACATCGCATCAATCAATGGACTTATTGAGAGAACATTTCGGTGAGCACATAATTTCACGTTTTGGGCCGGTCGATTGGCCACCAAGATCGTGTGATATCACACCGTTAGACTTTTTCCTGTGGGGATATGTAAAGTCAAAAGCTTATGCCGACAAACCCGCTTCGATTCAGGCCTTGGAGGAGAACATCACGCGTGTTATTCGCCAGTTACCAGCCGAAATGCTCGAACGAGTGATCGAAAATTGGACTCAACGGATGGACCATCTGCGACGTAGCAACGGCCAACATTTGATAGACATAATCTTCAAAAAATAAATGCCAAAGAATGTTCTTTCAAATGATAATAAACATTCTCCATTAAATTTGAATTTTCTGTGTTTTTTTCTTTAAAAAAGTAGGGAACCTCGAAATGGATCACCCTTTACTTACTATAGTAAGTGAATGTCGCAATTCTGTGTCAATAAACCTCACAGTTTTAAAAATAAAAACCCACGGGCCGCTGCTTTTAAAAATCTACATTTCAACAAATAAAGGTCATCACTCATGAGTAGGTAGTTGCATCGTAGTATGCAAAACCTAATCCATGTACTCATGATTTGCATGATTTAAAGTGGCGTCAGGCTTCATTGTTTGTCTCATCTCTCAAAAGATTCATTCACAGTGCAAAAAAAAATCTCTGAATGAAAATGCGTAGAAATCACTTACTGATTTCTAAATTGGCCAACAACACGGGATATAGTCGTGGCACGACGACCGACATGTACACAGTCATACCATTTGCAATTACCCAAATGCTCTCTATTTTCATACAGTATCATCGTCTCTCATATTTATTTCTGTATCATTGTTTATTTGTTTTTTTTGCTCCGCCATTGTGGTGTGGTGTTTAAAAATATCCACACAGCGTATCAGATATTTATGATCTAAATCTTAATTTTACAAATACACGTTGCGAACGCCCACGCACGCTGTTTGGCCTTCTAATATTAACTAATTTACAAGCAGATCTTGACCTCTAAGTAAGTCTACATGGCAATTGGAGTTTTTTTTTGCGAGTGACAAAGATTATAATCCTACCTAACATGTGGCTCTGACGCAAAATTATGAAAATTAGCAGACTGTCGGAATCATGTGTACCGCAAACAAATTACCCCATGATTTAGTGTTTACCTAATAATAATTATAAAACATACTATATCAGTATCCGGTAGATTCTGTTCCGCCAACTTCCCCCATTTTTTGTTTTTGCAATTATTATCTTGCAACGTTCAAAGTATCTCAGCTACGTAGTAGCTGAAATAGACACTGAATAAGTGCCGGCTGTTTTTTTTTTTTTGTTAATGTAACCTAGCGGATTCACATCTTGACCTTTGGAAATACAAACATACATATTATGTTTCTATGATTTTGTAGATTGATGCTTTGTGAAGTAATTTCTGTTCGAGCCCGTGTGGGACATAAAATATTAGACATTTTTTTTTTATGAATTACAAAATGTTTGAGTGGTTATTAAGGGCGACCTACATAGTAAATATAGCCCGCGTTCGTTTGAAATCGACGATGCGCTTTGTAGTTATGCCTAAGTGATTCATGTGTCTATATAGCGAAAATACAATTTTTAATTATTTTACATAAACATACAATTTTTAAATGATTTTCTATCTTCAAATACAGGGCGTGTTTTTTTCTACTTCCCAGTTTATCTAAATGTTTACAACTGATAGGATTTCTTTGAGTGTTTGGTTTGTTTATGTTTTTTTTCGGATTAAGTAGCATCGAATCATGCGAAAACAAGGATTAATTAAAGTTAGCAGGAGCCGCACTTAGAGAACCCATCTCGAATAAATTGGAGCACGACCAACTCAGTTGGTATTGTCATGTTCAAAGAATGGATCTTACGAACCCCGTCAAAAAGGCAATGACAATCGCGTAAGAGAGGCAGGCCTAAAAACTCCTGATTCCAAATCGGGGGGCCTGCAGTTATTTTTTGAGGACGAACCGGCAAACCCAGTAGGAATGCAGTGAAGTGGGAGAGTTATGATCCCTATAATCCTGATCATAATCTCGTCGTTAAATGTAGAGAAGAAGGAAATGACTATCATTCATCGGAAAACTTTGTAGAAACTGAAACTGAATTGTCTGACTTTTGGATTGATATTTTGTTCTGAGAGACAAAATTTGGGGAATTCTGATTATCTTAAAATGAAAAAAACCTGGTAGCTAAATTAGGTTTGAAGACAGAGTAATAAACGGGCAATGGAACCAGCTTATAAAGGGTGAATTCCCAGAGGGGTTTTGGCTTTTTTTCATAAAGTTCTTCAGTTCTTTAATTTTATGGAATCCTAAGTTTTTATCTAGAGGGCGATGTTTTTGGTGTCAAAGCTTTTTCTGCTCGAGATTTTTCGCAGACAGAAGGCAAAGTTGGCAGCTGTGGGATATAGGGCCAAATCAGCAACCAATACGCTTCAACAAGCTCCATCGGAATACAACTTTAGGTTTAAACCAGATCTAGTTATTTAAACCCAAATCAATCATAATAAACTAATAAGACTTATTCTGTATGTTAGCGTTCAGTTTTCTATCGCCTTAAAGAGTCAGACTAGGTCCTAGGTATTTTGGAAAATAGGAGATATTGATCGAATTTTGGTCGGTGTTACAACAAGAAGAACATAATTACTGAACAATTACAGATAATAGATCACAGGCGATAGAAAAGAGTTACCAGATGAAAAGTGATGATAGATGATAGATGATAGATGATAGATGATAGATGATAGATGATAGATGATAGATGATAGATGATAGATGATAGATGATAGATGATAGATGATAGATGATAGATGATAGATGATAGATGATAGATGATAGATGATAGATGATAGATGATAGATGATAGATGATAGATGATAGATGATAGATGATAGATGATAGATGATAGATGATAGATGATAGATGATAGATGATAGATGATAGATGATAGATGATAGATGATAGATGATAGATGATAGATGATAGATGATAGATGATAGATGATACATGATACATGATACATGATAGAGGAAATTTGACAGATGCTATATCATTTTTGAAGCTATGTTTGTTAAACTAAGTTCGTCTTCCACTAGTTGACGTTAAGTCAACTTATCAAATACTAAATTTCTGTGGAGTAACTCCTTTTTGCGGCTCACACACTCTATAGACGTGTCAAGAAAAAATGTTTGATCCAGTATACTAGGGTTCCTAAAGTTACTCGAGTATGTAAACAGATCCACTTTGCAATTAAACAGAATCAAAAATAAAGAATTTTCTCAACACGCCGAATTCCTCCGAGTTGTTCTATTTTTTGAGTTAGAACCTCAATAGCATCTCATAGAACATCCAAATGTATAAACGATAATAAATTACTTCTTGGCAACCCCGCCTCAAACTCTGTCTCCAATTTTAAAAGACAAATATGTAACTGAAAATAAATGGTTCTTCTGTTCTTCTTTTGTTAACACGCAATCTACTATCGCTTGGCACGTGTTACAAGAAAACCAAATACAAGAAAATAAAGCCAAACACATTCGTTATTCAATGTTGCAAGGTTAAATATTGTTGTCATTTGACAGCAAATCGTTGGCTGCTAATTAATTCGACATGATCAAGAATTTCAAACTCTCTACAGGTTTCTTTCCTCTATTTTTATCGCATTCTGTCTGTTTTATTGAGCGAAAGTCGCACACATACGCAAGCGAATGCCAAAAACTCTAAAAAAAAAAAAACTTAAATTGAAATTAAAATAGAATTGTCATTCATCACGTTTCTGACGACGACGACGACGATGATAACATTTGCTAGCATTATTTGTTGAAGTTCAACACACCTCTCGCTTCTCGGCGTTTTGTTAGGCAAAACCGGGGGGAGGGTCAAGCAACGCACCTTCTTTCATGCTTTAGTTTCTTCTACTTTTCTCTCAGCAAAACCGCAAAACCGATATACAGGTGAGAACATTTCCTGCTTTCCAAGCAATTAGCCAAGATCAAGTTTTCAAGTTCATAACGTGTGACTGTGAACAAAAAATGTCAGCTTTACGCCATCGATTAGTATTTATTAGACAACCTAAAGTCGTCTAGATAAAAATCGTTTACATATAGATAAATAGAACAGCACGTTGTAATTAGCAGAGGTAGACAATGCATTTATCTACATGGTGATCGGTTGTGTTAATTTAATTTACCCATCTATAAGTGGGTAAATATTGACACGATATTTGAAGTAAATCCCATCACCCATGTGGGTATTTAAAATCCGCCGCTAAATACACGAGATATCCTTTTGCGGAATTGTATTCTGATACTATCTTTCATCGCAGCTAATTTGCATACTATTGTCATTGTACACCTCTAATCGAATGGGAAACGGTGATTTAGCCTTACTAAGTGGATGGTATCACGCTCCCGCAATGATGACTGTACATTTAGAGGTCAATTAGGATATATACATTTAAAACTCGAATTCTCTAAAAATAGTAAGATCGTTTTTTTTTTTTTTTTTTTTTTTCATTTTCATTTTATTTTTTATTTTTTATTTTATCTGACGGATGATGACGGCTCCATGCAAAATGGGTTTAAGTTGAGATATTTTTAGGTATTTTTTTGTTTGGTCTTCGCGTTCGGATAGTGTAAAACGTAAAAGCTTTTTTTTTATGTGCGCTATCTACCAGTGAAATTGTTTATTCATAGAAAAGTTCCGCAACTTGTTTGCGAATATTAACATGTGACAGCAGTTGGATATTTGTTTATTTATTTTAGATCATGGGGAATATGATCGTTTTGCAAGTAAAGAAAATAAATTTATAAAACGTTTCTTAATGGTATGTTTATCTATCAATCAGATATTTAGTTTCAGTCAGTAATTGATTCGCACTTGATGTATCTCTTTTTTTTTTTTTTGAGAAAATGCTAATGGACCGGTTGTTGTGGTGGTACACAGCGAAAGTCTAAAGTTCATTGTCAAATGATGAATCACTTCAAATATTCGATAAGATATACTATACAGAAGTTTGATTGATTTCTACTGATAAACAACACCAGTCTAGGCTGCTATGAGTGATCGAAGTTTTATCTTTTTTGCAAGGGGCTTGGTTGGTGCAAACGTTACTTGACTAGAACGCATGTGACAAAAGTATAATCTTTTTGTTAAGTAAGGTCTACGATATTTGTCTTTATTGCACGGAAATTCCGTAAAAGTTTGATTATTACGTGCGCGGTCTAGGGTAGAATAGGGTGGAGCGTGGGTCACAACAAAAAGACAAAAATTGTGCACACTAGATGAGACCAACAACTGCAGGTTATCCTGCGACAGGAGACCAATAGATGTGGTCACGCACTCGATGGTGGAACGGACCAGGACGTCAGAAATAGACTAAATAAAGCTCGTAGTGCATTTGGAATCCTTTCTCCAGTGTGGAACTCCAGCAAAATATCGCATCGCACTAAGTTAAAACTCTGTGAAACGTGAAAATCCTCCGCTAACATCTCGAGCAGGTTACAAGCTTTTGTTACCTACAGATGCGGTGGCCAAAAACGGTTTCCAACAATGAATTGTGGCTTAGGACTGGACAAACAAAAGTGGATGTTGAAATTAAACAGAGAAAATGTCGCTAGAAAACATAACGAAGCAGTGCTTCCAATGAACCCTCAAGATGTACGGCGAGGTAGTAGGCCCATTTGCGATTGCAATTTGCGATCATAGACACTGCTGAGGTATAGAGCTGCAAACAGAGAGAGGTGGAAGAAACCTGGTTGTCGCCCTATGCTCCAGGAGGAGTTAAAGTGTTGCTTTTAATAGCAGTTACCAGAATAAAAGAAGAAGAGCGTGGGTCAAAAATATATTAAGATTTGAATTTGCCACCATAATAAAGGGTTGGCGGGCCCGGTTTGCAAATTTCGAACAAAATATGGTCAAAATTGATTGATAAAACTTCGTCAACTTTTTGGTAAAAATTTTGGGCTGGAGGAATGAATCATTGGCCAACACTTCTTCGAAAATGAGCCTGATTAGGCAGGACGACATGATATCCGAGTTCCTTCTGCCTATTCATATGGTAGACATGTGGTCAAAAATACGGTGCCACATTTCAAGGGAAAGGTCTATACAAAGAACCCAACATGCACCCGTGCATTAACGGAGGAGATTTAGTGATGCACATCAACGAAATTCGGCTTCAGCCACATGTATGCAAACTGGTCACGAAAAATTTTGACAAAATTTGTAAGTTTTTTTGGTGACCACTTACCCGATGTGCTATTCCGTTGTTCCTATGCTCTTAATGATTGTTTTTAGTTCAAATCTTGCTTGAACTTTGGGGCAAGAAGCAAATCAGTGGGACTGAATATAACTATCTAGATGTGTACTTGACAAAAAATTAAGGTACTAAGAACGTACAAAGGAAAAATGAACCAAGATAGAACCTCCAACCAAAATGACTGCAAATAAAAGAACGATGTTGCCAAGACCTTCCTCACAATTACTTGCAAATGTCGTCTGATATGTTTATAAAAAAAAAATCCTTAACACTACAAATCGGCTTCGTCCCAAGAGTTCTTAACATGAAAAACATCGTTACCCGAAAGAGAAGCGCTTTGGGCAGTCAATAATAGATCTAGCTGCTACGAGCATGGGACAGACTATGAGGAAAGTTTTGAGATGAAGCTGAATTTCGAAGTGCATTTTTTTCCCAACAGCACTTGACACGAGCAAGTACTTTAAAGTCAAGTCAAACAACATACTAAAGATAGCAACATCAAACAAAGTAAACAAATCTGAAAATATAGATATGTTGGAAAACGTCATAGGAATTGATGTCTGACGTTTAAGTTCATGTACCCATGTGTTCCCCTAAAATTAAAAACAATTGCTTCTACAATGTGCTCAATCCTGTGTATCTAAAGATTAGAATCTCCCTTTCAGTCGAACGCCAACTAAGTTGCTGTGTTGGCTCTACTATGTCATGCCGATGCAAGTGGTTCACACTATGTGAATTTAATAAAAATAATCTTTATTGTTTACAACTTAAACAGCTGAATTCGAAGAAAAACACTCCATCAATTTCTCGACTCATAACTTAGGAAAATTTGTTAAAAAAAAATAAATACAGCAACCAAACAGATGCCTTAACGAATATCAATAAAAATATGTAGATGCCTTTAAAATAATTAAATAAATAAATATTAGCCCGGTTGCTAATAAGACTCATAGAGATTTAAGTTGGAAATAAAAACACTAACTTCTTCTTACTAGAACTTTAAATTCGCTATAAATGGAAATGCGTGTAATATATTTAATGGGAAAGAAATCGTAAGCTTTATGACGCTATTGTGACATGCTATTAGATATAACTCGTTAGTTTTATGTACTTTAACTAATTGGTCTCTCAGAGCGACCCCCTATTGTTGTGTTTATTTCCATAGTTTGTGAAAAAAAAAACATCTGACTTATTTTAGAGCCTAACTACTTTGGTCTGTATGCGTTAATATTTAGTAGCTACACGACCTTTGTGACATTAGGCGCACCACTAAATCCTTAACCCTTATCCTGTACTTTAAAAAAGTATATATAAATATATTAACTAAGCGATGGAATAAGACCTAACTCACGAGTTAAAATTTTCTTTTTAATAAAATTCTGACGTTCAGTAATAACATTTACCCAAATCTATTACTTTTCTATTACAATCAATCAAATTTTCCATGTCTATAGAGCATTTTTCAAATTAAATGCAAACAAATAAATGTTTTTTTAGATTTAAACGTGCAATGTGGACAATAAACATGGAGAATCTTACAAATAAAAACGAAAGATAAGTAAGAAATATCTGTTGGAATAACCAAAAAAAAAATGTTTTCATTTGCCTGCTAAACCATCATTAAACCACCTTCGACGGTGAGTTAAATTAAGTCAGTTAGTGTAAAATTTGTTTTATTAATAACATTTCGCACATAACTCATGGCTTAAGGGTAACTCACCGCTAACTCGTGTTTATTAATACGGGTGATGGTATTTGTGGGTCAAATTAGACCAAAACATTTTCTGTGTAGTAAGTTTTTGTTTTACAAACAAATTTTAGTAAATTTAAAAATTTATAAAATACTTATGCTCTTTGGAGCCATTTGGACATGCATTTTGTGACGCCCAACTTAGTTGGTATTGCCATGTTCGAAGGAGGGACTCTACGAACCCGTCAAAAAGGCTATGTCAACCAACGTTCCTATACAAGCCCGAAGAAGTAGGCCAGCACATGTAGTCCAATATAGGGTTGTTTGAAAACGCACCAACTGTAATTTAGGTAATCTAATTTAAAAAATTATTTTGACCCACGACAACAAAGTTTTTTATTCGGAAAAATCGTATCAAAAAAACTGATATATGAAGATGCAGTTGTAAAGGGTGATTTTTTAGCTGGTTTGGTTTTGGCAACACTGGTTTTGACAGCTGACGTGTGTTTAGTACCTTGTGTCACTGTCAAACAGCTTCAGTTTGGTTTGCAATTTAACCATGGATCGTCTTACAAATGAACAACGCTTGCAAATTATTGAATTTTACTATCAAAATTCGTGCTCGGTTCGAAATGTTCATCGCGCGCGGCTTCCATTTTATGATCGGCATTCTCGACCTTCTGAGCAGTCTATTCGGAAGATTGTGACCAAATTTCGCACCAAATTTACTTTGTTGGACATTAAACCACCAACACGTTTACGTACTGTGCGTATTGAAGAAAATATTGCGGCCGTATCAGCTAGTGTGACAGAAGACCGCGAAATGTCGATTCGGCGCCGTTCCCAGCAGTTAGGCCTTTGTTACAGCACTACGTGGAAAATTTTGCGGAAGGATTTGGGCGTAAAGCCTTTTAAGATACAGCTGGTGCAAGAACTAAAGCCAGCCGACCTACCACAACGCCGAATTTTTGGTGAATGGGCTCTTGGAAAGCTGGCCGAGGATCCGCTTTTTTATCGAAAAATTGTGTTCAGCGATGAGGCTCATTTTTGGTTGAATGGGTACGTAAATAAGCAAAATTGCCGCATTTGGAGTGAAGATCAGCCAGAAGCATTGCAACAGCTACCAATGCATCCCGAAAAAGCCACTGTTCGGTTTATGGGCCGGCGGCATTATTGGGCCATATTTCTTCAAAGATGATGCGAATCGCAGTGTTACTGTCAATGGTGAACGCTACCGAGCGATGATAACAAACTTTTTTTTGCCCGAAATGGAAGTTCTTGACTTGCATGATATGTGGTTTCAACAAGACGGTGCCACATGCCACACAGCACGCGAAACAATGGCGCAATTGCGAGGCGAGTTTGGTGAACAGTTAATTTCACGTTTCGGGCCGGTCAATTGGCCGCCTAGATCGTGCGATTTCACACCATTAGATTATTTTTTGTGGGGGTATGCCAAGGCTAATGTGTATAGGGACAAGCCCGCTTCGATTGACGCACTGGAAGCCAACATCCATGCATTCATTCGTGAGATACCGGCCGATATGTGTGAAAGAGTATGCCAAAATTGGACTCAGCGGATGGGCTACCTGAGACGCAGCCGCGGTCAACATTTGCATGAAATTATCTTTAAACATTAAATTGCAAGGTTCAAACTATCGATTCAAATAAATATTTCATTCATTTTTTCGAATTTTTTGTGTTTTTTTTTTTAAAATAAGTTCTAAACCTCTTAAAAAATCACCCGGTATTTATTATCTAAAAAAAAAAAACACAAGTCAAGAAATTTCAAATAAAAATATTCAAAAACATCCGAGATCGATGTAAAACTTGCGTTTGGCCCATTTGTTCAGAATAAAGGTTAATCTGACAGGAAAATGTTCCGTCAATGTTCCTTTAAATATTTTTTTTTTTTAGTTTCGGTGTAAAGTCTGGAAACAAACTTAGTTCCGCAAGCACACATCTAATAAAAATTAATTTCTATTGTTCTGCTTTAATTCCTAAATTTGTGCTGCTAATAAAAAAAAAAACCAACACAGATCCTGAGCTCCCATTAAAAAATCATAACATAAATGCCCATCACTAGATTTGGAATAGAACACATTGAATGGACTTGAACATTTGTGATGCAAGTAGTTCGTAAACTAAATCAAATCTCCTTACATTCTCTTATCCTCTTAAAAACCAACAGATCTGTTCATATACAGTGGGAAGCAAAACTGTCCGGATGTTTTGCATTTCTCTGGTTATGTTAACAAAATTAGTAATGTAATAGAAATATAACATATATTTGTCATTTTTTTATTTAATTAAACGTTTTTCTTCAAATTAAATAACAATAAGTAATTAAATAAAGTAATATTCAGAACAAAAATAAACAAAAATAACAGAATTCATTATTCGGACACTTTTGCACATTAGTGATTTCTTAGTATTTCTCTCTAATCGCCATCAGTTTAATACTTTGTCCAAAGCCCTTTGTTCTTTAACACACTTTTAATTCTTTTAGGCATATCTCCACCAATTTTTGGATGATTTTGTGGTCAATATTCTGCCATTCCCTTTCTATTCTTTCCCAAAGTTCATCTATGGTTTTTGGTGGATTTTCATACGCACCCAGCCTCCTTTTAACAATAGCCCATACATTTTCTATTGGATTTAGATCCGGGCTTTATGCAGGCCATTGCATCAACTGAAAATTCTGATTTTGGAGCCAATTTTGAACAATTTTAGCTGTATGCTTCGGATCTCCGTCTTGCTGGAAGACGACTTCTTCAGCGGGATATGTGCACTCATATACAAAATCAGGAAAATTGGTTAGGAGAATGTTCAAATAGTCTTCTTTCTTCATAATACCTCGGATTCTCACCAATGGACCGACGTGCCACCAAGTAAAACAGCCCCAAACCATTATTCCCCCACCACCGTGTTTCATAGTTTCCTTTACCTGGTGCTTTTGGATACGCTCGTGAGGTCGATGCCAGTAGTACTCCTTGCCATCTGATTGGTAACGGTTAACTTTTGTTTCATCGCTCCAAATGACACGTTTCCAGTCATCTATGGTCCAGTTTTTGGGCTCCTTACAGAACTTTAAGCGTCGTTGAACATTTTTATTTGAAAGAGATGACTTCTTTTTTTTTACGCTGTCCATGTACTAACATTTTTGTTAATTGCTTTTGCAGCATTTTTGGGTGTCCGAATGTCCTTGTTATAGAGCAACCGCTCCATCAACCGAGCTTCGGCATCAGAAATGAGTCTTGGTCGGCCCCCATACCGCTTGAACAAACCACATTTCGTCGGTTTTTAATATCACTAACCGTGGTTTTACCTAATTTCAACTGTTTAGCTATTTTACGGCACGAATAATTCTTTTGCAATAAATTGATCACACTATTTTGAAGATCAATTGGAATTTTCTTCATTTTCTACTCTTTTATTTTTGTTTAAAAACCAAAAGCACAGCACAACGACAAATTATATACTGAGGTCAAGGAACTGCATAAATATCAAAAAGCTAAATTCTTGCGGTACAAAAAAACAGTACAATATGGTATTATCTGATTACAACACTAATGTGCAAAAGTGTCCGAATAATGAATTCTGTTATTTTTGTTTATTTTTGTTCTGAATATTACTTTATTTAATTACTTATTGTTATTTAATTTGAAGAAAAACGTTTAATTAAATAAAAAAATGACAAATATATGTTATATTTCTATTACATTACTAATTTTGTTAACATAACCAGAGAAATGCAAAACATCCGGACAGTTTTGCTTCCCACTGTATCTCAGAAGAACACTTTTTTCTTTTAATGAACGAATAAAAAGAAAGAACAGCTGGTGACCATTACACACATGTTTGTGTACAAAAGCCGGGCAAATAATGCCCTACATCTGATTGTGCGGAATTATATAAATAACAACACACATTTTGAATAATTTTCACCTGAAAATGTCGGCACACAAATTTAAATGGCGATTAAATACGCCAAAGCGCATGTTAACTTTCAACTTGAAAGATATCAAATATTATGATAATCATTAATGAAACGTGCACAACGTAGCATTTCAAAGACAATAAAATGCTGAACAAAAAAAATAAAAATAAAAAATTTGAATGAAATGTGCACGTTCATTTCCATTATACGTATGTGTATACCTAAACAAAAGCTAACATTTAGTACAAGTATTCAAAAATTTAGATAGTCCCACTGCGACTACTACTAACTGTCAAAGTTTGATGGCTGAAAGTTGTTTCAAAGCAAAGTCCAACTTGTTATTTAACAACATTTACTTGTGTGGCTTTCAAATTTACAAACAGGAAAGAAATGTTTTTTTTTAGTACAAACTGGTGAACTAGTTTTGTATATATATGTATCTTGTCTAGACGTTTCAAGTTATTTTCTTTAGAATTATCCTTAACCTAAACTATTAATGTCAAAAAGCCGGTTTGAAAAAAATAAACAAAGATTTTTCAAATTTCCCGCACTTATGTTTGTAAACAGAGGCAAATACTTACATTGTCGGTCACCGATCGCATCAGTTTATCCTTGATTTTGCCCATTGCGCTGGTTTTAGGTCGATTATCGCGTCCACTCATTTTGATATTGTTTTCTTTTCTTTTAGAATTTTACAATAAATGTTTACGAATGTATAACTATCTATGGATTAGCACTGTATTTAAATTCACCACGCGTATGAAAACAAATCACTAAACAGAAAAAATTTACAAAACCTTTTGAGGTTGATGTCTGAACTTTTATAAAACTCCAACACTTGAATTAAATTTTTTTTTTTTTCGAAATTGTACTTTTTCTCTTTATTGTTGCTGCTCTCTTTGAATGCACCAGGGGTTGTTGTAATAGTGACTAGGTCTACTGGTTGCTGGTTGCATTCTAACAAAATTCAAACAGAAGATATTTCAAGAGCACCACCGAACTGTTGCTGCTGATGTGTTTGTTGTGCCCGCCAAAAATAATCCGTTGGGGCATTCTAATTTTGGATCACGGCCTTAAAAAACAAAATAAAACTAAACTAGTTGTTTGTTCGCGTTTGCGTTTGCGTTTTTATTTTTGCACACTCGAAATACAAATTAAAAAAAAAAAAAAAAATTTCGCGAAACGTTACATAAAGAGTGAGATACTCTTTCGTATTTGTTTTTTTTTTTTTTTTGTGAAAACCCGTACAACCGGATATAGGTTTTTTTTTTTTTTAAAGCGTTTTCAAATCAAAAAATATATGGTATTTTTATTTATTTATTTTTTTTTGAAATTCTTTTACTTTTTTTTTTTTAATACGTTTTGTAGTTGTATCTTTCTTATTCTTCTTGTGCTCTCGACTGCGAGTATCGCAGTTATTCACCTTTTTGAATATATCCACAATTCAACTAAACCGCGAGAAAGAAATGTTAGCCACTTTTATAGGTGGCTGAGAGCTTTTTCGGAAACAATGTATCGTGGTGTGAGTGAGATAAAATTTGTTGCGCACATGTACGTGTGAGTACATAATATCGAGAAATTCATTCCATTCAGTATTTTGTGGGTAGTCATACGTATTTTGATCGTACTCACAGTTCGAGCGTTGTCTGTGGCTTGTGGGGAATTGCCAATTGTTGGTTTTGGTGGTGGAAGCGGGAATAGTGTGCTAAAGAGCGAGTGAAAATGTACGGGGGCTTGCCGCCGGCCGCTCTGGGGTGGGTGCAGATTAATAAAAATAAATAATTCTTCTCTATTTTTTTATTTTTTTATTTTTCTATTTCAATTTTTTTTTTTAATTAAAGTTTTGGCTGTAGCTGGTTATATGCGATTTTTATTTTTAATTTTTGTGCGCGCTGCTATGACCCACATACACAGTTGTATAGTTTTCTTAAACATTTTGTTTATTTGTGGCAATCGAAAGAAGCATTTAAGATATGTATGTATGATGCATTTGTAATTTCTCGAAAACGTGCAAACATTTCTAATAAATATATAAAAAAAATTAAATTATTTACAATTAAAATGTTGTTGATGCGTGGATTAAGAAATATTAGACATTTTTCGGTTTGGGAATGTTTTTTATATCAAATTGAATTTTTCATATATAATGCACGTTCTTACAGTAGCTCTGAGGAAAATGTCAATCTTTATTTGGATCAGAGCAAATATTATCGTTGGATATAGGCCTTCTGCACATGAAGCGTCTCGCCGTAGAAACGCGATGTATGGAAGGTACATATGTCAAAGCAGCCGAAAATTGCTACAGTCGCTAGCTGCATAGGCGTCGTAGTTTTAAGAAAATTTGAATGAAAGGTCTAAACAAAATGTCGTATAAAACTGTCAAGTTTGTGCAATATAATAAAAGCAGCCTTCAAATATAGTTTGAAAGCTAGAAAAGTACGTGACGCGGGTAGTAAAATAAAAGCATGTCCTGTTCGTCATTCTGCATATTAATTATCATCAACAATATTTAGATATAAAGAAATCGTCGCCGCAGATTCACTCAATGAAAAGCTCCTGCGTAGAAGGTCTTCCTATCCAATCAGCTACTAGGGCCTTCAAACTTAATAGCTTCAGCTAACAAAGGCTGATATGAGCTCATGTAAGTTGCCAACAAGAAATTTTTCTAACATCATCGCAGCACTATAAATAAATATAAATAAAAAGAATGAGACTCTGTACTTTGTAAAGAATGTGAGGAACTTACAATTGTATGCCAACTAAATAAGCACTGTTTCCACCTCATGATCTTTAAAACGTAACAAAGTGACTAATTTAGGTATACAAGAAGTTGCCACTAGACTTGCACCATTATTGAGTCCGACCGTAAATATGTACTTTGTATATGTATATTAGATTCGTTCCAGCCTAGGTATTTTGTCCAGCCGAGTTTTTCTGCCTGGTCCTATGTCGGTAGGCTCCAAGCTTCAGGTTTTTGAAGCATTTTTTCCTATTTTTTTTGATACCCTCATAATGAAGTAGTAACGCTATAAGGGAAGTGAGGAATAGAGAAAGGAAGACACCGATGTAAGTTGGTTTTAAATGTCTGTAAGCTATAATTATGTGAAGGAAAAACAGGGCATGTTTGAGCATTCCACTTTAGGGTGAACTGATGTGCATTCCTAGCATGGCGAGTACTGCTGTTGAATTGTTGTAGAAGTGCTTACTATCATGAGAGATATTTCGATTGTTTTGGACGGTTTCAAGTCTGCAAGACTCTCTTTCTCATTTTTATCAATGATCTCCTCTATGTCACTTCGAATTCCTTCGCTGATGATAAAACCCCTAGCTTCGCATATTCGTTTTATTATTCACGTCCCTCATCTTCGAGCGTGGAGCTGGAACGGCAATGTATGTTAAGCTCATTAAATTCTGACCTTGACAGCATTCTATAGTTGGGTAAAACCAGTAGAGTAGAATTTAATGCTTCCAAAAGAAATGCTGTCTTCTGTCATTAAAGCGAAACCCTTGCTTCGCAAAACTGAAAGACTTTCCATCCTCGGAATGTGCGACCACATATTCGATGTCGCCAAGAACGCTGCGAAATATCTGGACTTCCATAAGCTACGCAAGAAATATATTACCCCTGCGAATAAACGCCCAAAACTTGAGTACCTGGAGCTACTTGACAGAATTAAAAATACGTGCGATAAAACTTATTGGCTATCGAAACATTGCGAAATCGCTTGACTCTCTTAGTTATCGTCGCAATGTCTCCTGCCTGTCATTGTTTTATCGCTTCCATCGAAAGTGCTCGAATGAAATAGCCAGTTGCATTCCACCACTTCAACATTTCAGCCGCAACACCCGTCATGCTAGGAATGCTCATCAGTTAACCATAAAGCCTGTATTCAGTGGAACTGTGAAATTTAAAGATTCGTTCGATTCCGTACAACACGAATGTGGAATCCTTTTATCCCTTTTGCACGTGCAAATTATAAAAAAAAATGCTTGCTACGGTTAAGACTGTAATATACTTAAGGGCCATCTACAAAATTCAACTCCTTTCGACAATACAGTCGCTCTGAATCGAATATTGTCTTATCAGTTAGTCTCAGAATGTTACGCTCACTCTGGTCTCACTGCAACATATTCGTCCCATTGAATTGGCTAAGCATCGTTATCAAGAGATGATAAATCGCAGGTTCAAGCATTACTTACCATATTTTCAGACAGTTAAACAGCCTCCTAGAGTTGTGTAAACTCTGTCGAATCCCTTCTTTGCTACCTCTGGCGTCCCACAGCGTAGCCATCTTGGCCCACTGATTTTTATTCTCACAATCAATGAGGTCGGCTGTATCATTAAGGATTCCTTTATATCAGTCTAAGCTGATGATAAAAAAATATATAGGAAGATATCCTCCTCCTCCTCCTCCCTCTATCCTACTTCAAAGGGATCTTAATAGATTTTCAACCTGGTGCCACAAAAATTTTCTTAAACTGAATGCGAATAAGTGTCAAGCTATTACATATTCCCGTAAACGTTTCGTGCTCCCTCCTAGAACCTATTACATTAACAACGAACGTGGAGTTATCTGTGTTAAATGTGATTGAATTTAAGATATTACATTGATGGGTCCATCAAAAAAGCCAACTCTGCTCTTGGCTTTGTTCAACGTTGGTCTAAAGAATTTTCTGTTCCCTACGTCACCAAATCACTCTATATCACGTTCGTTAGGCCCATTCTTGAATATGCTAGTCAAGTTTGGTCGCCCTATCACCTCATTCATTCCCGTCGAATCGAAGCCGTCCAACGTAGATTCCTCCGATTTGCTCTTCGCGGGCTACCCTCCCTATTACTTCAGCTTCTATTCGGGAACATCGACTGTCCTTTGCTTCTTCAAAAGTTGCCCTCAACATTAGCCCTCAACATTGATGTGCGATCGATACCTCTTTTAAGAATTAACTATCAGCGAACAAGTTATGGAAGGAACGAACCCCTAAACCGCATTGCTACGTTTAACTTATAGAATGCAAAACCTTTTCGACTTCCACTTGAGCAAAGAGAGTCTCAAAACCTACCACTACCGTCCCTGGCATACTTTCTAATCGAAGTAGTAGTTCTTAACGTTTTTAAGAATTCATGTTAGTTTTAGGTATTGCTTGTATTAAGCTAATAAAGTTAAACAAATTTTATGGAGCGTGAGGGGCCCTTTCTCCTTTTTTCCGCTGCGGTTTGATGATGTTTGTTGATAAATAAACAATTTAAGACCAGTGATTATCCTAGCAGCTACCACCTTCCTGGTTGATCAAAAAACGCAAAAACACATCCTATGTGAATGCCCTGCAAATGTCCACGGATAGCTTAACCACTTCAACAGAAGTTTGATGCGGAAGTGTAATAAATTAAAAATTTATACGCAACAACAATGAAGTTCCATCGATATTGATTCCAACAGCTCATGATTTATCGCATCCTAGTGAGGAGTCAGCACATACGATCAACTTATACTCTCCCCCTTCTCTTCTAAAGTAATATATTTATTTATTCATATATATCTACAAAAATATAATAAATCGACTTCTTCCTGCTAACATATTGTTTTCCAAATGTATGACTGCTTGATAGTAAATAGATGTGCGATCTTTTGATCATGTATCTGAATTTTTGTCTGTTTAACCAGATATTTGTGGCCGTGGAGCGTGTAGACAAAAATTAGATCACTGAGTTGTACTTTTGACCCCATAATCTAATTGGCAAATTTTTAAGTATAATACTGTTGTTAATTTGTGCATTCCTTTGGGCTTCATCATGTTTACTGATCGAGAAATTAATTGTTTCTTATATTTTTTTGTTGAGGAATATGTAGTCGAATCGAAACGAATTTGTCAAAACCCACGTTTCTCGAGTCGGAAAATCCTCTAAGTGGGTTTCATTTCAGAATGTTGCATCGCAAGTTGCATTGTCTTACACACAAAAAAGCCAGATGTACATGAGTACGAGTACTTAACTCAGTTCTAAAAGAAAGCATACTTACTTACTTAACGGGCTCCCGACCCGTGAAGAGTCACTGCCTGCGATACGGCAGCCTTCCACCAGTCCAGACCAAGTGCTCTGGCATCCGCGATGGCTTGGTCTTCAAAACGGAGGTTCGGTCTTTCTTGTCGTCTCGAACCTGAGGGCTGGGGTTCGAAGATCCTCTTGGCTGGAGCGTTGTTGTCCATTCGCTCGATGTGGCCGAGCCAATGTAGTCGATGAGTTTTGGCTTTTCGGACCACATCCACATCTTGGTACAGCGCATAGAGTTCGCCCTCCTCGCACACAGGACCAAATATCCGTCGAAGGATTTTTCTTTCAAAGGATCCCAGTATTAACTCTCCTTTCTTGCTTATCGTCCAGCACTCGGCGCCGTATAGCAGAACTGGCAGGATAAGCGTTCTGTAGAGCATTCACTTTGTCCTTCGAGTTAGGAGATTATTTCAGGACGAAAATACTGCGCCGTGTTGTGTTCTACCACTGGAGTGTTTTTAAAGTCGATCGTCATACCTACATCGACAAACTGAAGTCCGTGCTGAAATCCATCTCATTGAGATCTGCGTCAGGGAAAACCTTGAGTGTAGCTATCACATTCCTTATATTTTGGAAATTTGCTCTTCAAAGGGTTATATGGGAGACGACTTGTCCTTATTATTTAAGGCGTTACTGCAATGCAACTATAGCTACGAAGGTAAAGTGTCTGCTTCCTGGAAGTTCTCACTGGGAAGCGTATTTAGCTCTTCAGCGCCGTTCTGTTCTGTCACCTCTCACGGGACCTGTGAGAAAAAAGAAAAAAATTAAGGGACAAAAATTCAGGTCATCAAAGAAGTGTCTAGCTAAATCTTATCTATACTTAAGCCTGTTAGCCTTTGGACATCTGCACGCGTTCTAGATTTGTTGTAGGCGGGTCACATCTTCCTGGAGGACGCAAGTAATCAGACTCGACCACTCAGCATTTAAGGCGAATTAAGGTGAAGTGAAATGAGCATTATTTCCATTTTTTCATGGAAACAAAACCGCATTTTAAATGTGGCTTTATTTCGTAGAGCGCTATTTCACGTCACGGCAAAAGGATAGTGGGGGATAGTTTTCCTCGGCCAGTATTACATGGAGAGCCACGTTTGGTCAAAAGATACATTCTGGCTAGATTTCAATTACAACATCCAGAACATCCCAAATTAAAGAGCTGTTCTTTGTCGGCGGTTTTTTGAACGCACATGCCGGAAAGTCTAGCGAAGATGCTAAAGGCTGCCCGGGAGGACTAGGATTCTGCGACAGGTATTCTTCTGATGAAAACAGCCTTAGGTTGTGCTTTCCTTATCGTGTCTTTCACCATGTTTGTCAAACCAATGACAACGAACTCCACAGTTGGACAAGTAGGGCCACAGTAAAGTATAATTCTATTCATATCTTCGTCGTTTTATAAGGAAAGAAGAATGCGAAACAAGTAGGTTTAGTGGTCTGTGTGTTGGACAACATAACTTGTTGGTTCCTTCCCTTTGTTGGAAATATATAGCTTGTTGGGCTTGGCTTTAAGCTCTGTGTCGGCTTTCGAAATAAATTTGAAAAGCCAAGTACCAATGTGTGTTACATCATCATAGCCAAACCACTCGACCGAATGATGACGAGTAAGGACACAATTGTAAGGGAATCAAAATGGCCTGAGTTGGTTGGTGTAAAAAAGTGTGTAGTGCCCAAAATGCTTATAAACTTGGCTGGGCACTACCGTGCCCCTTAATTTGACTTCTCTTGCAATAGGCCGATTAAGCCAATATTCACATGTTGACGAGCGGCTTTATAGGTAGGTTGTGCTCCAAATCTTTCTTTAATTCAATTGCATTTTATTCTTCTTTATTTACAGAAATAACAAAACCTATTATGAATAGGGTTACCAACAGCTGTATTTTGACCCGGAGACTCCGGGAATTTGTTCTAATTTCCGGACTGTGGGCCGAGCCGAAATTTCTCCAGCCTGCCGCGATTTAAATGTTTAAAATTTTCTTAAAATCGTTTACATTGATAATTTGTTAGCATTCGTTTATAGTGATAAATAGTTTGGCAGCAGTAAATCTCCAAAGAATATAATGGCAATGGGCGCATTAGGTCTTACCTAACATAAGCTAACCTGAAGTGAAGCCTTTCTCAATGAACTTACCTAGCTCTCTATGTTATCATTTATGTCAAAAAAACATCCGTGCATTACAACTAAGTGACACACAGAATGCGCCCAGAAGTAAAGGGTAATCCATTTCGAGGTTCTTTACTTTTTTAAAGAAAAAAACACAGAAAATTCAAATTTAATGGATAATGTTTATTATCATTTGAAAGAACATTCTTTGGCATTTATTTTTTGAAGATTATGTCTATCAAATGTTGGCCGTTGCTACGTCGCAGATGGTCCATCCGTTGAGTCCAATTTTCGATCACTCGTTCGAGCATTTCGACTGGTAACTGGCGAATGACACGCGTGATGTTTTCCTCCAAGGCCTGAATCGAAGCGGGTTTGTCGGCATAAGCTTTTGACTTTACATATCCCCACAGGAAAAAGTCTAACGGTGTGATATCACACGATCTTGGTGGCCAATCGACCGGCCCAAAACGTGAAATTATGTGCTCACCGAAATGTTCTCTCAATAAGTCCACTGATTGATGCGATGTGTGGGAAGTGGCGCCGTCTTGCTGAAACCAAATGTCGCCGAGATCACGAGCTTCAATTTCAGGCATCAAATAGTCGGTTATCATGGCACGATAACGGTCGCCATTTTTAAAGAAATATGGACCGATGATTCCACCGGCTCACAAACCACACCAAACCGTTGTTTTTTCTGGATGAAGTGGCAGTTCTTCAATCTCTTCAGGTTGCTCTTCGTCCCAAATGCGGCAATTTTGTTTGTTTACATTACATACCCATTGAGCCAGAAATGGGCCTCATCGCTAAACAAAATTTGCCTAGAAAACGTCGGATCTTATTGGAACTTTTCAAGAGCCCATAGAGCGAAGCGATGTCGCTTGGGAAGGTCGAGCGGCTTCAGTTGTTGCTCAAGCTGTATTTTGTACGCTTTCAATTTAAGATCTTGACGTAAAATGCGCCAAGTCGTTCCATACGTCAGTCCGAGTTGCTGCGAACGGCGCCGAATCGACTCTCTACTGTCTTCGTGTACACTCTCAGCTACGGCCGCTATATTTTCTTCACAGCGTGCTGGACGTAGTCTATTCGTTCGAATATTATCCAATAATGAATGCTGGGTCTCAAAATGGGTGATGGTGTTGCGAATAGTACGCTCAGTAGGCCGATTATATTGACCATAAGTTGAGCGAAGTGCACGAAACACATTCCTCACAGAACGTGAATTTTCATAATAAAGTTGAACAATTTGTAAACGTTGTTCACTTGTAAGTCTTTCCATTATGAAATGCCAAACAATACTAAACAAAAATAACAGACAGCATGACACGACTCACACGTGATCTGTCAAAAAAGGCTATTGAAAAAAGTATCTCTACTTGGATCACCCGTTATAACTGAGCGCATTCCATGGGTCTTTCACTTTTACCTACTGCAGCATGACCGCTGATTGGTTGAAATACTTAAATTGAATTAGGGAGTTTTTTGACGTCTTAGGCAACAAACTTACATCTCGCTTTTATCTGATGTGTGAGGTTTCGATGAAACCATCTCAGAATCTAATTTTTAACACATTCTACAAGTTCCACAAATCAGTTAACAGTTACAATTCGACTGTAAGTCATCTTTTCATTCCAAGATACTGCGTTAGGTGAGGGTTCTTAGGCCATAAAACATTTTCGATTTTTTATTAGCCTAAAGCCATGTAGCTTCTTGTTGGGTAAACAAAATCATATGAAATTAGTTAGCCTACTTGACGCAACCATTTTAATGCAAAACTTCCTTCCAGTTTTACTCGCCACTAGATTTACTTTAAATTTTTTAAGTTTTATTTATTTTGTAATAAAAGAAATTATAATCAAAAATAAAATTTGTAAAATGGACTCTTTTATAAATTGTTTGCCAAATAACTATTTTTTTTTTTGAATATGCTATAAAAATTTATTTTTTTATTTGAAAGTACAATCCTTCCGGTTAATAATGGAAAATAATTTCATTCAAATGGCTGCCTCGGCTGGCCATGCAGTAGCCTACACGATCGGTCCAATTTTTAAGCACATTCGCGATTGTGTGTAGCTGTATTTCACCAATGGTTTCACGAATATTGTCCTTTAAAGCGTCAATTGTCTCTGGCATGTCGGCGTAGCACTTATCTTTTACGGCACCCCACAAATAATAGTCCAACGGTGTCAAATCGCAGCTCCGCGGTGGCCAAACGACATCAGCTCTGCGGCTGATAATGCGATCTTCAAAAACAGGGCGCAAAACATCGAGTGTAGCTTCGGCTGTGTGGCACGTAGCGCCGTCCTGTTGAAACCAAATGTTGCCAATATCCTGCTCTTCAATTTTTGTGAACAAAACTTCGTTCAACATGGCCCGATAACGATCGCTATTGAGTGTACGCCCACTCCTTGCTCATTTTCGAAGAAAAATGGCCCAATTATGCCTCTGGATCAAAATCTGCACCAAACAGTGACTCGTTTTGGGTATATCGGCTTTTCAATGTAAGCGTGCGGGTTTTCTGTGCCCAAAATGCGACAATTTTGCTTGCTTACATACCCGCCAAGATCAACTGAAAAGGTGATTTTTTTGGCAAAATCGGCATCTTCTCTAAGTCGATCGCAAGCCCACTTAGCGAATCGAAAACGCATTGGATGGTCAGTTGGCTTCAACTCCTGAACCAATTGGACTTTGTATGGCGTCATACCAAGGTCTTTATGCAGAATTCGTCTCAATGATGTCCCCGAAATGTTCAATTGTTGAGAACGACGGTGAATTGATGTTGATGGCGCTTCACGCACACTTTCTGCCACAGCAGCAATTTTCTCGGGTGTACGCACTGTTTTTGGCTTTTCACGCTTTGGTTTATCGATGAGGATGCCAGTTTCTTTCACTTTTTTCACAAGATAACGAACATACGGAGCTGACGCTGCTTCTCTTCTTCCAAAATCCGTACGCAATTTTCGCACACATTCTGCAACATTACCATGATTTTCAAAGTAATGTCGCAATATTTCCCAGCGTTGTTTAACCCATATGTAACGGCTGGTCGATATATCGACCAGCAATTTTGTCATTTTCCGTAGGCGAGGGGGAAAATCGATCTACCTGGTAGAATATGAGTTTCGATAGTTTGGTTTAATATCTAATCGACCTGTTTTTGCGTTTTTCTCGATTTAGATTTTTGTGTGGTCTTTTACGGAAAACTGCAAAACACCTTTTTGGACAATAAAAAGAAATATTCCGGAAAAATAGGAAAATTACAGCAGCGGAATGACCGCCCGCAAACAATAGCTATTCCATGCCTGTTTTACAAAAAAAAATGTTTGGGCACGAATCGCGATCTTTCGTCATGGGCTAGTTGGGCGGAGAAGGTAGCTGGAGATATCGACCAATAGTACTATGCGATATACAAAAATGCACTGTAAATGTATTTCGGTTTGTAATCGGATCAAACTTTATAGCCAAGACATTTCCGCTATTTCAGCTTCCGATGGTTGATGCCACGAAACCCCCTCCAAATCATAGGGACACATGTAAGACAAACAACATCAGGTCAATTCAAATAAGTATCCTAAGATAATTTTTACGCGTTAGCTGCAGCTGTGTCAACAGATAAGTATATGTTACGGCGCGACGTCATTAGCTTTTGTTTTGCTTTATTGCCTATTTCATACAAGAAAAGGGTTTAGGTCATAAACTCATAAATATACCATTTTGAGTGACGGTAGGGATATGGACAGTGGTCCTAAATAAATAAAACGTCCCACCGTTCGGAAAGGGATTCCGCGATAACACATTGTTATGTAGTTCGAACAATGAAAAAGAAAAACCGCGGTTCATTGGACTACTCCTTCGATAAGACGAATGAGATTTTGATGGCTCGATGGAACGACAACTCTGTCGTCACTGTCGCATCCAACTACGAAGCGATCGAGCCAATGCAAAAAGTAAAGCGTTGGGACCGAAAAACTCGAAAAATGACGACCGTGGAAATGCCTCAAATTCTCAAGGCATACAACAAGCGCATGGGTGGTGTCGATCTTTTCGACAATGCAATGAATAATTATCGCATCCGCGTTCGTGGCAAGAAATGGTACTGGCCATTGTTGGCCAATGCATTTGATGCAGCAATGGTAAATGCATGGAAAATTCATTGTATGCTGCGCAGACACGAAGACCACATACATCAAGACACGAAGAAGAAAAAATGTGTCATCATTAGCCAACTAGACTTCCGTGTTTACGTAACCGAATGCTTACTGCGCCAATAGAGAAGTGGAATCCCGAAGAGGAAGCGAAAAGGTCGCGTTGAACGATATTCGCCGCGATAGAACCGACCATGGAATCATTCACAGCGCAAAAAAACTTCGTTGTCGTGTCTGCCACAAACATGCCTCATTCAAGTGCAGCAAATGCGATGTTGCATTACACACAAAATGTGTAGCATATAAAATAACGATTTTCCATTACCATATTTATTTATTTATTCTATAATCGAATCTATTTATCAATAAAATATTAAAAAAATAATTTCTGAATTTTTGGTTCACTTTTGCATTTTTGTATATCGTATGGTACTATTGGTCGAGATCTCGACCACCACCTCCACGGTACCCCTGGTCAGGTACGACTCCAATTTTTTTGCGGGTATTCTGACCCAAAATTGGCTCGCACACCAAGTTTCAACAATTTTGAATGGACAGTTTTCGAGTCGTTACATATGGGTTAAGCGTATACACAACCATATTCGTAAGGATAAGACTAATTATCTGTCAAATCAGACATGAGCTAAGTGTTACCATTCGCGAAATAAGCACTAGTTGAAAAAAACTACGTTAGATGGCGGACCCTTTATTAAGTATACGTTCTTACAAACACTTTTCTTGAAACAAAAAAAATCTCCGGGCCGGGCCTTTGATAGAGTGATTATGAATGCAGATACCTACGACAGGGCGATTTAAAGTTCAACGAGTAAAAAACCCAAAAAAACGATAATAGCGCTAAATTTGTTGTCTAGTGTTATCGAACTTAAAACACCTAATCTTTATCACTCAAAAATTGGGTGTTATAAATACTTTTTTATGTTCTCTATTTCAACCTACCTACGTCTGGCTACTCATTTACGTGCGTCCACTGCTCACTATGAATGTTAGTTAATAAAAATTTGTTGCTAAAATCTCAGATATCGCTACTCTACTGGTAAAATGCGTTATTTTGACACAATTTTGAAATCTAAAAATACCATGCGCTATCTGATAAAAAAAAAATTATCAAAAATTTCCACTGCAAAGTACAATTCCACTGTTTGCATGTCGTTTTATTTATTGAAACTGAAACGTCTTCGCACTTCGACTCGACTCGACCTGAAAGGTGTTATGTGTCTACCTACGAATGTTTCGATTCGACACTTAAAAACACAAATAAACATCGTTTCCGTGAAACAAACACCCCTCGCGACTCTCTTAACCTTGCACAACCTTCAGAAAGAGTTCTCTTCGTTTGTGTAGTGGAAACTCCCCATAACACTTAATTGCCTCCATAAACAACGACAACCGCAACAAATGCCCCGTGCATGAACATAATTCACCAAAAGTCAACATCACCATCACCACTGTCCGATCCAAGCCAACATCAAAAGCCCGGGCTTCCAAATAAAACTGATAAACTCCCAAAATACATCGCAGTGAATGGCAAACTAATGCGTTAACAATTTGAATTAGTCATCGCGGGACCTTATCACAACTCGTTTACCGCGATTTTATCGTGGAACTTTTTTTTCTCTTTTTTTTTTGGTTGTACTTGTATCTGTTTGTATTGTTGGTGCATATATGTACTTCCATTCCAATTCCGAGCACATTTCGCAAGTCGATAATGCGAACAATTGATAATAGGCTCCGTGGTAGTTAACGGTGTTTCGATGACTTGTTACTTATTTCGGGTGGAAAAGAGCATATAGGTGGGTGGGTGTCTTTTGGCGAAGATTACCCAAACTTTGGACTTATTGCATCATACAATCTGCCATGCCACGAAAAAGGTATGCATTCGAAGAATTCTTTGGTGTTGGCTCTTCCCATAAACGGATCTCCTCCTACGAGTTTGTTGCTTCGTTTATGGCCAAACGCGGTTAACACGTGCCTGATGGATGCAGTTGGCTTGGCGCTTATTTGCCGAGTTATTGACCTCGTCTAAGCACAAAGTCGACCTTCTGCAATCGACTGTTGGCTGTTGGCGATTTCTTTCACCGCGTCCACCATATACAGCTGCAACACTGCTGTGTTGCGTCTTCGTCTTCGTCGTCGTCGTTGTCGACCGGCGCCGACATAGACAATTTATACCTACATGGGGTGGCCTTCCCTCATAACAATGTACGAGTATCAACGAATGCCACGCTACATCGTGAAACAACGAACTACAACTACGAGCATAATAAAAGTGGGTTTGTCGTGCACGAACAGTGAGACGAGCCTCCAAGTTCTCACCAACACACAGGCATTACCAACGATGACTGGTGGCTTTGCTGCCTGCCGTTGGAGCAGAAACGTTTTATCTTTCAGTTCGCTGATGGGTTATATAAGGCCGCGTTCAACTTATATTGTACATAGAAAACTAGTATTATGTATATCTATCTGTATTTTGCACCACTGTATTGGAGCGTTAACAACTTTGTGGATAGTCACGTCAGGTCACGTGTTATAGTATAATTTTCTTGTAAGTTTTTTTTTTTTATTTTATTATAAAAGTTACATGCATGCAGGTGCAAAAGCAACATCTACACCTTCAGAGCCAGAGCGTCGCGGCAGAATGAAATTTTGGTCAGGAACTGCGCGCCAATTAAGACACATGCAATTTTTGTTGCTTGACGAACCTACCCGTGCGCTAAATATAGCAATGGATGCATATCTGTTAGGACAAAAAATACGAATTTTGAATAAATTGGAAGAAGCATTCCTATGAGTGGGTGACTTTCGATTTAATTACATGGGAGAGTATAGCAATGAATTACAATTAATAAAGCGTCACTTTCAATTGAAGTGGCTTGTCTGTGGAACTATCGTTGCTGTTGCTAAGGGACACGCATTGGAAATACTTCAATATGTACATTGTTCGAATTTCGTTGCAAAATATTTCACAAATTACAAATTTCAGAATGATGCAAGTGGGCCATGTTTAAGTTAAGTGTCAGCGCTCAAGGTGAACCTAGAATGGGCTATTTTTGTTCGTTGTTTTATGATGGGTACATCAACACATTGCTCAGATTTATTTAAATCGGAAGATGTATGCATTAACGAATGTCTGTGGTGGCAACATCAGCGTTGACCTTTTCGAATCGGAGAAAGCAGTGTACAAAAATAGCATTTTTGCATTCCCATGCCCATTTATACTTTGCCTGGTATTTTTGTAAATTTTTTTCTCATTTCAGACAATGTACAGGGGCGATATAGCACAGTTAGTGCTATATGTATAACAGACTTTGGAATTGACTCATTTGACATTGCATTGACTCAGTTGCTCAGTTGGTTTTTTTGGCCTTCGGTTTGTTTTTTTTTTTCACCTGAACAGAAATTGAATAGCAAAATGGTTCGACGGAATTGCATTAAAGTTCGTAGGTATATATACAAATTTGGGTAACATTTTGAGGCTTTTGCACCCCAAATATAGCAGGAAAACAGCGTTATGTACATAAAGGGTGATTTTTTAGCTGGTTTGGTTTTGGCAACACTGGTTTTGACAGCTGACGTGTGTTTAGTACCTTGTGTCACTGTCAAACAGCTTCAGTTTGGTTTGCAATTTAACCATGGATCGTCTTACAAATGAACAACGCTTGCAAATTATTGAATTTTACTATCAAAATTCGTGCTCGGTTCGAAATGTTCATCGCGCGCTGCTTCCATTTTATGATCGGCATTCTCGACCTTCTGAGCAGTCTATTCGGAAGATTGTGACCAAATTTCGCACCAAATTTACTTTGTTGGACATTAAACCACCAACACGTTTACGTACTGTGCGTATTGAAGAAAATATTGCGGCCGTATCAGCTAGTGTGACAGAAGACCGCGAAATGTCGATTCGGCGCCGTTCCCAGCAGTTAGGCCTTTGTTACAGCACTACGTGGAAAATTTTGCGGAAGGATTTGGGCGTAAAGCCTTTTAAGATACAGCTGGTGCAAGAACTAAAGCCAGCCGACCTACCACAACGCCGAATTTTTGGTGAATGGGCTCTTGGAAAGCTGGCCGAGGATCCGCTTTTTTATCGAAAAATTGTGTTCAGCGATGAGGCTCATTTTTGGTTGAATGGGTACGTAAATAAGCAAAATTGCCGCATTTGGAGTGAAGATCAGCCAGAAGCATTGCAACAGCTACCAATGCATCCCGAAAAAGCCACTGTTTGGTGCGGTTTATGGGCCGGCGGCATTATTGGGCCATATTTCTTCAAAGATGATGCGAATCGCAGCGTTACTGTCAATGGTGAACGCTACCGAGCGATGATAACAAACTTTTTTTTGCCCGAAATGGAAGTTCTTGACTTGCATGATATGTGGTTTCAACAAGACGGTGCCACATGCCACACAGCACGCGAAACAATGGCGCAATTGCGAGGCGAGTTTGGTGAACAGTTAATTTCACGTTTCGGGCCGGTCAATTGGCCGCCTAGATCGTGCGATTTCACACCATTAGATTATTTTTTGTGGGGGTATGCCAAGGCTAATGTGTATAGGGACAAGCCCGCTTCGATTGACGCACTGGAAGCCAACATCCATGCATTCATTCGTGAGATACCGGCCGATATGTGTGAAAGAGTATGCCAAAATTGGACTCAGCGAATGGGCTACCTGAGACGCAGCCGCGGTCAACATTTGCATGAAATTATCTTTAAACATTAAATTGCAAGGTTCAAACTATCGATTCAAATAAATATTTCATTCATTTTTGCGAATTTTTTGTGTTTTTTTTTTAAAAAAAGTTCTAAACCTCTTAAAAGATCACCCTTTATAAAGGGTGATTTTTTAAAAGTCGAATAAAACACTCAAATTTGCCATTTAAAGACAACTTCATGTAAATGTTGCCAGTAGCTCCAATTTTGCGTCACTATTTCGAGCATTTCCGTCTGTATTTCACGAATTACGCGTGTTATGTTATCATGTAAGGCTTTAATAGTGTTCGGCTTGTCCACATAGACTAACGACTTTACATAACCAAACAAGAAATAATCAAGAGGCGTTAAATCGCATGATCTTGGCGGCCAGCTCACAGGGCCATTTCGAGAAATTTAGCTGCTCACCAAATTCATCTTTCAACATGTCCATTGTTTCACGAGCTGTGTGGCATGTGGCACCGCCTTGATGAAACCATATGCCAACCAAGCTCAACTTAGCCAACTGGGGCAAAAAAAAGTCGCGTATCATAGCTCGATATCGTTTGCCGTAACATTTCTTCCACGGTCGTCTTTGAACAAAAATGGACTGAAGATGCCACCAGCCCATAAACCACACCAAACTGTCGTTTTTCCGGGATGCATCGGTAATTCTTGTATGGCATGTGGCTGTTCATCACTCCAGATGCGACAGTTTTGCTTATTTACGTATCCGTTGAGCCAGAAATGAGCCTCATCGCTCAATACAATTTTTTGATAAAACAGCGGATTTTTAAGGAAGCTGTTCTAATGCCCATTCACCTTTCAAACCATGTGGTTGAGTAACACATGCCCAATTGCTGAGAACGACAACGAATTGACATTTCATGATCCTCATTAACATTGGACGCTACGACTGCAATATTCTCTTCGGTACGCACTGTACGCACTCGAGTCGATGGTTTAATGTCCAAAAAAGTAAATTTTGTGCGAAATTTGGTGATAACTCTCGGCAATTTGTAATATTATAAAAGTCCTTCGCGTTTCGAATTAACGAGAGAAAGCCGCAAAATAAAAGTGAAATAAAGCCCCAAAAATATAAACGCGAAGCAACAACAATATTATTTTTAAAATTGGGGTCTTATTTCATTTTTGTATTTCAATATTTTTTTTATTTGAGTTCATTTTTAAATTGGGATTTTATTTCTTGTCGACTTATTTCCTAGAGCCGAATTATGAAACTGAGGGTATATTCTCCTAACTCCATAGGCCACTAGAAATGAATTCTTTGATATGACCGCCTCTTTTGCCCCTTTGGGTGGGCTTTTACCCAATTTTTGGAAAACACGATAACTCACGATATGTGACGTCAAATAAATTTGAAATTTTGCACGGTACACTGGTGGACAACATAATAGGGCCAACTCTTTTTCAGTATGTAAAAATTCTTAAGAAAAGACAACCTGACGTACAGGGCTTTTCGGTTACAAAAAATTAAATACTGAAGAAGATTTTAGTTAAACCTCAAAATCAAAAATTTTCACTTTTACTTGATACAACTTCAGTTGGGGTGATGTCAGACCCTACTACTACTAGACCTAAACTTTAGACCAATCATATCTTCTTCGGTATTTTATTTTTAAACTATTAAATATGCGTTTAAGGGTAATAATGTTAATGGGGAATAAAAAATATATATTTGGATGCGGTTAATGCGGATTTTTAGCAGGCAGACATCTGCTACCACGGGCATTCGCCTCAAAGCCACCTCTCAATGGACCGAAAATGAAGTCAGTCACTCTGAAATTCTGAATACACTCAGAATGCTTCCTAGAAATATTGACCACACCATACCCCAACAGCAGATTGATAAAAATTTCCAGCTAACCATTCCCCCCACATCCTTTTGGGAAAATAAATGGTGCCATTGCTGAGAGGAAGAATCGGTCCACGTCTACACAGACGGGACAAAAACTAATGTCTTCTCATGTAGACTAAATCTTAATCTCTCTTTCCGTCTTTTTGACGAACTCGCCAAACTTGGAACTTCCCTCTCAATCTTGCCTGAAAGGGCTGGTTTGGTATACCAGTTTCAACATGCAAACTGTTGTTAAACGAGAGTCTGAACAAAATCTCATTGGAAACATAAAAGAAAATCGAGAGCGGTTACTAGAAAATAATATCATGTTGGAAAAACAAAAATGTTATTTATTCTAAAAACCAAAGGAGTTACTTAGAGCGAACAGTGTGCTTCTGAGGAAAACTGATCGAATCAACAAAATTTCATTACCAACATTTTCCAAAAGTGAACCAACTGACCCAAAGTCAAGATCGTCAAGGATTTTCTAGAGGCAGACGATGAAAATAATTTATCAGCTTAAATTCGAGGGCAAAAGAACGCATTTAAGGGTTCCCATGGCCATTTTTTAGTTATTGTTTGCGCCAGAGACAAATTTTGGGAGCGACATGAAGATAAGACGCCAACCCTACTGATTTATACCATTCAGCGAATTGTAATCGTGCTTCCATATGACGTATTTTCTGGTGCTGAAGTAAGAGCTATTTAAATCGAAGTATACGGATCGGATCAGACTCTAATGCGCAAAACTTAGTTCTTTATGGACCCTTCTTCTTGTGGTCAACCCTTAATCTGTATTAAAAGAATTGGTTATCTCAGAATGAGTAGCTTCTCAAGTTCCAGAGACCGATGTTGTGTGCACTCAATGTCACAGCAAGCTCTGCAGATGTCGTTAGACTTGCTATTTTATTGAATGTGAGGTTAACAGTCCTAATAAATTAACAAGCGATATTCTGTCATACTGCAAAAGTGTATTGGTCCGCCTTTTGGAACACTCTCATTTTATATTCCAAGCTCTGACTGAACCAACCATTATTCATTTCTTCTCCTTTTGATGGTAATATGTCAGCATCAGTTAACGAGCAATACGTCACTGAATTTTCTCGGTTTGGCATTACTGCTTCAGTTATCGAACATGGTATCGAGTATCGAGTTTTATTGTTTGACATTTCCTAGTCAGTTATCGAAGTATTTAGCGGAAATACTTAGCTCTGGGATTGAGAATAGCGTGAAATAATTTTCGCCGGGTTCCGAAATTGATTTTCTTCTCATTTCTAAGCCTCTGTTGTTGCCGACCCCCAGTTGGTTGAGATTTCCTCTCGAACTCTGCGCGCCATTTAAAACGTGGTTCCTTCACGTTGGAATCGAATACTTTTTGGACCGGAGCCTTGTTCATTCATGTCCAGCACTACTCTTCTTACCAAACCTCCTCAGTTAAACTAATTTTGCGACATTGACGTCTTTTTGAAGAGAAAATTTTACAAGGAACTACAAGTTATATACATATTTAACAACCTAGAACTAACCAAAAGACTGCGCTTCGAAGATTGGGATATCTGTCACCACCTTCCAAATGGTTAATCATATAAATTAAAAAAAGTTAACTCACGTCAAATTATGTTGAAACATTTCAGGAAAAACCAATGAGGCAAATTTAAAAAACAATCAGAATTGTAGGGTTTCAGACTCAGAAGATCCAAAAATGATTGTCAATAAGCCTCTCGATTCGCAATGTGTTGCTGTTTATTGGTTTTTTTTTTTTTGACAAAATGCATCAATTAACCTCATTCCAATAAAGCGTATAATGGCTTCTTACAGTGAAGCATTGCTTTAACCATTATTTCGGAAACTTGAAGGTGATAGGTGATGGTAATGCTTATTTCCAGCAAGACACATTCGCTGCGTGCCACACATGTGGTGACATTATTTTTTGGCCGAGTCACTTGTTGATATGGGGTGCGTACGTGCGATTCAACGACGTGTCACTGTTTTCTTGGTAACAATTGAAGCATCCAAAGCCAACATACATACGTTAAACGTTCGATGTGCAATTCTTAAAGGTCGCAAAAAAAAAAAAATTTGGCCGATATTTTTTTTTCATTTATTAATGAAATTTCATTAGAAATCAAACGCGAAAAACCTATAGTTTGGCTTATTCATTTCATTTAAATTGAATTGATGCCTGAGGCTACGGTTACAGTGGATGCGTATTTCGACGAACAACTGCTCCGACGTACACTTCAGAATAAAGACAAATTTTGTTCGTCAGAGGAGTTGTTCGTCAGAATACGCATCCACTGTAACCGTAGCCTAGTGGGGTTGAGCCTGACATAGACCTTATTTAGTCATTGTGTTTGAAGATATGTTTTTGTTCAAGAACTGAAAGTGGTGTCGTATTTGAGATGCTTTTGATTTTGTGTGCAGTGAAAAACGGCAGGGTAAAACTTGAAAAGAATTTAAATGTTGTACCCTCACTAGTTTTAAACTCTAACCCCTAAGCAGGGTAAGCATAGCATGCGGCGTAACTGCCCCGGAGGCACCTCAATCTTAGCTAATTGCTTCAAGCTTCATCACTTCAAGTTGATGTCCCCTTCCAGTTTAAATCCACGCCCTTTTCTTTTTCGTTGTTCCTCCAGATTATCGCCAGCACTGACTCTCTACTACAAGATTTACTGGTTCATCGGTACATGGGTCTTATTGCTCTGACACGTTCTTTTTACCTGTTTGTAAAACTTCCGAACATTCGCCCCGATTAACGTTGTCGGCTGTCATATCTTGAGTCAGGTCGGATTTTTGACTCTATTACTCAACGCTCCCGACTCGAGGAACTTGTAGTAGATTTGCGCCCGACTTGTAGAATGATGTAGAATCTTTGAGAAAGATTGGCATCACTCGTCTATATATGTTAAATTGTTTTGTGGTTTTAGTTTGAAAGCAAATACATGTAAACAAAAGCGGAACAATTTTATGTTTTTAATATTTCTAAAATGATGAATTGTTCTACAGTTCAAGTAGTGAGGCTGATGAAAGTGAGAAGAAAAATTAATTAATTGCAAAACGAGCAAAAATTAGAGATCATTTGAAGCAATTCAAAGTAAAGTAATCTGTGTTAAGGCTAGCAGCAGATTTAAGACTCCTTACAGGAGGATGTCAAAACGCTGAAGGAAACGATTTTCGATCTAAGACTAGCAAAACCTACACTTAGCAAATATTTTAAACAGATGATAAGCATTATGGATACCAGCCAAAATGACTGAGAAAGATATAAGGGCAGAATCCAAATTATTTTTTTTGGCAAAATTGGATTTCCCGGTATCTTAAATTTACCTCCTTTAGTAGCGCGAGACTGCTTTTTGTTGTGCACTAACTTTTGTTCAACCTGGGACCAAACCCAGAGAAAACTTATATTTGACCCAGTCGGTTACCTGTCGGAACCAAAATGGCTCATGACTAAATAGGTCGGATTTTAGGTCATTAGTAGTGATCCGACTTATTTGGTAATAAAGGCAGAGTCGGGAGACGACTTAAAATCTACTACAAAGAATTGTTTGAATTCGTATCCATCCGACCACATATTCGAATCGAAAACCTGGACAAAAGTCGATATTCTTAACAGTAAAATTTTCAAGAAATGCTTTACATAGCAGAAAGTGTGGCGTTACAAAACAAGTTCAAAGTCGCTGTTCGCTAGTCCTTTTTCCTTTCGCAAGAACATCTTCAAAACTATAAGCCTAAAGTTTCTAAAAAAATGTACGATCTTAAGAAAATATGGGTTAAATCCAGGTCCAAAAAGAAAATAATTTTTTTTAAAATATGGCAAATATGGCAGATCTTATTGTTGATTCCCACGAGCTAGTTTCGGAAACACCAATGACGGCAATACGAGTAGATGATTATTTTAATACCCTGAAGTTGCCGCTGAATTAACAGTAACTTTAATTTGATATTCCGGTTTAAACAAATTTTGGAAACTATCTTCAAGTGGATTCAAAATTAACGTATTTTGAAATATGAGTCATTTGCAATGGATGCAGCAAGGGTCATGATATCCAATGACTCCAACAGTGATAATTGAAAACGCTCTGCTACCAATCGGGCAGCTATCTGAGGAAGCCGCAGAAGCTAGAAAAAATGTATTGTTCTCCAATCTTAAAAATTTATGATATTTATCAATATAATACAAACTTCTAAATATAGACACTACCGACTAAAGTTATGCAAGGAAATTCTTTAGGAGAGACTGCAACTACGATTTACAACTCCTAAGTTGCCTCAGAAAATCGTCTTTAAAGACCAACAAAGTGTTTGCAAGGAAAACTTTAGAAATGCTTGTTTCAGAAGACATAAATGCCGCTGATGATCATCTACCTATGATGACAGTCGGTCTGTCTGTCTCTGTCTGTCCGGACGCCGTATGGCGAAACGGTTCCACGGATTTGTTGCAAACTTCGCATATAAAGTTTTCGGGCTTCCATCTCGGGGCATCTTTTTATTTTTTGCTTTAGCGTTTGAAATAACAGTACCTGCCATACAATTTGTTTTTTGTGAAAATCACACATGAATATTTTTCTAGAAAATGGATTTTTGTCCTTTTTTGTACTAAGGATAATTGGGATGGGGCCAAAAATACGGCATACTCAGTTTTTGGAAAACAAATTCGATTAACGGTAATTTATAAAACCGCCAATATCTCAAAACTAATAAAGGGAACTCCAACAAAATTTACTGTTTTTTTTTATACTAAATATGAAGTCGGAACAAATTTGCATATTTCGATTTTTTAATTTTTTTTTTTTCATATAACTATTTTCTTAAATTTTTATTAAATTCGGTATCTCAAAAACGGCTCTAACGATTTAAATAATTCTTTTTATTTTGAACAATTCTGTTAAAAGTGTCCAATGTGCGAAAGTACATCAAAATCGTTAGTGCCGTTTTTGAGAAAATCTAATTTTTTAAAACCAAAAAGTGATTAAAATAAATTTGGTATTTGATCAAATGTTATAATGTTTTTTAAGGCGATTCCAGAACCCATCTCATGTACCGAGAAAGTTGCGTGTGACGCAGTCGTGCACTTTATTTCAATTAATTTACTTAAACCCGTATGAATTGTATCAGAAAATTGTTTTTATTGCAGTAACAATCGTTTCCAAACTAAAAAAAAATCTTTTACTTAAAAAAATAATTTTGTCCAGGTTTTCGATTCAAAAACCCCTATGTGCGACGTTTATCGGCTAAAAACGACAAACATAATCGGAGTCAGGAATTGTCGTGTGTTTTTTGAGTCGGAAACGATAATGGTTTCGAGGTAATTATTTGTGGAGTAGAACCTCTCTATTTCGTAAATCCAGGGTTGGACATATCTAAATGTCGGCCAATTTCTCGCACTCCAACCACAAAGTTAAAGAACAAGCTCCTAAAAGAACCGTATGGCAATACGAGAAAGCCAAATGGGAAGAATTAAACGGTTTCTTTAGGAGTTTTAACTGGTCGCTATGCTTCCTCGATGGCGATGTGGATGCTGCTGCCGATATGATAACAAACATAATTCACTTGGGTATGAAACATAGGATTAAAAGTATCAAACCCAAGGTGAAAGCATGGTGTGACTTGAGCTGCAAAGAGGCTATCAGGTTAAAAGAGGTGAGCTTTCGATCTTATAAGACCAACCCCACTGAGGAAAACGGAATAAAGTTTAAACGAGCCAAAAATGACTGCATTGCCCACATTAATCGTGTGAAATTCTCCTACGAACAAAAGTTGAGGCAAAAAATACTACAAAGTCCCACTGGTAGTAAAAACTTTTGGTCGTTTGTTAAGAATATTAAAAATTCGGCCTCGTCATCAATCCCGACAATCATTTGCAATGACATCCCAGCTTTTAGCTCTTCGGATAAAGCCAATCTGCTTGCTGCTCATTTTGCAGCTAGCTCAACGCTGCCAGATTGTTCTTTGTCTCCCCCTGTACTCGAGCGCGTAGAATATACTATGGGACCAATTCATTTTCGCACTCGTACAGTGGCAAGAGTTCTTCGAGATCTCAACATACATAAATCCGCTGGTCCAGATGGTATTTCCCCTATCGTTCTGAAGAGGTGTTTTTCCACGCTGGCAAAACCATTGCGTAAGCTTTTCTATCTGTCCTATTTTTCAGGGCTCTTTCCGAGAAGATGGAAAACAGCAATTGTCCAGCCCGTTCCAAAAAAAGGCGAATCTTCCTCTTCCTCCTCTTACCGACCAATTGCACTTACGTCCCTTCTTTCCAAGGTCATGGAAACGCTGATAAATCGTCAGCTTATGAAATATCTCGAATCCCGAAAACTTCTTAATGACCGGCAGTACGGTTTTCGCAGCAACAGATCCACTGGTGAATTGATGACATATCTAACCGAAAAGTGGAACCAATCTATTCACCGTGGTGGTGAAAGCAAGGTCGTTGCGCTTGATATTTCAAAGGCATTTGACAGAGTTTGGCATCAATCTCTCTTCTCGAAAATGCGTGCATTTGGGATCGATGATACCTTTCTTCAATGAATTACAAATTACCTTTCGGACGGTTTCAAGTCTGCAACTTACCAAATAAATGCTGGTGTCCCTCAAGGCTCCGTTTTGTCTCCGACTCTCTTTCTCATTTTGATCAATGATCACCGATCTGTTACTTCTAATCCTATTCATTCCTTCGCCGATGACAGTACCCTCAGCTTTACATATTCGTTTCCAGGGCAACGCTCCTCATCTTCGGGCGTTGAACTGGAACGGCAACGTATGTTAAGCTCATTAAATTCCGATCTTGACAGCATACTTAAATGGGGTAAAACCAACAGAGTGGAATTTAATGCTTCTAAAACGCAATGTTGTCTGCTGTCATTAAAGCGAAATCCTAATTCTCTGCCATTATCCATGAATGGCACTTGCATCGCTGAAACCGAACGACTCTCCATTCTCGGTATGTGTGTTAATGACAACCTTCGTTGGAATGACCACATATTCGACGTCGCCAAGAACGCTGCGAAGTGTCTAGGGTTTCTAAAGCGATGCAAGAAATATTTTACTCCTTCGGATCTGGCTAGAATCTGCAAGGCGTTTATTCGCCCCAAACTTAAGTAAAACGCTCATATCTAGTGCGCTGCACCAATTACATATTTGGAGCTACTTAACAGAATTCAAAAACGTGCGATAAAACTTATTGGCGAGCGGGATATTGCGAATTCGCTTGACCCTTTTAGTCATCATCGTAATGTCTCCTGCGTGGTGGTTGATCTATCGATACTACCATCACAAGTGCTCAAACGAAATACCCTCCCCTCAACACTTCAACCGTAATACACGCCATGTCAGGAATGCTCATCAGTTCACCTAAAGCCTATATTCGGTCGAACTGTGAAATTTAAGGATTCGTTCCTCTGTCGTACAACACGAATGTGGAATGCTCTGCCTCACTCTGTTTTTCCTGACCATTACAATTTACAAACATTTAAAATAAATGTGCATCGGTTTCTCATCCTTTCTTCTAATACCTCATTTCCTTAACGCCCGTGCTGTGTTACTATAAAATTATAAGGGTGCTAACAATCCCTTTTGCACGTGCAAATTATAAAAAAATAAATGTATTGCAACTAAGAACTAATTAAAATGAATAACTAAACTAAACAGTGTTAAGAAAAATATAAAAATTCGATATTGCTATTTTGTTTTTTTTTATCAATTTTGTGGGAAATGCAAATAAGAAACTTTATTCCATATCTCGCTCGACTTTTCGTTGGTTATTCCCAACTTTTTTTAACAGCTTTCAAATTATTTTAATTTATGAGTTATTGCATCGTTCTTGCATCACATATATATAGAAGATGTTTATAAATAGTAACGAGTGCGTATACGTCATTTCTGATTGCTTTCTTTTCGACTTTATTTGTTCTCAAGTAAGCATCAAAGTCTCACAATAAAGTGTAGACTAATCAACAATTTAATCAACTGTTATGCAATCCTTTATTTAACAGTTTTATATACCTTTACCAATGTAATTCGAATTCAAATACTAAGTTACTATCTCCAACTAAATCCGCTGATACTGCAATCATTTGGTCACACAAACAAATCATGTAAGTCATTCAGTCGGCGAATGACTTTTATTTACCCGACTATAATTCAATAAAGCTATTTGTTTACACATTGCTTAGCTATTACATGATGAAAATCCACTCGACACTACTCTAGATTATCTTTTTTAATAATACTTAGGTGTTCGGCACCATATTCCACGTTACATCACAGCGTGCACTATCTTTCCTTGGATTTAGTGCTGCAGAATATAACTTTCAGATAAAGATTACAAAGTCAAGAACCATACCGGTGCGGTGGCTGCGTGTGCACATTAATTTTTTATACTTGTACAGCTTAAGGTAATTCCGAACTTTTTGCCTAGAATTCTGGAAATTTTCATAAGTTCTCCAAGTGCATTCATAGATTATGCATTCAAATGGGAAAACATTGCAAGCAGAATGAAATGCACTTCAAAATGATTAGTCCTTGGCTGATTTGATTCATTCGATTGCATGCGGGGCTTAATCGCCGAGCTATAATTCTCTTCAAATGAAGTCAATCAGTAGTAATCATTTCATTTAAATTGGTGTAGAATGTGAGTATGCGTGCAGTGTGTTTCCGTAAACAACATATAAATTGCTTCGGAAGTTGTATTTTTATGAAGCCCACCTTCAACTAGATAGGTATCTGGAAATTGAATATTTTTTCCAGTCAACAGTTAACAGACGTCTTTGCATCTTGCCTACGCAGATTTGTAGTTTTTGGTTGAGTACTGAGTTGAGTAGTATGTTTTTCCAGTTGCGAAAATGTAATAGATTATTTCTTTAGCGTCAATGGAAGATTTCGATACTCAAATGACGTCTTGTTTTAGCTAGGACATGCCGTAACACCCTTTACGAAAGAGGTTTATTATTTTATTTTGCTCGACAGTATGGATTTTTGGAGACCAATGCTCTTAGGTAGACGCACCTATGGCCAGTTCTATTTCTATGATTTATGCGGTCGAAATATGGTCGAATGTAGCGAAAGTTAAGTCAAATCGGTCCATAGTCTTGCCGCTCTAAGGTTGGCGTGTGCGTTTCAAACGATGTTATAGTCGTCGTATCTTCTATGGTTCCTATCGATATATACCTGCTGAAGAAATGGTTAGATTAACCCTAGAAAAATAACAATATTTTAACAGTAATGTAAATCAAATGGGCAGTACACGTCTAATAGACGTAGGTTACCTTTCTAGGGTTAAAAGATAGAGGGATAGATAACGATAAAAGAAGCTACGAAAGGAATTGTAGTATAGCAACCTGGCAACAACAATGAAGTGAATCGATTAATGGAAGATGGACCCACTGTCACCGATGTATGGATTAAACGGAAGCAGGCTGTTACAGAGAATATATCTCTTTAAGCGCGGACATGGAATCAGCCCAATCTGTACACATTGCGAAACAGTCTCTGAAAACGCGGAACACGTGTTTTTCCATTGCCCACGATATGAAGTCGAGAGAATCGCCCTACGGAACCAATTCGGAGAGCGGCCCACTCCGGATAATGTCGTAAGCTACATGCTTAAGAACGACGATAACTGGACCATTGTAAGTAACGCGGCAATGCCTATACTCAGCGATCTTATACGCTTAGAATGCAAACGGAAAGCTAATAGTTTCATGAATAGAAGATAAGTCTTAATACGCGCCCCCCGCGAAGTAATGCCTTACGGCGGTCCACGGCCCGGTCCACAGCGAAGGACACAAATCGGCGAGTTCGGGAAGGCAGGCCAGACCATTGGTGCCTATGCAAAGTTTACACCTTCCAAGGGAAAACAAAAAAAATCCCATGAACAATCTCACGGAAGCAATTAAGCTGCGAATAAGGCGTTGTAAATTTTGGACATCCAGTAAAAAAGTAGTAGTAGAACACTTCTTAGAAGCCGACAAGGAAAATGGGAAAATAGGAATTCATTGTCGATGGAAGGCGTCACTGGTTGTTTGAATCGATTTGGATTCTGAGTCGGCCGCCACTTTAAAATCGAAGATTAAATTTGTTCAATAATTTAACTTAGAACTTAAAAGTTTCTATTGTTAGTTAATATTGTGTTTTTATATTTGAACTACAGTGGTAGTCGCTTATAACGACCAGTCAGTCGGCTATAGCAAGCGGATGTGGCGACCAATACAGTAACCGTGAAAATTTGAATTAATAAATAAACGTTTCGCAGATCGATTTATAGAGGTCGACACTAGTCGACACTAACGAAAATATGCATCGCTCTCTCTCTCTCTCACTAGCTATTTATTCTTATATTCTTGTAAGAATCGACGGATATAACGACTGCCGGTAATATAACGAACATTTGCTTGGCCTTCAGCCGTCGTTATAAGTGACGTCGACTGTATCTGTCTCCGAGCTGATCGATTTCGCCACAGAACGGGACGAACCGTTGCTTAAACAAGCTCGCTTTTCCGTCACAGCAAAATTCACTAGCGAATCATTGCAGATCAGCAAATGTCAACCAAATTGATCGTGTTGCGATCGACGTAAGGTACTCCTCAGCCAAAGTACTTCAACGAATATTTCAGACGACACAACAACAGGAAAATCCTGTGAGATTTAAAGTTGAACTTTTGCAATTGCAACAAGGCTTTACCAACCGGGTAGCACTTAACCTTTTGAGAAGTCCTTTGCAGTCAGCATCAAGTGCCAAAAAGTCATCAGGAGTGCCGCAACTAATGTGTTGTGTTACACCCGACCAAAACTCCTGGTTTGCTGAAGAGTTCCGGCAAGCACATACAGCAATACTACATGCCTACAAAGTGGTGCTGCACCAAAAGAAGAATGCGGCTCATGAGCTCTTCGATCAAAAAATTCGAGCAATGCATTGCCTGTTCTTTTGATTAGTTTGCACCACCAGAAATTTTTATTTTGTCGGTCTGTCGATATCTACAGAATATACAATTTTTTGAGGACTAATTTTACCAAAGATTTGCCATATAAATATGACACACCATTAAGTGGATGGTATCTCATTTACGCGACACTTATTACCTACAAAAATCATTCGAAAGAGGGTTCATTTGGAGTACAAATGGAAGTAAAATTTGAACATCAGTTATACCTAATTGGTGGTATAACCATTTAGGTAAGGTTAAGTAGAAGTGTCTATAAAAACCGACAAGAAACTAGAAAAACGTTTCATCCTACTAGTTAAACCAATTGTAGCATCTGACGAAGGGAAGAAGTCTTTCTAAATCAATGTTAATCAGCCTTTCAAAGAAGACTCCAAGATAGAATTTTTTTTTATTGAATAGAGTATGGCATGTACGAACGTTTTGTGGGATAGTTTTCTCCTCCTTTGCGTTCATGCAAATTATCCAAAAATGGTTTAAGAATGCACCAGACGTAGTTGCATACTTTCCTATGAGATAGTGTCCAGCTTAGAGATATCAAGTCATAAACATATGAATCCACTTGTCCACCTGGCAGCCAGCCTTAGCAACAGTTACAAGTTGCGATTTTTACACCTAAATCATCTTATTCAGGAGCTAAGTAAAATCTCTTTCTAAGGAAATGCAGCTGATGCTTAGTCTGTTTTCATTGTGCTGATGAGCATGAATTAAATCTGCGACAATTTAACAGATTCAAATGTATGACAAGTCTTTATGAGATCATGCACCATCCTGTCTGTCACATTCACCTCGAACTTAAGTATACCCAGCTATTTGTCAAATATTGCAAAATTTGCTCCTATAGATAGGAAGTGTCGTCCACGTCCTACTGGGCTGGAGAGGAGACCCATTCATTACATAAAGTCTAGCTTCTCCCATCATACATTTTTTTTGTTGACACATATGGCAAGGACATGCAATTTAATGCTGATTCCCATAGTGAAATTAGAGAAGGGTTTTCGTCACCGTATTTCGAGTTCAAACTTTAGGTGGTAACCCGCACCCAGAAAAATATAATAAAAAAAAACATATTAGGCGTAAACGGCCCACACAGGACCTAAAGCCTAGCTTTATCGAACCTATGGGAAGGGAAGGGTCCTACAGTTTAATGCCGATTCCGAGCGGCCATTTTTATTTCCATTTTAGCTTTTCATGACATTTTTTACTTTTGTTAGACGTTCGCAAGAGGTGGGGCAACGAATAAAAACTTTAAGGTTGTACGGCCCGGAATTTGAACCAGCGACCCCTTGCTTAGTGATCCAACGCACTTAACCGCTAAGCCACTGAACCCAGAAGAATACAATATTTTTTCGAGGCGCTCTTTTAGTGTAAAGAAACAGCTCCTTACCTCCACCCGCACAATTACTTAACGTTTCTATAAAATTGCAAATTCTCTTCCGTAAATCAACTCTAGACAAGGTCAAAACTATAGTTTATAATGGGAACGCCATAAAGTTGATTAATGTCTTCTTTTGTCTGAAAGTGGCAGGTAAATCCGGTAAAATTGTGTTCTAAAAATATTAACAAACAAGACATGCCTACTTGAAATCACTTTCATGTACTTGACCAAGTAGTCCATATTATGGAAAATTTTAAGTAAATTTAGCAGCATGTCAAGCCCCCTTTTTGAACCGGTTCCAAGGTGATCAAGTTCGAACTCAATTTATGGAGGGAGAAACAATCAACACCTCAAAAAGTGTGAATTGCATTAAGCCGCTGTGTGGCTGCATAAAAGAGAAATATATCTAAAGAGAAGCACTTCCAACAAAAGGGCCAGTGGAATGTTTGTGTGGGAAAGAAACGTGATTTATGTGTAGATTTTTTTTTTTTACCCAAATTGTTGTTTTGTATTGTTGTTTCCAAAACTCAGTGAATAATGGAATCAAAGTCCAAACTGTGTAAATCTTATAAAGCTATTCAAATACCACTCAGTTCAAGGATGGCATGCCAGTGCGAAAAAAAAAGACAAATGATACTGTTTCTGAGGTCGTTTGAGAGCAACGAGTTTGGCCGGTTGGCCGGTGAATGTTGTCTCCTTCGTGTATGCGTCATAGGAAGGAAGCAAATACCAAAACCCCCCAAGACAGAGTTGTTACATGATATTTTTTTATTTTTATTTTTTTAAGCCAGGTTTAGAGTATTTTTTAGTACCAAATATAGAGCCGAAGATATGTTTGTTTGGTTAAAAATTAAATTTATTTACAGATTTAATGGGGATATTAAATTATTTAATCGGATACAGAGTCATTATTGAGCAGTTTATTCTTCACGGTGAGAAGGGGGTTTTTTTTCGATTGCTTATCCAACTTAAAAGTGTCAACTCGTGATTAAACACTTGATGCACGAAGTCGTAAAATTCAATGTTTATTGAAACATTCGTTTTTACTCATTTTCTTTGCTCTTTTTTATGAAATGTTTTTATGTTAATTGGGAAAACTTGGATTAAATATTAACGGAGTTATTTGCATTACTGTAAAACGTTAAAATTCACGCAATGGCCGTCCAATAGAATCCGTCGGAACTTTGACAACTGCATTTTGTTGTGTTCTTCATTTTATTTGTCAAATCAGCTGTCACCGGCGATGGCAGATTGAAATATCAAAAGAATAACCTGTTTCTGGTGTTTTTTTAAGTCCTTCAGTGTTCAAATTTTATGTTAAATCAGGCTAAATCGTTTAACCAATCAGCTACTTTTGCGACTGGATGTCAAATTATGAAAAAGTTGAAAGTAGCGCTAAAACGTCAACGCGTTCTTTATAGGTCACCTTCCATAAGTATACGTGTATTCTATCTTGCTGTCAGGCAAAAAAAAAACAATGGACGCACGCAGAAACGGAATCTATGGGTCGGGGACTTGAGACTTTTCTTAAATCCATGGGAAGAATTGGACGAATATAGAACGATATTATTTGTCATTCCACAAATTTTATCCTTATATGTTGAACAATAAGTCGGTAACATCCTATAAATACCAGTTTTTTTTCGAATTTCTTTTTCTAATGAAGGTGAAAACAAATCATATACGCTCGGCTTCGAGGGTAAACCTCTTAACTCCATTTATGACAATTTTCCAGGAGAAAACAAAACTCTTTTTATTTCCTTAACATAAAATCTAAAATTTAATTTGAGTATTGTCATAATATTCTAATATATAGCGTTAGCAGTTCCGTTTGAAAGTTATGGACATTCACATACTTTAAGGCAAAGTCGGCACTCCGAGCGTCTTAAACCCCTACGACATGTGAGGTATTCTATGTTTTTGATATCATTCCGACTTAGATTTTTTACATTTATTGGCATATTGTTGTTAATGGCCTGTGTGGCTCGCTTGGCCTGTCTCAGACCTGGGTCTAAGCTGTTTTCCCAATATGAAATATATTTCTAACCTTCTCAGCAAAAGAGCCATTGTTTCGTTGGCTGTGTGGCAAGTGGCACCATCCTGTTGGAAGCACATATCGTCCAAGTCCATATCCTCAATTTCTGGCCACAAGAAGTCTGTTATCATCTCGCGAAAAGTGAACAGCATTCACGTTAACTGCTTGGCCGACCTCATTTTCGTAGAAGTACGGCCCGATGACGCCGCCAGCCCATAAACCACAGCAAACAGTCAGTCTTTTCAACAATCACTCGTGGACTCTCATTTGCCCAAATGCGGCCATTCTGTTTGTTAGCGAATCCACTGAGGTGAAAGTGTGTCTCGTCGCTGAAGATGATTTTCTTCGTAAAGTCACCATTCACTTCTCTCTGTTCAACCAACCATTCGGCGTATTGACGATGCTACGCCTGATATGGTCAGTAGGTTTCAGCTCTTGAGTCAATTGAACCTTGTAAGCGTGTAAATTCAAATCTTTGTTCAAAATTCGCATCGGTGATTTTCGTGAGATGTTCAATTGTTGGGCACGACGACGAATCGATGTTGACGGTTTTCGCCAGAACGAACTGGGCGGACATGCCCAGGTGTTTTCACATTTCCTACAGACCCAGTTTCACAAAGTGCACGAAATGCATTTTGATTTGAACGCCCATTTTCGTAAAAGGCTTTAACAATTTGAACGTGGTGCTCAATTGTGTACGTCAAACACTGAAACAAAGAAATGTCAAATTAAATTGGGCAAAAAACTAAAAGTTAATGTGTGACTCACAATTAACATCGTGCATAATGTTTGGACCGCTCTTTAGCTAAATTGCCTGCTGATTTGGGGTTGGGGGCCGATTAAATGGAGTTTTGCAATGCTTTCTGGCTAGTTGGCCTTTTCATTACCGAATATACCCTATCCATCTTGTTCCTAGTGCAGAGCTTTTAGGTGTTAAAGCGGTTCATGCCTAATTTGGAGCTTTGGGCATTTACAACTGCTTGACTGTCGGTGAATATACATCTGTGATACCAGAAAACACTTTATTCATCGCTATGCGGTCTGTTATAGCTCAAGATAGTTTTAAATTCCGGGATTCGAGAGACATCAAGGTTCTAAGGCCCGATTGTTTGCTAAGACAACTCTAAAACTTGAGTCACTATTTTTATTATTCCTTCTATAAGAGCTGTGGGACACGTCCGAAAATCTCTGCAAGGTGCTATAGCCTTTTAATTATAAGTGCGGTCTTTTCCTTAACTTTATTCGACCATACCTGTTTAAATCCAGTGAGTATAGGTACTTTTTTGTGCTACCATACATGCGACGACAGACCGTAAAAGCTTTGGTTGTTAGAGTTCCAGTTCCAGTTAAGTCTTTTATCCAGGATTACTTCTAGATATTTGACTTTGTCGGGGTACTCAACGATCGTGTGAAGAAGTGATTAAGAAGGGTTCTATGTTTCTACTTTTATTAAAAGGAACTACGGCAGCCTTACTGGGGATTCTGGCTTCTCTTAGTTACTTTGTTATGATGACTTGATCATCGGGTTGTCCAATAGTAATTTAGCCTAAGTTGCTTTACTCATTTAGTAAATCATCGATGACCATAGTTTTCAAATAAAACAATAACAAACTTAGATGTTCAGCACGCAGCACGTCAGCACATTGGGCATGAAGCTTGGTTCAGTGGCAGTACTCCTCCAGTCTTTTCTCGTGATAGCAAAACACCCCAGACTTTCGGGCGAACTAGTTTATTCAGTTTTCAGCCCGATTAGTTGTGGCATTCAATAGTTTGCTATAGGAAACTCAGTTATTAATGAATGTTCTTCCAAGGGATGCCGGTAGAACCAACTAAGAAACTTTAGTCCTGGGAAACTTTCCCCGAACGTTGACGAGCAAGTTCTTAGAGTATGACCCTGAACCCAAGACTCAGGGTGTTTATTCTTCCGACCAATTTCAAAGAGGGGGTTAAAGGATAAAGTTAGACCTTATTTCTTCCGCTCCACTGGTTCTTTACAATACTATACATAGCATAGATTTCGACTTGGAAGACCGATGCTTATAAAGGGTGATTTTTTAAGAGTTACATTTTTCAGGTTGGCAGCACTGGTTAGTAATGGCGTCATCTGTCAAAATGAAAAGTTTTATCTAAAAATTGTGTTCAGCGATGAGGCTCATTTCTGGCTCAACGGATACGTAAAAAAACAAAAGTGTCGCACCTGGACTGATGAACAGTTTGGTATGGTTTATGGGCTGGTGGCATCATTAGTCCGTTTTTCCTCAAAGACGACCGTGGAAGAAATGTTACCGACAACGACGAACGATATCGTGCCAGGATACGCGACTTTTTTTTGCTTCAGTTAGCTGAGTTGAACTTGGCTGGCATGTGGTTTCATCAAGACGGTGCCACATGCCACACAGCTCGTGAAACAATGGAAATGCTGAAGAATGAATTTGGTGAGCAGCTTATCTCTCGAAATGGCCCTGTGAGTTGGCCGCCAAGATCATGCGATTTAACGCCTCTTGATTATTTCTTGTTTGGTTATGTAAAGTCGTAAGTCTATGTGGGCAAGCTGAACACTATTGAAGCCTTACAGGATAACATAGCACGCGTAATTCGTGGAATACAGGCCGAAATGCTCGAAAAAGTGACGCAAAATTGGACCTTCCGAATGGACCATTTGAAACGGAACCGCGGACAACAGTTACATGAAGTTGTCTTTAAAACGTAAATGGCAAAGGCCTTTTTATCTATTACAATAAAAATTTTGAATATTTGATGCAAATTTGAGTGTTTTATTCGATTTTCGAGGCTTGGCCTGGCTGAGTATCATCGAAATTTCAGCATAAACTTTTCGTAAATCAAACGCATTCCTTTTTAAACTATGAGCTTCATAATTAAAATATCAAGGGGAGGAAGATTATAGGAAAGATATATAGCCAGAATGAAGCCATCGAATTATTATTACATGAAAACTACGTAAGTCCCCAGAAAACTACACTGCATTTGAAATAACCTAAACCAACCAAACAGATTAAAGGTGTTAAATAAACTTTAAAACAAATACACGGCTAATAAAATAAAGTTCAAGGTTTTTTTTAAATACACAAATACACTCAAAATGGCATCGCTTAACTACGAAATTGCTGGCACGATATTCCATTTCCACCATACCCTACCCCACTAAACATGTAACTGCTAATGACGAAGACGCTTATAAATATTAATAAATGATTGTATCCACGTATTCCCATGCAAAGCCTACAGAAAGAGAATTATAAATAATCAAAATTTGCATAGAATTATAACGACCTACAAACCAGCTTCACCTACAATGTTTTGTGCCTCATACAGTGTCTGTATGTATTAGATAGGGCCTATTAGCGGAAACTGTATTTTGTGTTTGGAAAAGGTGGCGTTGCCATGTGCACGTGTGGCTCTACTTGGGCGAGAGAGAGAGAGAGAGTGAGAAACTCAGGAGGGTTCATTACAGCTGATTAAATCTATTTTTAGAATACGACAAAAAACGGCACTAACCTACAGAAGGAATAGGGGCGTGAAATATTTGCCCGCAAAGAGAATGAAAACTGCGGGCAATAGATTGTAAAATCGGTCTGCTTCATTTTCGGACCTCGTTTGTACTTGCTTACCTATAGTACAGGGTGTTTTATTAGAGATTTTAGAGAGAGTTTTAATGTCCATCAATTTGGCTTTAATGGAAGGATAATTTTATGCCATTAATGTTAAAATATTCGGGCATGTGACCGCCGCGGCTAATTCGAATAAAGACAAGTCTAGAGGTCCAATTTTCAACCACTTTTTCAAGCATTTGGGTCTGTATGTCGGCAATAACGCCACGAATGTTGGCTTCCAAGTCCCCTAACGTTTCTGGTTTGTTGGCGTAGGCGAACGACTTCACATATCCCCAAAGAAAATAATCCAAAAGTGGTCAAATCACACAAGAAAGGAGACCCTCTTAACTGCGCCAACTATAGAGGTATAAGTCTCCTCAACATCGCATACAAGATCCTGTCTGCCGTGCTGGGTAAACGCCTGAAACCATTCGTCAACGAACTGATTGGACCCTATCAGTGCGGTTTTAGGCCCAGTATGTCCACAACTGACCAGATTTTCACACTTTGGCAGATCCTAGAAAGTCCAGATCGATACTCACCATCTTTTTATAGATTTTAAGGCCGCATATGACTGCATTTATAGAGACGAGCTATACAGAGCCATGTCTAGTTTTGGCATCCCTGCCAAACTCGTCAGATTGTGCAGGATGACGATGGAGAACTCTCGCTGCTCCATTGAGGTCGGAAACAATCTCACCGAGACCGTTGATCTCAAAAAAGGATTTAGACAAGGCGATGCGCCGTCATGTAACTTCTTCAACATCATACTTGAGAGAATTGTGCGAAACTCGCAAGCCAACACCAGGGGCACAATTTTCCAAAAGTCTGTGCAACTACTTGCTTACGCCGACGACATCGACATCATTGGCAGAACACAGCGAGCTGTCACTGGTGCGTTTGCAAGTATCAGTACAGAGGCGGCAAAAATGGGTTTAGAAGTGGATGAGGGCAAAACGAAATATATGCTGTCAACAAGAAGGGACACAATAAATCGACGAATCGGACAGAACGTCACGATAGACAGCTATAACTCTGAGGTAGTTTGGGACTTTATGTACCTCAGCTCCGCTATTAACTCTGACAACGATATATCGTCAGAAATCAAGCGAAGAATTACACTTGCCAACCGCTGTTACTTTGTCGAGAAACACCAAGGAGACTCTATATAAGACCCTCATCATCCCAGTCCTGCTGTATGGCGCAGAAGCATGGACGTTATCAAAGGCGGATGAAGATCTCCTTGGTCGTTTCGAACGCAAAATTCTTCGAGTGATTTTCGGTCCCGTTTGCGTTGACGGGCTTTGGAGGAGGAGATTTAACAGCGAACTCTACGAGCTATACAGCGACACCGACCTGGTTAGAAAAATACGGATTAGTCGTCTAAGATGGCTGGGACATGTAGAGCGAATGGACACCAACGCTCCGGCCCGAAGAGTCTTCGAATCCAACCCGGAGGGACAACGCAGTAGAGGAAGACCTCGCCTAAGGTGGCGCGCGCAAGTGGAAGGGGACCTCAACCAACTTGGAGTGCGCAACTTGAGGCAGTTAGCCAAAGATCGTGCTACTAACTGGAGAGGCGTATTGGTTGAGGCCCAGGTCCACCCCGGACTGTAGCGCCACCTAAATAAGTAAGTAAGTCAAATCACACTATCTTGGTGGCCAATTGACAGATCCATTCCGCGAAAGTATGCGCTCATCGAATGTTTTCTTCAACAAATCGATTGTGACGTGCGCTGTGTGGCATGTAGCGCCGTCTTGTTGGAACCACATCTCATCCACATTCATGCCATCCAATTCGGGAACAAAATAGTCGGTTATCATGGCTCTATACCGTCCTCCATTAACGATAACTGACTCTCCAGCATCATTTCGGAAGAAGTATGGCTCAATGACTCCACCAGCCCATAGAGCACACCAAACAGTCAGTTTTTGTGGATGTAATGACGTTTCAAGGGTCTTATGTCTCTTCACTCCAAAAGCTGCGATTTTGCTTGTTGACGTAGCCATTCAACCCAAAATGATTTTCGAAATAAATTTGCATGATTTGCAAGCGTTGGTCATTTGTCAACCTGTTCAACCTAAATTAGAGTTGCCAGGTTTGACCACAAAATGTCAGTTTTATCTCTATTCGAAAAACCAACCTCTAAAAAAAGAACCACTTACATTAATTTTTACGGATGTGATGACCAACATTTTATCGGAATAATATCATTACGCGTGTATTCCGAATCTCAGATACCTAAGGCCACTAGTGGACTATGTACATAAGTTTGCTATTCCCTTATCGCAGTGATTATACCGCACCAAGAAACGCCTGACTCACTCATTTATGAAGTTACAAAATATTGTTTCCATTGAAAGAGCAATATGTGTACTATCAAAATGTAAATGTTAAAAGCTTTTAAGATCTTTACCACGTACACGACTCTGTTATCTTCGACCTTGAGTCGCGCGTTCCGTCTCACTGCGTATATCCAAATAAATTCTGCACAGCCTTATCATGCTCGTTTAGCGGAAAGCTAAATTCATTTCTTTATCTCCCAACCAGATCTGAGAGTTCAGTAGGTTACTATCCTAAGTACCCTATTTCAAAGTTGGGCGCCGGCATTTCAAAACAAAATCAACGGCGCTCTTTGAACCTTGAAATTGTGTCCCGTCATTAATTTATTTTCACAGACGTCGTACTCAAGTCACACACCCTCAAATTGTGGAACTACCCTATTACCCCCCCTATAAAGATAGGCATTTTTTTGTTAAAAATACTTTTTATAACTTTTTCCAAGTCGAAAATGATTGCACCTTGGCTGAAGGTTGTTGTTTGTAGCTAGCACCTGCCCATAACTTTTTCTAATCGCTTTGACGTTACCCCGTTGACGTCAAGTCTGACTTTATCGCACTCGTTTGATAAAATATTTTTGGCGAAATTCGCAAAATGTATCTACGTACGATAGTGTGGGTGTGTCTCGTCTGTCTTTTGCAGATATGCGATTTCGTAACTTCTAAAGTACATTGCCGAAAAGTCAAAGTCATATTCTTATCTAAATGATTTAACTGTGTAACGGAGTATGTTTTGTTATAAACACTCATATAACATCTCTGACTCATGTTTGAGCAGATATTTCGCTGAGAACACAGAATGTTTTACATGTGCGACTAGAAAAAGACACGTGAATGAGCCACGAGTTGCTGTGCGATCACGCCGCCCGTATGCAAACACATACCGCGCTGCTGGCGGTTATTGGCTTGCTCTGACGACTATGGCTGTTATGAATTAATTTTCGATCAATTGGTTCCAATTAATTGGCGACTATTGGATAATAAAAATGAGGGCCTCTACTAGTATACTCTTTTTCTTTTGACTGTCATCGATCAGGTGCGCTCGCAGTTGATTTACGTAAGCGTTATGTCGTGCGGACATGAATATGTATAAACAATTTTTTTTATTTTTATTTCAGTTCTCACCGTCTGCCAGGTAATGACTGACATTTGAATCAATTGTCAATCGATGTGCATTATTGCAACTAATTATACCAACTTTGGGGTTAGGTATGGAGCACATGCAATGCATTTAAAATGGGCTAAGATTGGAGTACATTGATCTAGAAGCTTCTATTTCCATATGTCACAAATTTCACGTCAGTGGAAATCAGTTCAACGCATCAATTAAGATCACTTGTCAGCGGTGACAGTGAATGCGGGGTTCTCAATTTATGGATATGTCGTCCTGGTGATCTTTTTTCGAGAGAGTGGAAAATTTTTTACAAGACCAATGGAAATTTCCGTATCATATGGGGTACGTAACGTACTCGTTTCGTACGCTGGGTGTAGGTATGCCACAACTCGTACCTAGTAGAAGAGTTTGGAAACTTTCCATACTCGCGCAGTCATTTTGAGTTGATTGCGCCACCATATGCTGCGCAGTAGGTTGAAGAATGTATTTTTAAAATGATTTATTTCTGGCATAAATAGATGCAGTCGCACAGCTGTACATTGTCAGTTCAATTTTAATCTTTTCTTAACAGTGTTTGCATGTTTGCATGTTTGGGGGGTTTGTCTTTGCAGCCGATACGAATGGGCTTAAGATTCATTGAAGAAAATAGTGTTTGACCTTGATTTATTTATGTGCGGGTAAATATTTTATATTTTTGCCGGCATAAACTCAAACCAGAAACCAGTTATGTTACTTGAGTGACGCTGAAGATACAAGTTCTGAGGTTGTTATCGTCACAAGGCCGTCGTAGGAAATTTGAATATTCAGTAGTGGATGGATGATTCGAATATATGTACGTTTAAATCGGAAGCGGTACTAAATATTTGTTAGAACTTGTCTCTTGCTTTGTGGTTAAGGAGAAGTTTTGGGTTTTTATTCGGAAAATAAGCACTCGCTAGGATTGTTTGGTTTTTGCCGAGTTGATTTACGTTACGTATGTCCTTTAATATTGTATTGCTTCTTCACAATAAAATGCTTATTCGAAGGTTTCACCACAGAATCAGAAGCGTAGACTTTCAGTAACCATATTTCAGCTTGATTACAAATGGCTCCACTTATTGGAGCCAAGGGGGAGCAAAGACTGCTAATACGGTACAATTAATTCGACTGGGGGCGGTAGTGATGAGGCAATCAAATATGTTACCGCATCTTTTAAGGGTTTCAAGTCGCCTGGAATGTTGCAACATTACCCAGCTGCGGCCAGTCTTAAAAAGAATCTTCACTTGATCCTTAGCTTGGCACTGCTCTACATACCATCCCAGTTAATACGGATGACTACTCCATAGCTAAGACTAACATCATTTCTGAAGTGGCCACGCACTTTCAGAAATGCAACATGCCTATCAGCGAGGAAAATCCTCGGAGGCGTCACATCCCCTGTCAGGGGAAGCTCAATATATTGGAGCTATTCTCGATAGCAAATTTCTTCGGACCGAGCACGTCGACCTGAGGACATATAAGGCATTGTCGGGTTTCTGGCAGTGTAAGGGTCGGGGCTTGTAACACAAAAGATTCTTTTGGATCTACACGACAGTGATTAGGCCAAACCCATCATATGCGTCCGCTGTTTAGCGGTATAACTTTTACGAAAATATTAGGCAATTGCCTATTTCAATACACTCCAAAGTACGGATGTTTAGGTTTCATTTGAGGTTTCACTAGTACCTGTCTGTCGACGCTCTAGACGCTCTGATAAATCTTCCACCGCTTGCTGTTTTTTTTCATGGGATCAACCCTAAAGGATCATTCACATGAGAGCGAACCGGCGAATATTCGTAAATTCTGACATTTCTTTCACATGAGAACTTTTTTTGGTCGCAGGTACCCGCGAATCTGATTTGTAAATGTTAGCAGTTCATTCGCGAATTTGTGGATCGCGTCTGTATTATGTGGATTGTGAATAAAGAGTGACAGTTCGCGGCAAGAATTTTTCAATTCGCGGAAAATTTTTGCAATTGTAAATATTTCTTTTGAAATCAAATTAGACTCAGTTTTTTTTTAGGTAAAATCAATTAAATATCAAGTTTTTGTGATAGAAGCAATAGAAATTTTCGATTCATAAATACATTGAAATTGATTTGTTCGCGATTCGCCTATTCGCAGTTCGCTCTCATGTGAACAGTCCTTAAAGGCCTTTTCTCGTTTTCAGTCATTTCTCGTGGTTCAGTTGCTCATGCTTTCGCAGAATGTGACAACGTAAGGCTTTTCTCCTCTTTTAAGTGCAAACAGGTGGAGTTGTCGAAGTTTATGTGTCTGTAGTGACTGCTTAAGTACACCTACGGGCTTCAAAGTTAATGCTCTTTAAATTCGGTCGAAAAATTGAGTACTCTATGCCTTGTTTGGGTTCTGGACCATACTGGAATCAAGGGAAACGAGATCTCCGACAATCCTGCTCATCAATGTTCAGAGAAAATTGAGTATATGTTGTGTCTGCCGACAACCATAGTAGGTGTCTTCATTGATGACTCGGTTTCATGCCAAACTATTTCGACCCAATGTTTCTCTAATTTTTTTATGTAAAGAACACTTAATTTATCACCACCACAACTGCCGAATGATGCACACTTTTGATGTGCGTAGATGGAAGACACCCAATCCCTTCATCAGTCTTCGATCTATGCTTTTCTAAGGTATTAAGGGAGTGTCAGGTAAAACAGAATGTTCAGAGCTGCGCAGGAAGTAGTTCAGATTTTTAAAACTATGGAATTAAAAAATGACAGTTGGGAAACCTTAAAAGAGCAGCAACAAACTTTGCCCAAACCACTAACAAATAAAGACCTGCAATTGTAAGTTATTGTTGTATTTTCATTAAAACCACTCAACAACTAAATATTCACAACATGTCATAATGTTAAAAAAAAAAACAGATATATCATTTCCCCGTAAATGACTCGTTCTAACCTAACTTTTTGAATATTAATCACCACACTAATTCCATTGTATGGTCAAAGTCTACGACAACTTGTCGAACGCATTAATGAAAAAATTTATTGCTACAAAAACATACACTCGTGACCTTATTCCAATGTGTTGATCATTGATTGGCAGATACTCAAAACATCTATTTACTGTCAATTTTCCAAAGTTTGCCAAAAAGACGTCGTCATTCGCTTTAAAATAAAAAAGTTCACAAACTATTTATATCAGAAGCATGACGTATATCCGTTTCTGTTTTCGTCAGCTTTTTTGTTTTTTTTTTTTTAAGGAAAACGTAAAACGTCGTAACTGACAAATGCCAATATGGATGTTAATGATCTTTCTATGTCTAACGTCAGTCTAGGTTCACTTATAACAGGTGGCGCAAAAGTAATCTTCCTATCAGAAAATGCTATAAATTTTGCGATTGGCCCCTAATGTCAGTTCTGTTTTGACATTTGTGTAGTAAACACATGCGAAATACACGCTAATAAACAATGTTACGCTACACTGCTCCAGAACGCGGAATATTGGTGACTATTTATTTGAGCAATAATCGGTCGGTGACTTTGGCACAACGTGAATTTCGTCGCAGATTTCCTAGCCGTCCAACGCCTACTGGTGAAACACTGCGACGTTTAGCCGCTCGCCTCGAAGAGACTGGCACAACACGAGATGCTGCCAGGCAGACCCCGGAGTAGCCGTTCTGCAGAGAATATTGCTGCTGTAGCCGAAGATGTCATGGAAGCGCCAAAAATAATCATGAGTGATGAGGCCCATTTCCATCTTAGCGGGTACGTAAATAAGCAAAATTTACGCTTCTGGGGCACTGAAAATCCGCGTGTAACCCACGAAGAGCTATTTTTGCCGCAACTTGATGAATTGGGATTGGAAAACATGTGGTTCCAACAGGACGGTGCAACGGCACACACTGCACGTGCCACAACCGATATGCTGAAGGATGCATTTCCCGGTCGCCTAATCTCCCGTTTTGGCGATTTGCACTGACCAGCAAGATCGCCTGATTTGACCGCTCCAGACTTCTTTTTGTGGGGCTTTTTGAAGTCGTGGGTTTATGTCAACAAGCCTCAGACTCTTGCAGCTCTTAAAGACAATATCCGTCAAGAATGTGAGGACATATCGCCTGAAGTTTTGGCCAAAGTGATGGAAAATGCCATAAAAAGGGCTCAAATGACAATCAACCGTGGCGGCGGCCATTTACATGACATCATAGTCTCGACTTGATGCAAGAAAAATCAAAGTTTTTAATTTTTTTTTAAATTACATCCAAAAAAACATCGGAAGGTTATTTTTGCGCCACCTTGTATCATGAATTGAAATTATTTAAAATTAAATAAAACATTTTTTTTATTGAATCAAATGGTCAAATTCAAAAGCCAGAATTTAATCACAAATGCTCTTTTAGCTATATATATATTTTAAACCATTTAAGCTATCTTATCAAAACATCCAAGTGAGTTTCTATTAAAGCAATTAAAGCCATTTGTAAACAAAGACGTAACGCTAGGAAGAATTTAGATTAAAATCAGCGGATTAGGAGACTACGCGACAAATTGTTGGATTTACATAATAAGTGCAGGAGGTATTTATGAGGTTGATTGGGAGACGTGTGTACATCTTTTGGTGTCTAATAAATGTTATCAACCGCGAGAAACCAAAAAACCCAGTGATATACAGTGGCGAGCAAAATAATAGCAGTGCCACTTTGTAAGAAACATTTTCCTTAATATTTTCATAATCTATATTTTGTTTTTGGCTTCTACTATAATATTTTGCTCATCAACAACAAACTCGGTTATGTGATGTCATATTGTAACGGTAAACCCTTAATGTTGCTATTAAATGCCCATCCGTAGTGCATCTTTCACTTTTTGATGAGAGCAAAAATAATAGCAGTGCATATTAGTTTTGTGTGAAAATATTTAGTTTTTCCTTTAATTTTTGATTTAAATTATTCAACAGTAAGTAAAAAGCATCTATTTTGTGTTTTTAGTCAATTTGTAGTAAAACTTATTAATTTTTTTTTATAAAAGTGGGTCGAAAAACACACTGCACATCAGAGAAGCGGGATTTCATTAATTCGCTAAGAAATAACGGAAAAACCTATAAGGAAATTGAAGAACTCTTGGAATGTTCCTCCAAAATGATAAGGAATGACATAAAATAAAGGGTGATAAATAAAAAAAAATAAAGCTGGTTTGGTTTTGGCAACACTGGTTTAGTACCTTGTGTCACTGTCAAACAGCTTCAGTTTGGTTTACAATTTAACCATGGATCGTCTTACAAATGAACAACGCTTGCAAATTATTGAATTTTACTATCAAAATTCGTGCTCGGTTCGAAATGTTCATCGCGCGCTGCTTCCATTTTATGATCGGCATTCTCGACCTTCTGAGCAGTCTATTCGGAAGATTGTGACCAAATTTCGCACCAAATTTACTTTGTTGGACATTAAACCACCAACACGTTTACGTACTGTGCGTATTGAAGAAAATATTGCGGCCGTATCAGCTAGTGTGACAGAAGACCGCGAAATGTCGATTCGGCCCCGTTCCCAGCAGTTAGGCCTTTGTTACAGCACTACGTGGAAAATTTTGCGGAAGGATTTGGGCGTAAAGCCTTTTAAGATACAGCTGGTGCAAGAACTAAAGCCAGCCGACCTACCACAACGCCGAATTTTTGGTGAATGGGCTCTTGGAAAGCTGGCCGAGGATCCGCTTTTTTATCGAAAAATTGTGTTCAGCGATGAGGCTCATTTTTGGTTGAATGGGTACGTAAATAAGCAAAATTGCCGCATTTGGAGTGAAGATCAGCCAGAAGCATTGCAACAGCTACCAATGCATCCCGAAAAAGCCACTGTTTGGTGCGGTTTATGGGCCGGCGGCATTATTGGGCCATATTTCTTCAAAGATGATGCGAATCGCAGCGTTACTGTCAATGGTGAACGCTACCGAGCGATGATAACAAACTTTTTTTTGCCCGAAATGGAAGTTCTTGACTTGCATGATATGTGGTTTCAACAAGACGGTGCCACATGCCACACAGCACGCGAAACAATGGCGCAATTGCGAGGCGAGTTTGGTGAACAGTTAATTTCACGTTTCGGGCCGGTCAATTGGCCGCCTAGATCGTGCGATTTGACACCATTAGATTATTTTTTGTGGGGGTATGCCAAGGCTAATGTGTATAGGGACAAGCCCGCTTCGATTGACGCACTGGAAGCCAACATCCATGCATTCATTCGTGAGATACCGGCCGATATGTGTGAAAGAGTATGCCAAAATTGGACTCAGCGGATGGGCTACCTGAGACGCAGCCGCGGTCAACATTTGCATGAAATTATCTTTAAACATTAAATTGCAAGGTTCAAACTATCGATTCAAATAAATATTTCATTCATTTTTTCGAATTTTTTGTGTTTTTTTTTTTAAATAAGTTCTAAACCTCTTAAAAAATCACCCTTTACTTAACGTAACTTTTTTAAAATAAATCCAACGTCGTTTTATCGCATCTGAATGTTCTGATGTTCTTCTGAATTCTCTCCTTTAAAAGATCAATTTTTTGACAGTATGTGTGTCATGTGGCATCTTATTGGAACAACACATCTTACAATGTGACATGACCGTAACTTGACGATTAAATCCACACCGCAACTAGGCCTGGAAACGCTAGGTCTCCGGCCATGAGGAAAAAGTTCTCCCCCGACTGCAGCCGTAGGTATCGAAACATCGTCTCGAGCTCCGATATAAATGAAGTCGATTGAGTGGCTTCGGCGGCATAGAGTGCGACCACGTACATCCCTCCAGCTTATAAAATGTCTGAATCGATATCTGTCTGTCTACCTAACTACCAACTGAATAGTCCATGCAAAAATACCAAAAAAACCCGAGAAATACTCTACTTTGCGCTCTAAAAATAGATTATAAACAAACATTTGAAATAAAAAGGAATTCGTCTTGCAAAATACGTGCCGCTGATTGCATCATACACCTAAAGTTTTCTGTTTGCACGGCCCCGCAGAGGTAGGTGTGCCCGTGTTTTGGTTTCATATCGAACTAATTTTGTATTACGCTTCTTTTCGATTCGAGTTTAACTTTTTCTTTATTTTACTGCACACACTTACGTTTAACTCTTTCGTGTATCTCGTGCAACAGTGCAAACTTACGTGTTACCTTCTACACTGGTTTATACAGCAATTATAGTTAGCAACTTACTCACTCGTTAACTATTTGTTTTAATGACAACGAAAGCGACAAAACGTCGCCGACGCAAACAGCACACATAGCAGGAAGGTGAGCAATAAACATATTTTTAAAAGCTAAAATAAAGGTTAAACGAACCACCTTACTTCCCTCAAGCCGTTGTCGATTTTTTGCATATCTGTCATGCTTGTGCTCCGCATCTTGCACCGCAAGCAACATTCTGAATAAGTAGACCAAGCGAGTGCACCAAGCTGATTGGTTCGATGTGAAGCGAGCCTCCGTGAATGACGTCACGTACTCATGTACATAATTTTCCCGAATGCGATATGTGACTGTCGGCATATGGAACAAACTAATCGATGCTATATATCACGTAGTCTTCGGCCGGGCCTCACACTTCTAATTCAACCATATCGATATGATTCATGTTTTCTGCATAAACGTGTTCGGTGTGGTTGGTGATGGCAATGGTAATGGTGACTTTCACCAGCAGAAGCAGACGTGTTGTGTTGTAAAAACAAAAAATAGTTTGCTCTCTTTCTTGTGTAAAGAGCACGAGAAGTTGAAGAGAGTGTGTTTTTTATTTTCGAAATCAACTTCGAAATTGCAGAAAACCGGCAGCAGCCAACACATGTCATTTCACCACAAAAAGTAAACAGGTGCATGTTGGCTGGAGTAGGTATGTCTCTATGTGTTATAAGTTTGACGAATGGGTATTGTGGTCCCATATGGTCTAGTGGCTAGGATATCTGGCTTTCACCCAGAAGGCCCGGGTTCGATTCCCGGTATGGGAAACTGTTTTTTTTTTTTTTTTTATTTCGACTGGAAGAGTTTTATTTGCCTACCTTGCTCATTTCATTAAACTACTACTTTATTGCTTCAGCTGCAAATATTGTGTTTTTTCAACTGCGCGAAAGTTGAATCTTGACCGAGATTTTTCTTTCTGTTTGCACATAGGTCGAGATTACCTACTTCATGTGACTGACTCACGCGGCAATGTGTGTGTTTTGGTGAAATAAATAAAAAATCTTATCATTCATTCGCATTTCGCCTAATAATGGATGACTTACGAGACCAGCATCAATGTTTGTGGGAATTAAAAGCGTAATGCCAGAAAATTAGGAACGGGTGTGGGTACGTGCCGCTTTTAATTTAGTGAGTCAAATGTTGATACCTACTTTTTTTCTTTTTTCAACAAAGTTGTGCTATTCGTTCCCGTGTATGAAGTGAATTTGGATAGTCACGTATCTATGTTCGGGTATTTCTGGTTATCAAGTAGCTCCTTTGAAGGAGCCAACATTTAGAGATCTAAGCGGCAAAAATAGGTTCAAACAAAGTGTTCGACTACGTTTAGGTGTTTTCACAGCTCGAACTTGACAATGGCTTTTTGTTTTTATAAACACAGCAACAGGGGCTAACGTTTTATATTTGTTTTGGAATTCCTTTAGTTTATAATAAAATGGAACCTACCCATTAGGCCAAGCCGGGCGGGTCAACTGCTACAACATATTTTATGTTTTGTACACCAACGCGTTTTAATTTTACGTAAAGGTCTCCTGAAAGGTGCCTACGCATCATGCAAGCACGTTACTTACGAGCTGAAGCACCTTTTAATACCGCCCATTGCCCGCGGTTACATCTTATCGCGCTTTGGTTTCATTTAGAATTTGTTACACAGTGTAAAAGTAATGACCATGAATTCGAGGCCATTGCTTTCGGACAAACGTTTTTATCTCGTCTTTGACGGTAGCCATACCTAAGTCTCAGTGGATATCAGGATATCAATGTTTCCGATATACCACGGGGACTTTTTAAATTCTTCTAAGCACTTTATTTTGATAAGTTTGTTAAATATTTGTGTTACTTGTTTTGGTACGGTGTCACGTTTTGTACAATGGTAAGGTGTCGAAGGACTTTGAAGTCCAAAGTGGAGTACGTCAGGGGTGTATACTGTCACCACTATTGTACTCGGTGGTTATCAGCGATGTATTACATGCAGCATTGACGAAAGACCACGATGGAAATCGTTGGACAATGACATCTTATCTTAAACACCTAGAGTGAGCTACTTACTTACTTTCCTACTTAGGTGGCGCTACAGTCCAGTTGCGCACTCCAAGTTGGTGGAGGTCCCCTTCCACTTGCGCGCGCCACCTTGGGCGAGGTCTTCCTCTACTGCGTTGTCCCTCCAGGTTGGATTCGAAGACTCTTCGGGCCGGAGCGTTGGTGTCCATTCGCTCTACATGTCCCAGCCATCTTAGACGACTTATCCGTATTTTTCTAACCAGGTCGATGTCGCTGTATAGCTCGTAGAGTTCGCTGTTAAATCTTCTTCTCCAAAGCCCGTCAACGCAAACGGGACCGAAAATCACTCGAAGAATTTTGCGTTCGAAACGACCAAGGAGATCTTCATCCGCCTTTGATAACGTCCATGCTTCTGCGCCATACAGCAGGACTGGGATGATGAGGGCCTTATATAGAGTCTCCTTGGTGTTTTTCGACAAAGTAACAGCGGTTGGCAAGTGTAATTCTTCGCTTGATTTCTGACGATATATCGTTGTCAGAGTTAATAGCGGAGCCGAGGTAGATAAAGTCCCAAACTACCTCAGAGTTATAGCTGTCTATCGTGACGTTCTGTCCGATTCGTCGATTTTGTGTGTCCCTTCTTGTTGACAGCATATATTTCGTTTTGCCCTCATCCACTTCTCAACCCATTTTTGCCGCCTCTGTACTGATACTTGCAAACGCACCAGTGACAGCTCGCTGTGTTCTGCCAATGATGTCGATGTCGTCGGCGTAAGCAAGTAGTTGCACAGACTTTTGGAAAACTGTGCCCCTGGTGTTGGCTTGCGAGTTTCGCACAATTCTCTCAAGTATGATGTTGAAGAAGTTGCATGACGGCGCATCGCCTTGTCTAAATCCTTCAATCTGACGAGTTTGTCAGGGATGCCAAAACTAGACATGGCTCTGTATAGCTCGTCTCTATAAATGTTGTCATATGCGGCCTTAAAATCTATAAAAAGATGGTGAGTATCGATCTGGACTTCTTGGGTTTTTTCTGGGATCTGCCGAAGTGTGAAAATCTGGTCAGTTGTGGACTTACTGGGCCTAAAACCGCACTGTTAGGGTCCAATCAGTTCGTTGACGAATGGTTTCAGGCGTTCACACAGCATGGCAGACAGGATCTTGTATGCGATGTTGAGGAGACTTATACCTCTATAGTTGGCGCAGTTAAGAGGGTCTCCTTTCTTGTGGATCGGGCAAACAATGCTGAGGTTCCATTCATCAGGCATACTTTCCTCTGACCAAATCTTGGAGACGAGCTGGTGTATGCTCTCTACGAAATCATCTCCCGCTGCCTTGAAAAGTTCGGCAGTTAAGCCGTCCGGCCCGGCAGCCTTGTTGGATTTCAGTTTGGATATTGCTATCCTCACTTCATTTTGGTCAGGTGGGCGGGAGTCTCGGCTTTCATCACCCATGTTGAATGGTTCATTCTGCCTGACAGCGGAATTTGTGTCGTCATCGCCGTTTAACAGTCTGCAGAAATGATTTTTTAGAGTGAGCTACTTACACATCGGATAATGGACCTTCACATGATGGCCCACAATCTAGAAGCTGAGGCAAACAAGGTGGGGGTCAACATAAACACAGCCAAAGCCAAAATCAAAGCCCCAAGTACTTCTATCACAGGCGCTCAACTTAAGTGTAGAATTGTGGTCTCGGCTAACTGCGGTTGCACCGAACTGAATGTGTGCCGCAGAATCGGAAAATTATCGAAAATCTGTAGAAGCAATGTTATCAGCTTAAAAACCAAGCTGCGACTGTTTCGGTGCTGCTTTATGGGTGTAGTACCTAGAAGGTGGACACCACTAACACCCGCAAGTTGCTAGTCTTCGTAAATAAATATTTAAGAATCATCCTGGCGACTTTTTGGGCGAACCGTATCTCCAACGAACAGCTTTATCAGAGAACGGGCCATGAACCTATAAACATTACTATACGGAGCAAAAAGTGCCAGTGATTTAGACACATCCTACGACACGAAGACAATTCTATTGCGAAGTACGCCATGCACTGGAATCCGCTCACCCATTTTTGCAGAACAGCGGGAACGGGAAGCCCAAGCCTAGGGCTCCCTCCAATTCATTCGAGCTCGATTCCTCTTCGATTCCACGTTTGCCCAGGGCCCCTACAGGCTGAAACGCGTTGCAGAACTCCGAACAAGATGGCGCGCAGGCGTTGTTGACGCCCTATGCCCCAAAGTAAAACCTCAGTACAGAAGCAGCTTGTTCTGTAAGCTAAGTTTGACAAATCTACCAAGCAGCCAACTCAAAAATGCTGTTCACAGTCCGTTGGAGCCTATTGGTTGCCGATTCAATCGAATTACTCGCGGCCAATATAAATATAGTTTCAAAAATTGTCGAACACGGAAAGCTTCGTTGTGGAACTTGTTCCACGATTTCTTTGAATTCTCAGTATTCTAGTGTACTAGTGCTGAACAAGAAAGAGTAGTATCTAGAATCTCCGTCGTCGAACAAAAACTGTGAGAAAAACAAAACTTGGTGGTTTCGGATTTTCAATTTTTGAGAATTTTTATTTTAGGGTTTTGAACAACTCCACTGCTGTTAGGTTATTTAACTCTATAGTGCCATTAAATGCCGTAGAAGAAAATGGCGGCTACAGCAAATGCCCAAAAGCTAAACATAATCCTTAAATAGGTACAACTGATGAGACAAGTAGTTTCTTTTAAGTGATACATCAAAAAATAATCAAACCGCTACTCACTATAATTGACTTTGCTTTTAGCATCGATTTCAGATTTTAAAGTGAGTCATGTCATTCAGCAATGCAATCGGCCTTATAGTTCCCTTCCATCATATATTTTGCGAAGACGAAACAAAGAGGCGTAACTCGCCCACAAATTTAATACAATGTGAATATATATCCTACGTAAATTGGCAAACACCCAATTTAACGTGGGCAGACATTTTTGTTTAACAAACATCCAGAAATACGCAATTCGAACGACAACGACGGATGTACACGTCGGTCTTTGGGTAGATCACAAGTAAACTGATTTCTTTATACTTTAAGTTGAATTGCTAATGGATTGCCTGCACAGATATACGACGGGTGATTCGAAATACATATAAAAATTAAAAAATAAATCTGTGTTAATATTCGTATCTTAAAGAAACTCTTTGCAGGTACAGAGATCAAAGGAAACATTTTAATTTGCTGCGAAAATTCTTCTCCTTAAATCACCTGGTTTCTCGTAAAACCTACCACATGCCGCAGAATATCTGTAGATCAAAGCGACATGGTGTTTATCATTTGTAGGGACATAAACTTTAATTTAAGAGGCAACTCAAGAGCAGTTCATAACTGCTCGATGCTATGGTGATCATGCAATGTTTGTCCTTCTAATTTTGATATACTCTTCTCTAAACTTATTTGTGGACTAAGCCTGTCAATTCTCCTGAAACCATCTGCGGGAAATAAACACTGAAAATTATTCTTAAGTAGAGACATAAATAAGGGCGGGACTTAATATATACCAGTATACGAATAACTTTGTAATAGGAAAACGCGGCTACTTTGATTCGGCGCAACAAATGGGTTCAAAACTTCAGAATTGAGGGACAAAATACAGGGTGTCCGCCGGGAAGGTATACTACTTTGTTTTGCCGCCATTTTGGTCAACATTAGTCTTGACAGTTCAACATTTACATTTTATCAAAGTCAATCATCGATTACTGTGACTATGAGAAAGTTACGTTTAATTTTAGGGAGAAACAACGTGCCAACAAAACGCACTATTTATCGTGTAGTGAATGATTTCGAAGAAAGAGGGTCTGTAGGTGATAGGCCCAAGCATGGACTACAACGTACTGCAAGATGGCTGAAAACATTACTGCTGCTCAAGGAAGTGTTCAAAACAATCCATCAACCTCAATTCGACGCCGTGCTCAGGAGCTTGGTCTTCAAAGAACATCTTTAGGTGACAATTTTGCCCAAGGATTTGCATTTGTTAAGATTCAGTTGACACAAGAGCTTCTTCCACAAGACCATTTACGCCGCCGTACATATGCCATAGGATGTTACAGCTAGCCCATGACAACCCCGATTTTCAGGAAAAAATCATAATGTGTGACGAGGCACATTTTTATTTCATGGATATGTGAATAAACAGAATAGTCGGTTCTGGGCAATGGAAAACCCTCAAATTATTCATCAGTCACCTTTGCATCCATTAAAAGTTACAGTCTGGTGTGGAATTTGGTCAGGAGGAATCATTGGACCTTAATTCTTTGAAAGTGAAAACGGCGTAACGGTAACTGTCAATGGAGAGCGATGTCGTGATATGAGTGAACAATTTTTAACGCCACAACTTCATGCTTTGGGCATGACTAACATGTGGTATCAACAAGACGGTGCCACATCGCAATCAGCCAGGATTACAATGGAATTACTGCGAGAAAGGGTGATGTTCATTGGCCCCATGGTCGCCTGATTTGACTGCTCCGGACTTCTTTTTGTGGGGATATCTGAAAAGCTAGGTTTATGCAAACAAACCAGAAACGCTTGAGCAACTCAAACAAAATATTGTGATGAAATTAATGAAATACCGTGTGAAATGTGTGAGAATGTAATGAAAAATGTGCTCAAAAAGGCTCGCATTTGTGAGATTTACCTGATGTTATATTCCATACATAATTGCCGACATTAAATAAAACATTTATCAGCATAAGATCCATTCTCTTTCATTTAATCAAAAATTATAAACAAACAAAGTAACGGGTGATCCAAGTAGAGATACTTTTTTCAACAGTCTTTTTTGACAGATCAGGTGTGAGTCGTGTCATGCTGTCATGTTATTTTTGTTTAGTATTGTTTGGCATTTCATAATGGAAAGACTTACGCGTGAACAACGTTTACAAATTGTTTAACTTTATTATGAAAACTCACGTTCTGTTAGGAATGTGTTTCGTGCACTTCGCTCAACTTATGGTCAACATAATCGGCCTACTGAGCGTACTATTCGCAACACCATCACCCATTTTGAGACCCAGCATTCATTATTGGATAATATTCGACCGAATAGACCACGTCCAGCACGCTGTGAAGAAAATATAGCGGCCGTAGCTGAGAGTGTACACGAAGACCGTAGAGAGTCGATTCGGCGCCGTTCGCAGCAACTCGGACTGACGTATGGACGACTTGGCGCATTTTACGTCAAGATCTTGTGCAACAACTGAAGCCGCTCGACCTTCCCAAGCGACATCGCTTCGCTCTATGGGCTCTTGAAAAGTTCCAAGAAGATCCGACGTTTTCGAGGCAAATTTTGTTTAGCGATGAGGCCCATTTCTGGCTCAATTGGTATGTAAACAAACAAAATTGCCGCATTTGGGACGAAGAGCAACCTGAAGAGATTGAAACAACGGTTTGGTGTGGTTTGTGGGCCGGTGGAATCATCGGTCCATATTTCTTTAAAAATTATGCCGGTGCGAACGTAACCGTCAATGGCGACCGTTATCGTGCCATGATAACCGACTATTTGATGCCTGAAATTGAAGCTCGCCACTTCCCACACATCGCATCAATCAATGGACTTATTGAGAGAACATTTCGGTGAGCACATAATTTCCCGTTTTGGGCCAGTCGATTGGCCACCAAGATCGTGTGATATCACACCGTTAGACTTTTTCCTGTGGGGATATGTAAAGTCAAAAGCTTATGCCGACAAACCCGCTTCGATTCAGGCCTTGGAGGAAAACATCACGCGTGTCATTCGCCAGTTACCAGTCGAAATGCTCGAAGGAGTGATCGAAAATTGGACTCAACGGATGGACCATCTGCGACGTAGCAAAGGCCAACATTTGATAGACATAATCTTCAAAAAATAAATGCCAAAGAATTTTCTTCCAAATGTTAATAAACATTCTCCATTAAATTTGAATTTTCTGTGTTTTTTTCTTTAAAAAAGTAGGGAACCTCGAAATGGATCACCCTTTAGTATACCTTCCCGTCGGACACCCTGTACATACTATTCAGAACCGTTTTCCTGCCAGTTCTGCCTTACGGCTCGGAGCGCTTGTTAAGAAGAAACGTCTGCGACGTCGACTTCATTGCTCGGTACAGCCAAGATTACCGAACTTCCGTTTAAAAGACCAATCCACCGCGAACGCCAGCCGCTTAGTCTGCAAAATTGAAAGCGACGTGTGGACCATCAACTCTCCTCTTCTGCGATTTTTATTCAGCTCGTGCAAGCTCATGTTATTGTTATTTTGCTTGTTTGATCTCCCCTTTTACGAAACTGATGATCTCCAGGCGTGTCAACCCGCAGACACGCACTCAAACTTTAAGTTACACTTAAATAAAAATACGATTCCGTTCGATTTAACAAAAGACCGTAAATGACATTTATAGTTCGGCGGAAAATAGAAAGAAGTCAATGTGATGGAAGTGACGGCCATCTTGTTATGGTAAGTGTTGCCGTGGAATGTGGACTGTGGAAATGAAATTGTTCAGCGAGAGTTTGCTTCACATTACTCACTGCCGGTATATTCGTTTCCATCTCATCCCTGAGCTTTGGCGGGAAAATGGTCCTTCGGCAATTCAGTGTTGTTTTATTATTATGTTTTCCCTTTCTTTAGGAGCATTTAATGGGAGTTGTGAATGCAGCATGTTGCATCGATATTGTAAAAAAAAATTCCTCCAATCCAAGGATGAATCAAATGTTTTTTGTTATCTTTAAGCCCCGAAGGTTTTTAGCAGTGTCAATATCTGTAAATAAAGACTCCTGCCGTACAGCATAATGGTTAAGAATAAAAATTTACAAAATAAACCCGCAATTTTGAGAGTGAATTCCACATATTCAAACCTTCACTATTAGCGCTTGAGATTTTTCGCTTTTAACAAGAAACTGACCGTTAAAAAAGTTCGCTATTTTTGACGTCTTTGAAAAACAAATAATTATGTCGCTGCACCTTCAACAAATGTCATCGAAATTCTTCATTCAATTATGGATTGATGTGTGTCTATTTCTAAATTGCTTACGTTGCGATTTAAGAACATGTTGCTTTCCAACCTCCACATGCCAACCGTCCGACCATGTTCATCGCATCACTGATCATTCCTAGAAACAAAATTCGGTACACGTTATTGTACCAAATTTATTCTAGGAATTTTCAATAGTCCGTCTCGCGTCGTAAAAGTCGTCTATCTTTCTCCGTATTCAAGGTACCTACTAAATGTAGCCTGTCCCATCGGGTCCAGAGCATCACGTCCATGGGATTCGTGCATAACAAATCGAACTATCAACTTAAAACTTAAGCTCGTTTCGATTTCAATTACAAATGATTTTGCCCAGGCAGCAAGAATGATGACACCTGCACTTGAAGTGAGTTCGCTCAAGGCTTACAACAGTGATCGTTTGCTAAACGCCACCCAATTATCATCGTAATGTGACACAATTACCGAGTGAACTGTAATATAACTAATTGCGACACATCAACGTCCGTCGACATGTCCCACTCCCGTCGGCCCAGTCGCAATAACGCGACAACTGTCAATGGAAATTTGTTTAATTAGCGTAGCGTGGCGTTACACCGCGAGTGATATCGCCTTACAAATGTTATTATACCTACACTCTCAGTCTCAATCTCAATCTCAATCTCAGCTAAGACTAACAATAAGAACAAGAACCTTACTCTCAGTCGGAAATCTAATAATTATAATAATTGTTTCCACCGCAAACTACATGCGGTGGTGAAGAGCTATAAACAGAACGATGAGAGCGCTTTTGCGTTGCTTGCGATGGTGACAGTGTGTGTGTGTGCTGTAGCTGAGCTAATCGACCTTCAAATGACATTCGAAGGAAAAATTAAATACCCAGCAGCCAGCAGCAAAGAACGCGACTGTACTGTGAGAGCATAGAAGCGAGAAGGCTCGTCCATGCGTTCATTCATGTGACTCAATTGAAATGCGAATAGAATTCCAATTAATTGAATCTCTTTTCCGCACCATCCCCAATCCCCATCCTTGGGGGCTTGTTTTTTTATTATTTAGACCCGTGACTAGCTTTACCGCGATCGGACACACCTCCCACCACCACATGTGATTCGTGCCACACCGCCAAACCACCCTAGCGAACACTTGTCATCATCATCTTACATTTTGCCAACCGAACATTGCATCATTTAAATCCGAGATATTTTTGGCTCTATGCAAACATATCCGTTTATTTTATTTTTTTCCTATTCTATAGATACATTTTTTTTTTTTTCTTTATTTGTTCCTTAAATTTTATTGGTTTTTCTTTTGCAAATAAATTTTTTTATGCGACGTTTCTCCGGAAAAAAATGATCTTATTTCGAAGTAAGTTTGATTTGCCACGAGTCTGTGGACAAGTAATAAGTAGGTACTTTCGGTCGGTCGGCGGTACAAACATTTCAGGGAAATTTTATTGTTTCATCATAAATGAAAGGTTATCTTGGGATGACTACATAGTAGGTATACTTACGTGCGTATGCATATATGAGCAGTTAAATCAGACGATGGGTATTTCACTGGAGTTTGCATTATTTAATTGGGTAAATAACTTTGAAATGTGGTATCTGATTGTGACTGACTACTATTGATAGGTCATTGACAAGCCGCAAGTGTTTTCTGTCTACGTCTAGTGTTGATTTGTGAATGCCTCGTGAGTAAAGAGTAAAGTAATGCGGACAAAGTCCACATAAGTTTCTCAGTGGTTCTTTTTTAACTTTGCGTAAAATTTCTATTTTTACTATGTTTGTTGTTTTAAAAATATTTAAATACATACGTACGCCTCCGGTTTTTGCGAACACGGTTTTTATTTTCGTTTATTTTTCATCCTTAAGTCTTTAAATAAAAGAGAAATGTTTTTAAAATATTTTTTTTTTAATAAAAGCTTTTAAATCACAAACACAAACAAACGACATGTTCTCTAAAAATTTTTCGTTAGTAAAATATAAATATATAGAATACTTAATACTAATGAAATGATTATTTTTCTATACCATCTCCCTGGGTACATTCGGCCGTACTAATAATCAAATTTAGTCTGGCAGTTAACTTAAAGTCTGTACACTTTCTTAAGACCCTGTAAAAAATAAACAAATTTAGTTGTCGGTTAATCGTTAACTGTGGGGTTAAATGTTAATGGTCAGAAAGCCATGTTTATATCTAACATTAACTTTAATTTTCATTCTGTCATAATTCATTCTGCAACGGAATGTTGCCGTGCAGTCATTTATTTTTGTATCAAATAAACGTATAGTAATATATTTTGGAGTAAATAGTGTTAGTAATAGGCTTTATCAAATAAAAGCGCATATGAAAAATACAAAGCATGACGAAACAGTCCAATTAGCGCAGGAAAAGGATACAAATTGTGAATTTTCGCAACAATTCCAAACAGTTTCCTTTTGTACAAATTGGTGTTTAACTGAACGTAATCGAAGTATTTCGAAGTGTGTACATTTTCCGTTCCGAATGGGTTCCAGATTTTTCAAGATATTTCTTTACATACTTAATGCGATCAGAACTTCTGGTAGGCCTTCCGCATATGTTGCAACATTTGTTTTCTACACAAAACCAAGCACAGTGGCATGTATATTTCGAAAAAATTAAAAGCACTAAAAGGTATGAACAACATTTTTTCACTTAAAGTACGATGGCAACACAAGTCACATTATACCGATATGATTACAAATCTAATTCACCTGGGTATGAAACGCTTTATTCCTAACAGGATAAAGTGTATCAGGCCTAAGGAAAACGCGTGGTGTGACTTGAGCTGTAAAGAAGGTACCAGGGCTAAAGAGGTAAGTTTTCGGTCATTTAAGCCCAACCCAACTAAGGAAAACCGAAAAAAGTTCAAACGAGCCAGAAATGACTGCAATGCCCACATTAATCCTGTCAAATTCTCCTACGACCAAAAGTTGAGGCAGGAAATACTACAAAGTCCCTCCGGTAGTAAAAACTTTTAGTCGTTTGTTAAGAATATTGAAAATTCGGCCTCAACATCTATCCCGACACTCGTTTGCAATGACACCCCAGCTGTCAGCTCTTCGGATAAAGCCAATCTGCTCGCTGCTCATTTTGCAGCTAGCTCAACGCTGCCAGATTGTACTTTGTCTCCCCCTGTACTCGAGCGCGTAGAATCTTCTATGGGACCGATCCATTTTCGCACTCGTACAGTGGCAAGAGTTCTTCGAGATCTCAACATACATAAATCCGCTGGTCCAGATGGTATTTCCCCTATCGTTCTGAAGAGGTGTTCTTCCACGCGTAAGCTTTTCTATCTGTCCTATTCTTCAGGGCTCTTTCCGAGAAAATGGAAAACAGCATTTGTACAGCCCGTCCCCAAAAAAGGCGAATCTTCCTCTCCCTCCTCTTACCGACCAATTGCACTAACGTCCCTTCTTTCCAAGGTCATGGCAACGCTGATAAATCGTCAGCTTATGAAATATCTCGAATCCCGAAAACTTCTTAATGACTGCCGGTCAGTACGGTTTTCGCAGCAACAGATCCACTGGTGATTTGATGATATATCTAACCGAAAAGTGGAACCAATCTATTCACCATGGTGGTGGAGGCAAGGTCGTTGCGCTTGATATTTCAAAGGATTTGACAGAGTTTGGCATCAAGCTCGCTTGTCGAAAATGCGTGCATTTGGGTTCGATGCTACCCTTCTTCAATGGATTAGAAATTACCTTTCGGAAAGTTCAATACAAGTTGTTTTGGACGATTTCAAGTCTGCAACTTACCACATAAATGCTGGTGTCCCTCAAGGCTCTGTTTTGTCTCCGACTCTCTTTCTCATTTTTATCAATGACCTCCTGTCTGCCACTTCTAATCCAATCCATTCCTTTGCTGATGACAGTACCCTCAGCTTTACATATTCGTTTCCTGGGCAACGCCCCTCATTTTCGGGCGTTAAACTGGAACGGCAACGTATGTTAAGCTCATTGAATTCCGATCTTGACAGCATACTTAAATGGGGTTAAACCAACAGAGTGGAATTTAATGCTTCCAAAACGTAATGCTGTCTGCTGTCATTGAAGCGAACCCCTAATTCTCTGCCATTATCCATGAATGGCACTTGCATCGCTGAAACCGAACGACTTTCCATTCTCGGTATGTGTGTTAATGGAATGACCTTATATTCGACGTCGCCAAGAACGCTGCGAAATGTCTAGGCTTCCTTAAGCGATACAAAAAATATTTCACCCCTTCTGATCTGGCAACAATCTACAAGGCGTTCATTCGCCCAAAACTTGAGTACAACGCTCATATCTGGTCTGGTGCACCAATGACATATTTGGAGCTACTTAATAGGATTCAAAAACGTGCGGTAAAATTTATTGGCGATCGAGACATCACGAAATCATTTGACTCTCTTAGTCATCGTCGTGATGTCTCCTGTCTGTCATTGTTTTATCGGTACTTCCACCACAAGTGCTCAAATGAAATAGCCAGTTGCATTCCACCCCTACAGCAATTCAACCGCAATACTCGCCATGCTCGGAATGCACATCAGTTTACCCTCAAGCCTGTAGTCGGACGTACAGTGAAATACAAGGATTCGTTTCTTAACCGTACAATACTAATGTGGAATGCTCTACGCATTATAGTTTACAGACATTTAAAACCAACGTGCATCGGTATCTCCTTTTTTCTAATCCTTCACTTCCCTAATGCCCGCAATATGTTACTTCATTATAAGGGCGTCCAAAATCCCTTTAGTGCGCGTACAATAGAAAAAAAAATGTACCGAACTGAAATCCTGACACACAGAACCAATTTGTTGCTTCATTTGTTTCTACACCTATGCCGAGCACCAAATTTTTTATTTTGATGTGTGTATGGCACTGCTCCTATACATTCGGGAAATTGTGGAATTCTGTACAATTGTGTTTTGGCTGATTTTGTTCGCCAAAGCTATGACAAATTTTTTCACACAATTACTTACGGATTGTTGTGAAATATTGTGTAAATCGCCTTTTTATTAGTAAATTTTGTATGCTTACCAACATCGTTTTGATAATATCCTTTCCCCAAGTATCGCATTGCAACGAATACTATGGTTTCCACCGAAAGATTTCCACAATACAGCGGACTGTCGGTTTGTTAAATCTATTAATAATTTTAAACTGTTTACCGATTACTATACACCAAAAACAATAAACAAACCTATAGTGCCCAAAGAACTCCTAATCGTCATATTTAAAAAATGGGTCAATTGGTTTTTTATTATTTTTCCCTTTTCGAGAGGTTGCCGATTCGTCAACTAGCATCAGATCCATAATAATATCTTCGTCCCGCTAAATTACTTAGTTTCTTCACCTCATTTTCAAAGTACTTTTGTTTGAAAACAATTTCAGATATTTTGACAAATAGATTTGACAGCAAATGTAATAGATTCGAAAAAAAAGTCCTCGCACTAGTAAAGGTGGAGGTCAAATTATTTATTGGTACCATTTCAAATATGCTGTACATTTTAATTTAAACTGGCAGTCAACTAATAGTCGACATTAGTGTTTGATTATTAGATAGACTTATACTATTTGACACATTTCGTTTGCTACACCCTTAAGGTTTTTTTTATTAGAATTTTGTAACAAATTTTGTTTGTTTATTCGAAAAATTTCTAAAGAAAAAATTAATTAATAACAAAGTATACAGACAATCCTTTTTAGAAAGAAATGTTTTTGACACGCCCACTCTACAGTGCCTATCAAAAGTCGAAGCAGTTACTTTAGTTGAACTGAAAAAACGGTTTATCATTCTATTTTCGACGGTGTTAGGATCAGGAATGAAGGATCACAACTGGTTCACGGTTCGACTTCAATCTTCTTCTCTCCATTTAACTACGAGATTATAATCAGGATTACAGGGATCATAACCCTCCCACTTTACTGCATTCCTACTGGTGGGCCTGTGGGTTTCGTCGGTTCGACCTCAAAAAATATACGCAGTCCTCCCGATTTTGAATCACTTCATCACTTCATTGAGGCCAATCAAATGCTGGTATTTTTGCATTTGTGTGATCCAGGAGGTTTTAGGCCTGCCTCTTTTACGCAATTGTAAGGGAACGTTGATTGCCATTTTGAAGGGGTTCGTAGGATCCCTCCTTTGAACATGACAATACTAGATGAGTTCGACTTCAAAAAGTTTATGAATTATGAATGAACAAATTATTCATTACTGTGGCCAATCAAAAGTTGTTAGGGTTAGAAATCTGCATATTTTTTTTTCGATCACGTACATGTTGCTTCGATAAAGGGGTAACATGGGTTTATTCGGGAAAAAAGGTCTATTTTCAACAATTTTTTTCTTATATAAAAATAAAACATTTTATTTGAACTTTTTACTGTCGTAAAGATATACATTTGAAAAAGAATTTCTGAAATTTTCAAATGAAAATATTCAAAACTCCGCCATTGTGACGTCATTTCCGGTGACCCCTCGGGAAAAAGTGCATCCGCGTTGACAGTAGAACTCGTGACAGGATCATCAAAAGTGAAAAAAAAAATCGTGTTTTAGTTAAGACCGTAAACTAGAATTTGGACGAAGGAAAAAAAAGTGAAAATTGGACTTCTTTACAAAAAAAAAATTCTAATTTTGGTAAAATTTGCTAAACATTTTTTTTTTTAAATAGTTGAGTAGTTTTCGAGAACTTTTGACAACCGACTTTGAAAACACAGTTTCGAGGAAAACGCTATAAAGTTTGGATAACCCCAAATAAACCTCGTGATTCAATTGAGTGCGCACTTTCCCAAGGCTGTATCTCCGAAACTTTTAATCGGAATGACTTGAAAATTTAGGATAACATTCTCGAGATGTTGTAGAAATTAATAAGACAATAACAAATTCTATTTTTTGAAGCTGTGAAATACATGTAACCCCTTAAGTTTCTTTATCTGATCTTTCTTTGACGTTACCGGTGATCTTTAGTGATGTCAACCTGCAAATTCGTATGTACTCTTCCGGCTAGTATTTTATGCCCAAAACGCATGTGCAGAAGTTTTGGATGCGGTGAAGCGCGCAGTACTGCAAGCAAGACACACGAGCCGCACTTTTGTTTGACTTAAATGCCGTGATTCTGTCATACAATTACCTAAACGTCATTCTTTGGCCTTCAGCCGATGTCATTATGGTTACAAAATCAAAAGAGATTTTAAATAAACTTCAAAATTCAATGGTGCCAAACAGTTCAAAATTATATTATTTTTTTTTGTGTTGTGGTGGCATTGTCGATTGCAATGGATTTAGATATAGAGACAACTTTCTGTATTGCGACGCATGCTAAATTTACATGTGTTCCCTCTCATTTAAACGTGTGTGTTCTATTTCCACTGCATGGAAAATTCTGCAAGTTTTGGGCAGAATGCTTCTTTTTTTACTCACCGAACCTGACCCGTAGAGTATCTCGGCTTGAGCACGTTACTTCCACTTATCTAGACCAAGTGCATTTGCGATTGTGAAACTTAATGTCACCATTACCAACACTCAGCACCATAAATCAGAACTGTTGGGATCAGTTATGATAGTTAGAAGTTTTGAACCCATTTGTTTTGTCAAAACGAATTAGCAGCGGCTTTCAAGGATAATTCTTCATTCAATCTTCACTAAGGTGTTATATGCGAAGTTGATGGTAAACCCTTAATCACCTCGAAACTTGTACCTAGGTAAACTTCTTAATCACCTCGAAGGTACATGACAGTTACACGCAACTCAGTTGTATCAGTTTTTTCGGAGTCCGGAATTCGGTCATCGCCATGTAAAGCTAGCTCCTGACGATGATTGCTATCGTCTGTGGCTTTCATGTCGATGAAAAAATTGCGTGGCCTTTTCCAGGACAATTTGGTTGATTGTCCAAATTGGTTTGAGTGATCAGAATCCACACTGTGCATTGTAGAAGGCTTTAGAGCGTTCAAACAGTACTTAAGATAGGATCTGATATGCGATATGCCTCGATCGTTCTTGCAAGACATTGTATCGCCTTTCTGGTAGATGGAGCTTAAAAAGTTCCGCTGGCAGACGACCATTGGGCGTTTTCACCTTTCTAAAATCCGTACCGGACAATTCTAAAATGGAAGATGGAATGTCTTTTACATTGAATGGACGCGGGGTTTCTTCTTGCCCTACAAATATCTCTACATCATGCCAACTTAGAAGCTGCAATAAATACAGCTTGAACACCTCTATAACTCCCTGCGCTTCCGTGAATAGGTTGCCACCAGAATTTCGAAGAGCCTTCGTTGCGGTTCTTTCTCCTAAGATTTTCTTCTCCTCCCTTCTATAGTGTTGTGCTGCAGCGCTTGTACCTAAATGTAGGCACGTTCTGTCACAATTTTTATCATACCACGGACTTTTTTCCGGAAAATACTCAATCCGTGGAGGGTTTCCCTAAAAGAGTTCAGCGTTTTACATTATGGAAGAAACATTCTGGTACATTTTTATTTCTGTAGTTGCCCCATAGAGGGCACTAAACAATATTCCAAAACGCTGCACACTTTTCCGTTTCACTGGTTTCCTTTTAGGCATGAGGGGTTTACAACCTGTACACCGTGATTGTAAGGAATACTTTTGCATAAACTGGTTAGGAAGAGGGCTCGAAATCTTTTCTAAAACATCTGAATATTGCAATGCTGAATTGAGCTCTTTATGAAGCACGTTGCAGCCCATTATCGTCGTAGGCAATAATAGCTGGCAAACATGGTTTGACTTGCCCCAGTTCTGGCATCAGAATGGGACTGTGCAGGGTGGTCCTGGAATTCTTCGCATATTCTATTCCATTTAAGGCGGAATAACGTCCACAGTAGGTCGTTTAATCGTCTTCACCAAAACTCGCCAACGTTAACGAAACCAAATATCCATACTTTTTTCTCGAAAAGACCTAGGCCTTTATCTGCTTTGTAAGGAGTCGATTCATAGTTTCAGATTCATAGAGCAGGACAAGAAATATTAAGATTGAATATGGAGTCATCGTAGTTGTTCGGGCAAAGGCATAACCCCAAAGTTAGGTTATCAACCAAAAAAAAAAAAAGAAAGACGAAGTATCCTTACTACGTATTCTGTACTAAGTGTTTCGTATAAAGGTTTTTTGACATATGGAAAGGTACTGTACTTAACTCTGTGTCGTTGAGGCTTTCTGGTTAAAAATTGCATGCATTCCTAAAAGATAAAGGTACATGACCACCAAACTCGATTCAGCTGCCTTATTCATTCTTCCCACTTCAGAAGAGAAAATATTTTGTCACCAAAAAATCGCAACTGTACCTACTCGTGGCACCGTCTCTCTTAGAATTATATTTAAAAGAAACGTGTAAACATGGGCTAAGCTCTCCCAAATATTGACCCCCATTATCCGATCCAGTTAATTTTTATTTGAACCAATTTTATCTATACACACAGCTATCACCCTTGAACCACTTCAAACAAAGCTGCGTACATATGTATATACGATCTAGTCATTAATGGCGCATGCGGCATATGTATTTGCCAGTGACAAGTCTGACATCGACGCGTCTTGTGCTGGTTGAAAAGAAAACATATTTCGCTGCCAAAACGTGTTGGAATCGTGTAAAAAACTTTATTAAACAAATACTACATTGTGTAAAAAAAAAACAAACAAACTCTTTATGTATATTTGGTGTTAATTACCAAAACCCCGAAATAGATTTAGCCAATTATTTTAGCTCTCATATCTAACTGGTTGTCAAGCTTGTTAAAATGCACGTGATTACAATTACACCTGCTTATAGCAGCAACAGCCCTGTTTTGCGGCCTGACCTTTGCTATTTCCGTTCCCCCAAACTCGACTAAACGTTCTTTTTTTTTTTTGCCAAGAAATAATTGACTTGTTCTACAGATACATAGTTCTTACAATTAGATACGTAAACGTACAACACCGGGTAGTGTGGAATAAATTGAAAGAAATCAACAAATAACAGCTGCGCTCTACCGGCAGCAGTTGCTTATTTAAGGAAAGGCGCGGAATTGCTTGCTTATTCTATATACATTTGCCCACACACAAACATACATTTGCCATTTTTGTTTTTGGCACAGTTCGTCCTTGGTGGCAAGAAAACAATAATAAACGCACCAACACACCGGCGCTGATTTTGGTGGTCCCATGACCGACCAATCTAGTGGGTGTAGGTATTCATAATAATTATTTTGACCACAAAAATTGTCATATATACATTTTGTTTTTAAACAAAAAAAGACCGCGTGCAGTTTTTTAGCTCAAAAATTTTCCGCTATCAATTTATAATTAAAAGCAAATGAAAAATGTTGTTATATATATTTTTTTTTTTTTTTTTGGCAAAGCTATTTGGTAGCAAGCCAACCGTTGTCAAGTAATGACGTTCTTAATTTTCTGACACTTTATCAGAGATTTTGGCTTTTGTAGCGCAGCGCGTAGGTTTCTTTGAAAAGTACGCACACACCTTCTCATCGCTTGTTTTGGTAACGTAAAAACTATAATGCTCAGATAATAATTTAAATTGCAATGTGAACTCGCACGTTGGAATATTCGCAGTATCAGGCGGTACGTGATGGTGTCTGAGGTGCACACCCACTACGAAGAGCAGTTTTGTAAAGGCTTTTTTGTTGGAAATATTTGGATCGGAAGATATCATGCGAAGGCACTTCAATTTTGGAGTGCAAAACGTGAGAAAACTCCAATCGAGCCGAAGAATGCGACGACAGTCGCAGTCTAAGTAACACGTTCGTTGCTGTGGTACGTATAGTCTTGGTAGCCATGGTTTATAGGCATAGAATGAATTTGCAACAAAATGCGTAAGGGAAGTATTATTTTCCAAATCTTGGCAACAATACAATTTGTGCATTTTTTGCTTGTTATTGAGCGCAGACCAGTTTTAGTTTTGTTGTTGCAACGCTTTAACGATTAAGCCGGCTATGTTGTCGGGGAACTTGGTCTTGTTACGATAGAGCCACTTTTACATGACGTTTGTGCCTCTCTTCCAATTGCTTTTTATATATTTTTTTTTAAATTTTGGTGGCGCTAAAGATCGGGGTTAACCGGGCCTGAAACAATAAACCTCTTTAGCCAACTCGATCCTCAACGATCTGCTTTGTCCTTCAGAGGTTGATTCTTAAACTTTTAAGACTAAGGCATCAGTGTTTATCCGCTCCCTATGATCTAGGAGCCGGCTATGTTGTCGGGGAACTTGGTCTTGTTACGATAGAGCCACTTTTACATGACGTTTGTGCCTCTCTTCCAATTGCTTTTTATATATATTTTTTTAAATTTTGCTGGCGCTAAAGATCGGGGTTAACCGGGCCTGAAACAATAAACCTCTTTAGCCAACTCGATCCTCAACGATCTGCTTTGTCCTTCAGAGGTTGATTCTTAAACTTTTAAGACTAAGTCAGTGTTTATCCGCTCCCTATGATCTAGGAGCCGGCTATGTTGTCGGGGAACTTGGTCTTGTTACGATAAAGCCACTTTTACATGACGTTTGTGCCTCTCTTCCATTAGCTTTTTATATATTTTTTTTAAATTTTGCTGGCGCTAAAGATCGGGGTTAACCGGGCCTGAAACAATAAACCTCTTTAGCCAACTCGATCCTTAACGATCTGCTTTGTCCTTCAGAGGTTGATTCTTAAACTTTTAAGACTAAGGCATCAGTGTTTATCCGCTCCCTATGATCTAGGAGCCGGCTATGTTGTCGGGAACTTGGTCATGTTACGATTGAGCCACTTTTACATGACGTTTGTGCCTCTCTTCCAATTGCTTTTTGTATATTTTTTTTTTTAAATTTTGCTGGCGCTAAAGATCGGGGTTAACCGGGCCTGAAACAATAAACCTCTTTAGCCAACTCGATCCTTAACGATCTGCTTTGTCCTTCAGAGGTTGATTCTTAAACTTTTAAGACTAAGGCATCAGTGTTTATCCGCTCCCTATGATCTAGGAGCCGGCTATGTTGTCGGGGAACTTGGTCTTGTTACGATTGAGCCACTTTTACATGACGTTTGTGCCTCTCTTCCAATTGCTTTTTATATATTTTTTTTTAAATTTTGGTGGCGCTAAAGATCGGGGTTAACCGGGCCTGAAACAATAAACCTCTTTAGCCAACTCGATCCTCAACGATCTGCTTTGTCCTTCAGAGGTTGATTCTTAAACTTTTAAGACTAAGGCATCAGTGTTTATCCGCTCCCTATGATCTAGGAGCCGGCTATGTTGTCGGGGAACTTGGTCTTGTTACGATAGAGCCACTTTTACATGACGTTTGTGCCTCTCTTCCAATTGCTTTTTATATATATTTTTTTAAATTTTGCTGGCGCTAAAGATCGGGGTTAACCGGGCCTGAAACAATAAACCTCTTTAGCCAACTCGATCCTCAACGATCTGCTTTGTCCTTCAGAGGTTGATTCTTAAACTTTTATGACTAAGTCAGTGTTTATCCGCTCCCTATGATCTAGGAGCCGGCTATGTTGTCGGGGAACTTGGTCTTGTTACGATAAAGCCACTTTTACATGACGTTTGTGCCTCTCTTCCATTAGCTTTTTATATATTTTTTTTAAATTTTGCTGGCGCTAAAGATCGGGGTTAACCGGGCCTGAAACAATAAACCTCTTTAGCCAACTCGATCCTTAACGATCTGCTTTGTCCTTCAGAGGTTGATTCTTAAACTTTTAAGACTAAGGCATCAGTGTTTATCCGCTCCCTATGATCTAGGAGCCGGCTATGTTGTCGGGAACTTGGTCATGTTACGATTGAGCCACTTTTACATGACGTTTGTGCCTCTCTTCCAATTGCTTTTTGTATATTTTTTTTTTTAAATTTTGCTGGCGCTAAAGATCGGGGTTAACCGGGCCTGAAACAATAAACCTCTTTAGCCAACTCGATCCTTAACGATCTGCTTTGTCCTTCAGAGGTTGATTCTTAAACTTTTAAGACTAAGGCATCAGTGTTTATCCGCTCCCTATGATCTAGGAGCCGGCTATGTTGTCGGGAACTTGGTCATGTTACGATTGAGCCACTTTTACATGACGTTTGTGCCTCTCTTCCAATTGCTTTTTGTATATTTTTTTTTTAAATTTTGCTGGCGCTAAAGATCGGGGTTAACCGGGCCTGAAACAACAAACCTCTTTAGCCAACTCGATCCTCAACGATCTTCGTTGTCCTTCAGAAGTTGATTCTTAAACTTTTAAGACTGGGACATCGGTGTTTATCTGCTCCCTATGATCTAGGAGCCGGCTATGTTGTCGGGGAACTTGGTCTTGTTACGATAGAGCCACTTTTACATGACGTTTGTGCCTCTCTTCCAATTGCTTTTTATATATTTTTTTTTAAATTTTGCTGGCGCTAAAGATCGGGGTTAACCGGGCCTGAAACAACAAACCTCTTTAGCCAACTCGATCCTCAACGATCTTCGTTGTCCTTCAGAGGTTGATTCTTAAACTTTTAAGACTGGGGCATCAGTGTTTATCTTCTCCCTATGATCTAGGAGCCGGCTATGTTGTCGGGGAACTTGGTCTTGTTACGATAGAGCACTTTTACATGACGTTTGCGCCTTCTCTTCCATTAGCTTTTTATATATTTTTTTTTAAATTTTGCTGGCGCTAAAGATCGGGGTTAACCGGGCCTGAAACAACAAACCTCTTTAGCCAACTCGATCCTCAACGATCTGCTTTGTCCTTCAGAGGTTGATTCTTAAACTTTTAAGGCTAAGGCATCGGTGTTTATTTGCTCCCGATGATCTAGGAGCCTTACGTGCTGATGGCTTATCTTTTTGACCGAGCGGAGAAATAATCCCTCGAAGATTTCAAAGATACTTTCATCAGTTTTTTTTAAGTCCCTGCTTCTGCACCTGGATGGGGATATCGATGGTTATTTATATTTGTTTTCAAAGGCCAAAGTAGTAGCGACTGACAAGTGTTGACAGAAGAGCCTAGTTAGCTGGGCTCCCGATATAATATATCTGCCTCTTCTGCCTTCCGATCCGGTGGTTGTAGCGGTTAGTTGTTCACCATATTAAGGCTTACTGTGCTGCCTAACAGCATGATTTTGACTTTTTGACGGTTGCCGCTTAACAGTCCGCATTATAAAAATCTTCGACCTAGTTTCGGAGCGGAGCCGCAGACAAGTCGTTAAGAGGTAAAGTGTGTTTGTTGGGGCTTAGCTCTGAAGCTAGTACGTCAAGGGATGAAGATTTTTCGACGGGGAGTGACAAAGAATATGTGCCAGAAGTCGAAACTGCTTTTGATGAAGAGTGAATCAGATAGTGACGACGGTTTTTTAAGGAAGTTAGTTACACAACACTAGGCCTATTATAATTTTTACAATTTACAATCTAAGTGAAAATGATTTGACGATGTTTAAAACTAAGGGCCCTTAACTCCACATCGGCAAAACGTTATAATCTGAAATTGTACATGCTGATGGGCAATGAAAAATATTTAGACGGGTTTTTCCGTTTATTTTGATTTTGTCCCGTTTTATGACCGAATTTTCTTGAAGCTTTAAACATGGACTCTATAATAAGTTCTACGTATTCTTTGTAGACTTTAAGGCAGCTTTTGACTCTGTGGACCTAAACGCTTTATTTTATATAAACTTAATGGAATGGGCATGTCCTCAAAGTTCAAACGGGAGGACTCGGAAGTGTATTTGGATACCAAAGCAGTGGTATGGAATGGTGAAGGTTTATCGGATTCGTTTCAAGCATGCTCAGGAGTTAGGCAAACATGCACTTTGAGTCCTAGTCTATTTGCACTACATGTTGATGACATTGCGGACTATTTGCCTGGAGGCGTGGAGTACGCGGGTGAAACTATGGCAAACTCACCCGGATCACTACAGCTCAACATATTGCCAAATGTGGAGTCTCGTGGCAAATTTGCAAGTCACAAGTAATGATCTTCCAAAAAAGCCGGAGGTAAAACCAGTGCGAACGAAAATGTCACTTTAACGGTGAAACGAATACAAGTACCTTGTAGTGTATCTAACGAAAAACCTAAATATGGAAAGGCTTAGATTGAAGCAAAAGCTTAGATAGCAAAAATTGCTATCAACACGGTCTGGAAAAAATACTTCAACAATAGATGTGCATAGCAGTAAGTTTAAGGTCTTTGAAGCGGTTTCGAAATCGATTCTCTTCTACGTCGCACAATTACTCAGATGCAGGAGGTACGAATGAATATTTTATTTACCACCTAAATGTCCAAATTACATGCTCATATTGAAGACGGGTCTATCACCTTCAGATTAAATTATATACGGTGAGCGTCAAAAGTGATTAAACGTTTTGCATTTATCTATTTGTGTTAAGGAAGCTTATAGGCATTTGAAAAATATTTTTGATTGAATTATAAGAAAAATATTCATAGATATTACAGTAGAGGGTTCTATCACCACACCAACACAAGTTATATCAAGTTAAAATGAGTAGCTACTATTTTGAGGTATAACTACTCTAAATGATATAACTTCAGAAATAAAGGGTTTTTTTTTTAGAGATTGGTTTTTCGAATAGAGATAAAACTGACATTTTGTGGTCAAACCTGGCAACTCTAATGTCATTTATGTTCAGTTTGGTTTGTCATTTCATCATGAACAGGTTGACAAATGACCAACGCTTGCAAATCGTGCAAATTTATTTCGAAAATCATTTTGGGTTGAATGGCTACGTCAACAAGCAAAATTGCGGCATTTGGAGTGAAGAGAATCCACATGAGACCCTTGAAACGCCATTACATCCACAAAAACTGACTGTTTGGTGTGCTCTATGGTCTGGTGGAGTCATTGGGCCATACTTCTTCCGAAATTATGCTGGAGAGTCAGTTACCGTTAATGGAGGCCGGTATAGAGCCATGATAACCGACTACTTTGTTCCCGAATTGGATGGCGTGAATGTGGATGAGATGTGGTTCCAACAAGACGGCGCTACATGCCACACAGTGCACGTCACAATCGATTTATTGAAGGAAACATTCTATGAGCGCATAATTTCGCGGAATGGACCTGTCAATATGCCACCAAGATCGTGTGATTTGACACCATTGGATTATTTTCTTTGGGGATATGTGAAGTCGCTCGCCTACGCCAACAAACCAGAAACGTTCGGGGACTTGGAAGCCAACATTCGTTGCGTTATTGCCGACTTGATATCTAGACCCGAAGTAATATTTAAATATAATATTCCTTCCTTCATAAAATTCCTTCCAGTAAAGCCAAATTGATGGACATTAAAACGATTTTCTTGTGTTTTATTTCAATTCGAAGTTCTATACCTCTAAAAAAAACACCCTGTATTAGATATAGATACCCACTTAAAATATTTTGTAGACCTAGTTTAACTATGCAAAAATTTAAGTAGAGTCGTGTGATTTTAAAAGCCCAGAAAAAAATTATGACGCCTGAAGCAAAAATTAAAAAAAAAAGTTTTTCAGCTTTTCATTTCAAATTAATTTTTCTCTAAATGCAAAACATTGACTCACTTTTGACGCTCACTGTACCTCACAGAATGATGAGAAGGAGGACATATTTCACTTTGGTGGGAAGTGCCCAGTACTGCGAGAGAAAAGAATATGTGTGTTTGAAAGCGACATCTTATCGGAGACCCAAGTCGTGCTGATTTTAAATGAGCAAACGTTCCAGCACTGACTAGGAACTCAAAGATCGCTCTACAGTATGGGGAAAACATTGTTAGTGAGAAAGGTGTTACAACTTTGGGTTGAAGACATCCATATATGCAGAGGTGGTATCAAACAGTCCTCTTAAGTGACCTGTCTTATTTCCATATTTATTTAATGTGAATGAAACGCTATGCTTGTATTATCTTCTAACTGCTCTTATTTGCATGGATCTCCCTTAAACTACATATTTCAAATTTACTAAAATGCTATTCGTATTTTAATAACGCGCATTTTGTCACGTAACAACTGCAAACTCATAAGGGAATTCTCTCGATCCTAACAAGATCAAGAGGAGAATACGTTCAGTTCATCCACCACTGACTGCATGTTATTGCTGTCAGAAAAAATATTAAACTTTAACTTAATGACTTTTAAATGAATGGACTTCGTGCCAAAGCACAAACACATGCTTAATTTAGCCGCAATATTCTTAGTTTATAAAACGTCATAAATGGGTCGTCACTTGTTTTTATGAATATTGTCGTCAATACCAAGCAATTTGATTTGTGCGTTCGCGTTCGCGTTCATCTGTGCTTTTAATTGAACAGTGATGACATGACTGAATAGTGCCAATTGTGCCCCCTAAATTATTGTTGTCAAATTAATAAACATAAAAAAAAAACACCCTAGCAAAACAAAGTAACGAATTTGCAAAGCAAAATAAGAATAAAATTAATAAATAAAAACAATAAACAATTTGCCCTGGCTTCTTCCTAAACAAATTTGACATTCCCGTTGACATTGAGCGACGAGCGCAAAGAACCCTTCTCTTCCTATTCCATTTAAGAAGAACATTCAATTCAAGAGTAATTCGAGAGAAAAAAAAAAAACGTCCATCCTACTCTTGGTCAATTTATTTGTTTGCCGGCGCCAAGCCCCTTTTTTCCAATAAAAGCAAAGACCAAGACTCCTTAGCTTCTTCAGCATACCAATCAAGGGGTCAACTAATAAATGACGTCATAAATTATAGTTATCAAGTAGTAATGTACAAAACAAGCAATTGACTCAATTTATGACCTGCTTCACGCGCGTGGCTCATTACTCTTTCTCATAAAGGGGGGAATTAGGCATTCATTTCTATCAACAGCAAACGCAATCCAATTCAAACAATACGAAACGAAACGAAACGTACATACATACGTAGCGAGTGCCAGTTGGATGATGAATTACTGTAAATTGATCTGTCAGATGTTGAAGTTGATAGAGGCGCACCTGACTTTTTCCACGAACAACTCGGTCATTCATCCACGAACGCATATTCTTTTAATAAGAAATTCAAAAAAAAATATCACCACCCTCCTCTCTGGTCGAATTAATTCCCATGGCTTAGCAATTTGACACTCAAACCGGCCAGCACCTGGACATGAAAGCACACAAGTTTCTTACAATAGCAACACTTGTCCAAATGACAATGGGACCGACAACTAAAACGAATCCACGCTACTGCTAGCTCTGCAAATTCGTCAGAATTGGTCTTGTGAGCTTTTTCACGTTCATTAGCGGCGGCATCGGCAGGTTAGCGCAAGCGATTCCAGGAATAGTGTGTTCGGTGCGATTGTTAAACAAATAAATAATATGTACACGTAATTCGATCCAGGGGGAGCAAGGTTAAATGCCAGTGACCTGCAGCAAACTGCGGTTGATCGATTCTAAATGGTGGTGTAGAGTTCCCAGCTAAATCCTGGGAATTTTTCTACACCAGCTCCTACTCAGAGTAGGAGTGCAGCGTCATTAACAATAAATTGCTGGTGCTTGAAATGTTTCGTCGTTTGTTTGGTGTTGTTGCTGTTTTTTTTTTTTTTTTTAATATTTCTCGAGTAGGAAGGTATTGGATCGAAAGCAATATAAAAAACTATTCTGGTGACTTATGGTGCCAGCAGCCCAAAAATAAATAGCAAAATAAATTCAAAAAGTCCAATGAGACAAGATCACCGATAAATTTGTTGTAGTAAATTTCTATCACGAAACAAAAGTTTTTGTTTTTATTTTTATTTTTATCGCTTCGCATTTGTATAGGGTGGATTTTGTAGTTCTCGGCTGGTCTTAACGTTAGGGAATAAAATCTTCAGAAGGGTGAAGTAATGTTTTACCTAACAAAAATAGTTTTTTTTTTACCTATTTCAATAGGTGGCGCTACGGTTATGGCTTTAACCTCTATATATAGCTGTAAAACTCCTTCTCCAAATTACTTCAATGTAACGTTTTTATTGTAATATGTCCATGCTCAGTTTATAACTGAAAGTTTTTTGTATAGGCAGTCTTCTAAATGTTTTTTTGAAGTTGTAAGTCTTTGTTGATTTTTAAAGTCATGGCATAAGACTGAAGTTTTTTGTAACGGGTGATCCAAGTAGAGATACTTTTTTCAAAAGCCTTTTTTGACAGATCACGTGTGAGTCATGTCATGCTGTCATGATATTTTTGTTTAGTATTGTTTGGCATTTCATAATGGAAAGACTTACGCGTGAACAACGTTTACAAATTGTTCAACTTTATTATGAAAATTCACGTTCTGTGAGGAATGTGTTTCGTGCACTTCGCTCAACTTATGGTCAACATAATCGGCCTACTGAGCGTACTATTCGCAACACCATCACCCATTTTGAGACCCAGCATTCATTATTGGATAATAATGCACGCTGTGAAGAAAATATAGCGGCCGTAGCTGAGAGTGTACACGAAGACCGTAGAGAGTCGATTTGGCGCCGTTCGCAGCAACTCGGACTGACGTATGGAACGACTTGGCGCATTTTACGTCAAGATCTTAAATTGAAAGCGTACAAAATACAGCTTGTGCAACAACTGAAGCCGCTCGACCTTCCCACGCGACATCGCTTCGCTCTATGGGCTCTTGAAAAGTTCCAAGAAGATCCGACGTTTTCGAGGCAAATTTTGTTTAGCGATGAGGCCCATTTCTGGCTCAAGGGGTACGTAAACAAACAAAATTGCCGCATTTGGGACGAAGAGCAACCTGAAGAGATTGAAGAACTGCCACTTCATCCATAAAAAACAACGGTTTGGTGTGGTTTGTGGCCCGGTGGAATCATCGGTCCATATTTCTTTAGAAATTATGCCGGTGCGAACGTAACCGTCAATGGCGACCGTTATCGTGCCATGATAACCGACTATTTGATGCCTGAAATTGAAGCTCGTGATCTCGGCGACATTTGGTTTCAGCAAGACGGCGCCACTTCCCACACATCGCATCAATCAATGGACTTATTGAGGGATATGTAAAGTCAAAAGCTTATGCCGACAAACCCGCTTCGATTCAGGCCTTGGAGGAAAACATCACGCGTGTCATTCGCCAGTTACCAGTCGAAATGCTCGAACGAGTGATCGAAAATTTGACTCAACGGATGGACCATCTGCCAACATTTGATAGACATAATCTTCAAAAAATAAATGCCAAAGAATGTTCTTTCAAATGATAATAAACATTCTCCATTAAATTTGAATTTTCTGTGTTTTTTTCTTTAAAAAAGTAGGGAACCTCGAAATGGATCACCCTTTATGAACTTTTTTACTTTAAAGTCAATTTCGATCTACAGCGGCGTCCATCGTTCAAACATTGGTTATAAAATTGACAGATTTTGAACTGAAATCCCCTGCAAGTCACTTATACCCTCTTCGCACCGCATTAATATCTGAGGTTTCGAAAAAAAACTCCTAGAACCTCCATCGAAATCAGGAGGTTTCCCATAGATTTTTCAGATTTCCAAACCTCGTTGTTGTATGATGTTTCAATGAAAAACCTTCTCAGAATCTGGTTTCAATGGTGAGGTTTTCGAAGCAAACGCACCTTCTAGCACATTCTACAAGTTCCACAAAGCAGTTGACAGATTGTTAACTGCGTTAAGGATCATTCACATTAGAGCGAATCGCGAACTGCGAACAAGGGAATATTTGTAAAGTCTGACATTTCTTTCAGATGACAACTTTACCCGCGAATCTGATTTGTAAACGTTAGCAGCAAGATGTGTCAATTTTAAGGTTATGTTCGAACGAATTTTTCATTCGCGGATTTGTGAATCGCGTCTATATTATGTGGATTGTGAATAAAGAGTGACAGTTCGTCAGTCAACTGCACGTCATTTAAGAGTCAGCTTACCGATTTCTTGAACGATGATCACGTGAATTATATGAGGATATAGGCATTGTTAGCTTTTAGAGGACTTGCAGTGGACTTGCATTTTGAACGCAATAGTTGTTTATTCGCTGTTATTTTTCGATAGCTGACTGAAACGTCAAACAAATCCCAGGCAGAGTTCAGTGTGAATGCCTTAACGAGATTTCGAAATCTTTTTGTGGAAATCTCAGATTTCAGTGTGGGGTGAATAAGGTATAAGTCAACACTACGTTAATTATTTAATCATAAAGACATTATTGGTTTAGAGTGGACTTGCAGCTTACACTGATTATTTATTCCCTTTCGACGGCTGCCTAGCAGCGCTGCCTGAATGGCTTCTTTACTGAGCCCTGAGCTCCATAATTTTTTAAAACGTTAGATTTGCATAGAACAAAAGTTATATAAATATTTGCATTCTATTACAATTTTATAACGAATATTCGTTGCATACCTGCAATGAAGTGATATATTGAATTTGGAACTTTCTTTTTAAAGTCTTTTAAAACTTAAAACTTTTGTAAACTAAAGAGTTACATGTGTATTGCGATCGCGCGGAAATTTAGAACTCAAACTGAGTATGAGGGATTATATAACGACTATAGAGAAGCCCAAAAAAGTGGGTCCGTTAATGCCGCCCGTCGGTCTGTCTGTCCGGACGCCGTATGGCGAAACGGTTCGACGGATTTGCTTCAAAGTTCGTATATTAAGTACCTGCCATAGAATTTGTTTTTAAAAATCATATATAATATATAAATGATATATGGGTCCGCCAAATAACTTTTTTTTTTTGAAACAGGGCTCAAAACATCGAGTGTAGCCTCGGCTGTGTGGCACGTAGCGCCATCCTGTTGAAACCAAATGTTGCCAATATCCTCCTCTTCAATTTTTGTGAACAAAAATTCGTTCAACATGGCCAGATTGTTGTTGTTCGTTGTTCAAGCGTATACACAACCATATTCGTTCAGCGGAAGGATAAAACTAATTATCTGTCAAATCAGACATGCGCTAAGTGTTACCATTCGCGAAATAAGCACTAGTTGAAAAAAAAAACGTTAGATGGCGGACCCTATATAACAAATTTTTTAAAAACGTCTGTAAAGATTTTGATCATTTTTTTGTATATTGGGCAATTATTTATTTATTTATTTATTCATTTCATCAAATAAGAACATTCACTGTTCTTGATAGATTACCCAATAAAAAAATTTGAATACTTAATTTCTACCACCAAGGCCTAACGCCAAAATAAGTTTATTTTTAAACGAGTCCCTGCTATGATCAAACTCAAGTAGACTGCTAAACTTATTACACACTTTGAGGCACCTGGAAATTGGTTCATTACAACCAAAAATAACCCTATGATAAGGATCATAAAATGGTAAACGATTTCATTTCTAAGTATTCCTGAAGGAGCATAGAAACCAATTAACGATAGAAGTATAGGGCAATCGATATGATTATTAATTAAATATTGTCTACGTTTGAAAAGAGGTAAAATGCCAAATAGTTTGCATATTGTCTCATATGTACGTAGGCAATTCAATATTCCAGCGGAGTTTCCGAAATGCAACCCTTGTAAAACGTTTTTGGATCTTTTCAATTCTAATAAAATTTACCTCATAACAAGGATTCCATAATTAGGATTAATTAGGTTAAAAATTTCCAATTTGCAAAATTACATCAAAATCATTAGATGCGTTTTTGGGAAAATCTATTTTTTCAAAACTTAAAAAGTGATTTAAATAAAATTAATACGTGATCAAATTTAACCATTTTTTTCGGGGGATTCAAAAAAGACATCTCAAGTACCGAAAAAGTTTTGTATGACGCAGTCGTGCACTTTATTTTTTAATAAAGATATATTTTGTTAACAAATTTTAGTTATTTCTTTTAGACTGGTTAGACTTTTAATTGAAGCATGGAATTATGACCGCGTGTAATTAGGGCGCGGGTGATTTTGTATGGGCGTTCAAAATTTTGTTTAAAAATTATATATGCGCGCGATGATAGTGAAATGAAATAAGACCGCGCTGTCTAATTTAATTTATCGATCGGGGTCTAAGTTCATGCTGCCTTATTTAACAGAACCCTTTTAATTTTGAAGTGAGGTTCTGGGTAAGTCGGTGGCTCCTCTTTTACTAAAATGGCTCCCCAAAATCTTCCAATTGGCTCTGCTTAGAAAATGAAAAACGACAGGTTGTTCGGTGTGAATGCTTCAAAGAGGTTTCGAAATATGTTTGTGCAAATCTCGGTTGTCGAACTTAAAATATACAAAAACGAACAGTGCACAAGACCGTCTTTATACCCTATCCTAAGGGTATATTAATTTTGACACATGGTAACACCCCTTAATATTCGTCGTAGACCCATAAAAGTATATATATATATTTATGATCAGGACCAAATCCTAAGACTATTTAGCAATGTCCGTCCGTACGCAATTTTCAGGCCTTTAAAATTAAGCTAGGAAGCTGAAATTTGGACCACATACTCCCTAGGGCTCCGAAATGGTTAAGTGTAAAATTTTTTTGAATACGCCCACAATTTAGAAAAAACCGTTTTAAAGCTAAACTTAGAGAGATAGAGCGTTATAACCTTCAGAAGATATGTAGGCACTGCCCTCCTTTATAAGTTTGTCATATAAAGTTTTTTGCAACACCTACTTTTTGTGGGCGTTTTTCACTAAAATGCTGTTTTCTTCGAAAATTTTCATAGAAAGCGAAAAAAAAATGTTTAACAAGATATTTAGCCAATATTTTTTCCAACATATCGTCCATACAAAGTTTTTGGCCACGCCCACTTTTTGGGGGCCTTTTTCCAAAAGTAGTCTTTTCTAATGTTTTAATTTACGATTCCCAACGGGTTTGATATCATTTCTTACTACACTAAAAGCGGTGGTTATTAATGTTGAATATTCGTTGGACAATTTTCATATTGTTTGATCGGACAATTTATTTAGCCCCATCTACAAGAAAGGGAATCATAACTTTTACTTTACCTATCTATGCTAATTTGTTCTATCTGTAAACGCATGGCAATGTTTCGCAACACTTCGACTACATTCTCCCGTCCACATCGAGCAAACGGAGAATAGTGCTCCAGCGAAAAGTATCTTCGAATCACAGCCCAAAGGTTCAAAAGACCAAGCCATCGCGGATGCCAGAGCGATGTGATCTCTTTTTGTTAAATTTCCTTTCGGTTGAGCACAACTTTATTTAGCGCTTTTTCTTAATTTTGTGTCACCTAAGTGTTTCTCCTTTTCTTTGCTTTCGGTCTTTGACTTTCTTGACTGGTTAATGGTTCAGATGAACTGAGCTGATCATGTGTGCGACAAAAGTTGATTGATTTATAGTTGTGTTATTAAAATCACCAATACTTCACTGCAGGTGCGTCTAAAAGTTCAAATCAATCACGACTGCAGCAGCTTTATATGCCTACATATAGTTAGTTTTGTGTTACCAAGATTAGCCGCATGATACGTATGGTTGTGGGTCAACAAAGGCTGATAACGAGCTTTGCTTGGCGAGGGTCAACCCTTTCATTACCCTTGATTCCTGTATGTCTGAGGGGGAGAAGTTTAAGTTAAGGAGCTACATTCGCACAAACTGTTCAGATTGCTGCCAATGTGGACTTAACGCCTTTCGATCTAAAGGCAGACTTAACTGTGCAGTTGGTGGGTTTGTCAAACGCACACTCAATATCCAAGGGAACACAAACTGCGGTCAAGTACCTTACACACTCTGCCCGTTAGCTCTATCAATGCCGCCTCAGTGTATTCGCCTCTATGATCGGCATGCTGGCTGTCATAAATATCCAACGTAGGTGAAATATTCAGCTTAAGCTGTACAATTTTGCAAGGCCCTTGAGCAAAATAGATGAAGAACTGAAAGTGCGTAAAGCTTTTGTATCTCTGGTTTTGGTATTTGGGTATTACGACGAATTTTACGCTCTTATGATTTAGCTCTTTTCATAAGTTTCAACAACTTCAAGTTAACACGCTGTTACTCCGTATGTGACCTTCAGATCGATAAACACGTGGGGCTAGAATCAATCTGGACCCTGTACTATTCATAGGGTACCCCAAAACGTAACCTTACAACGATGCAGCATTTTGCGCAGTCTTTCACTTGCATATGCAAAAACTCTATTTATTTCTGCACTGCAACAAAATCAATAAAAAAACATTTTTGTCCCGACAAGAAACGTGACATTCTTCACTAAAAAAAAAAAAAAAAAAAAAACACAAAAAAAGAACAAAACAAATATCTTCTCAACTGAACTGACTCTTCTTCAGTCTCTGTGCCAATTTAATTTGAAGGGAGGTGTGTTCCTTGCATCATCACATCAGCAGCGGAAAATATCGCGCGAAAATGGCATTGCAATTCGATTGGCGTCATTGGTACTTCATGCCTCTTAGTACTGTTTGCGTACTTTTGACCTCAACAAATCACAACAGAAACTGCGAAATGATTTTGTTTTTCCCTTTCTAATTGATAACCAATGTCACATGTAGTGTATCGCACTTTCATCAACCCATCAACAAAAAGAGGAGAAGAACATTTTTTTAATAAAAAAAACAAGTCGCGTATTTCAAGAAATTTCTTTTAATTGAAATTGATTGAGCTGGAAGGAAACTTTTTCGGGGTGATAATAATGTTTTGATTGAATGCTCTTTGCAATGTCGTGTGGTGTGGCATTGGGAGTGTCTGATGTTAGCCAATTGGAACCAGAGTTTTCACAGTGATTGAATTGCAAAATTTTGTTATCATTTGTAGCTAATTAAGGGGCTTGTTTGCAAAACAAATTTCGCGTGATGCAGAACAATTAAACTTTTTTTGTATATTTTACTTAGATTGTTAATATGTTTTTAAAATTTTTTTTTTAAATTTTTTTCTTTACAGATGCCTGCCTCCGTTGTCAAGCTGAAAACAAACGTGAAGTTCTTGGCCGTCAGGATTGTGTTGTCGTTTGGGGTGAATGCAATCATTCCTTCCATCATTGTTGCATGTCACTTTGGGTAAAACAGAACAATCGCTGCCCATTGTGCCAACAAGAATGGTCCATTCAACGAATGGGCAAATGAGAACAAGCAATATCCTATCGTCCAAAGGGATCTCAGCATCGGTAATATGGACGATGATAACATTGCCCATGCGCCTACACCATTCTCATGTAAACTCTCCAGTAATAATAAAAAAATTAATAAATAAATAAATATATATACAAGCAACTCAGATCCAAGATTAGATTTTAAGAAAAAAAAAATTGTAGCCGCTCGCGAATTGCATTATGCGTTTAATTTTTTTTTTTTTTTCTAATAATGTATATATTTTTTATTTAAATGAGGAATATTAAAATAAAGAACGCAAAGCTGATTGTGGTGTATATATGTAATAGACTTTAAGCGTGAAGGTGGAGGTTAGGTTAGGTTAGGTTGAAGTGGCAGTCAGATAGAAGTCTGACTCACTTAGACCAATATAGGTCCATTGTGATACCACGTGGATCTGAAGTTTCTGCCTACACGTTGAACCATTTTGAGGAGCTAATAAAGCGTGAGAGACATTTTGGGTCGGTTGAGTTTAGATCATTAAGATCATTATAGAAGAAGGCCCCCAAATGGAGGTTTCGCTTTCGAGAGAGAGCAGGGCATGCGCAGAGAAGGTGTAGAGTAGTCTCCTCCTCTTCCTCGTCCAAACAGCTCCTACAGAAGTCGTTATAATAGGCACCAAGCCTTGCTGCATGCCTGCCTAACAAACAGTGTCCAGTTATGACACCAATTGTAGCACCAATGTGCGATCGATTAAGGGTAATCAAGCTCTTTGAGCGTCTTAGATCCAGCCTAGGCCAAATCTGCTTCGTTGTCAGACAAGTAGTACCATTTGTCCATCTGTGATTAGTTTTTTCTAATGCATCCAGTTTAAACCAGAGCTTGCACGTGGAAACTGGTGTGCCTAAGGAGCCCTTTTCAGGCAAGATTGAGAGGGTAGTTCCAAGTTTGGCGAGTTCGTCGGCCTTGCAGTTACCCGGAATGTCCCTATGCCCCGGCACCCAACAAAGGTGAATGTTGAACTGCTCAGCCATCTCCTTTAGAGATGAACGGCAATCTAGGGCTACTAAAGAGTTAATAGAGACAGAGTCCAGACACTTGATGGCGGCCTGACTGTCCGAAAAGATTCGAATATCCTTTACGGATACCACATTCTTTCTTAGCCAGGACAAGACTTCCTTTATCGCCATAACTTCCGCCTGGAAAACACTACAATGATTAGGAAGACGGAAGGAGAGACTGAGATTGAGCCTGTCTGAAAAGACACCTCCACCCACTCCATCATTTGTTTTTGAACCGTCCGTGTAAAAATGGATTGATTCTTCTTCCGGCAAGGCATCCTCCCAAAAGGATCTAGGGGGGATGGTTATCTGGAAGTTTTTGTCGAACAGCAGTTGGGGTGTGGTGTAGTCTATATTCCTAGAAGGGATTCTGAGTATGTTCAGAATTGCAGAGTGGCCGATTTCACTATCGGCCCATTGAGAAGTTGCTTTGAGGCGAGTGGCCGTGGTAGCAGCCGTCTGTCTGCTAAAGATGTCAAGGGGTATCAAATGGAACAGAATGTCGAGTGCAGCTGAGGGAGTGGTGCGAAGCGCTCCGCCTATGCATAAACATGCTGATCTCTGGACTTTGCCCAGTTTATCACGATTTATCGCTTTCTCTAAGGCAGTCCACCAGACAATTGTTCCATACGTTAGTATCGGTCTTACAACCGAGATATATAGCCAGTGAGTAATTCGGGGTTGTAGTCCCCACTTGTTTCCAATAGCTTTTTTGCAAGAAAAGAGTGCCACCGTAGCTTTCCGGACTCTTTCTTGTATATTAGATTTCCAGTTGAGCTTCCTATCCAGGATGAGACCTAAGTATTTGGCCTCGTCAGAGAAGACTAAGCTGGTACCCCTGATTGAAGGGGGGTCAACTCGTGGGATTTTGTATTTCCTAGTAAAGAGGACAAGTTCGGTTTTGTGGGGATTGACGCCCAGACCACAACCGTCAGCCCATCTTATTAGCTTGTTAAGAGCATTTTGTAGGAGTTCTTTTAAGGTGTTAAGGTGTTTCCCCGATACGGCAATAGCAACGTCATCTGCATAGGCAATCACTTTGCAGCCCTCTCCTTCCAGGATAACAAGCAGTTTGTTCACCACAAGATTCCAAAGAAGTGGGGATAGGACTCCTCCTTGCGGGGTTCCCCTGCTGACAGATCTTCTGGCGGAGGTCATACCCAGCTTTGAGTTAATAATCCTACTGGTTAGTAGTTGATTAATGAACTCGCTAAGTGTGTTATCCACTTTTAGATCCGACAGTGCAGTTGAGATCGCGGATGTATTGACGTTGTTAAAGGCGCCTTCTATATCGAGGAAGGTTACCATTGTATACTCCTTATGGTGAAGGGAATATTCAATTGAACGTACTAACGAGTGTAGGGCTGTTTCTACAGATCTGCCTTTGCAATAGGCATGTTGGGAGGTAGACAGCAGCCTTTTGTCAATGTTGGTACGAATATGGATATCTATCAATCTTTCTAGAGTTTTTAGGAGAAATGATGATAGACTGATGGGTCTGAGATCTTTCGGAGTGACATGGGAATATTTGCCAGCTTTGGGTATGAAAACCACTTTCACTTCTCTCCATAACAGCGGAATGTGGACCAGTTCAATACAACTTTTCAGAATTAACTCCAACACCGGAAGAATAATATCTGATGTTTTTTGTAATTCGGCTGGTATAATGCCGTCTGGTCCCGCCGATTTATATGGTTTGAAGCTGTGTAGCGCCCAAAGTAGCCTATCCCTGGTGATTAGATCATTAATGTTGGTTATGTGAGTCCTTGCCCTGTTTGGGTTCGTACTACTTATAACATGGGAGCTGCCTGGGAAGTGGGTATCTAATAGCAGATTAAGCGATTCCTCGCTAGACGTAGTCCAAGAGCCATCCGATTTTTTGAGACAGCTGGGCATCGTTGGATTTGTAGAGAGGATTTTCCTTAGCCTAGAACCTTCGGAGGTATCCTCTATTTTGCTACAGAAGAGTCGCCACGATATTCTTTTGGCTTTCCTCAATACTTTTTTATAGGAATTGAGGGATACTTTGTAGGCATCCCAGTCAGAATCTGTTCGTGTGGCCTTGGCTTTATTGAACAGTTTCCTGCAGACATTCTTAAGTGGGCTCAATTCCGATGTCCACCAATGCGGCTTACGCTTGCCTCTCGGTCTAGTGAGAGGACATGAGGAGGACAATGCTTTATTTAGAGCCATAGTGAGTTCCCTGACTTTATTATCAAGCTCGTTGGTGTCATGAGGGGGACATAATAGCATAGAGTTCACTGAATGCCAAAGTGAATCTCTGTACAGGAGCCAATTTGTCTTGCGGTAGTTCCGGAAGGTTGATTGGCGGGGAGGGTCATCATTTAGACTGAATTGAATGTACCTGTGGTCCGAAAACGAGTGATCAGACGAGACTTTCCAATTACCAATCAATTCAATGATGAAATCAGAGACGAGAGTTATGTCTAAGACCTCTTGTCGACTTCTGGTTATAAAAGTAGGTTCACTACCTCTGTTGCAAACAATGAGATTTGTGTGTAAAATATAATCAAAAAGTGACTCACCTCTGTAGTTTGTATCGGAACTGCCCCATACTGAATGATGAGCGTTGGCATCACATCCAATTATGAGTCCAGTGTTGTGTTTTTCAGCTTCTTTTACAAGATCCTCCAGGGTCTTACCTGGGAGATCTCCCACGATATCATGGGCGAGATAGGCCGAAGTCAGCCAGTACGTGCCTTTGGCCGTCTCTAGCCTCGCTGTGGTTATGTCCCGTCCGCTGAAATTAGGTAGTAAAAATACATTAAGACTACTTTTCACTAATATGCAGGATCTAGGGTTACCTTTGTCTGATACATAAAGTGCGTAGTATCCCGGAGTCCTGAGTCCGCAAACCAGGTTGTTGACAATCCATGGTTCTTGGATCAGGACGATATCTTCTCTATCTTGAGAAAGACGGAGAAGCAAGGAGGCCGAAGCCTTTTTGGAGTGTTGGAGGTTTATCTGTACTAACTGCAGCATCAATTGCTACAATTAGGCAGAACCACTTCCACCACGGTCTTATCTAGGCCCTCTGATTCCGAAGATGAACCAAGAAGTTCATCCTCACTAAGAAGAAGAACCTTGTTTAGGCAGTCCTCCGTCTCCATGTCCGACAACGTGTCAGTAATAGAGGCAGTGGGCCTGGTTGGGGTAGCCTGGTCTGCGGAGACATCGTCTTCCATGTGAGGAAAGGATACGGATGTACCCGGGTCAGGGGCTGCGGAATCGGAGTCTAAGGGGTGAGGAGGCAGTTTGCCAGTCTCTAACTCATCCTTTTTGTAGACGCGCAGAGTGATTTTCTCCCAACCAAAACTTATCATGCCGTTGGTCTGCGCCAAAGGAGCAAGGGATTCCTGGTTGATTACTATAATAGCAGATCTATAGGCACCCCTTTGCTCTTCCAGCTTAGCGACCTTCCAGTCATGGGTGGGTAATGAGGGATTGCAGCGCTGGATGACTTCCAGGACTTCATCCGCGGATGGTGGTTCGATGGGGATCCAGGTGCGAGTCCTAGGTCTGCTAGGGATATTCTCCTTTGCTACGACTTCGAGCTTAGCACCCGGCCAAACCTCTCCTAGACTGCTTACAGCCGACTTGTAGAGATCGACAGATCTTATGTCCGCGCAAGCGATTAGCTTGACGTGTCCTTGATGCCAACCAGCATCTTGAGTATTCGGTGGCGGTCCAGGGGTTGCCCTGATGAAGGGTAGAAAGCTACTTAAGAGCTTCAGCTTGACCGTTTGCCATCGTTCGGGAGATATCGTGCCGTCTATGTCGCTACGATCAATGACAGCAACCACGATTTTGTCTTTGAGGACATCGCTGAAGGACCTGAGAGGTTTAACGGCGGAGGTGCTGGTGTTATGCACCTTGGGGCGTTTTGAAACCGGAGCGGTTTCTTCCACCGACCTCTGGCGCTTAGACGTAAAGTCACCGCTGGTCTCCTTGTCCTTGGTCATAAAATTTTCGGCCCATTTCAGCTTGGCAACCTGTTTAGGAGTTCTGTTGGTCTCCAGAATAGCTCCAAAGACCTTCAGAGTCCGTATTGCCTCGCGTCGTTGTTTATAGTACGACCTCGAGGGAGTGCGTTGTCGCGAACTTCCACTACGAGACGTACTAGGGGTGTTAGTACCAGCAGTGGAAGGGCCATGAAGTGCCACAATCCTACCACTGCTAGGGAGGATACCTTCCTTTTGCTCATGAGGATAGCTGCTGTTGCCAATACGGGGTGGACCACGAGTAGCCACAGTCGTACCACCGCTCGGCGTAGCAGGAGCTGTACCGGTAGACAGTTTAATCACCGTACTACCGCCCGGTTTGGAAGGGATACCGGTCTTAAAAATTGGATTAGGTTTTTTTATTTGATTTTTGTTATTGTTGTTCATGTTAGGACCCACGAGTGGCGGAGAAAGGAGGTCGATCTGTACAGAGATCCGCAATATACAGACAAGGCTAGCAAAATCCGGAGGGCGCCAGGTATCCGGACACTCCGTTAGCGACTGGGCTTTTTGACTGGGCCCCCAGCCAGGTTGACGCTCGGCACGGGTCGTATGACACCATCGTCCGGCCCAGGGAAGAGGATGAAAACTGGAAGGAAAGGGAAAGGAGAGGAAGAGGAAGAGAAAAGGGGGGGGGGAAACACAGGGAGGACACAGGGGAAGAACGTCCTTTGGTTTCAGGACTCATCTAGAGAAAAACTTCTCGAGAATCATTGACCCTACTCAGCCCCTACAACTCGGCAAGTTCGACGCTCGGAGTAGGGGAAGAATATGTTTATTTATTTTGAGATACATTCGCTGATAAACTAATTCTGAGAACGAAATCCAATCGTGCTGTTGGGGATATTTAAAAAAAATCGATTAAATATTAAAAGAAACAGGATAGGCAACTGAATTTGTTTGGATTGGCATAAAAATATACTGAGCTACTACGACTAATGGTAACGGTATATTTTGCGCAGCTTGAAGCAATCTTTAAATACTAAAGCTTACCTACTCCTCCAGTTTATTACGTTCGAAGTTACGAAGTTATGTAAAGGACTGTTCACATGAGAGCGAATCGCGAACAAATCAATTTTAATGTAAAGGGTGATCCATTTCGAGGTTCCCTACTTTTTTAAAGAAAAAAACACAGAAAATTTAAATTTAATGGAGAATGTTTATTATCATTTGAAAGAACATTCTTTGGCATTTATTTTTTGAAGATTATGTCTATCAATTGTTGGCCGTTGCTACGTCGCAGATGGTCCATCCGTTGAGTCCAATTTTCGATCACTCGTTCGAGCATTTCGACTGGTAACTGGCGAATGACACGCGTGATGTTTTCCTCCAAGGCCTGAATCGAAGCGGGTTTGTCGGCATAAGCTTTTGACTTTACATATCCCTCAATAAGTCCATTGATTGATGCGATGTGTGGGAAGTGGCGCCGTCTTGCTGAAACCAAATGTCGCCGAGATCACGAGCTTCAATTTCAGGCATCAAATAGTCGGTTATCATGGCACGATAACGGTCGCCATTGACGGTTACGTTCGCATCGGCATAATTTTTAAAGAAATATGGACCGATGATTCCACCGGCCCACAAACATACCCATTGAGCCAGAAATGGGCCTCATCGCTAAACAAAATTTGCCTCGAAAACGTCGGATCTTCTTGGAACTTTTTAAGAGCCCATAGAGCGAAGCGATGTCGCTTGGGAAGGTCGAGCGGCTTCAGTTGTTGCAAAAGCTGTATTTTGTACGCTTTCAATTTAAGATCTTGACGTAGAATGCGCCAAGTCGTTCCATACGTCAGTCCGACTCTACGGTCTTCGTGTACACTCTCAGCTACGGCCGCTATATTTTCTTCACAGCGTGCTGGACGTGGTCTATTCGGTCGAATATTATCCAATAATGAATGCTGGGTCTCAAAATGGGTGATGGTGTTGCGAATAGTACGCTCAGTAGGCCGATTATGTTGACCATAAGTTGAGCAAAGTGCACGAAACAGAACGTGAAATTTCATAATAAAGTTGAACAATTTGTAAACGTTGTTCACGCGTAAGTCTTTCCATTATGAAATGCCAAACAATTTTCACAGAACGTGAATTTTCATAATAAAGTTGAACAATTTGTAAACGTTGTTCACGCGTAAGTCTTTCCATTATGAAATGCCAAACAATACTAAACAAAAATAACATGACAGCATGACACGACTCACACGTGATCTGTCAAAAAAGGCTATTGAAAAAAGTATCTCTACTTGGATCACCCGTTATCATGATATCTGGATTTAATGATGCCGACAGTTAGTAAATGCGAATCGAATGTTTTAGGTGAATCTTTGATCTGACGGTTTAAATGATTGGGGTAAAATAATATAAGTCATTGTGATATGTTTATATTAGGTACACCTAATTATATTTCATTATCTGTTTATTTAAATTTGGTAATTACTTTCAGCTAGTTTCGTCAAAATTGAAGAATTATTAAATGCATCAGCAACAAATATGACATTTACGGTATTTGAATGTGTTAGTGCTTCTGGTTTTGATTCTGAATTCAAAGTCAGAAGCGAATTTCTCTTCTTTCAAAAGAGGAACTGTCATTTAAGTACCAAACGAACACCTTCAGAAGCGTCTGGAAGTCTTCCGGATTACCAAACAAAAACGACATAAGTTTGTTGCCTAAGACGTCAAGAAATTATTTATTTAACCAATTAGCTGTAGTGCTGCAATAGTCAAAAGGCAGACGGAATGCCCTTATTTTCTTCTGATTATTTTCTTAACAGCGTTGAGAGTCTTCATATTTTGAACTACCAATATCCTGGAATGGGTGCAGTGGCTTAGTGGTTAAGTGCGTTGGTCCACTAAGCGAGAGGTCGCTGGTTCAAATCCCGACCTGTACCACCTGAAAGTTTTTATTCGCTGCCCCACCTCTTGCGAACGTCTGACAAACATCTATGAGTAAGAAATGTCATGAGAAGTTTCTCAAAAATAAATTGCCGCTCGGAATCGGCGTTAAACTGTAGGTCCCTCCATTCGTGTCAAAAATATAAGTTCGCACACACAATGGTTGGAGAAGCTAGGCTTTAGGTCCTGTATGGGCCGTTTTAGCCTAATATTTATTTATTTTAATATCCTGGAGTACGAACGGTTGACGACATAAATAAGTTTAGATAACTTGAAAATGAACAAGATATCCTCTCATATGGAAACACATGAAGTTGCCCTAAATGTCACAGAGAATCGACATAACATGAACACTGACAGTGAACCACAGGATGAAATGGATTAGTATTCTGGATATTTTCACCGATAACCCTTTTTTTGAGAAGGCTAGTTCAGTTGGAGTGATCAGAGGAGGAAATGTCCCCAAATAGTTTGATATTTTCGTTCACGTTCCTCTTCTTGTCGTTACTGAATAGTTGATACATGTTTCAAATTTGCTGTCCTTCTCTCTTTTTTATTTTGCATGAAAAAAAAAGAAGCAAAATTGGATCCAATTTACCAACCCAAGCGCTGTGCCATTCGCGATGGCTTGGTCTTTAAAACAGAGGTTCAGTCTCCTTGTACTCTTGAGAGGCTTGTATTCAATGAACTTCTTGACTTCAGTAGTGTCGACGTGCTTTGGCTTTTTGTACTACATCCACATCTTGGTACAGCTTATAGAGTTCGCGGTTATATCTTCCCCTCAAGTCGCCCTCCTCGCACACAGAACCAAATAACCATCGAACAATGTGCCTTTCGAGGGCGCCCAATATTAACTCTTCTTCGCTACTTACTTACCAGCACTCGGCGCAGAATACTGTGTAGCATACACTTTGTTTTGGGAATTGAACCCATTTGTTTTGCCGAAGTAGCAGCGGTTTCCTATGTTAATTCTTCCCCGAATCTTTACTAAGTTGAGTTGGAGTTTATGTTTAAGCCGAGATAGATGAACTACTTAACTATGTACCTTTGGGTTGCTGCTATCAATGGTGACGTTTTGTCTTAGTCAATGTGCATCACGCGACATGGTTGAATAAATTTTTCCGGGATACTGAATTCTGCCATCACCAATTAGAGCTCCTGACGATGGAGGCTTTAAAGTCGTAAAAAAGATGGTGTGGTGTTATGCGATATCGTTTTGCGATAATCTTCACTTATTTAGTAATCGTCAAGGCTATTGCGATTTTTCAGTTTCCCAAACATGGTGTGAAGAATGTAGATACTCACATTTAGATTTGACCATATCGAGTTACGAAAAGTGTAAGTATAAAGCCATTAGAAGTGACTCACGTTGGATGAACTCTTTACGTATAGTCAGCAATGCTTCTCGTTAAGGATCATTCACATGAGAGCGAACCGCGAACTGCGAACCGGCGAATATTCGTAAATTCTGACATTTCTTTCACATGAGAACTTTTTTTGGTCGCAGGTACCCGTGAATCTGATTTGTAAATGTTGGCAGCAAGATGTGTCAATTTTAAGGTTATGTCCGAACGAATTTTTCATTCGCGGATTTGTGGATCGCGTCTGTATTATGTGGATTGTGAATAAAGAGTGACAGTTCGCGGCAAGAATTTTTCAATTCACAGGAAAATGTTTGTAATTGTTGTAAATATTGCTTTTTAAATCAATTTAGACTCAGTTTTTTTTAGATAATATGTTAGATCAATTAAATATCAAGCTTTTGTGGTAGAAGCAATAGAAATGTTCTATTCATAAATAACGGGTGATCCAAGTAGAGATACTTTTTTCAATAGCCTTTTTTGGCAGATCACGTGTGAGTCGTGTCATGCTGTCATGTTATTATTGTTTAGTATTGTTTGGCATTTCATAATGGAAAGACTTACGCGTGAACAACGTTTACAAATTGTTCAACTTTATTATGAAAATTCACGTTCTGTGAGGAATGTGTTTCGTGCACTTCGCTCAACTTATGGTCAACATAATCGGCCTACTGAGCGTACTATTCGCAACACCATCACCCATTTTGAGACCCAGCATTCATTATTGGATAATATTCGACCGAATAGACCACGTCCAGCACGCTGTGAAGAAAATATAGCGGCCGTAGCTGAGAGTGTACACGAAGACCGTAGAGAGTCGATTCGGCGCCGTTCGCAGCAACTCGGACTGACGTATGGAACGACTTGGCGCATTTTACGTCAAGATCTTAAATTGAAAGCGTACAAAATACAGCTTGTGCAACAACTGAAGCCGGTCGACCTTCTCAAGCGACATCGCTTCGCTCTATGGGCTCTTGAAAAGTTCCAAGAAGATCCGACGTTTTCGAGGCAAATTTTGTTTAGCGATGAGGCCCATTTCTGGCTCAATGGGTACGTAAACTAACAAAATTGCCGCATTTGGGACGAAGAGCAACCTGAAGAGATTGAAGAACTGCCACTTCATCCAGAAAAAACAACGGTTTGGTGTGGTTTGTGGGCCGGTGGAATCATCGGTCCATATTTCTTTAAAAATTATGCCGGTGCGAACGCAACCGTCAATGGCGACCGTTATCGTGCCATGATAACCGACTATTTGATGCCTGAAATTGAAGCTCGTGATCTCGGCGACATTTGGTTTCAGCAAGACGGCGCCACTTCCCACACATCGCATCAATCAATGGACTTATTGAGAGAATATTTCGGTGAGCACATAATTTCACGTTTTGGGCCGGTCGATTGGCCACCAAGATCGTGTGATATCACACCGTTAGACTTTTTCCTGTGGGGATATGTAAAGTCAAAAGCTTATGCCGACAAACCCGCTTCGATTCAGGCCTTGGAGGAAAACATCGCGCGTGTCATTCGCCAGTTACCAGTCGAAATGCCCGAACGAGTGATCGAAAATTGGACTCAACCTGATGGACCATCTGCGACGTAGCAACGGCCAACATTTGATAGACATAATCTTCAAAAAATAAATGCCAAAGAATGTTCTTTCAAATGATAATAAACATTCTCCATTAAATTTGAATTTTCTGTGTTTTTTTCTTTAAAAAAGTAGGGAACCTCGAAATGGATCACCCTTTACATGATACACTGTACTACCGACAACAATTTATGTTTTTCGAAATCAACTGTTTTGCAACTTTTGACAAAAGCAAAGCTCCTGCAAATTGACAATAGAATTTTATTATATCAAAATGAATAGTACTGCTTATTTTTTGGAAGATTGGGAGAAATCGGCTAACAAAAGGACAGAAAGTGCATATTTAAAAGCATCTGCCTAAGATCCGTCGTAAGACAATAGATTTCATTGGATCTTTTTGCATGGAGAAATTCGATCCCCTCGCTTTAAATGATCAAGTTAACAAATAATTTACATTACCGACGTGAACATGTTCACTTTAATGGATATTTTTAATGGTGCACATGTTCGAATTTCGTGGACATGTTCCCCACGTCGGATTAAATGAATGGGATGATCTATCGTCATCAGATTGCCAGTGAGGCGGTTGGAAATGCATAGGTATACACAAATACACTTCAAATTCAAATGAAATATGTTTGCTTCTTCGATTGGCATCCCGGATCGGATAGCTCTTCCGGATTACCATACGTAAACGACATTAGGAAGGAGATATTGCCCCCAAGGGAAGGTAAAGTAAATCGCGAAATGTCAATAACCAAGCAAGAATTGTACGAAGTGTTTAAACTTTTTGTTTATTGTTTTGTTTTGATGTTTAGATACATACATAGGTACACAAATTAAAATTGAAAATGACAAGCTAAATGTATTTATATTAGAAATAAGTACAATAAATGTTTTTTATTAACTTTTAGATTTTGAATTTTGGAAAGCGTATGTGGAGAAGTTTGGTAAAGAGGCCAAAGAAAACATCTCTGGTTAGTAATTGTAGCTTATGGCTGGTTTACATGGCCACGCATGCATTTTTGCACGAGATTAGAGAGAGATCTCTACCGTCAATGATTTAAAAGATGTAAGAGTGAGATCAGAGATCAAATAGTCTACATTCGGCTGCTATCACGCAAATAAACATTACCGACCAAAATACGTGTCACGTATTTTTGCATGTTTGGTAGTGCATTTTTGTGCATCCCACTTATCCTGCGTGGTAGACTTGTGTGGCCATATTAACCAGCCATTAGTTGTGGTAAGTATTAATTATGTAGTTTATGTCAGTACAGGTAGTCGACTGAGAGGAATTGCGGCTCTCTCGTCCTCTCTTTTTTATTTTTTTGCGGATTTAAGGGGACAGGGGATATGGAAGTCGACTATCCGTATAATTACTCATTTGTGGTTTATGTTCAGCTTCAGATAATGGCGTTCAAAATCTGGAGAACAAAAAAGTTGCTTGCGCTGAGGAAACGTTGTTGGTAATTTTACTATTTTTTTATCATTGGCAATCATATTTAATCATATTGCTCTGCAGGACCCGAGACAAATCGGGGACATAATGTGACCCTAGTATTTTTTTGTAACAAGTCCCACTCGTTTGATGTTTTCTTAATACTTTGGATCTTTACCCATTCCATGATATTTAGGTTAGGTAAGGTTAAGCAAAAAAAACCAAGAAGTCCATCCCTAAGTTATAAAAATTCTTAAATGACCAATTCAATTCGTTTATGTTCTTAAAAAAGTAACTTATTTTATTTAGTTTTATTTACCTACTTAAAAAAAATTACAAGGAGATGATTATGTAAATGTGTACTTTATTGGCTTTCTTCGCAACACTTTTCATAGTGACTGCTGTGTTATTGCTCTGAATGGTAACTGTGGGTGGGCGACGACATTGTAGAACTGGACGCCATTGATAGATGAGACCGAGTGTTTGTTAGTTGGAAGAGACGTTCCTCTGTCATCACATTCTGTAGCTTTTGTTGACAAAGAAGTGCCCGATTCAAAGGCATTTTTTTCAATTGTATGGCGAGACTAGAACAAAATACATCGAATTCGTTCGGATCTTCCTTACTTTCGTTAGATATTCCTTTCAATTGTTTTATTGCGTTTTGAACCCCCGAAACGCACGAATTAAAAGAACGCTTTCGCACCCTTTTGCAGTTAGCACTATTGTTCGGAGTACTCCAATGTACATTTCCCATATTACAAGGAGAGCGTCTCTCCTCAGTATCCTTAATTTCTGCCGTTTGCTGTACACTTTTCTCTGAATGTTTTTCTGAATGTTGGCTGTCACTTGTTACTGTTGCAGGAGTTTCTTTTACAGTCGATGAATCTGAATCCTAAAATAGAGAACATATACAACCAATTGAAAGAACAGCATTTGCAAAAGAAAATATTAAAAATTAATATAAGGAATTTAAATAAATTTTTGCAAATTTTTTCGAAATCAAAATTTAATATGCCCTTGGAAAATAACCAACTGAATATACCGGAACGAGAGATTTTCGTCGCGGATGATAACTTTCCATTGAGAACCAAAACTTAAAGCAAAACCAGAAGATATTCAATAACAGACACTCAAAATCGCGTTCTGGAAAACACATTCCACATTCGAAATTTTGAAAGTGATAAAAACTGCAAGTACACAACTGTCAAAAGAGAAACTTCCACTCCAATACATTCATGGGGTAAGCTAGGTAAATTTCCAATGGTGCAGCAACAAACTACAAGTAACTATAGGGTGATTTTTTAAGAGGTTTAGAACTTTTTTTAAAAAAAAAACACAAAAAATTTAATTTTAAATCAACAATTTAATGTTTAAAGATAATTTCATGCAAATGTTGACCGCGGCTGCGTCTCAGGTAGCCCATCCGCTGAGTCCAATTTTGGCATACTCTTTCACACATATCGGCCGGTATCTCACGAATGAATGCATGGATGTTGGCATTTCAGTGCGTCAATCGAAGCGGGCTTGTCCCTATACACATTAGCCTTGGCATACCCCCACAAAAAATAATCTAATGGTGTCAAATCGCACGATCTAGGCGGCCAATTGACCGGCCCGAAACGTGAAATTAACTGTTCACCAAACTCGCCTCGCAATTGCGCCATTGTTTCGCGTGCTGTGTGGCATGTGGCACCGTCTTGTTGAAACCACATATCATGCAAGTCAAGAACTTCCATTTCGGGCAAAAAAAAGTTTGTTATCATCGCTCGGTAGCGTTCACCATTGACAGTAACGCTGCGATTCGCATCATCTTTGAAGAAATATGGCCCAATAATGCCGCCGGCCCATAAACCGCACCAAACAGTGGCTTTTTCGGGATGCATTGGTAGCTGTTGCAATGCTTCTGGCTGATCTTCACTCCAAATGCGGCAATTTTGCTTATTTACGTACCCATTCAACCAAAAATGAGCCTCATCGCTGAACACAATTTTTCGATAAAAAAGCGGATCCTCGGCCAGCTTTCCAAGAGCCCATTCACCAAAAATTCGGCGTTGTGGTAGGTCGGCTGGCTTTAGTTCTTGCACCAGCTGTATCTTAAAAGGCTTTACGCCCAAATCCTTCCGCAAAATTTTCCACGTAGTGCTGTAACAAAGGCCTAACTGCTGGGAACGGCGCCGAATCGACATTTCGCGGTCTTCTGTCACACTTGCTGATACGGCCGCAATATTTTCTTCAATACGCACAGTACGTAAACGTGTTGGTGGTTTAATGTCCAACAAAGTAAATTTGGTGCGAAATTTGGTCACAATCTTCCGAATAGACTGCTCAGAAGGTCGAGAATGCCGATCATAAAATGGAAGCAGCGCGCGATGAACATTTCGAACCGAGCACGAATTTTGATAGTAAAATTCAATAATTTGCAAGCGTTGTTCATTTGTAAGACGATCCATGGTTAAATTGCAAACCAAACTGAAGCTGTTTGACAGTGACACAAGGTACTAAACACACGTCAGCTGTCAAAACCAGTGTTGCCAAAACCAAACCAGCTAAAAAATCACCCTTTATAAGGAAATCGGGAAAAGTACGAATTATGCTGAAAGATTTGTCATTACAAAAGGGATATTGAACATAATTTACGATTTTTGACATTTGGTTAAAGTACTTACCTTCAAGATTGAAAAACTTGCTTTTGGAGTGCATACATTGCGTAGAAACACATCTGCATCCTTAAACCAGAACAGTCTGGGCGCATAAACATCATCCGCATCAGCTCCATTTTTTTCTGAATTTCGAATCTTGGCAAGTTCTGATACGTATCGTGTACGAATCGTTTTTATTTTGGCTTTTATGTCTGCTATGGTTAATCCAGGCAAATTTAAAGCAATCAGCATTGAGGAGTACGCTTTTTCTCGTGCAGATGATTTGTTATAATCGCTGCATCTTGTATTCCACAAGCACTCGTGCTGCTGGTATGTTTCAAGAAACAGTTCGATATGTTTCTCTTGCCACTTGAATAACATTGTAAATAATAATACGGCAACGAAATCAATACAAAAACAAACAAAACATATACCGAACTTCTTGCACTACACGAACGACAGAGATTTGACATTGGGAAATGAATTTGCTTACATTTTTCACTGCGCATTCAATCTGGATGAAGTCATCGCTTTGTGGAACGTCTCTTTCATTAGTTGAGTAGGTAGAGAGAGACAATATGTTTCATCGTTCATCTTTAGTGTTCACTTTGGATGGCAGATGGAAGAAGTGTGAAATTCATTCTGCATTCATCACTGCCAGTGTTCAAAGATGTGGAAAATTTACACTGTGTACATTTTAATGGCTTTAAATTATCAGGAGGGAGAAAAATGATATATTTAATTTATATTTTTGTTTGTTAGAACTTTAACAAGGCAAAACATTATGCTGTGCTGCAACTGTAGGTAGATACATTATTTGGCAAAGTGCCATAGGTATGAGCTTTTTTAACACTTCAAGTCTATCAACAACACCAAATAGTTAGGAAGGAATATGTGGAAGCTTAATTGTAATGAAATTCAAATGAGCAACTGTTCTAGTTCGCTTACGAGGAAAATGTCAATAAAAAAGCATTTTATAAGTAAAATGTCTAAAAATTAAAAAAAAAATTCGCAGCTATGTTTAAAAGACGTGAGAGCGAATTGCGAACAAATTAATTTAAATATATTTATGAATTTAAAATCACCTTACCTAAGAAAAAAACGGAGTCTAAATTAATTTAAATTAGAACAATTTTACTGCGAATTGAAAAATGCATTCCGCGAACTGTCATACTTTATTCACAATCCACAAATCCACGAATGAAAAATTCGTTCAAACATAACCTTACAATTGACACATCTTGCTGCTAACAGATTCGCGAAAAAAAGTTGTCGTGTGAATGAAATGTCAGAATTTACGAATATTCGCTTGTTCGCAATTCGCTCTCATATGAATAGTCCTGAACATTTAATATCTGAATGGTTAAATTAAGCATCATTTTAAATTATCAGTTGAGAGCAATGATTTTCGATTAATAAAGGATTACAACATATTTTGTTGCTGATTTGAAAATTTGTCATTTTAGTACAATTCTAGGGCTGTATAATGGGTATCCAGTACCACCTTGATTTTTTCGCTACCTCGCTTCTTGCGAAAGTATAACACCTGCTCCAAATTGTAGGTCCCCGCCATTTGTACCAAAAACGTAACTTCTCACACATAATGGCTGGAAAATATAGGCTTAAGGCCCGCTTTATTACAAAAATAACGTGTGTATAAATCAATTGTTTTAACAAATAAATTATAACACTTCTTACAGCAGTTATAAATCATTCTCTATTTTTTTTTGTTGCATTTTGAAGAACTGAAAGAACAACGATTTGCCAATATTTTTCTTCGAGTAGGTACTCAATTTATTTCATTGGTACTAAGAATTTGGTACAATTGAAAACAGTTTAAGTTCACAAAATCCGAATTTAAAACGGACTAAAATTAGTTCCAGTCAGTTCGAGTCACCCCAACGGAAATTTGGTCACTCAAATCGCACAACTAAATGATCAGAATACAACAGCTTCCTTCAATAAGATTGAAATCTTCTATCCACTGAGAAATTTGAAATGTTTTACTTTTTCTTTCTGTTGTACTAAAATACATTTTAAGTCCGTTCTCAATTTGTTTTAAAATATACTTTTTTTTATTGAAATATGATCTGGTAACACTGTTAATTAGATAATGTGTGAACAAAGAAAACAAATAAATGAGTCAACGTGTTTGTGTGTTTGCTTTATTCTCGCATACCTGTATAAAGTTGTATTTTCTTTGGATAACTGTCATTGGGCGATCGTTGTCGGACGATGGCATATTTATACCTGCTGCTATTGTTTATCCATTCAAATAATGCTATTAAGCAAAATGGTAGTAAAATACAAGGGTTCAATAAACAAAAAACTTATAATGGTACATGCATAGATTCTAGTGTGGGTTATATGTGCACACAATCATATTTTCATGATATGACAGAGTCAGATACATACAATTTTTAATCAGCCGATGGATTGTTGGCTGAATGAGTGTGCTGAACAAAGTGAAGCGATTTTTTTTTTTACTTTTTGTATGTATTGTATCACAAAACCGAACCAACCATTTAGTTCAGCTATTGAAAGTCGGACAATTTTTTTTGCCGTCAGTCGCATTTCATTCTGTATGTTCTTCTGTAGTAGTTCGCACGTCGCTTCGTACGGCAACTGATAGTAAATTTTTGAAGAAATCTTGAATTATTTTTTGAGTTTAATTTGTGTTGTGATTTATAAAATAAAAATGATGGATGATGGCGAATGCAATGCGGGAGAATACCAGACGGAAAAGTTAATTGAATTAGTGAAACGCAGACCGGTTCTGTATGATAAATCTATGAAAGAGTACAAAGATAGGATTATAAATAAAACCCTATGGAAGGAAGTATGCGAAGGAATGTTTGATAACTGGAACGCAATGCCGTGGCAAGAAAGGAAATTAAAAGGTATTTAATATCATCATTTATTTTTTATTTTATAAATATCTATACATGTTCTTCTTGCAGCTAAAGAAATTCAACAGCGATGGCAAAATCTGCGGACGTGTTTCAAAAGGGAGTTGAATAGGATTAACTCTGGTCCAATCGCGAGAAAACGTCGCAAGTACATATATTTTGATCCGCTGTCATTTTTGCTGCCTTCGATCAACAATAGAGGAACACAAATGGTTGAAGTCACTGACCATGCCACTGCACGAGTTTATGAAAATAGATCTGCCAAGAAAAGGGTTGAATCGACTGCAAGTTCTTTGGCAGATAAAGCAAAAACTAATGTCACTTTCGAAGATACACCTAAAAACGATATCGATGAAGATGAGACATTTTTACTGTCTTTAGTGCCATCTTTAAGAAAATTATCTGACGATAAAAAATTTGAGGCTAAGATAGAGTTTCTATCGGTAATAAGACGGATTTCATCGCAGTCAAAGAACGTTGCCACTGCCCAAAACAATGATTTCATGGATTTGTTGCCATCCACTAGTCATCAGAATTTTATGCAGGCAACGCTGTCAGATCCGGCGATGCAGAGTGACATTTCGGAATGCAGTTTCGTATCGTCAAACAATCAACATCTTTTATCCGAATGTATGGATATAGGTCACGTAAAATTGGAGAACAATTAGTATGTGCCTCGAATTTTTTTCTTTTTCTAATTTTTAATAAACAGAATTTCATGAATTCAAATAATGTGTGTTTGTAGAATTGCGTTAATTAGTTACTATTTAGCATTTTTTTTCCATTTTTGGTAATATGAATTGTTTTTTTGCGAATCGAATTGATTTATGGATTTTCAATGTTGCGTATGAGTTTTACATTTAATTCTTTGAATAAAATCGTACTGTCTAAATATAACAGTTATAACACTTTATAACTTCTTGAACACAAAAATTGTTCAAAATCATTAAAATCATCAAAACCCTTAAATAAGGAAGGGGCCTTGAAACTCCCTTGGGTCGAATTTGAGAAAAACCTAAGAATACTAAATTTTGAAACAAAAATTTAAACACAAATATTGAAGGCTTATTTTTTCCGAATTAGAAAATGTAACACTAAATTGGTTTCTTGTAGTTACTGCCCCTATTAATTCTTAATCAAATTCAGAAAACTTATTGTTTGATGTCTTCTAGTTTTTGAGAAAATTAAAATGTACGAAAACTAATTTTTAAAAATATTTTTTCCAAAATTTTGAGTCTTATAATATTTTTTTCAAAAACTATTAATATAGAAATAACTTGATTTCGAATTCCTGGCTTCCAAAATTTGCTATTGCCCTCTTTTGTTAGTGTTGCCATTGTATTTTAATACACTTTGTAAAATTTAAGTATTTTTTGTTTAAATTGACTGCACCCCCACGCCTAAACGGAGCAAAATCGATGCCCCTGTTTTAAAAATTTTATTGCATTAAACCCCTCTACAAAAAAGTATATAAAGGGTGATTTTTTAATAGGTTTAGAACTTTTTTTTAAAAAAAAAACACAAAAAATTCGAAAAAATGAATGAATTATTTATTTGAATCGATAGTTTGAACCTTGCAATTTAATGTTTAAAGATAATTTCATGCAAATGTTGACCGCGGCTGCGTCTCAGGTAGCCCATCCGCTGAGTCCAATTTTGGCATACTCTTTCACACATATCGGCCGGTATCTCACGAATGAATGCATGGATGTTGGCTTCCAGTGCGTCAATCGAAGCGGGCTTGTCCCTATACACATTAGCCTTGGCATACCCCCACAAAATATAATCTAATGGTGTCAAATCGCACGATCTAGGCGGCCAATTGACCGGCCCGAAACGTGAAATTAACTGTTCACCAAACTCGCCTCGCAATTGCGCCATTGTTTCGCGTGCTGTGTGGCATGTGGCACCGTCTTGTTGAAACCACATATCATGCAAGTCAAGAACTTCCATTTCGGGCAAAAAAAAGTTTGTTATCATCGCTCGGTAGCGTTCACCATTGACAGTAACGCTGCGATTCGCATCATCTTTGAAGAAATATGGCCCAATAATGCCGCCGGCCCATAAACCGCACCAAACAGTGGCTTTTTCGGGATGCATTGGTAGCTGTTGCAATGCTTCTGGCTGATCTTCACTCCAAATGCGGCAATTTTGCTTATTTACGTACCCATTCAACCAAAAATGAGCCTCATCGCTGAACACAATTTTTCGATAAAAAAGCGGATCCTCGGCCAGCTTTCCAAGAGCCCATTCACCAAAAATTCGGCGTTGTGGTAGGTCGGCTGGCTTTAGTTCTTGCACCAGCTGTATCTTAAAAGGCTTTACGCCCAAATCCTTCCGCAAAATTTTCCACGTAGTGCTGTAACAAAGGCCTAACTGCTGGGAACGGCGCCGAATCGACACTTCGCGGTCTTCTGTCACACTAGCTGATACGGCCGCAATATTTTCTTCAATACGCACAGTACGTAAACGTGTTGGTGGTTTAATGTCCAACAAAGTAAATTTGGTGCGAAATTTGGTCACAATCTTCCGAATAGACTGCTCAGAAGGTCGAGAATGCCGATCATAAAATGGAAGCAGCGCGCGATGAACATTTCGAACCGAGCACGAATTTTGATAGTAAAATTCAATAATTTGCAAGCGTTGTTCATTTGTAAGACGATCCATGGTTAAATTGCAAACCAAACTGAAGCTGTTTGACAGTGACACAAGGTACTAAACACACGTCAGCTGTCAAAACCAGTGTTGCCAAAACCAAACCAGCTAAAAAATCACCCTTAAATAGTAAGAGCAGCACCGACTACAGTGAGAGTAGCTTTGACAGCAGTTGGCTTAAGTTCTGACAGTTGTGGATGGGTCAATGAAAATTAAGAAAACTGACAGCTAAGCGGCAATAAAGGCGATTTCAGTCATAAAAAATAAAATCGAAGCTTCTAAGTCGCTGTTGGGATCTTGGCACACAGCACGACTAAGATTCCGTTAATGAATTGAGAACAAATTATTTGTAGAAGCAAATGAAAGATGGAGTTCGTGATAACGAGGGAAATGCGCCCACTTATAAATTTCAACTATAAAGGGTGAACATTAAAAAACAAGAAACAATTAGCTTGACAAAGTTTATATAACTAGAGAACGTTGTCAGTAATGAAAAAAGCCGTAATAAAGAAGCCCAACTGCTTAAAATTTCCACTAGAATCATTCGGCAAAAATGAAATGCCCCGGGTGAGGCTCGAACTCACGACCTTAAGATTATGAGACTTACGCGCTGCCTACTGCGCCACCGAGGCTATGATGACGTGGCGAATTATTCAATACATCAGTGATTCATATTCTATATTATGTACTTACTGTTATTTCAGATGTCTCACCGAAGTTTTGACATTGTAATGCTGACGGGTATGATGTCACGATTATGCCAACCCCATCCCATGTAATCCTACTCCAGCAGACTGAAAAATTAATTCAATACCAACGCTAAAAACATTTGCTTACAAATGGAATAACACAACTTTTCTGACATTAAACTCGTTGACATCAAGAACTACGTGGGTGGAGGGGTGGGTGCGAATTATATGAATCATTGAAATCGAGTTGTTCCATCGGCAATCGGACTGGTATTGCACAATAGCCTCCCGTCTATCACCTGTCCCTTTGGCGCAGAGGATAGCGCGTTGGACTTCTAATCCAAAGGTCGCGGGTTCGATCCCCGCAAGGGATGTCAAATCACTTTTTTTTTCGTTCTCCCAATTTAAATATTCAATTCAATTCATAACGAGTACCATTTCTAGCAAGATATCGTCGTTTGATTCTTCTCTCTATGAGTTTGACTAGTTTTAACTTAAGCACCATGGAATGGGCTGGCATAATCTAGTTGGTCACAGTTCTTCCAACCTTAAAGCGGTTACAGACTCTTTCAATTGAGTGCAGCTTAACTGCAGCATATTCCAAGAGGTTAACACATTTGACTCATTAATTTAAAGAAACCTGTCATGAATAATTTATTTATCAGATCCACACATAGTTGGAGAAGTCATGTACGTACCTTAATGTTTGTTTTGACTTGACCCCAATGAAAGTAGACAGTTGTTAAGTGAATGAGAAGATACGTAAATGTTCGGTCTATAGGTTAGGTATGTACCAGAAGATAATACAAGTAACAAACAACGCGCGCATGTCAGCGAGTTGATGAGAAATACTCGTTGATGGCGAGTGACGTAGTGTGGAGTTGGTAGAGCTAAATAGAGCAAATCAAATAAAACAGTTTTAAGGTATTTTTCTTTACAAATTCAGAGAATTGAGCAAGTGCTTTAAAGACTATACGTTTAGAGGTGGTATAAATGAGTATCTAAAGAAATGGTAACATTGTTTGTAGTAACTATGACAGTTGGCCTTCTGTGATGCAAAGAATAATTTCTCACATAACATGTCGTGGAATACAGTTTCAACACACAGTGATTTGATGTGACATATGAATAGTTCTTCACTACTTAATTCGATTTGTTTCTAAAACCATTTAAAATGTAACTCAAAGCCACCATGGTTTAAAGTTAACTTATCTAAAATATAATATAATCGTTTAGGATGAATAAATCTATCACCATCTATGCGAACGAGAATTCAATGTTTTACATAAATTTTTATATAGCTTGCAATATTATTTGCAATATCACAAATGGTTAAATTATTATAGCTGAACGAATACCACAACAAGCTAAAACCAGCTCTTGAAAAATTACAAAAAGTGAATTATACTGTTGTGCTGAAATCTTGTGAGAGTTAGGGAATCGTATTGGGTACAAATTTATTTATTACAGACCTTTTTTTGGTTATCTAAAATTTATTGGGGCAAATTTATAGTCGAATAAATTGCACTTTAACCCTCTATCGCATGCAACGCCATCTATGGCTTTTAATTAACAGTTCTAAGAACCAACCGTGTTCTGATGTTGCATTCGGTGCATAGTTGTAGCATTATTTGAAAACCGGGATGTGTTTTAGAAATTTTGTTTCACAAATAACTTTAAAAAAGGTTATAAACAGTAAGTCCGACAAAAGTTTTTTTTTTTTTAAGTGGGTCAGAAGTCATGCAGGAGAGGGTTAAAATTATCTTTGCACTTGAAAAAGTCAAAATTATTTTTCAATGTTTTCAAAAACACCACTTCTTTGTTATCGTTTTACTTTAAAATTAAAACCACAAAAACCACGTTCTATCTTTTCTATCTGCCGTACATTTGAGGAAGTAACGTTTTCAACTAATTCTAGTAAATCTTTAAACCACTTTACTATAAATTCAATAAATTTGCCCCAAAATATCTCTCAAACTGTGATCTTTGGTTGTTGCAAACAATAGTTGATGGAAGGTGATAAAGTTAACTTGATGTTAGAGCCGTTGTAACACTTATAAACACACGGGGGCAATTTGTAGACAGCGTGCGTTAAGAAATGTCACTACGACGTGTGGCACATCGTCGGCACTTTACGGAAATGAAAGTAAAAACTGACGTAAATATTATTCAAATATCGAGATTTCAAAATATTCTGGAAAATAAAAAAATTGTTGCACCTAAAACCCGGCTTATAAAAACACACTTAACACAAACTCCTCACCACACTTGGATATGCCAAAAGTGACATCACTTGCTGGGAATTAAGAGTGAAGGTAGGGCTAGATTTCATGCCACTTGGTTAAATAATGACCATTTCGCTGTCGCATGACCATGTTTTGCATCCGAAAACTGTCATAAATGGAATTTATGTATCTGAACATTTGGCATGCAGTTTCATCTTACCTTAAAGCAATTTGACAATCAGCTGTTGGACATTTTGTGCGCAAATTTGAAAGCCAACGAGCAGTTTGAGAGAAAACTTTTTCAGTGGAAACGCTTCAAGATTTATTTCTAATCTTTTTCCTGCAATTTCGGTTTATCTTTGGGTGAAAACGTAGCAGGAGTAAAAACTAGTTAGTTTCACTAATGCCAATGTGTTATCATCCTTTATAAAATAAAGAAAATAGTAATATTTAACTGTTATTGAGTTTGAGAGTTAAAGACTCAACTCGAAAAGTTATCACGAGTTTTGGTTCATTTATGATCTAAATTGAATGAGATAATTTCGCATGGTGTATGTACGTATGTATTATATAAAGGGTGTTTTTTAGAGGCATAAAACTTCGAATTGAAATAAAACACAAGAAAATCGTTTTAATGTCCATCAATTTGGCTTTATTGGAAGGATAATTTTATGCCATTAATGTTTAAATATGATTTCGGGCATATGGCCGCCGCGGCTGGTTCGAATAAGGACAAGTCTAGAGGTCCAATTTTAAACCACTTTTTCAAGCATTTGGGGCTGCATGTCGGCGATAACGCCACGAATGTTGGCTTCCAAGTCCCCAAAGAAAATAATCCAGTGGTGTCAAATCACACGATCTTGGTGGCCAATTGACAATAAATCGTTTGTGACGTGCGCTGTGTGGCATGTAGCGCCGTCTTGTTGCAACCACATCTCATCCACATTCATGCCATCCAATTCGGGAACAAAATAGTCGGTTATCATGGCTCTATACCGGTCTCTATTAATGGTAACTGACTCTCCAGCATCATTTCGGAAGAATTATGGCCCAATGGCTCCACCAGCCCATAGAGCATACCAAACAGTCAGTTTTTGTGGATGTAATGGCGTTTCAAGGGTCTCATGTCTCTTCACTCCAAATGCGGCAATTTTGCTTGTTGACGTAGCCATTCAACCCAAAATGATTTTTGAAATAAATTTGCACGATTTGCAAGCGTTGTTCATTTGTCAACCTTTTCATTATGAAATGGCAAACCAAACTGAACATAAATGACATTAGAGTTGCCAGAATTGACCACAAAATGTCAGTTTTATCTCAATTCGAAAAACCAACCTCTAAAAAAAACCCTTTATAAAAAAATGTGTTTCAATCTAACAGGACGCTGTTTCCATTTAATTCCTTTTGTGCTTAACTGGTAGACCCATGAGGACTCCTTTTATCTCCCACACCAATTCGACGCCACTGTTAAGGATGGCTCACATCAGATCTATACCAGGGTTACCGTTTCACATTTCAATTAGGGAGTATAAATCGATCCCTTGCGCAGTTCTGGGTAGTACTCTTTAAGAATTTAATTCAAGATACAACTTTAATACTGACGTGTTAATTTCAAATGAGATATCTACATTTTTAACTTTTCTGTACTTCTAGTACTTAAAACAGTTCAAGTGTCACTTTTCAAAAACTTCATTTGTTCCTACTGCCACCGCAGTTTGTGTTTTAGTTTGAATTGATGTGCCAAAATATAGCTTTAAATTAAAACTACCATACTTTAGCTTATAAAAAATTAGAAGCGTCAATTAAGAATACGTATTTGCCACAACCAACCAATAATAATTTTGCGTATTGCTTTTGTCAGATTTAAATTTATTTGATTATATTCACAGTAAACTTACAGGGTAGTTTATTTTGTCTACGAACTTAATTACCTAAATTTTCACTCGCATTGGCAAATAGAAGTGAACTGAATTTTAAATTTCGATGTTCCACAGATGCGCAAATTTTGAAGTCAATTGGACAGTTACGTTCGGAATCAAAAAGGACAAATAGAATGTTCATATTTGAATAAGGTACAAGGATAAAGGTCAGAGCTCTTACTTGTGCGCGCAAATCTATCAGACAGTTGGTGGTACACGTACATTGTACTTGAAGCTACCTCACATAATGCACAAAAGACTTTCTGCAGTCCCAAATACGCTTGTCATTGTCCTCCTCCCTTATAACGGGTGATCCAAGTAGAGATACTTTTTTCAATAGCCTTTTTTGACAGATAACGTGTGAGTCGTGTCATGCTGTCATGTTATTTTTGTTTAGTATTGTTTGGCATTTCATAATGGAAAGACTTACGCGTGAACAACGTTTACAAATTGTTCAACTTTATTATGAAAATTCACGTTCTGTGAGGAATGTGTTTCGTGCACTTCGCTCAACTTATGGTCAACATAATCGGCCTACTGAGCGTACTATTCGCAACACCATCACCCATTTTGAGACCCAGCATTCATTATTGGATAATATTCGACCGAATAGACCACGTCCAGCACGCTGTGAAGAAAATATAGCGGCCGTAGCTGAGAGTGTACACGAAGACCGTAGAGTCGGACTGACGTATGGAACGACTTGGCGCATTCTACGTCAAGATCTTAAATTGAAAGCGTACAAAATACAGCTTGTGCAACAACTGAAGCCGCTCGACCTTCCCAAGCGACATCGCTTCGCTTTATGGGCTCTTGAAAAGTTCCAAGAAGATCCGACGTTTTCGAGGCAAATTTTGTTTAGCGATGAGGCCCATTTCTGGCTCAATGGGTACGTAAACAAACAAAATTGCCGCATTTGGGACGAAGAGCAACCTGAAGAGATTGAAGAACTGCCACTTCATCCAGAAAAAACAACGGTTTGGTGTGGTTTGTGGGCCGGTGGAATCATCGGTCCATATTTCTTTAAAAATTATGCCGGTGCGAACGTAACCGTCAATGGCGACCGTTATCGTGCCATGATAACCGACTATTTGATGCCTGAAATTGAAGCTCGTGATCTCGGCGACATTTGGTTTCAGCAAGACGGCGCCACTTCCCACACAACGCATCAATCAATGGACTTATTGAGAGAACATTTCGGTGAGCACATAATTTCACGTTTTGGGCCGGTCGATTGGCCACCAAGATCGTGTGATATCACACCGTTAGACTTTTTCCTGTGGGGATATGTAAAGTCAAAAGCTTATGCCGACAAACCCGCTTCGATTCAGGCCTTGGAGGAAAACATCACGCGTGTCATTCGCCAGTTACCAGTCGAAATGCTCGAACGAGTAATCGAAAATTGGACTCAACGGATGGACCATCTGCGACGTAGCAACGGCCAACATTTGATAGACATAATCTTCAAAAAATAAATGCCAAAGAATGTTCTTTCAAATGATAATAAACATTCTCCATTAAATTTGAATTTTCTGTGTTTTTTTCTTTAAAAAAGTAGGGAACCTCGAAATGGATCACTCTTTATACCAAATAAATGGAAATCCCAATGCGGGTATGGTTCATTTAAAAATATTAAGTCTATCTTCCAACAAAAAATAATAATCACAAATGTATGTAAAAATTTCATTATTGTCATTATTGTATTTTTTTTTAGTTTACACAGTTTACCTCGTGAGTTTACTCTTATTCCAGGATTTAGTTAGCACGTCGAATGTTGTAATAGTCTCCATAAAAATGAAAAAAAATTACCAACTTTACCCCAGATGGGACTCGAACCCACAATCCCCGGCTTAGGAGGCCGATGCCTTATCCATTAGGCCACTGGGGCGGTTGCGTTCCTATTGTCCAATAAATTATAAAAACAAATAAATAAACACAGGACATCACTGGGCACATATTTTTACACTTTTAATTTTGATTTAGGTACTAATTAAACGCACTAAATTTACAGTGTCCTCTACGCTCTCTCCTTCTTTTGCAACGACGGCGACAAATTCCTTTCCAGCACATTCTCACTTAGCCTCAGTTTCTCTACTTTGATTGGGTTTTCTAGCTCATCAGCTAAACGTTCAGCACGATTCTCCTGTATTGATTCTGCAAACATATATTACGTCCATAGATTTTTATGTTTCCTTATTATGTATGCACAATGTACTTACTGCTATACGGAGTATACTTATCGGAGAAGATACTTTCCAAATTGTAACCAATAACGCCAACGATTCCGGCAATTGGTAATGTGATGTATGCCGCATTGGAGCGTAGAAGATTCAAAAGTATTGGCCACATTATGTAAACTTGCTAAAATTCACAGAATTGTGAAATTAATTCGATTTGGGCGAAATTATATCTCACTAAAGTTTAATATTAAAGTTTAACCTATCCGGCTAGAGTAGAAATGTCATTTCACTGTCGCACTCGTAACATATGATTTTGACGCTTCACGTGAATTGGTGTTGTGTCTACTTCATGGCAGGTAGCGCAAGTTAGAACAAAATTAAATTATACACTTCTCACAAAAAATAATTGAAAATATTATTATATATTAAATTTTACAGGATATAATAATTATTAATTGCAATGAAATATTTTTGCTTTCAAGTCTGCAAGTCTATACTTAAGTATATTAAAAAAAAAAACAAATGTCTTTTATTTAAAAACAAATTGTTGCGAGTTGATTGTCTATACGAATTCGATGTTAATTTTAGAATTAAGTCTCGCGCTTAATCGCCACTGGAAGTTCGAATGTTTGATATATATGGTTGTTGATTCAATATTGATTTCTATATCAGCTCAAAGGTGTGAAAAGATAGAGATTGTGCATTGGTTGCCTCTATTATATCAAAAGAATAATGCAGAATGATTGCAACAAAGAAAGAAGTAGATTTTAATTTGAAATATCGTAGTTGAAATTAGTTTTAAATTATTATTTTACAAATATATAGAGACCGAATTTACCATAGATTTACAGCTCCAGTCAAACCAATCATTTACCTCTTGTTTGCTACTCAAGTAAATTATATATGTTATCACATTAATATTCTTTTAGAATGAACTTACTTGACCACTTACTCACTTGAGAGATGGAATATAACCAGATAATGATATGTTACGTCTCCACCGAACACTAAAGCGGGATTAAAATTAATGTGTCCTTAATCTACCTCAAATCTTAAGATTTACCATACAATATTTAATCTGCTAAGCAAGAGATTAAGAAATAATCTTGAAAGAAACTGGATTTGCATGTAAGAATAGTTTGGTGAAGACACTAAATACTTATTTACCATGACTGAATATGTCAAAAGTGACGTTGTTTGCTGAGAATTGAGAACGAGGAAGCAATTTGGCAAAAGCAAAGGAGAAAACCCATATGGTAATCTCCTTTTTTTTCGGTGGAGACGCTAAAAGATTAATTTTTAATCTTTTGTGCTTAATCTCGGTTTAGTGTTCAGTGGAGACGTAGCATTAATTATTTATATTTATTATTTTCTCATTACTGTAAGAACCTGCAATCATTTTTTTTTATTAAACTTTCATAAATGTGCACACAAAAGACTAGGATCTTTTGTACAGACGCCAAATCGGATTTTGTTTGCATACTGCGGGTTGTAGGAAAGCAAGCAATATAGATTTCGTTCGGCGGGAATCTTTAAATTTTAAATTCCCATAAGTTTAAATTTAAAGTAGGAACGGAAAATTGCCACGGGTTCTGTAAGACAAATAAAAAAGAGATTTCAATGAAGATTGGTTGAAATTGAGTGAACGTAAGCAAGTGTCATTGCAGTTCAGCCTTGCCACATAAGCATTTTTATCGTAGCTAAATGTGCGACAAATTACGTTTGTTTCAAATTAATATCCATTTTTCAACTAAAACAGAACCATATTAGCCTGCAAAATACTTAAACCGTACAAATACAACACAGAGATAGTGTTGCCATTGTGATATAATACGTATTTTTGGTACATTTCAAAATGTTACGAGATAAATTAAGTAATATATTAAATAATGAGATATATAAACAAAGTAAATTATGTTAAATTAACAGTTTTTTTCACTCTTGGAAAAAGATGAGTACTTATGCAGAAGGTAGACTTCCTTTTCCCCTGTCCCCTAAAACCCAAAATTTTATTTAAAAACGGTTTCTAAATTCATTCTTAAATTTCATATCTGTGAACACGTCTGAACCACAGTTGACTGTAACATATCCAGCTTGACTTTAATGATACCTATCTGATATTTTTTTCCAAAATGGATTGGATGGCGCAGTACTGCTATTGTGTTCGTGAGATGGCTTAATTTCATTTGCATTCAAAACCTTATACATTCCCATAAATATATTTTGCCCAGTACAGCATGACCGCCGATATTTTGGACGTCCTGGGGAACAAACTTAGGAAGGCAATATCGCCAGCATGGAAAGGTAAGTCGATTCACGAAATGCGCCTATAATTAAGAATAAGAATAATCATCCTAGAAGAAAGCCAATACAAATTAAGAAAGTCATAACATTGAGTGCAAACTGTTTTTTATGTTAATATTTAAGCCCTTGCTTTAGCCAATTCAGAGCGCTTCATTAATTAGAATTTAAATATTTTCTCGAAAAACTATTTTTATTTAAACAATACATTTTTTTCTTACAAAAATATAAGCTAAATACATTTTTTTAATAAAAATACAATTTTTTTCAAGTCATCTACCTTTTTTCATAAGTCTTATTTACATCTCTTGAGTAGATATCTTTAAATTTTGAACTCGTTGCTTGTTAGATTAGATATTTTATTCATAACAATTAACAACAAAACTATGTATTTCAACTGCCTATTTATGTATTCCAATGCTACCAAATCTTTAAATTTACATCCGTAAAAAGGTTTTCAAACAGGTTGAAAAGAATATTCTTCTTGCGTACATTCTACATTCTGTTATCTCTGCATCTGGTTTTTTGCTCTTATAAAGGGTGATTTTTTAGCTGGTTTGGTTTTGGCAACACTGGTTTTGACAGCTGACGTGTGTTTAGTACCTTGTGTCACTGTCAAACAGCTTCAGTTTGGTTTGCAATTTAACCATGGATCGTCTTACAAATGAACAACGCTTGCAAATTATTGAATTTTACTATCAAAATTCGTGCTCGGTTCGAAATGTTCATCGCGCGCTGCTTCCATTTTATGATCGGCATTCTCGACCTTCTGAGCAGTCTATTCGGAAGATTGTGACCAAATTTCGCACCAAATTTACTTTGTTGGACATTAAACCACCAACACGTTTACGTACTGTGCGTATTGAAGAAAATATTGCGGCCGTATCAGCTAGTGTGACAGAAGACCGCGAAATGTCGATTCGGCGCCGTTCCCAGCAGTTAGGCCTTTGTTACAGCACTACGTGGAAAATTTTGCGGAAGGATTTGGGCGTAAAGCCTTTTAAGATACAGCTGGTGCAAGAACTAAAGCCAGCCGACCTACCACAACGCCGAATTTTTGGTGAATGGGCTCTTGGAAAGCTGGCCGAGGATCCGCTTTTTTATCGAAAAATTGTGTTCAGCGATGAGGCTCATTTTTGGTTGAATGGGTACGTAAATAAGCAAAATTGCCGCATTTGGAGTGAAGATCAGCCAGAAGCATTGCAACAGCTACCAATGCATCCCGAAAAAGCCACTGTTTGGTGCGGTTTATGGGCCGGCGGCATTATTGGGCCATATTTCTTCAAAGATGATGCGAATCGCAGCGTTACTGTCAATGGTGAACGCTACCGAGCGATGATAACAAACTTTTTTTTGCCCGAAATGGAAGTTCTTGACTTGCATGATATGTGGTTTCAACAAGACGGTGCCACATGCCACACAGCACGCGAAACAATGGCGCAATTGCGAGGCGAGTTTGGTGAACAGTTAATTTCACGTTTCGGGCCGGTCAATTGGCCGCCTAGATCGTGCGATTTGACACCATTAGATTATTTTTTGTGGGGTTATGCCAAGGCTAATGTGTATAGGGACAAGCCCGCTTCGATTGACGCACTGGAAGCCAACATCCATGCATTCATTCGTGAGATACCGGCCGATATGTGTGAAAGAGTATGCCAAAATTGGACTCAGCGGATGGGCTACCTGAGACGCAGCCGCGGTCAACATTTGCATGAAATTATCTTTAAACATTAAATTGCAAGGTTCAAACTATCGATTCAAATAAATATTTCATTCATTTTTTCGAATTTTTTGTGTTTTTTTTTTAAAAAAAGTTCTAAACCTCTTAAAAAATCACCCTTTATAAAGATATGTTTGTTCCTGTGCTAGAATCCAATTAAAATAGTTCCCTTTTCCATTATTCCATATAAACTGCTGTTATTTTATTGTGTTTATGAATGAAATACATTTTTTTCCAAACGGTTAAAGTGATATTCAGCAAATCAATTTTTGTATTACGTGTTAATTTTTACTTTACCTTGAAATAAATTCTCACCAAAACTTTTAAATACATTTTCATAAGTGTGACGAACCCCTTAAGACGCGAGAGTTCTTTGCGAAAAATGATAATGTCAGTGTCAACCGAGAAAACAGAACAAAAAAAAAGTGACAGCTAAAACCACGGAGGGAAAGCAAAAGTTGCAACTTAAAAATTATTATGGCTGGTAGAATTTGTTGAATTTAATGTTTAAAAGTTCGAATAACTTAGTTATAATTGTTGTTAAGGTAAAAATATAATGTTAATTAGTGTTTAATTTTATTGTAACAAAAAGTGCCGCGGATTGTTCTAAGGAAATATAAATAAATTGTTAAAATTCAAGAATTGTGGTGGCGAGTTTGGTTTTATGTGTTTTGTTCAAATAAAAATCATTTATATTTCCGAATAAAAAACACGGAGGGAAAACAAAATTTTGAATGATTTTATGGTGCGCAGTATTCTATAAACTAAATTTGTATCAAAGTTGAAATTAAGTGTTTAAGAGTACTAAACAAAAATATTCTTTTTCTAATGAAATGGTGTGCGTTCTATGAAGTGGAACAAATACAGATAATATGCCGAATATGTCTAGATTTTACTTTAATGCGCCACCTCCAAAATCACTCATATTTGGTGCTTTCATAAATGCATAGTTGCTTTGTTTACATGCGATCATTAGCAATCAGTTGAAAAGTTAGAATATGAAAGCGCAAGTGATTTGAAATGTCTGCGTAGTTGCACTGCAATTATCTATTATTGAAAGTACCCAACTTGCAATCTAGTTGATTTTCATGGACTGAATGTAATCCGCAAAAATATTTTGGCACTCTCCTACCGTTTAAGCCCGGCACGCCCTCAAAGTCTTGAAGATGGCCTATAAAAGGTACTACCATTTTCTTGAGTGCCCAAACGTTTCAAAATACATTTTATTTTACTCGTGAAATGTGCAGTTAATTGATAAACAAGTTCCTTTTCAGTTCAGGGCACCAAAGTCAATGGGATTAAAAAAAAAAGTGACTTTGGAGATGGGGCAGTAAAGTAAAATTATACCCCAAATATTTACTCAAAACTAGAACTTATTGTATTTTGAAAACATTTAAATCTAAAAATTCATTGCCGTGTGTAGATTAACACGAACACTAAATAAGCAAAAATGCCACGTAATTGCTGCATCAAGGGTTGTGGGACTAATGCACTTAAGAACTGGGACAAAAAGTTTTATTTGCTTCCTCAGATTAGGAAGAAACCAAAATTGCGAGATCTGTCTGTGGAGAGACAAAACAAATGGTTAGCAGCTATAAATCGGAAGAAGCTGAACATCAAAATAGCTCGCGTGTGCTGTAGGCATTTTGTTTCAGGTATGTAAGCCCATTTAAAGCAAAATATCAACAACATTGAAAACTATCTCTTATTTCAAGGTAAAGTTGCAAAACTGTGGGATCGTTTGAATCCAGATTGGGTTCCAAGCTTGCATATGGGAAGCAGCCCGCAATTTGAAGAAGTTATAATTGAAGGCAATAATTCTGAAGTGTTCCTTAATGAGGAGTACTTAGACGATTATTTGGAAGAAGTGGAACCTACCCAAGAACCATCTCAAGAATTTATCCGTAAATATTATAAATCATTTATTGATACAGACTGGCTAATATTAAAAATTTATTACAGTCACCAAAACTGATGCAGCACCAAAACCTTCCCAGAAACCAATCGGTAAGAAATTTTAGCGATTTAACGATTAAGATTGTCAGTAACTTAACGAATTTAATTTTAGGCCCTCAACTTAGTTTAAGAAAGGAATTCAGCACTCTTTACTCAGAATTAAGGGAGAAAGATCTAGATTTGGAAAGACATAAACTTGAAATTTTGAAACTTCGAAAAGAAAATGTAAAACTGAATCGATCGATTGATTTCATTTTATGTGATCTAGCGCCCCGTTAATTAGCTGCTCTTAGAGATTGACGTGATTGCCTGACATCGCAATAACAAAACAGGACATTTATAATAATAAAATAAATTTTATCATTAGATTTAAGTTGTCTAAAAATTACGTTTTTGACTTATTCTTTTTCTCTTAACATACTCTTCCAACCCTGAAATCTCTATACGTTAATCGAACAGTTACAATCAAAAGGAAAGACCTAAGAAGGTTTCCGACTACTTTAAAAGTCAATCTGCATCCAAACGATCGGATAATTTATTTTTTGTTTATTAGAAATTCATATCACCTTTGAATGGAGAAATTGGACTTCTACTTGTTTGATAAAACCATTTACGGAATGTATTGCCTCCGCCGAATTTAATAATACAGATGCAGCAATTAAATAGCGATGGGAATATTAATTGCAACCCGAATCACCTTGCATCATAGAGAACAAGGTGAATATTTGCATATTCTGCCGATGAATTTATATTTTATTACACTACAATAATTATTTACAAATATGTACATATCACATGGCGGATTAAAACACTTAAACTTGTTTATAAACGCTCTTAAATGTACTGAATTTCCGAAATTGATGTACGGAATTTTTTTCCTTCTCAGTGAACTGTCAGCTGTCAAAAGGAATAAAAAGGGGTCTATTATCTCTCATTTTTATTGTTAAGTGGTCAATTGAGTTGGATTTTTCGAACACTTTTTGGAAAAACCGTTATAACTTCATCGTTTTTTCAATGTTCTCCTTCAGACCAAAACAAATACATATATGGCGGCACATTCCATCTCCAACTCCAAAGAGTATCTCACGTATAGAAAAATGTTGCATGTACTAAAATAAGACTGGTGAAAACTGGTAGTGGAGGGGAATAATGGAATTGATAACGTAAGTACATGTAAGTGTTTTATATTTCGTAAAGATACATTCGTTTTTACCGGTTGACGAAAATTTAAAAAAAAAAAGTTAACGTTTGATGGTTTTTTTTTTAGTGTTCGAGAATAAGAAATAAAATTTTCTCGAGTTTCCTTATTCCGAAAATTTGTTCGGATTTATATTTTTTTTAATTTTCTATAGGAATTTAACGAAACCAAAACTGCGAACAAAATTTGTATTACAATTTTCGAACACCATTATGTCAACTATAACACCAACTAATATGTGTTCGAAAATGGGAAACAGGGTTGTTTTGTGGCTTCCTATATTCGAACAGATTAATATCAGGTAGTTTCCAAGAACCGAATCGATGAGTATTCAACAGGCGAAATGATCACAACTCTCCATGATAGGGTTAACGGTTTATATGGAAAGGATTTGGGTTTTCGAGAGACAATGTCTTCGGACGTGTCTCAGGTTGTTTCGAACACCTGAATCTGATTACATAAAATATTATCCCAACACGGCACTATACGATGGGGCTCAATTGAACAGGATTGACAATTTCCTGATTAAGGTGACTCGTAGGCACGTTGCAAGGGCGATGACCAACGAAAATAGTCTGATCTTTGGGGCTTACTAGCGCCAATTAAATGCACATGGAGAGAACGCTCCGCTCTGGCTTTGTTCCGCCAGAGGCTTTTCTCCATATAGATATGAAAGGGCTAGTACAGACGAGGGATGGTATCCCGGTATTGTACCACCGCTACCGCAGCGCGACTGACAAGCGGCTCATCCACGACGGGGACGTCGCTAATGCTCCCGAGCTCCTTCGGTTTAGTACCGCGATAGGGGAGAGGGATCGTAAAGATACTGAGACGCAATTCGCCGAATTTTGGTGGCTTGCGGAAGTACGGGAAGTAGATGACATATCCTTCCAGGCCGGTGCGTTGCCTTAGGGTAGCTCCTCTTAATTTTAATTTAGTTTTTTAAGTTATTTAGATAAGCTAGGGGTCTTCTGGGAGAAACCGATTCATCAACTTGGTATGATGTTTCTGAGAGTTGATTGATGCTTAACGGCATCGGTCAATTTAAGGTCCCGCATGTTTCTGTGTTGGCGACAATTGGGCTCCCAGAACGCAATTGGGATGGTTACCACTCGGTGAATACGCAACGAGTGCTCACCATCCTGATTATATTTATATTTATTATACTTGTATATATTATTAGTTAAGTAGAATAGGTCTTAATAGTCTTAAGTTTCTCCTGTAAATATTTATTCTTTTTCTTTTTCATAGATGTAAGTCTAGATTTAGTTTTAGTTTTAGTTTTATATAAAATAAAAAATAATATAGTTAAGTTTTTTAAATATTTTTCTTAACAATAAAATAAAAATGATAATTTAATTAAAAAATATTTATAGTTTATAGGCCGAAAGGCAATTAATATTAATAATATGTTTAAGTTTAGAGCGTCCGCCTGATTGAATTTAAAATTAAATTAAATTAGGGTTAACGGTCGTGCTCCTGATAACCTACAAAGGCCTGGAACTGCAACTGAAATCTGCTAAATCTATTTAAAGTATATTCCAGCCTTGCACTGAAAACCGGGAATGTTATTGGCTCAAAAGGATATTGGAATTTAAATCAGGTCAAATAATCGACGGTTCTCCTGGTTTTCAGTGCTGAAATGTGAAAAGTGGTGAAACATTGCCTGCTGTGGTTGTTTATTCCATATTAAAAAATACGTTGAAAAATTTTATATACAATGCCAGCAGATTGGGTTGTGGGTCATTCGGAGACGGTGTAAAAGAGAACCGAAACATTTTATTAGTATTTATATTGCTAACGATTTTTCTCATTGGCTCGATTAACCATCCATTGCGGGTGCGGTGGCTTAGTGGTTAAATGCGTTGTAGAACTTAGGCTTTACGTCCTATATAAGCCCTTTATGTTCGAAATATGGTATCAAACTTCGGGAATATTTTTTGGTATGAAGCATAAAAACATTTGAGTTTCTCTATCAGAATTAATTTATAATATATTTTTACTTATATGCAAGTATTTTTTACAGCTTATTCAATTTTTAAACTCGGTTAAAAAAAATGTTAACCAAAATAAGAGACACACCTGCCAGGTTCAAATAAGCCAACCAGAGGAGGCAGAAAGCAACGGAATGAGGTCATAGCTGTCAGCCTACTGCCAAATATTTTATTACTGTCAAATTGACGTTTCCCAAATGTATCTCTGCCACAACCAGATAAATTGAAGTGTTGTTATTTTAGTTAAGTTTTATAAACATTTTAAAAAGTTCAGATTATAAAAATTAAAAAAAGATGAATGTTCCCGAACCAAGTGAGCATCTGCTTGCTCTAAAAGGTAATTTTCTACAAACCATTGTAACACAGTATCTCTAAAAGCCATTTTTTTCTTTCAGTGATGCGTTTGACTCGTCCCACATTAGTTAGTCCGCAAATTATTACTTGTGAATCTCGAGATCTTCCGCAGAATAGTTTCCAAAAGGTCTTGGAGAATGATGGTGCCGCAGTAGGTGGATCAGAAACACTTGCTGCTGGTCAATTTATGCTTTTGCCTCAGAGTTTCGGAAACATTTACCTAGGCGAAACGTTTTCCAGTTATATTTGTGTACACAACTGCACCACTCATCCAGTTGAGGGTGTCACTGTCAAAGCTGACTTGCAGTCTATCACCACAAGGATTAGCCTGCCCATGCACGATAAACCTTCAACCTTAAACGCTGACGATACCCTTGATGATGTCATCCATTATGAAGTCAAGGAGATTGGAGCTCATATGTAAGAACTGTTTGCGCGGTTTTAGTGAATGACTTTTGGACAACATTTTATTTTAGCTTGGTGTGCGAGGTGAACTACTCAACACCTGCTGGGTTTCAGCAATACTTCCGCAAATACTTTAAATTTCAAGTGCTCAAGCCACTGGACGTGAAGACCAAGTTTTATAATGTAGCCATGGATGAAATCTACTTAGAAGCGCAAGTTAGTCGTCATAATATGTATGTCGGGAACATATTGCATAGAGTGTCTACTTTCAGATTCAAAATATAACCACTGGACCGTTTTGTTTGGAAAAGGTGGAATTGGACAGCTCGGAGAACTACACAGTGACACCGTTGAACACGCTTCCTAATGGAGAATCTGTGTTCTCCTCGAAAAATATGCTGCAACCGAACAACAGCTGTCAGTTTCTCTACTGTATTAAGGTAACAATCTCCAAACAATTTCAAGTTTTCCACTAATCATCATAATTTTTCTACAGCCAGTGCCAGAAATCGCAAAAGATATCAAAGCCTTACGAGCTGCTAATACTATTGGAAAGCTGGACATCGTATGGAGGTCAAACTTGGGCGAAAAAGGACGTCTACAAACTAGTCAGCTTCAGAGAATTGTAAGTGCACGTCCTACTTCTGTGTTTTTATTCAAACTTATGTGTTCCGATCTCTTCGGCAGCCCTTTGAATATACTGATGTCCGGATGGACGTAGTGGAAGCGAAAAATATTGTTAAAATCGGTGAGCCATTCACATTCATTTGTCGAGTAACAAACACCTCGGATCGTCCAATGGAACTTAATGCCAAGTTGGACACGAAGACAAGCTTTGGTTGCGACTACACCGGATCGGCTGAATTCAACTTGGGCAACCTTGATCCAGGACAAAGCAAAGAGTTTCCACTGACCGTGTGTCCAGCAAAATTAGGTCTAATAAAAATCACGCATTTAGTTTTGACAAATGTTGTGCTAAAGCGAACCTACGAGTACGACGATGTTGTGCAGGTCTTCGTTGTAGATTCCGATTACCACGATGACGAGTCATTCCAAATGAACAAGTTCGTTAGATACGATTTGGCCACTCAAATAGCATAAGCTATTTAGTTTAGTTGGTCATCGGCATGTGTATTATTTATTTTTATTGGTTGGTTATGCAAATAAAGTGTCAACCTGTAAGGCGGAAGGTTTTGTTTTACTTCGCTTTCTTGGTCGGTATTTGTAGTAATCACGATTTTAGGGTTTCTGCGCTGTTGGAGATGTGGGGCAGCACTTTGGAAGGATGACTTTGCCTCATACTTTAAAGGTTTATTGAAGTGAATACCCCAATCAGGCTCTCGGTAAAATTGCGGCGGTTTGTCTAATTTCGTAGTTCTCTATATTAGCTGAAATGTACCGCTACCTTTAAATTCAATATCAGATTAGCAATGCTTTTTCCGGCGCAGAGCCAGGGACATAAGGGCACATTTTTTTTTTGTTGTAGAAAATGACACTTAAGCCTCACACTTTCGTAGACTCAATATTTAGAAAAAACGTTGTGGATATATGTCAGAATATGTATGTGAGTCAATAATAATCATTTCAATGCAATCAATCCAAAAACCAAAACGCCAAAAAGTCGGCAACATTTTTCAAAAAAAAAAATAAAAAATATTCAATATCTACAAAAATCGGAAAACAAATTATAATTTTATAAGTAAACTAAATATGTGTCTTTAATTATTTGCCGGCAAAATGGACAAAATAATTAAATTTTTCATTATTGCTTGCAGGCTTGAAGTAGTATGTTTTGTGGATTCTCGAAACAAATGACGCTGGTTATAGTTTTTGCATTATTTTGTTGCCCAGGTTCGTCCAAAACATTTCTTCATTGTCACTTGATGATATGTCAGATAGGTGTTTTTTGAATTGAAACACCATTAAATTCCCACGTCGATTGATTAATAAAATCCAAAATTGTACTTCCTTTTAACTAGTTTATTAGTCAAAATGTCAATGAACTCTTTGAACTTGCCCCAGGGACGACGTTTTCAAATTTGTTAGTGAAGTATTTTCAAAAAAAATAGGAGTATTTTGCTGAACAGTGAAGTATCACAATAAAAATTTAATTTCTTATGTTAAACTATTTATGCGAAAAAAAAATTATTTTTTTTAATCAGTCTTTATTAACGGTATGAGGTACATTTTATTTTATTTTTAAAATGATTTGAATCCTTATATGCGAGTTATCACATAAAAAATTGATCCAACGAACATAAGGAAACATTCAAAATAAAAAAAAAAAACTTTTACATAAGGTAAATTTTCTATGATTTTCAAAATGATTTCAATTCACAATTGCGAGTTATCACACAATAAATAAATGAGAAGGAAACATTAGTTTTAATCTCAGCTTTGTGGTATCTTCATACAACATCTTTTGGCGGTACCCAGTTCTTGAAACCGTTTGGAGAAAAAATTTCTTTCATAAGCATCAGTGAATAAACAGTGCTAACTTTTAACTTGTTTCGGCTTACACTCTTTATCAACATAGTTTGGGAAAAGACCCTCTCAGTAGTTGCACTACAATGAGGACGCCACAACAAGGTTTCTACAAAGTCTTTCAAATTAGGGTACATAATTTGTACCAAAGCGTTTTTGAGGCAGAAGACCAAATGTAAAAAGACTTCAAGACTATCTTCTTTGGGCAGAAAGTCGCCCAAAATTAGAAGCCTCCATTCGGCTTCTAGGTCTTCGATGTTATCGTCTTTGTCTAAGTTTGGGAAAAGTCCAATTAATTTCAACAGACTTTCTCCCAAAGAAGAACGATTTAAAGTCTGAGTAGCCCTAAATACAGGTTCTTCAAACTGAATTCAATAATTTGTTTAAAAAAGGTAATGTAGAATTCTTGACAATGGTGTTTTATGCCTCTAACCTCCGATTCTTTTAAGTCACCATATAGTATCTTAGTTCAGCTTTAGGACCAAAGTTTATAAATCGAATTATCAGAAAAACCTATTTGATTAATTGCTTCTCAATTGAAATTTTAAATCGATGAATATAGAGTCCGCTAAATACTTTTTTTTTTTGAAAATGGGCGCAAAACATCGAGTGTAGCTTCGGCTGTATGGCACGTAGCGCCGTCCTGGTAAAACCAAATGTTGCCAATATCCTCCTCTTCAATTTTTGTGAACAAAAATTCGTTCAACATGGCCCGATAACGATCGCCATTGACTGTAACGGCCACTCCTTGCTCATTTTCGAAGAAAAAACGCATTGGATGGTCAGTTGGCTTCAACTCCTGAACCAATTGGACTTTGTATGGCGTTATACCAAGGTCTTTATGCAGAATTCGTCTCAATGATGTCCCCGAAATGTTCAATTGTTGAGAACGACGGTGAATTGATGTTGATGGCGCTTCACGCACACTTTCTGCCACAGCAGCAATTTTCTCGGGTGTACGCACTGTTTTTGGCTTTTCACGCTTTGGTTTATCGATGAGGATGCCAGTTTCTTTCACTATTTTCACAAGATAACGAACATACGGAGCTGACGGTGCTTCTCTTCTTCCAAAATCCGTACGCAATTTTCGCACATATTCTGCAACATTACCATGATTTTCAAAGTAATGTCGCAATATTTCCCAGCGTTGTTCAAGCGTATACACAACCATAATCGTTCAGCGGAAGGATAAAACTAATTATCTGTCAAATCAGACATGAGCTAAGTGTTACCATTCGCGAAATAAGCACTAGTTGAAAAAAAAAAGTTAGATGGCCGACTCTTTATAATATCACAGACCTTAAAAGAACGTGGAAACATGGGGATTCAGATATATCTTTATTTTTTTTGAAATTTATAATCACAAAAAAGTGTACCAAGGTCTTCCACCGCTCCAAAACTCGATGGTAAAGGTATCCAACGAATATTTGATGTCTTTAAAATTTTGTGTGATGTCAAAATACTTTTGAAATTCTTTAACATTTTGTTGACGTTTGCTACTATGACAAAAAAAAAAATAGTAAATGTCTCTTACTTAATGTTCAATTTTTCGGCAGTTTATTGATGGAATAATGTGAGTTCCCAATTGGAAAGGAAAAAATGAAGTCAACAAAAAGTGAAGTATTTTTACAAAAGACGAAGTATTGGCAATTAAAATACTTCGATTGAAGTATAAACGGCATCGCCGACTGGGAGCTCTTTACTTGAAGCTCTTTTATAAACAGAGAACTAAGAGATGGAATCGGCTAAGGTGAAAGTTGATAGTTGACAATCAAAATTGTCACTTTTGCTCCATGAAGTGTCGTTTTCGTTTGCTAATCCGGGAGAGCTATTCGATCCAGAACGCCAAACGAACAAGTAAATACATTAAATTTAAATTTGAAGTATATTTGGCGTTGTATTTGCGTATACATTTGGGTTTCCAAACGCTTCGCTGCCAATGTGATGGAAGAAAAACAAAATATACCTAATATTATTTCTTTATTTGTTTAATTAAATTTGGTTATAATTTCCACATAATCTAAGAATTATTAAATGCGTCAGCAACAACAATAACATTTATCGACTATGACGTTTGTGGTGTTTGTTTGTATTACTGCTTCTGGTTTTGATTCTGAATTTAAACTCAGAAGCACATTTCTCTTCTTTTCAGGAGATGACCAACCGAACACTTTCAGAAGAGTCCGGAAGTCTTCCGGATTACCAACCAAAAACAATATTAGTTTAATACCGATATTCGTAATCTACTACAGATCCACTGCAAACTTCAAATGGAAGAATTTTACCAAAGTTGCTTATTAACCAAGCAAGGACTCCTATGGACCACGTCTAAATAATGAGGAAAACTTTGATGTGCCCACAGTACGACTAAGCCAGAACCCACTAACCCCTTGCAAATGCATAATGGAAATGCAACTTATTAATGCCGACCTTTGTAGAATCTGCCGTAAAAAAGCACACGAGAATAACCTCCACTTTCTGTCGAGGAAATTAGTTTTGAGAAATTTTGTTTCGGATCAATCCAAAATCCAAGTTACCTACCTATTCAGATTTAAGGTAAAATCGGCGAGGAAACGAAGGTGCTACATACATATGTGGACCTCCAATACATATGAGGGAGCAGTAACCCACCATCCTTACTTAACCTAACTCTTGCTTGTTGAATGAAATGCAAAGAAATATTTTTTGTTCCACTTCTCGGTATATTTTTGCAGCAAGAAAACCTTCATTACTTCCCCTTAAGCTTCCTTAGGCCCTGCCCTCATGCCTAAGGCCCCAGTAATAAATAAAATACAAATTTTTCTTTTGAATAAAAACATTTATTCTACTATTATAATAAAATAATAATAAAATATATATATATAAAAAATATTTTGTTCGTCTTCATTACAATAGGTACGTTTAAACATTATACTTTCTCTTCCATTTTATTTTTCGTTACGACGCAATGTCTGTTTGTAAAAAAAAAAAATTATATAAATGTATATTATGATTGTATATTGTTTGATCGGCAAGATAAAAACGTTATTGTTGCTAAACACTAGAAAAAAGATTAACTTACTACGAAACGTCAATTTCCGATTGTATCTAACAAAATTTTTTAACATAGCAATTTTTCTTTTGTTTTAATATTAATAAAATAACATAGAAATGTAATAACTAAACATATAAAAATGTGGTGTTTTATAGTAAAAAGTTGCAAAATACAAAAAAAAAAAACGGAAAAAACAATCAAAAAAAAAAATTAGCAAAAAATACTTAAACTTCTACTTAAAAATAAAAAAAAAATATATATTCATATATATTTCACTTGTTTAAATTAAGAAAAACCACTAAGTTCTAAGTAAATCAATTTTCGTTTGTTTTTTTTTTATTTGTTTAAAAATAATATTTTTTGTTTTGTAATTTTAAATTACGGAAGATGCATTTTTGTTTTTACTAAAATTATTTTTTTTTTATTTTGCTGTTGGAATGTTTTTCGAATTGGATTTTATTTTCGTTTTTATGTACAAGGTTACTAAATTAATTATTTTTTGTTTTAAAAATTTTTTTTTTTTTTTCAATCACATAAAGTTTGTTTTTTAATTTTAATATTTTTCATCAACATAAAATATTATTATTGTTGATTGTTGTGTTTGACAGCAAATCCACTTTAATCTTCATCATCTTGTTTGTCATCGATATTAAATCTAAGTATTTAGAATTGTTATTGCTTTTTGTGTCAACTTTAAAATAAGAAAAAAATAATAATAAAATAATAAAAAATATTAAGCTTCACTTTATGACAGTTATGTTCGTTATATAGTATTTGATTTCATATTATTTTTGTGAAATAGAGAATTTTGTTGAGATCTCTCGATTTGTTAAGAAAAAAAAAGGAGTTTTTGTGTTTTTTTTTGAATTCTTCAATCGAAATTTTTTAGATTTTCTTTTTATTTTAAAACAAAATTACACACCAAACATAACATAGTTTTTTTAGTTTTTTTTTTTTTAAACAAAAGAACAGAAGAAGATGTTATACAAATATTATCATTAGAAAAGAATCTTTTACATTTAAGAGTATTACCTACAATATAAGTTTTGTAGAAAAAAAAAAGTATTTTTTGTTGCTTTTGAGAATTAAATTACAGAAGAGTCTTAGAATACAGAAATATACATATTATTTAACGATTAACAATTTTGTTTTGTTGTTTTTGTGTCTTCTCTTAAGTCTTCTTAAAAACTAATTTGTATTTTTTTTTTACAAAAAATGTTTTTGCTGTTTTGTTTTTTTTTTCTATAATTTCAATCGGTTTGAATATTTCTTCGTTTTTACACTTATACAACTAGGCACTAAATTTGTTAAGAATGTAATCTCTCGGAAATAAATTTGTCTTACAATTTTTCTTTTTTTCTTAACACAAATTAAATAAAAATAAGAACAAAAGAAATGTAAGAAGAATAAAAGTTTCACTAAACTTTTTTTAATTTTAAACATAAAGAGTAAATATAAATGTTTTAGAGTGTACTCATCAAACGTCCATTTGAAACGCAAAAAATATATTATTATTTATATAAAAAAAATATATATATATATATAATTAAATTAAGTAAACATAGATATATAATATTTATAAAACTTGTTTTGTTGTTGTTCTGATACTTGTGTATTGTTTTGTTCTGTTTTATTTTCATTTTAAATTAATCTTGTGATAGTCTGGGGCACAGTTAAAAAAGAAAGTCATGGCTTTTGCATCAATGATTGGGAAGTTCGGTCAGGGTAATGTCATAAAGGTCGTCTTCGACTTGCTGCACTTCAAGCAGGAATATGTCTTCGTTGCAGTAATACGAGAGCATATCATCATCAATTTTCGCAGTAATCCTGGAAGAAAAAAATACAAAAAGTAAATATTAAGTTAAGTAAATCAATATTTTTTTTTCTCTCTTATTCTTCTTCTTCAAAAAAATAAAACTTGTTTTATATATATAAAAAAAAAAAAAAAAAAAAACAAAAATGCAAAATGGATATTGATACATATTCTTTTTGAATTTGCATAAAATTCGCATATAGACGGTATGGCATTATTGCTTTTAACCAGACAGATGAATTAATTGCTCGAAATATTTAAATATTTGCTTACGGATACAAATGTTAATCAATTCTATAAACAATAAAATATTTGAAAATTGATTATAGTGATGATGTTGGAAGATTTTTTGTTATGCTAAAATCTTGGTAAACTGGTGGTGAGATGACAAATAGCGCGCTATGGTGTATTAGATGTCGTCTTAATTTGTATGACGCACATTAAGGCATTTATTTGTTATCATAACAGTATAGTGAAGAACGATGAGTAACAATTCAAGATGAAATCATCTTTCTAAAAAAGAACTTCGTACACCTACACACTGTCAGATAGGTTTGAATCGTCCTTAAAGCTTGCGCGAGGTATACGACAGCGAATGAAAATTTGCTAAAAAATACTTCCATGGATTTAAAAAACGAAGTTTGTTGTAGTTGCAAATCTTTGCAAAGGCAATGTGAATTGCAAATTGTTTGATAATTGCATTTAGGCGCTCAAACGAAAAAAATTCCTGAGTAACGTGCTTATGCAATATATATTTTTGCCATCACTATGAGATGCACCAAGATGTAGGCCGAAAATAGTGAACTTCGTCGGAAAGGAAGACCAAATTTTTCTTTTAAGACTTTCGCAGCACTTTTTCTGAATAAGAGAGAGCATGTATGGCTGCAACATCTCAGACTTATCTCGTATCTCAAAAAGTGGTTTGTCTTCAGCTACGAAATAGTTTGGATTGAAAGAATAAGCTAGAAAAACAATTCTTAGGAGCCGAGCCTGGCATACTTATAAGAGGCGTCTACCTTACACTCTTTCAGTAAGAAGAGTAATCTAATAAAGTCTTCGAACTGGCAAGAAATATGTAACGGGTGATCCAAGTAGAGATACTTTTTTCAATAGCCTTTTTTGACAGATCATGTTATGTTATTTTTGTCATGTTATTTTTGTTTAGTTTTGTTTGGCATTTCATAATGGAAAGACTTACGCGTGAACAACGTTTACAAATTGTTCAACTTTATTATGAAAATTCACGTTCTGTGAGGAATGTGTTTCGTGCACTTCGCTCAACTTATGGTCAACATAATCGGCCTACTGAGCGTACTATTCGCAACACCATCACCCATTTTGAGACCCAGCATTCATTATTGTATAATATTCGACCGAATAGACCATGTCCAGCACGCTGTGAAGAAAATATAGCGGCCGTAGCTGAGAGTGTACACGAAGACCGTAGAGAGTCGATTCGGCGCCGTTCGCAGCAACTCGGACTGACGGAACGACTTGGCGTATTTTACGTCAAGATCTTAAATTGAAAGCGTACCAAATACAGCTTGTGCAACAACTGAAGCCGCTCGACCTGCCCAAGCGACATCGCTTCGCTCTATGGGCTCTTGAAAAGTTCCAAGAAGATCCGACGTTTTCGAGGCAAATTTTGTTTAGCGTTGAGGCCCATTTCTGGCTCAATGGGTATGTAAACAAACAAAATTGCCGCATTTGGGACGAAGAGCAACCTGAAGAGATTGAAGAACTGCCACTTCATCCAGAAAAAACAACAGTTTGGTGTGGTTTGTGGGCCGGTGGAATCATCGGTCCATATTTCTTTAAAAATTATGCCGGTGCGAACGTAACCGTCAATGGCGACCGTTATCGTGCCATGATAACCGACTATTTGATGCCTGAAATTGAAGCTCGTGATCTCGGCGACATTTGGTCGCATCAATCAATGGACTTATTGAGAGAACATTTCGGTGAGCACATAATTTCACGTTTTGGGCCGGTCGATTGGCCACCAAGATCTTTCCTGTTAGACTTTTTCAAAAAGTCAAAAGCTTATGCCGACAAACCCGCTTCGATTCAGGCCTTGGAGGAAAACATCACGCGTGTCATTCGCCAGTTACCAGTCGAAATGCTCGAACGAGTGATCGAAAATTGGACTCAACGGATGGACCATCTGCGACGTAGCAACGGCCAACATTTGATAGACATAATCTTCAAAAAATAAATGCCAAAGAATGTTCTTTCAAATGATAATAAACATTCTCCATTAAATTTGAATTTTCTGTGTTTTTTTCTTTAAAAAAGTAGGGAACCTCGAAATGGATCACCCTTTAGTTTTTTAAGAACACGTCGAATTTACATTTCCGCGCTCCAATTGATGTTTGTAAATTTCGACAGCTTGAATCGGGATACTAACTTTTGCAGTACAGCTTTTCCATGCAAAATCGCACAAAGTATTACAAATGCTGAGTTGAAGGTGGTAAACGCTACATACGAAAGGTGTCAAAGGACTTGAAATCAGAGGTGGTGTCGTCAGTGATCTAAAGTGTGCATCATTGATGAACCCTCATGGGGTTTATATCTCAAGTTATGGATCTGCACAAAATGGTTTAAACAATTTGAAGAACTGAAGGTTGACAGCCTTCAGTTGGGCAGCAGGACAGAGTTAGTCAAAGCCCGATTTAGTAGAAATACGTGAAAGCAATAATCCGATCTTAGGGATGCAAACCTTTGTTGGCAGATGTCTGCCAAACGTGAATCTCCAAATGAACAGAAAAAGGTTTAAGGGAGATTCCAGGAATCTGGCCATTCATTAAAAAATGCCTTGAAAAACTATATAGGCGTAGTTTACGTTGTATGGCCGTCGGGAGGTGACATAACTTAAGTTGACTCAAGTTTATGTTTCAAGCGCAGACTTAGAATTGAAACCTTTCAAAGATAAAAGCTTCTAATATTTAATTTGCTTCAGCTTGTCTGTTGCCTTTAGCTTGGCGTCATTTCTGTTAAGAATGATGTCTTAAATATTTATTTCAGTTACAAACTTCTGGAAGTGCAAAATTTGGTGCATCGCGCGTGTCTGAGTACGAATTCAAGCGAAGAGTTCAGATTAAGTCTGAGTCCAGACGACAAACGTGGAAATTGTATCAGGAATTGTATAGTTACAAGGCTGGCATATGTTTGATTTATACGTCACCGTCAAATTCATTGAATTCAGCAGAGCGGTATTGGATGAACGTTTAAGGATTTATTATAGAGCCCAATTGCCCCAAGAACCAACGACAAGTAAATTTTTTTTGTTTAAAAAACAACGCTCGTCCTTTCACTGTCCAATAAGCATAAACCGTAGACTGGCCAGCTTGCTTCGCTACTCTAAATTCCATGTCTGATATACTTGGTAGTCACTTAAGGCAAATAGATCTAGATCCATTTATCATGGAGGAGTTGAAAAGTGCTTCACTTGAAGACTAAGCTCTTATTATATCAAGTGTCATCCTTTTTGCCGCAAATGATGTAAAATTTAAGATTTTCTAAAAACCTTCATCAGAAATATAAAGTTAATTCAAAATATGTGTCACTATTTGAATTAGCTTCTCTTAGTTTATCGAGCTGTTGCTTCTAATTCTGTCAACCGTAAATCAGTAATTTTAAAATTTTATTAATTAAAAAAATATTAAAACAATTTCCAGTTTTTTTTTTTTTTAAATAATTCTTAAAAATGAAAAATGTTTTTTTTTTTTCGGATTAAATATTTAAGCACTTATTTTAATGGCAAGGATTGGGAAGTTTTTATTTATTTTGTTCGTGCAGATGCAAATGCGGTGTTTGGTGTTTGTGTTACAGTTATAAATTCCAACACTAATTAAACATTAAAATAGTACTCAAATAGTAAATTTTTTAAGACTTTAATTATAATTTTAATCTAAAACTTAGTACGTGTATCTGTATTGATTCGTTTGTTTGGTTAGTACTTACCCCTTTTTATTTGTACGATAAATATTATTTATACTTGATGTGGAGATTTTGTATTTATTTTCGATCTGCAATTAAGATAAACATAATGTTGTTTGTTTTTCTAATTTTTCCCATTTACAAAATTTAAAAAAAAAAAAAATTCCATCTAATTTAGTTTTGTTTTTGTTTTTGTTTTGGTTTTGGTTTTGGTTCATCGTATTTAACAAGGAAAAAAAAAATTTTGAAAATTCTCAACAAAAAAAAAAAACTTTTGTGCCAATAAATTCTAGAAGTAAATATTATTGTAACAACAATTTTATTTTTGCTAACAATATACTTAGCTCTCTGATTGAGTCTCATTTATTTTTTTTTTTTATTAAAACATTTTGTCTGTCTTGGTTGCTTTTCGGCTTGATTACCAGGCATTGTCACCTGCTTTGACAATGGCATAAAGCATTAATTTATCCATCAATTCAATGTATAGAAACGTACATATATCGATGTAGCAAGTGTTTTTTTTTTATTATGTGTTTGAGTGTGTGTGTGTGTGTATGTGTGGATATGAATAACGAATGACATTGAAAGAGATACAAATTCAAATGCAATGAAATGGAAGTTGATTTTTTTTTTTCTTTCTATTTTTTGAAGTGATTTTGTTTTGCTTCAAGCTGATTACCACAAAAATAGTGTCCCTGAAGTTATTTAGTTTTAATAAATAAAAAAAAAAAAACAAAAACTATTATATTCCTATTTGAAGATAAGGAACAAATATTGTGAATAAATTAATCCACTTGATAAGGTAATAATAAAATCGTATTTTATGTCCATTTCTAAAAGTGTATAAGTATGCTAATCAAATGCGATTGATTTGAATATGAGATACAAATTCAGAGATAGACGATCAGCCGCTTCTGATGTGAAGTGAATTATCCTTGAGTGTGATCGTGTGATGTATCGATAGCATATCAACTTTTAACTTTCAAGACTTGAAGAAAAGAGTTTTAAACAACTTTTGGGTCATAATAAAAACAATATAAAAAAATATATATTAAGACTCGATAATGACAAGATAAAAATAATGTGAAGCGAGTACCTTTAAATCAAAGGTTGTAAGACTTTACATTAAAATACTGAACTCCTCCTTATGAGGTGGAACATATTTATTAGTTGAAAAGTTGAACGTCAAAATGAGCACCATTTTTAAAAAATGATAGATAATCTATGTATGTATGCAACCGGAAGAAGATTGAGGATGTATGCCATTTACTGAGAGCAGCATGCCCGAGCTTGTGTAGAATAGAAAGTTGCCTTGATGCAGGCAGAGACTCAATTAAAAAAAATAAAGAATGCCCTTAACTTAAAGAACTACGTTTAAATATTTTTTTGGAGTGGAACATTCGAGCTGGATGCAAGGATAAGAAGCACAGGCGCTAGAGGTTAAGATTCGTTAACTAGTGTTGGACAGTCGATGTTTAGGCTAAATGTATTGAAGCCTTTAAAAATAGCATAATTTACGAAGTCAACAACACAACCTTAAACTTGATAACAACAAAAGTTTATTTTCTTTAACGACTGAGGCTACAAGCTCTTTACACGAAGATCAAAATACAAACACGTTATCATAAGCATTAAGTCCTTGTTTCCACCTAATCCATCCATAGTTATGGTTAAAGATGTATTAAAACATAGTTTTTTTGAAACTCTTCTTACTCTATAGACCTGCAAGATCTGCTTTACTGTGCTGGGTGAGTCCTGGACAATAAAAAAGGTAAGACAGTGTTGATACTATACACAATTGAAAGGAAATTCTTGGACGGATTTTTAATCCTATTCGTCCTCGTAACATTTCAAAAGAATGTACAACAGAAAAGTCGATGTTTTGCGAATAGATCACATGCCCCAGTTAGGAGGATCTTCGAAGTCCAACTTCAAGGTTCAAGACGAAAGACGTTTTGATGTTTATATGAAGACCCAGCCATCTGGAAAACTGAAACCAACGTGCTTTATATTATAGAGGATCGAAGGAAACCAGAACAACTGGTAAGTAGTTGAATATACAACATGCAGGCTTTCGAAACTGTTAGTTAATGGTCTCAAACTGAGCAGATCGAAATATCTGCTTGAACTAAGGAGATGTGACTTGAAAGTCCTAATTGGAATTGTCGCTGGTTTCAGTTCTCTCAACGAGGATAAGAGTTAGAAGCTCAGAAGTTGATGAAACAACGTCTCACTTCATCTGTGACTGTCCCGCTTTTCCCAGAACCGGACTGGCTACACTCGGCAAACGCTTCAAATAAAATCGAACTAGCTGACCTCCTTCGCTTGTGGAAAGTTAAGTACCTCGAATTCCGATGTGTACTAGTTGTTCTGTTGCCATTTTTGGGCAGCCTTGCTGAAGTACAAAGGACCGTTAGGTCTTAGAGCTTGTCATCCTTGAATGACCCCACTCCAAATACAATTTCAATACAATAGTTGAATACAATGTTCTTATGGAAAAGAAGCCATTTCAAAGTCATAAAGGGACAAAGACAAAAATTATTCGTTCAGGTTAACGAATTTGAAGTCGAATACTTTCCACAAATACTTTCCCTTAGAAATGGATTCGAATGCAAACTTAATCAGTTCAACATGAAAAGACTCACTACAATAAATAAACGTTAACTTACTCTACCAATCATATAATGGATTTAAGACTGAAGTGATGGCTTATGTCGGGCTCATTAACCTAGCAAAAACTTACAAAATGTTGGGATATAAGGAAAGCGGGACACCGGAGGTCGCGGGTCTTTGAGTTTGTCTTGAATTCGAAGTTAGTAGTTGGTACTCGCCAATAAAATTGAAAAAGGCGTGAAAAACTCACATAGAATAGACGTCACAGCTTGAGTCGAAGGACCAGGAAGAATGAGAGTAAAAAAAATTGATGTCTTTAAAAATTGCGTGGCGCAGAGAGAAACAGCACTCCACAAGTGTGTGCGTGCTCGCCTTAAGAAGGGATTTCTAAGTCTTGCTTTACGAAGGTCTTGCCTTGCCGAAGGGTAAATTGTTTGTTGAACTGTTTAAGCAAATGCTGAGAAGGTTCACAATATTCATTTAAACAAAATCACCCCGCCCTAAAGATATCTTAACTTTATGCATAAAAACTAAAAGAAAAAAAATCTCACATAATTTAAATTAATTGCTGTTAAAAAACAAATGCATTTCTATATAAAAGAAACATTTTTTATGAACGTTATAGCGATTAGGATATTTTTTTCATTTGTTAATAATGCTACTCCCTTTGTTGTTTTTCTTGTTGTAATAAAGGGAAGTTAATAAAAATGGTTTAAAGTGAATGGATTCGGTCTGGTGGTAAATGGTGATGATTTTAAATATATATTAAAAAAAATTCTTAATTATATTAAGCGTTATGTTTATTATTATTATTTTTCTTAATTATGTTGTTTGTTTTAATTGAAGCTCTAATTGCATTAATCACACACAGTACATTCCTCCCTTATTCATGCGCTTGTTTCTTGATCACACACAAAATATATATGGTTAATATATTGTTTTTTTTTAAATCATTTCAACGCTGTTAAGATGCATTAAAACAATTTTCACACATTCTCTGTGTGTATTTGTATTTTTTTTTTGCAAAAAAAAAAGGAAATAATTAAAATTTTACATGATAAATCATTTCTGCTGATTTTTTTGTTTTTGTTATTGGCGCACAAGTTTTTTTTTTCTTTTCTTGAATTGTAGACGTTTAATTAATATTAATTGTTTTTGTTGAAGTTCGTTTTTTTTTATTATTATTATTAATAATGAAACGTATTTGAGCATTTTGGTTTTGTCCAATTAGAATTTTTTGTTTCTTTATCTGTTTTCGTTGTTAACCAAAATGAACAAAAAACAAAGTTAAATAGATGAAAATAATGTAAAATGAAGTTTTTTTTTTTTTAATTTATTTCATTTGGAGTTGGGAAGGGAATAGGGGAATGTGGGAGTAATTGGGGGTAGTTCGTTTTTTTTTAGGAGATGTATTTTTTTTTTTACTTACCGCATTTAAAAGTCCGATGGTGGTCGGTGGCACAACATGCAATGGCGTATAAACATCTTCGTTCTCTTGTCGCACATATAGCATAACACGCTCACTAATAGGCGGTGACATGCGGCCACGTTTGATTGGTGGACCAAATTCAGACATTGAACCAGAAACTAAACTCTGTTCGAGAATGTGATCTTTTTTATCACTATAATTATGGAAATAGAAAGAAGAAGAAGAAAAAATGGAATAAAAGTTAATAATGTCCTTTGGAATTCAGATGTCAATCTATCTATTTCAAAATGGAATTTCGATTTTTACTACTCACGTCTGCACATCGGGTGGAAAATGATTGTGGAATTTCAGTGTGGGGGTACCAACTTTTTGTCCATGCAGTAGAAACGGTGATGCACCTTTAAGGTCGGGTGTACCAGATAATGAATCAGTCTCATGGCCATAGAAGGTCTGCTGGAAATGAAAATAATTAGTAATGCGAACAGATAGGTATATGTAAAAATAGGTAAATTATAGACGAGGAAAGTGGGTGGTCTGTTCCTCTTTCATCTATAGAAAATAAGGTTGGTTTCGACTCACCTTTTCCATGTCATCGGCGGGGGTGAATAGTACAGGTGGTTTACTTATATCTTGCATTGCATAGAATTCTGAACGATCTGTAACAGGATGATAGAGTTCATCGAGCTTTTTTCTACCGGTAGCTGTCATTTTGCGTTTGGCCGCTCTTCGTTCTTCGTCGCGTGTTTTGCGCTCAGCACCCTGTAACAAAAAAATAATATGTAAATGTAGATACGTTTTTATTTTATATAAAAAAAAGTTAGAAGCGAATTGAAGAGTCATCTACTCGTAGATCTCTGTTGCTGTGGTTCATGTCCTTGCTAAAGATTTGCTTGACACGATATACGACGAAACATGCGAGGTCAATGTATTGGATGAAGTAATTTCTTTTCGATCTAGAAGTGCACTAAAACAGTTCTTTTTTTTGCGATCTTGGGTAGGACTGTTACATATGACAGTAAATGGCTTCAAATTACAATTTAGAGTTTTTAAAATGCCACTAAATTGGTATTAAAAGTGATTCGTGCAATACGCGCGATCGAGCGGAAGAAATTGTCTAACTTTTAGGATAAGAATGGAGACAAGAATAGACGTCAAGCAGAACGCGTGACTGGATTTTTGTGCCACTAATTTGACAGTAATTTAAGTTAATCTAAGAAGAACGTGCTACTAATTGTACAATTCAATCTTCCGCACGTTTTCTCATCCATAATAGAATCCAGTGTACAGTTATAAATACTAATGAATCTATTTGCTTCTGATATCGTAATTCACACCTTATTAAGAAGGTATTCAATTAACAATTGAATTAATGTCTCCCCATTTCCTATTCTCTAACCTGACCTACGTTCTACCACCTCCATCTATTTTTGTTTTTTCTAACCACTCACTTTTCTAATTGTGAATACCGCGCAAAATAACACTCAATCATGCCCTTGTTACCCATTGAGGAATAGATTTTGTAATCAAACGTTGGATTATTGTCACAAGAGAGGGAGACAAAACAAACTAACCAAAGCAAACAGAAGCTATTGTCCACATTTCCGAATGATTGATTTAGTTTTTTTTTTTCTTTTCATCCGAATTCTATTAAATTTTTATTTTTTATTTTTTGGTTAATGCCGCCATTTATTTTGTTTCGATTTTCAAGGTCATGGCTAAGAAGAAAAGCGAGAAAAAAAACACACACGAAACGTATTTCTTTGTGCCCTACATTGGGTTATTTTACACGCTATGAAGTCATCATTTCGGTACAAAAAAAATTAAACATCCACATGTCTTAGTCGCGGAATGACGAAAGTCATCATCAAATGCCGAATACCGCGCCGCACATTGAATTGGATGTGTTATTGCGCGCGTAAACAATTCATCAAATCTAATGACTTGCTACTTACACAGATATTTATCGATATTTTTATGATTTTTTTTTTCTTCTCTTAATTGATTGATTGGTCGACGCATTCAATAAAGTAATATGCTTGCTTTAAAGTACGTTGGATTTGCTGCGTTTCAATCGAACCCACAGACAGATGGATGGGAAAAGAAGAACCATTTGATTGGGAGCTTTTACTTATAAATGTTTATTGGGTGGAACGATTGATTTATTTAATAATCAAGTACTTCCGTAATTAAATGATCACTTAACGGTCGAGTTACTGTGTAAATGCTAGTTGGTACAGAGAAGTACCAATAGGCTATTCAATGGGACTTTGATGGAGGTACTAAGTAAGTAACTACAATGATTTGATGATATTTTCTTATACTCTTGAGTTTAATGAAGTTTAATAGGTGGTAAATGGCATTTGGAATTTCAAGGCAATTTATCAGTGGAGGAATTGATGGGAAGGATGCTCTGACCAACAACAAAAGAAAAGAACACGGCGTCCACAATTAAGTTTTATGTGAGACAACTTCTTGTGAAAGTTTATTTGACGTGGTTTTTATATGCCACTGTTAGGCAGATAGCTTTGAGGTCAAACGGGAAAACGCCACAGGGATGCAGTCAGGGAAATGACATAAAAGGACTAAATTTTAATTCAACTCTTAAGAATGAGTCTAGAATCGACCAACGCCGAACTGAATATATTCGATTACAATTCATGGAATGTTATGCGCCTCAAATAAAAGAATTGGTCAACAATTCCTCAACATAAACCACATTTGAATTATTTGTGCAATTGTTGAAGACAGCTTTTAAGGATTTTAAAAATTGTGCGATAGGTTCTTACCTTGAAAGTTTAACATCTAAAAAAGATTCCAATTATTCACTTTGGAAAGCTGTAAAAGGCACCAAAAGGCCCAAAATCCCCGCGGGAAGACAAAGAAAAATCGGACGTTTCTGCCGCCCATCTCGAAGAAACCTTTAAGCCGTACGATGGTCAAGCGGCTCACGACAGTACCAATAGCGGGACGGAATTACTATCTGACGACTTTACACTCACAAATGCAACACTAAGGGAACTAAAACGTGAAATTGAATCTGTAAAACCTAAGAAAGCTCCTGGTTATGATTTGATCACCGGAGAAGTTGTCAAAGTTCTACATAGAAAAGCATAAATTAAGCTTCTATGCCAATGGAAAGTGGCGGAAGTCATTATGGTTTCAAAACCAGGAAAACTGCCATATGAAGTAAAGTCGTATAGACCAATTTCGCTTCTCCCAGGATATTAGTAAGGCGACTACAACCGATTATAGAAGATAATAACCTCATCCCTGACCACCAGTTTGGGTTCAGAACCAAGCATTCGACGATTGACCAAGTGCTAAAATTACTGACGTAATCGAGAAAGCATTTGAAGAAAAAAAGATATGCTCAAGCGTATTCCTTGACGTCTCACAGGCCTTTGATAAGGTGTGGCACGACGGCTTAAAATTTAAATTACGACAAGATCTCCCCGTAAGTCTATATGATATTTTAGAATCATATCTCGGGAATAGGCTCTTCCGTGTTAGGCATGGAAGCGAATACTCGGAGCTTAAAGAAATTTCGGCTGGCCTACCGCAAGGAAGCGTCCTTGGGCCGCTTCTCTATCTGGTATGTACTCGCGATATACTAAGAGAAGGTGGCACTACCCTCGCTACGTTCACCGACGACACCGCTATCCGCCATTAAAAAACAACAAACTGTTTTTTTTTCGATCACAATCTATTTCTATTGGGAAAATATCCATGCTTATTTGATTTAGGCCCTTAACCATCCACCAAACTGACTTTACATAGCCGGCAAAGTCGACGAAGTACCAACTTTAAAAGTCCACATTATAACCTCACCGACTTAATAATAAGAAGAAAAAAAAACACACAGACTTAAGTCAATTAACGAATGTTAAATCAGGGTTATGAATGATCTAAACCGCCACGACCCGCATTAACGCATATGTACAGCCGAAGGCTACAAAAATATGTAAGCACCAAAGTCACAGCATTGAGGGTCGAAGTGAGGTTAATGGCTTCGGTCAACATAAACTGTCATACAACTTTCATTACAACTTCAATCAGTCTTTGTGCTTATCAAAATTACAATTCAAACTCACTCTAACACATTCGCATTCGTCCTGCCAATCATTATTCATTCCGTGCAGAAAACAATAGGTCGGCCGATTCACCAACTCACCAAGTCAGCTTCAACAGATTCTCCTTTAGGGCAATTAGAGATACCAAACGTCGTGTATCTGTTTTGTTTTGTTCAAAATGTAACATCTGTTTTGCGAACACTCTTGTATCCGAAAACAGTTAGTACCACTCTGCCACTTACCGGCTGCTGATGACGATAATGTGGCAAGAGGCGCATGCATCCCATCCTTTCCATATATCGTTATCGCGCGCCGCAACGAAATTGACATGTTCCAGCGCACTGCACTCTGAAACACTATTTTCTTCTCTAATATGCCGGATAAAATGTTTAATGATAATCTGACACGTGATGGATATCCTCCGTAAAAATCCATTCAAATAAATAATAATAGCAGCGAAATAGATTTCATCTTCACATCCACACAGAGTTGGTCGCGTCTGCCTCTCTAACTGCGGGAGATGTGTAACACACATGTACATGGTATCCACCACCTTCTTTGGGATATTTTTCCGCTTTTTATTGGCGATAATAAATAATTCAAAATTAGATTTATTATCCACGGAGAGTGTGGTGTAGTATGCAGATGTGCAGTTTGGATTGTCTGCTCTAATTGCATTTAATTGAACACACACACACACACACACACAGCCAGACGCAGCGTGCCCACTCTCATATGCAATTGTTTGAAACGGATTGATGATGAGATGTAATCTTCGTCCAAACTTTAGAGATGGATGGACTTCCGTCTTGGCGATCTCGGTATCATGGCATCTAATTACAAGGATCTGTCTTAATCGCTCGCTACACGCTGGCCATATATACTGCTCGTATAACATTTACCTCTCTCTTCAAATGAAGATCAACAGCAGCAGCAGCCGCAGTCGCAGTCGCAGCAATAACAGTCCAGTGACAGTATAATTTGCACTCGAAGCCATAGCTAACATCTGTATCTGTATCTATGTGTTGTTCTAGGAAGTTTTTCCATCGCATGGTAATTACAAAGCATTGTCAATCAGTTGGCACGCGATCTACCAATTTTTTTTTTCTGTTGCGTTTTGTCCAATGGAATGTTATATACCTACAGAAGAGACGCAGTCGACACGGTTAAATTGCCATTTGAACTTTGGCAGCAAGGCGCTGCGTACTGCGTTAACTGACCCCCTGACATTATGCATTCAGATATGTGTTGCAATGATTTGTGTGACGGCAAAGTGGTTGTTGGGCATAGTCACCACCTCTCTCGGATTCGATTATAATAATTATACATTTTTTTTTACCCACCCCCCCAACGGGAACTTTCCATTTACGGCTGCATCTCTGAATCTCTGAATCTGCAGGCAGAATTGCAAAATTTACGGCGCAATGTGAATGTGCAAATACACAACAAATACAAATGTTGTGTTTTTTTTTCTCCTTAACATTTTGATGGATTGAAATTCCTATGCAAATGCGTTGTAACTGTGACTATTTGCGACTGAGTCAGAGTCAGAGTGAAAATTTCCACACATGATGTATGAATATTCAATCGCGTCAATAATATTATTAACCAATTTATTACGTATTCATAGAGATAATCGCCGCCTCTCGTTCTCGGCGTTTAATTGAAATAGAAACGCCTTTTTGCGTAGATATCATTACCCCGACCCCGAGATATCTAGAACAGGATATGAATCATCTGAGTGTCTACATCATGCTGTTACAGTTACACACTATTTTAAAAATGCATAAATGGCATATTCTTGCTTCAGCCTAGGTGTAGAGGAGAAGGGGGCAGGGGGGGGTTGGTTGCCCCATGTCGAACATAGTATTTAATACTTCAAAAAAGTCTTGCTCCTCTTTCTCTCTGGCAAATGTGTGTTTGCTTAAGTGATATGCCAGCGCGCGCGCGCAATCAAAAAAAAAATTATTAAAAAAAATAACAGTCCATTGAATGGTAATAAAATTGTCTATTCACGGGTGTACACCTCTTCCGAGATGGAACATACCCCGTCGACCGTCAACCCAATCCCGACGACGAGAGTACTGGTGGGTTATAATGTGGCAAGCTGTCATTTATCTTGTTTTACGTGGGCACATTAACATTATCGGTGTGTCCGTTTCCACAACAATTCATTGGATTGGCGTTCTTTCCTCGTCGTTCACTTCCTCGATTCCTTCTCACAAAATTTTATTATGAAGCAAATACAAATGCTGGATTTATTACAATTTCTATGGTCATCTCGTTCCACACACTTTCATCTGGGTTATTATTACCATTTTTTAGTTGCGATATTTTATTGCTAATGTTTATCGCATCAATTTCCTTCTTAATGAGATATAACTTAATCTTTTCGCTGAGAAAATCTCTCGCTTCTCTGCCTATTTGCGAATGCTATGGTTGGAAGTTGTTTTTTCTTTATTTTTTTTTTGCAATTTAATCCTGCCTTTCAATAAGATGGTTTTTTGCTTCTGCTGCAAACCAAATGATGATGATGATGAGGACGCGACTGTCTAACTAAGTATCTGCAATTTTCACTCGATTTTTAATTACAAAAAAGGCTTTGCGTTAAGTAAATATCTATATTTCTTGCGTCGTCGTCGTTGGGAAAGATTTTTGCATTATGTTTTGTGCAATAACGGTACGGGGAAGTGTGCAGGATCGCGGGATTGAGCTATCTATTCTGCGCTTAGTAAAATGTAATTTGTTTGAGGTTTAGTTAGTTTTCCCAAATTGAGCGAAAAATCGTTTCGTATTAACGAAACTGTTGATTTTATAAAAAATCAGCGAAAATTCCTAGCACTTTTCTAGGAAAATGATGAAGGCTGATATTAAAATATATAAATGGATTGAATAAAAAATTCGTTTTGAAGAGATCTAAAAGAAATTGAGCTTTTTTTTTTGAGAAAAATAACTCGGCGAAAATAGTTTTATAATAGAAAAATTAAGAAAGAAGTTATTTTTTTTTGTAGAAACGATTTGGCAAGTTTATTCGGTAAAAATCTATTAGAAAAAAAAAAAGAAAAAACTTGGCGAAAACTCAGCGAAAGTTTCTGAGAACTTCTGTGTGATTTTAATTGAAGGAAATTAGCTATGAAATTACAATTTCTTGATGACATCCTAAATTGGTCCGTCAAACAAAAGAGTTGCTTAGCGAACTCAGTGATATGTATATTCTTGCTGTTAGCGAAAAATGAATCATAATTCAATGAGCACTAAATAATCATTCCTCATTTTGACTTTGTCCTCCACAAAGATGATGCAGAAAAAAATAAAATAAACACAAAGCCCAAGATCACCCATTTTAATGCAACAAAGCGATTTCTTAAACTTTCAATTTTTATTCCAATGATCCAATGCCCATGGATCATTAACATCATCGCCATTCAAGCAGCCCAGTCATCATCATCATCATCGCATACAATCCCCGATCGTATTATTATGAAATCGATACGATTGACTGCATTACAATGATGCTATAATACCGTCATCTTATACCCCCAATCGGCAGTATGTGGCATTATAATGCGTAAGCGTGTATGCCGCATCGCATTATGCAAAACACCCTTGTGCACTTTGCTGCCGCTGCTGCTGCTTCTACCTTTGTCGATAAGCAATGGGCTCTTTTTGCTGCATGTTGATCGAACACTGTCAACAGGTATCTTGTTATTGTTTTGCACATTCTTCTTACAATATGTTGTTTTTTTTTGCTGTTGACTGCTTTTAATCCGGAGGTGTAAAAAAGGGTATGTGTCGCATAATACCTTTTACATACATTATTTTGCGTGCGCACAATCTTCCTCTATTCTGTGTTATGAAAGAGGGACAACAACACAACAACGTGTACTTTGCCTTGTTTCCATCCATCCATCCATCCTAGAGGGAAGCAACTTACAACAACAGCAACAACAAAAACTATACAACAACTGTCAAGATAAAAACGTATCTGCTGGCCCTATATGCATGTATGCGAAAGAAAACCAATCCACCGTAGCATAATTTAAGACATATTACTTGCAAAAATAATACAAAAAAAAAGAAGAGAAGTTTCGATTGCATCAAAGCCGCGCGCACTTGTTGCACTGTGTTCTCTTTATTTTTTATACTTGTCCTCCTCCTCTTTCTGTCTCTCAAAGATGTCTTACTCGTGCATTGTATAAGTTGCGTTACAACAGCAAAAAAAAAATAAAATAAAATTGAGAACCTCATTGATCTTATGTAAAATGATAGCGGGTTTGTGTTTTGGTCATAACTTTGTGCCTTGTGCGACGGTACACGTCGGTGTAGTGCATCTGTGTGTACAAAAAAAAAAAAAAAAATAGCCTTACACCCTTGTGCCCTTGTTATATTGTGTATTGGCATCACATGCATCACTGCCCTTCACTTTTGCACTCACTTTTTCATTTTGCAGTGCGAATTTAGTGCTTCAATCCTTTGTGTGTGTGCGTGAGTTTGTTCCTTGGGAGAGCAAAAAACATAAAAAAAAACCTTAAAACTTAAAACCACGTTTAATAAATTATTTCGTGGGCATTTCATATCATTAAGTTTTTTGGTTGTTGCTGGTTTTTTTTTTTTTTTTTGGATTTTGCGTGGTTTCGCGGTACATATATAGGATATCTCCACCCAATACTGTGGGTTTTCCATCATCAACTGCTTTGGCCTCTACTATGTCCAGAGGTAATGATAAATCGATTGGGAAAGTGATGCGAGAAGTTTTGAATTTAAACTTACGAAGGAGGAGTATACAGTTGTCGATCTTAATCTTTTTTATTTTTTGTGAAACCGTTTCAGATTTCCATCAATTCCACTACTTTGGCTGGACAAATCCAATCAGCAGAAATTGATCAAATGACTTTTCGCTGGGTGTATTGAATTTCAATGAGATTAACAGATATTTCCGCGAAGTTTTGATCATCGTCTTGATTTAATTACAAGAGCTACAGGTTAAGGCGGAGGATAGGATACCTACTTGATGAATGGGGCCTTGCTTTGAGGAAGTATCATTGCCAGTGAGGCGAAAATATGTTTGTTTTGTCACTCAGCGAAAATCCCCCCCCAAGCCCAATTTGAGTTCATTGTTCAATGGGACAAACTTCAAAACTTCATGACAGATGTTAAGTTTAACAAAATTGAGGTCAATCAATCTTCTTCCTGCATCTATCTAACAAAAATCGGTCAGAGAAGTCATCAAACCTTAATCTTTGGCGCATTTCAAGTTAATAACTGTTCATTAAGCAAACTCTTCACGACTACCTATAACTCGACGTGTGTGCTGGAAATTTCCCTACCTGGCTTGAACTTTAACACCTCGCATTCGCGTATCATCGTATCGTGTGATGCGAGTAGGAAAATATTCCCACTCCTCCAGATCACACGAACTAACAACTCGACTCGACTCCTTCCGTCGACAAATCTAACTTAAATCGCGCAAAGATCAAAGACTAAGAGGAAAACACTCTCTCGCTCTGCCGCTGTGCCCCATTAATATGGCTTAAATGTCTGAATCTAAATTCAGCCAAAAGAAAGCGAATAACACTGCACATTAACCAATCGAAATATGATGCATCTCATCGTTGTCGATGTGTGTTCGTCTATAGTTTGTGTGGTGCTCCCCTAATCGTGTAGTGCGCTCATCCCACTCTGACCTCCATCGATCTTGCAATATCTTACTTCGTTTTCGACAATGTTGTATATTCTCTAGGCGGCAGACATGTCCCTAGCGCCCCACCTGATAGGTGGAAAATAACCTCTTTTTCGTGTCGCTAATGGATTTATTATTTCTCAAATGATGGAAAACTTTCTAAAAGGAAGTTTGCGCGCGCCGCTTATATCGCTTGTGCCGCCGAAAGGTGTCTCGGCAGAGTGTGCTAATGTAGTGGTAGGTGTTTTGTGTGCTCGATGCCCTAGTCGCACATAAATTTGCGATTAAGCCAAAACGAAATGGACATAAAATGAAAAACAACAAAAACAACAACAACTTTGTATGGCTAGATACCGATACAAGCAAGCATCTGAAAACGCAAAAAGCATCTTGTAACGATACACTAGGGTGGTAGAAGAGGCAAAGTAGACATAGAATAACTATCGGAATCGATGTTGGTACATGCCGGCTACAACTTCTTTGCTTGTTTTCTGACTTTACTGTTTTAGTTTGTTTTCGTTTTCGTTTTTTTTTGATTTTTTTTTTGGCTTTAGTAGAAGGATCTCTGTTGATATTGTTCCAACGCGTGCTAGCGGTATAAAAAGAGATTCATAAAAATTACATGAACTTAACATGGACTGATTCTGAGTGAGGTGGATTCTTGTTCGTTTTTTTTTTTATTTTAATTTATTTTCCAAGCATCCCACCCGCTTCTCTGGTCACGGAGTGTAGATCGATTCTTTTGGATCATGAAGAATTGAATTTTTAAATTGCAAAGCAATCAAGCATCCATTCAGGTCCTTCTTTTATGCTTCTGTTGTGTGTTTATGGTTTCTTTTTGTTTTTTTTTTTTGTTGTTGTGAACGACGAACAATAAGAAATGAAATGTAATTTGGTCAGTGGTATAAATTATTGAATCAGATAAGAAATGCCTGTCGAAGGTTTCTTCAACTGACAGAACAGAAGATTGTGAATTAGGAGCTGCAGGGAGTAGTTGCGACAGTTTGATGAATTTCTAAATGCTGTATCAATTATTGGCGTTGTTAGCATCAGCATGACAAATACGCTTAAATTGACGTTTGGAAATTGCTCTCAATATGTTCTACATCTTTTGCTGTCTAGACGGTGGTGAATAGCAATGAGTTTGAATAGACTTTTCGCAGCGTGAGAATCCTTTTTTATTTGTGGTATGTTTATGGTGACATTAACTGACATTGGTTGGCAGAAATAAGATTCAAAAACATTTTTTTTGATTAAGAATTATAAATGAATTTAACTCAGCGAAAGAAAACATTTTGTTTTAAGCAATTTTAGAATCAAAAGATAGGCTTTGAATGCATAAAAAAGGAAAATTATTTAGTTAGAGAGAGTTTAAGACTAATATCAAATATCGAAAGTTAAATAGGCATTTGTTAGTCCAAGGAAAGTCCGAATTCCTTTAATGTTAGTTATTTATTAAAAGTGGAATTCTGTAGTTAATTCTGAGAAGTATTTATTTTGTTTATGTGTTGCTCTGTAACTCAGCGAAAAATGGTGATTCCTTTTTTTAGGCTTTTACATGATTTTTCAACTTTAAAAACGAATATGAAACCAGTTCCCCATTGATTTACAACTCAGCGAAAAATAAATAACCACCAAAATCCATGGAATTACTCCGATAATGGTTTTAATGAGAAGGAGAATTCTGAGAAGATATTAAAATGTGTTGGTTAATTACCTATTAATACCATAGCTGTAACTGGGCGAAAAAAATATGGTTAATTGTTTAATCATGCCTCATTGATTTCCAACTCAGCGAAAAATAGTAAATAAGGTCCAAATCATCAAAGGTTAAATTAAAGATAGATAAAAATAATACCTGCTCAAGTTCGTACGTCATAGTGTCCTATCCGGGAGACTCTATGACTCAAATAACCCTCAACCAACAACTCTATAAAGCATTCTTAAATCAATTATTACCTTCTGTCGTCATCTGAATGACGCTAATTATGCCGCTCGTAACAGCAAGTGTCACCATTATTCTATGTATTTTTAGAAATGATTTCATCAAATTACTCACATTTATATTTATATTTAATTTAATAGCAAAAAAAAAAAATTCTTTAATAAATTTATCACTCTAACGGTTTCTAAAACAAACCGTTTCTTAACAATTATTATTTATAGAAATTCCATTTTAACGGGATGCCATAAACCACCCCAACGACTAACTAAAAGAGAAGATATGCTCCGACAATTTACGTTGATCAGCTTGACAAATACCAGATAACCACTCAAATCCAATGATAGATCGAAAGATATAATAAAAAAAAAACTCAAATCAAATCAAAATTCAGAAATTTTAATTGAAGAAAAATTAAAAGCAAATAGCCATTGCACTTAAAGTCAGTGTTAGGATATAGCGAGGTGTTGTTTGTCTGCTGACTATGCGTGTGTTTGTGTGGTGTGTAATCCCCCTATAAGCTGACAGTTGAAGATTGAAGTTGGTTGTTGGTTTGTTTTTTTTTGTTTTCTGTATCCACAACTGCAGCAACGTACCAAACCCAATTTAATTTGTACATATTTTCTCTTCACCTTAAGTGCGAGTGTGTTACTAATTAAGGATTCGCTAACACATTTTGCGCGCATACACCTGGCTATAGGTACGTTGATGGGCTCTTAAAGTAGGCTGTCATTGATTGACGCCTACCTCTATCTGACAGTGTGCTATAATCCTGGTGTTCTTTTTTTCTTTACACAAACACACGCACACACACACACACACACACACTTAATTGCATGTTGGTTTTAATTGCAACGCCATGAATATAGTTATATAGTTATATAGTTTTTTTTTAGCACTTACCTTATCGCAGAAGACTTTTATTTGGCAATAGCCTCGATGGAAAATTTGTGTATCTCGTGGATCCTCAAAGGTGTCAATTTGTATATGCAGTGGTAGACCCTGAAATAAGAAAAACAAACCCAAATTAAATTAGGTGTAACTGTGGTGGAAGGTTATGTAGACCCAATTAACCGATTAAAAGCTTAACAACTACCTACTGAACACAATCTACATACTATTGAGTATAGAAAAATCTAATTTCGCAAGTAAGTGCTGCAATTAACTGCGCGCCAACACTTAAATCAAACGCAGGCAAACATTATATACATATATGTATATTCAACAGAAATTTAAATATGAAACAGAAATCTTGACACACCACCGATCAGTGCAAATCAATTAAATGTTAATTTTTGCTATAAATATCTATGGGCATTTTTTTCGTTTTTGTAATTTTCAAAATTAGGTGTATTAACATTAATTGAACATTCAGACAGCAGCGACACATGCGAGGGGTATACAGTTTGTCAGCCGCGAGAAAACCAATCCACATCTATAATATCCTATTGACGTGCAGCGTACTATCTCCTCGCGCGATCGGATTCGGATAAGACGACGAAAATGGCTGAGAGACAGTCTCTCCAGCATCGTATCTGTCTGAGTACGGGGACAATTATAAATTTTAATTAAATTACTATCCATCAATCATATTGGAGATTGTGTCTCCTAATGCGTTGGCAGGACTCACACACGCACGCACACAACTTCAAAATCTTTGAAGAGGTGCGTGCGAAACGAAAATGAAAATTAATTTTATTCGCAAAATAACATGACAACGTGTCAACTCTATTGCGTGCATTAATCTCATTGCAAGTTTTATTATATTCTTTTTTTTTTGTTGATCATTTTCAATGTATCTATTCGTAGGGGGGCAGCAATTATGATGAATAATGTGTGCTCTAGGAAACGGACAACAAAATCTCGCGGAACTTGGCCTTAAGTCCAAGATACTAACAACATGTCTGTCTGTCTGTCTGTCTTTCTGTCTTTCTGTCTGTTTCGACCACGAGGAGAAGGTGACAAATACATAATTTTTTTTTCTTCTGTTTCTTAATTATTTTAATGTCTATTCAATTTTGCATGTCGGAAAAGAAATATATAGTCAATCGAAAAAAGAAAACAACAAATCTTTGTTATTATTTATAGGTGTAGTGGGTATCGAAGGCGACTCATGATTAGAGGCCGTCCTTCATGTGGGCGCGGACTGCTGGTTAACATGGCCTAATGTATATCATATGCGTGCGTATATATTTTAGAGATATGTTAATTACAATGGTACAGTTAAAGTGACACAAAAGTGTCTCGCTTAGCCCACTCGCGGACATTCGGTGTATTTGTGTAAATTTTTGGGTTGGAAAACTGATGATCGTTTTAAATAACACGCTTCTAATTAAATCACGCATTTTTTTTTTGTTTGTTAAATCGTGTGTGTGTTGAAATAGTTTAAAGCTTTCAAAATGTGTAAAATGAAATCGAACGGCAAATGCATTTGATAAATCATTTAAGAGTAAAATATTTTTCTTATGCAAATGTGAGAGAGTTTCGACAGTGGAAACTGATTTTATGGTCTCTATATCTATAGATCTTGATGTTGAAAAGTTTTAACAGGTGTTTATTGAACTGCTTCATGGTTGATTTTGGTGTTTTTATTTTATGTCTCAATTCTAGGGAAATGCTGTCGATGTCGAAGAGGTTTCTTTTTTGTGGTTGGAAGTACTTTCCAATGGAAATGGAACTGGAAATGATGTGAGTATTGTCAAGGATGCGTTTGTCTCCAGCATGAACTTTGAAGGCCGAGGAGGCACACACATGAGCAGTTTAGATGTTGAGCAGTCGCCAAGCGAAAAGACAAGAAGTGCAAGAGCTTTGCAAATGCTAGGTTGCCCGTCAGAATACGCCTTAAGCGGCTTTATTTTTTTCTCGATAGCGATAGAAAAATACTGCAGATAAACTCCCTCAGATATTTTTTTTAACTAGTTGGGTAGGCAGGTAGGTAGGTGGCTCAAGTAGACCACCAATTGGGTCTTCTTGTGACTATCTGGGAACCTTTCCTCGAACTTAAAAACACCTGGAAATGGACCAAAAAAAACCGATTTGTACACACATCTGAGAAGGTCGTTTAGCTCGACTTTGGCCACATCTTCCAGCTCATCATAGAAGTATCTGCCGAGGGTCCTAAGCCTTTGAGCACATTTAAGGCTGGGCATTCACATAGCAGGGGAGGAACAGACTCGATTTATTTAACGTCCCTGCAGCTTCTGCAGTAGTCTTTATGCAGTATGCCCAACCGTTCCGCATGTAGACCCACAGCGCAGTGACCCGTAAACTCTAATATCCTTGCGGTTTAACTAACTAGTTAGTTTGGTCCGTACCCGAAAGATCTTTTTCGAAAACTATGTCTTTGAAAGCTAGCAATGGAATTTCTTAAAGGTTCTCAGGTCCTGCGAAAAATTCCGGACAACCGATCAAGTTCGTCGCAGAATCCAGGCAAGACACAGTGCGTTCATTCACTTTTCGAAATTCAGGGGGCTTATGCAGTACCAAAGCTAATGGTTTAGGGACTTTGTGGGGCTTTTAGTGCAGGATCTCAGCTAATAAGAAAACTTCTATTGAGCAAGTTCATCGAAGGTCTCTTTTTAAAGGCAAAACGCTGTGCGTTCAGTCTTTCGTCCACACTCAGAGAGTAATAGAGTTGCTGCAAAATCTAGGAAAGTGTTAAAGGGTTTAGCGCATGTGTGTCACTTCAGACACAGACATTTTGCTTCCTTCTTTACAAAGTATTTGACGAAGCACAGATATGTATATGCGTCCACTTCACTTGAAATATACACACTTTTTTGCTTAAGGAGTAGTCCAACCGACATTGTCATACTCCAAAAAAGTCATAAGGATCTGCACTCTGAATTACAGCTCCTTCACTAGGCATGACTTGACAGAAAAAACAGCAATACACTCCCCAGATATCGACCAGAAGCGCAGTTTGATAAGAGCGGTCAACAGATAGTGGACCAGCAGCATACACAAAAGTAAACAACGTCTTGCCATTAATTCCGATAAGAATGTAATAAAAAATGTTGTCCGAACGCCACATGGTACCCAAAGTATATATACATATGTAGATGCATTCCAATTGCAAGGAAATAATATCCTTGCTCGCCATCATTCAAAATGCGCACCTTCCCGGAGTCTGTCAGAATAACTCAGATGAATTGCTGACTTCAGTTCTCTATATATTTATTACCACATTCCGCAGTAATAAATCGACGACGAAAACAAAACTCCCTAACGCAGCGAATAACAACAACGGAGAAAAAAAAAAAAAAAAAAAAAAAAAAACAAAAACAGACCAAAGTGTGCACACAGGTGTTTACTTTGCGTTTTGTTACTCAATCATAGGATTTATACGCGCAGGGTGTTTGCTCGATCAAGATACAATCGTTGTTGTTTTGTTGTTCCCACACTTAGAAATGTAGCCCTGTGCGTGCCCGGGTTGGTGGAGACGACTGACGATTGAAACACCAAAATGTAATACCCATGAAATGGCAGGACGGTGTATTCTTTTGATACAAAGTCAATGGTGGAAGGATTCGATTTTTCCCAAATTTTCTTTTCTTTCGTTTTTCTCAATTTTTATTTTTTTTTGATGCTGTGGCATTATAGATAGTGACAATTAAATTTTTTTTGTTCCTTTCGATTTAGCTTCGACTTAGATTGTGTGAAATGGTTTTTTGTTAGATTCATTGCTTTTTGGTTTTTTTTTTTTTTGGAGGTAATTGAAAGGTTTTGATTGGATTTCTTTTGTGTTTGTATCTTTGACTTACCTTTACACCTTTCTGGCTACTGAAATCCGTACTTAGGCACTGAACGGCAATGTTTATCTGAAAAGAAGAAAATTAAAAATTGGATATATGAATTATTTGTTGTTGTTGTCGTTTTGTGTTTAAGAAAGGGAGAATCTATAAAGGATGCTAGTGTAGTTTACTGCGGCGCGACTCTTGCGTTGGTTTGATGGAGCGAAACGGGGAAGACTTTGAACACAGAGACGCAGTTTTAATTAGAATTTTAGCTCAATTTAATGCAGAAACCCAGTTGTCATCTAAATTCATTTTTTTTATTTTAAATAAAATTACTGCTAAACTAAATAAAGAGTGATTGTTCTTCGAGGTTCCTATTCGACATCTTAGTAAGGCAGCTACGATCAACAAGCATAAATAACTGTTTTCGAAGTGTCAAATGATAGTTTGGCACAATACATTTACGAAAAGAAGTCAACTGGTGCTCAACGGCTTAAAACTTAAGTACAAGAAAAAAATAACCAATGCATCGAAATTTATAGCGAAATTTTGATCAGTTTTATTGCCGAGTAATTCGGGTGAAGTGAAACAATTTGAATATTCTGAAAATAGTCAGTTTTTGTAATTAACGTTCACCAGAGGGACTTTGGATACCCATATAATGTAGTAAGACAGTGCGGGCATTAGGGAAGTGTTAAATAAGAGAACGGAACGATGTACCGATGCACGTTGGTTTTAAATGTCTGTAAACTACCAGAGTCCAGTACCAACGAATAAAGACTTAAGAGTAAACTGATGTGTATTCCAAGCACGGCGAAAACTACGATAGGCGGGAGACATTGCAGCGATGACTGGGAGAGTCAAGCTATAGCTCGACATTGTGAAGCTCTTTCGTGCAACTTCAACCATAGGAAAATCTATTAAAATAAGAATTGACGCATAAAGCCAAGTGTTAGCGATGTTCTCCTTTGGTAGGGCACGTCTCTGTGTATTTCAATGAGCTAATCCTCGGTGACTCAAGAGAAATAAAGTCAGGCAAAGTCATGGGGACTAATTTTTGAGAGATATGAAGGTCGCACTGTATCGATGGTTACAGTGGTGACACTTGTCTGAGAAATGCTACTAGGGCGCATCATTTGACATCATGGTGCAGAACAGATTTCAAGTTTCTTGAGGTTGCGCCAACAAATCCAAAACTTTGGAGTAATAAAACTTCAACATCAGTCAAATGATAGCCCGAAATTTACAAAAAAGTAATCGAAAATTACCCTGAACGGTTCGAATTTATTGGATATTAATATCCATGAATAGAAAAAATTGGCAGATTTAATTGGATTTGCATTTGCATCATCCTTTAGTCCATGCGATATATTTTTTTGATTGCTATATTTCTGAACTGGTTTAAATACCGCCCCGGACCACCTTACAATTTTTATTATCTGACGCACCTCTTGCGAAAGCCTGACAAACATCCATGAGTAAGAAATGTCACGAGAAACTTCCCATTAACTGTCTTGTAAAAAAATATATCTTCGCACACAAAATTTTTGGCGAAGCTAGGCTTTGTAGGTCCTAGTATTTATTTTTTATATTTCTTCACTAGAGTGGAAGTTTCGTAGCAAAGATGTCACGAGGCAGTGGCTCAAGTTGCAGAACTGAAAGAAAGAAATTTGGCGCTTTCCATGTCCATGTCTATCATTGAATCCTCTCCGTTTTGCCAAATAAAGATCGCATGAGTTACATGATATTTCAATTAAGAGTGGCTGAATCTCAGAGTTGTAGCAATTTTGGAATAAATTAAAATCTCCATTTCTTTAGGGATAATTACCCACTTAATGCCCTAAAGTGCAAATTCTCAGTCCAAATCCCTGTAGGTAACGTTTAAGAGGAATTCTCTGAAAGCAACACAACTTAAAAATTCCATCTCACTCACAACCAAGACATTGTATGAGCGCAGCAATATTGAATGTTAAAATGTCTCCCAAGGAAACCATCGTAATGACCATTAATTTATGGCCGACAACCCATATACAGCTGTTCGATCGATGATGATTTTCGCACTAGACCATGTGAAACATGAAATGAAATTTCGATGTTTTCCAATAAAAAAAAATTCCCTTTTCAACTACAGCCACTACGCGCATTGCAAAAGAGTTAAAAACAATTTTAAGATAATCTGTAATTAACACGAAATCAAATCTCTTATTCCTCTCACAATCGATCACATTCCATTCCAACATAACAAACAAACAAAAAAAAAAAAACAACGTTCAAACAGGGAAACATAACAATTGTCCATTTCTGAGAATTTATATACAAACTCACAGATACATCATCATGCATGCGGTGGTTGACGATGTGTTTGTTCATGGGATGATAATCACGCGCGCACCACGGACGACCGTTTTCGCAATGAAGGAAGTCCTCCACACACACACACCACACCTGTAGATGGACAAAAGTCTTTTGTTTTAAATAATGCGAAACATATGTCTAATGGTGGTAGGCCATTGCTGCTGTTGCAACTGCATTCGATTACAAAGAAATCAAACAAAAAAAAAATTCAAGAGAGAAGAAAACTCTCCGAGGAATTCCAACTTGACGACGACGACGACGACGACAACTACGAGGAGGACGTCTACGTCGAATGGCTGCGCCAAATGGGAATAATGTTTAAGGCATTTGGTGCGCGCAATCTGCACAAAAATACCAGCAAACAACGCACTGCTGATCGATGATGGTGCAGCAGCATCTACTTGTGGTAATCAATTGCGTATAGATAAATATTTTATTCTTCTTCTATCGTCGTCGCATAGATATGGGGATGCTTTATAGGCAAAAGCCAATCGATTTCTATCTATGTGAGATTTTTCAATCCGAAACGTTGAGCCCATTGAGGTATTTAGGCAAATACAGTTTGGACCAAACTAAAGATGGAAGATTTACCATCGATGGAAATTGAAGCAGCCACCAAGAGATGCCATAGATATAGATACGCACCACCATCAAGAAGACAAAAACAAAAAAAGAGAAGAGAAACTGTCTGTATAAATTTCAAGAGATTCTTATCAGTGGTTGCTGCTGTTGCTGTTGCCGGTCCCACCTTCTCTGTGAGATAGTTTGTCCCGAGTGCGTGTGCGCACAGCTATTAACGCAAAACCCCCCTCTTAGTATAGATACTACACATATATATTCGTTCATTTCGAATTCTGAATCAAAGATGAAGAAGCTAGGTTTATGTGCGTTTTTGAATACAAAAATCACTTCCTCTATTGATGGCAGCTCAGGTGCTGGACCTTTTCGTATGGCCATTTTCTCTTTGTCACAATTTATTGGAATTGAGTGTCTAATTTGAATACATCTCGTAGTATGATGATCATTCCGGGTATATGCCAGGTGGATAGATGTATTTATTTATTTATATACAACTTAGATGTGTCTTTGAATTTATTATAAAGAAATTTATTGGATTTGACGGTGGATTTTGTGTGAGTTGTTTCGACATTGGAGACAAGATTTGTTGTCTTCTATACGCATTTTTTTTTTTTTGGTTTTTCTGTCCGAGGAAACCTATCTTTCGTTCGGCACACAGAGTAGATTAGATAATGACTGCGTTAAGCGCTTTTTCCTATAATTCGAACTTAGATTGTAAATTATGTGGTCTCTGGCTGGGTGTGTGTTGTTTTTTTTTTTTTTTTTTTTAGATATTTCTTTATTTGAATAAAAAAGAAAAAAAAAACGTTGAACGCATGCGGATTGTGTGAATTTATGGTTGGAATGGTGAGAGCTGCAGAGTTGGCGTGAAGGCAGTGGGTCTGTGCATTGTGCCAACACCAAACATCTGTTGCAGTAGATATACTATGTATTTTTTTTGTTTTGTTGGTTGGACTTGGATATCAATGTGGTAATTTATTGCAATAATTTTGTGATAAATTAGTGAAGGCGTTTACACTCGATAAGGTGGGACATGTGGGCTAATAATGTTGTTGTTGTTTTTTTTTTTTGGGAGGTTTGTTGTTTTTTTTTGTTAATAGTATCGGGTGTTGGATCTGATAATAATCAGCTGCGTTATGAAAGTACGCGATAAATTGGATCATATATCGTTGTTGATGGTGGTGAATTGCATGAATGAAAGTGAATGGGTATGGAACAACTTTTACATATCAATAGCAGGAAACTCTTTCTAATTTTTATTTTCGAAGACCTTTTCAAATTTAAAGCGAGAAAAAAATCACTCAACTGTCAGCGGTATGAGCACTTAATTTGAGGAAAATTTACAACTGTTTTGTTGTAGTTCGTATCTGAACTCTTTCGTATTGTAAATTTTCGTGGTGAAACAAGATTCTACGTGTATGGATACTAGCGCTATTTGACGGGCATTTGAGGGAGCTGGAGATGGTTTCTCTGATTTTTTTTTCTCCAATAATCTTTTCCCTCTTATCTGGGATTCCAATTTAGTCCAGCGCCTATTAGGGCGAAGCAATAGTACACGCAAGGGATCCTAGAAAATCATCCTAATTTTATTAGGATACATCGGAAAATGCGTGGGTTAGGGTCCACCCCAGACTGTATCGCATTCTCTGTACGGAAGAACGTACTTTTTATATTTGAATGGGCTCTGCGATAACTGGGAGGCCTGCCCAAGCGAACCGGCGAACCCCATAAAGGTGCAGTATCCAGTGGGTGAGTTAATGCCACGTTTGCTTAAGGATGGGATATTTTTTCGTTTGTGAGTTCGATAAATTGAACAAGGCTTGGCGCTTATTCAAACGAATTTTGTGTGAGCTGTATTGATGAGGAGGAGGAGGAGACAACTCTGCACCTTCTATACCAATGCTCTGCTCTCTCCCGGAAAATAAATCTCCATCTAGGAGCGAACTTCTACAATGATCTTAACGATCTTAACTCGACCGACCCAAAACGTCTCTCACGCTTTACAAGCGACTTAAAATGGTTCAACGAGTAGGCCGGAACTTGAGAACCACGTGGCGGAACAATGGACCTTACATAGGTCTAAGTGAGTCGGACCTCTCAACCTAGCCTAATCTCGAAAATTGTATAGCTTGACGCATCCTAGATTGAGGTTCAGTTTAAGAGCCGCACATTGGAACTCCCAAAAGTTAAGCCCCGAAATGGTGGGTCTATGAAAGGAGTTGCCTTTTTAATTCCCTGGAATCCCTCGGACCCGTGATCAAAACTAGAGTCACAATGGAACTAGAAGTTAGTTGAAGTCAAGTTGAACACAAGTTTGAAGTCAAATTTGATGAAGGCCTCAAGAGCTTTGAGTGGTGCTTGGATGTCTGAGTATACTCTGAGATTCCGTCTGAAGCATTAGAGTTGAATTGCACATATTTCAACTTGGTAGTCCAGATGTCTTTTGACTAAGGGCGACTGAGTTGACATTTTAGATCGTATTTCGTGTAGAAGCCAACAACCCATTGATTCGAAAAATCATGAAGTGAGTACATGGACATGAGTTTCATAGAATCGAGTATTTCCTGTGCCCTTTTAGATCACCCGTGATGATCGCTATTGTGATCCCAATGCATCCCATTCTTTTTTGGTATCTGAGTGATTTTTGAATTGAGGCTTGCTAAGCATTTTTCCAACAACAAGAAGAAAGTAATTCAAAGTATGTTGCAGTTCTTTTTTGAAATGAACGTTTGCCGAATTCGGAATTTAAATGAGTTCCTTAATAGTGTTTTTGAGCTTGTAAGGAGTTAGCCTGTCCTTACCGACTTTGACTATAATGCACAAATCCATGAGTATCTTATACACCGACACAATACATTTACTTAGTAAGAGTTTGCTGACTAAGACCGACTAAATTCCTTCTGAACTTGTGCGTCATTCAACGATTAACACTGACAACTCACAGCCAAGGGAGAAGCCTTGAAATATCTTGTACCTCTGTTTTGTACTGTACTTCGCACCGCACATACGCAACTCATGACGCATGCAATACAAAAAAAAAAAAAAAAGTGAAAGCATCCAGGAAAAATCTGACCTCCATTGACAACTCAAGGATTACCTACAGCTAGCCATAAAGTTAGTTGTTTACTCTGTTTATTGGGATGAAACTAAATACCTCCTTCCAGTCATTCAATATGCAAATGAATACATACATATTTTGTGCGCACAAGTTTAAGTAATTAAAAAAACAACACGAACAAAATACAAAATACAAAATAAGTCATTAAGTCCAATCGGAGATAAATAAATTAAATTTATATATCATAAGACTTTGATATTTGCATTTAAAATTGAAATTAAATTAGAATTCTAACAGTCGTCATCGTTTTGAACAGAACAAAAAAAAAGCACTATGCCACCAACCGAGAGTCTGTGGGAAATACATTTTGCTGTTGAAAAAAAAAAAAAAAAATGATTTACAAACTATTTGGTTCGCCAGGTAATTTATGCAACAGAGTATAGGTACCTACCAATTTTTTTTTTTTTTTTCATATTTATAGAGTGTGCACTTTAAAGCAGCGACAACGGACAACGGACAACGAACAACCTAAGACGTCGACGACTACTGCGCGACGACAAAATGCAATTATTGACATGAGGTAGCAATTACACAGCAATTCGCAATTAATTTTCTGTCCACCATTAATTAATTAATTCTTGAATATGTACTCGGTACTTATATACAGATACACATATCTTTGGCTAAAGCTAATGGGTTAATAAGTAGAAACTCTGGTCTATAAGTTAAATACATTTCCGGGCGTCTGCAATCAGCAAAAAAAAAAAAAACACATCCAACTGACACAATCATTATAATGGATTATAATTGAAATGGTAACGCGTATCGCTCTGTCTGTAATGGGTAACCAAGCTAACCGATTGATTTACAACTACCTGCAGGGGTTCAATGTCCTACTCGTGAAATAAAAACAAAACAATTTCATCAATGGTAAAGTAGAGTGCTTTTAAAGTTGCCCAACACAAGAACAAAACCTAAATTCAATACCGATCGATTTATTTGATAAAAAAAACAGACTTTTGTTTACGCCCTCTTTTTGTGGGAGTTAGATATCTGTAGATACTTATATTGTGTTGTCGTCGTTTCGTTTCGTTTGAATGAATTCCGTTGTCAAGATGCGAAGGCAAATGAGGTTCGTAATTGTAGTAGGTAGCAGTCAACAACTAGTGGTAATGAATACACACATATCTCCTTCATTCTAAGGCATTGACTAATTTTTCATATCTAGATTCTTTGGCAAAAAATACAAAAAAAAAAAAACAGAAAAACTCTATCAAAAGATATGTTCTACATAAAAATGAAATATGTGTTTTATAGACTCCAGGTGCACACATTGAGCTGAAAATACCTTGCAGCTAAAAAAAAAAAAAAAAAATGTAGAAAAAAAAAAAGACCAAACACAGACTCCCCAGCTAGGCTAGAGTCTCTCTGTTCGTACTCTACGTAATTCCAGAAACGGAAATTGAGATATTTTTCATAACTTAGGCGCACATGTGGGTATGCATAATAAATTTTCTACTGCCTTCTATAGAGGCAGTCTGTGTTTTTTTTTTGGAATATTACCGCCTTGGGGAGTTGCACAAGGGAACGGGACAAAGAACGATAAAGTAAGAGAGAGACAAATCCATTGCATCGTCCTGGTCGTTTGCAAATTGCAATTAAGCTTGATTAGGTTTAATCGGTTTTTGATATTTATGAGTTTTCATTATCATTATATTCATTGACTGTAAACTGTGGAAAAAAATGAAAATTTTAATCTAGTCCAAGTATCTGTACAACATACATGTTGTATGCATGTATGAGTTGATTGTTTGCCATGAGGCAGATGAAGCATGATGGCAATTTTAATTGATAGTTTTGTATGCAACGAGGACGAGGCGATTTCTATGTAAAGAGAAATAGAGTACAGGATGCGGTGAAGTAATGATTCACCCACGCCATACATGACATGAGTTTACTACTTTTTTGCAGAGAATGTGCATCCAGTTTGCACTTGAACTCTTTTATATTTTTGAGGGGTGCTAAAGGGTCTAATGTATGCGGAAATGTGTAACATTTTCAAGAGGAATAACAGTGGGTGCTGAGGATGTTGAAAAAGCATTTTTGCTGCAAAGGCAACACTAGTTCTGATGTCAGGCAATGGAACCTAACAATTCCGTTCACCCAACCAAAACGAGGTGAGGTGCGATACCTAAACTAAGGTCCAAACAGAGACTGGTGCGGAGGGTTTCCAGCAACTCATTTCGAAGACATGGCCAGATCATATGGCCCACATGTGGGAGATCCTGCAGAAAAACAAAGAATTTCATCATCAGAATTCAACGATTTTAAAGCGCATATGACGGCATATGACAGCATATGACGTCCGTTTTAGAAGGATGACGAGTATGATTTATAATGTACGCGCACTAAAGGGACTTTGGGTACCCTTATAATGAAGTGACACAGTGCGGGCATTAGGGAAATAAAGGATTAGAGAAAGGGAGAAACCGATGCACGTTGGTTTTAAATGTTGGTAAATTATAAAGCAAAGGAAAAACCAGAGCGTGTTAGAGCATTCCACATTCGTATTGTGCGGTTGAGAAGGGAATCTTTATATTTCACTGTACATTCGAAAACAGGCTTAAGGGTAAGCTGATGTGCATTCCTAGCTTGGCGAGTATTGCGGTTGAATTGCTGTAGGGGTGCAACTGACTATTTCATTTGAGAACTTGTGGTGGAAATACCGATAAAACAATGACAGGCAGGAGACATTACGATCGCCAATGAGTTTTACTGCAGGTTTTTGGTTCCTGTCAAGTAGCTCCAAATATGTTATTGGTTATTGGTTATTATGAAGTTCGGAAGCGAGATAGCCCGAGACCTTTCATATCAAAAAAGCATTAATGCAATGCAAAGAGGCGAAAATGAGGCAAGCAAAGGAATATGCCGTCAACAAGAAAATAGACCTACCATGGACGAAGCGGACGGTAAGTCACAGTTGACAGCTAAGCCTTCAAGGTAGAGCGTTCGACATAACTGGGGCATTTAGAGCGAATGAATACCAGCGCTCCAGTTGATGGAATTGTTGACTCTAATCCAGAGGGACAAAGCGGTTGAGGTACCAACCAACTTAAAGTGCACAAATAAAGGCAATAAGGCAAAGACCGTCTAAGCAAGAATGATATATGCCACCATGGTAATTCTAAAGCTAAAAGCCTTCAATTGAGACTGTAGAAGAGTTCCTCAGAGCTGTGTCAAGATGTGAAACTTGCTGAGCTTTTCACGATTGGATTTGGAAACGAATTTCTGTCGACTTTACGCCATCACTAGGGTTACAACTCGAGGGGATAGTCAAAATATTTATTTGTAAAAGTATTTTTATCACATTGCTTTTGTGGCAAACCGTAATGAATAGTGATTCTGGGCCGAAAACGTAGTCCGCTTTGTGATGAAACATGGCCAAGTAATTTCGGAAGCAATGTCTTCCAAGCAGAGGTTCTGGCAATCGCGGAAACGGCCCGAAATGATATTACGTTTCATTTTCGTTGACAGTCAGGCAGCTATAAGCCATAAAAGCAGTTTCTGCTATTGAAATAAAATTCAAGCTAGTTCACCGCCGCCGTGAGAGCTCAAAGCTGACAAAGCCGGCAGTGAGAGGGCTGACGAATTAGGGAGGTATGGGCGTGCAATGGATTATGATCGAGCACTTCAGTCGATCGATCAAGCCATCTCTCTGCGATCTTAGGAAACGAGTGGGGAACAAGGTTCGTATGAAATCTACCAAAAGGGCAATTTAGCCCTAAATATGAAGCCGCCACTGTCTGAGCGAAAAAGACTGTGTTGACAAACTAATAACGAAAACAATTAACTGCCACAGAATGGATCATGAAGAATGTCTCATAGCTCAAGTGACTTAATTCCTCACACTCTTGGCACACATTGGGCTAATATCACACTTGACTCAATTATCTTGACTTTGATACCCAAAACTACTTGACATAGATACAAAAAATAAAAGAAATATTAAAAACTGCGGGGGCATCTTCCAAGTATGGACACAAAAGTGGATCATCAATTCATCAACGAATTTCAACAATTTCGACCACGCAAATTGCAGGAAATAACAACTTGCTAGCAGCCCTTGACTCCGGACAAATGTGTTGTAACGACGAGCAGGTATTATGAAGCTACCGGTTGTGTGGTCTTGTTAAGCAACAGGGCTCCGATGAGGTGTTATACCAATGCAGCTGGTATATGTGGCTTTATGAGACTTGAATGCCTTTACAATAGTCCATCTCGCACTCATGTACACTCGAACAATGTGTTTGTTTCGGAAAAACTATCCGAAAACTGGACGACGTGGTGCGCCAAAGCCAAAAAAAAGTAAGTTAAATCTTTGAGATCGTTTTCGAGTGTTCCGAGTTTGATAGTGCGCAAAATGCCACTCCACTAAAACCGTTGATACTAAGAATACATATCGCCTTGAGTGTCACAGAAATAAAGGATCAGATACATACTAACAGGGTTATTACATTACTGCTCCACCTGCAAGAGTATAAACGCTCGAAAAAAACGTACCTACAGTACGAATTCGCGTCACAGTAAACTTCATTTCAAACCACTTACCTTGGCAGAACTTTCCAATGGATTCCAATAGACCGCAATAGCATTGTGTGAAACTTCCTCGATACAGCCAACAAGACCAACGGAATTTTTCGTATCTAAAACAAAAACATACAACATTTTTTAGCAACAATTTACTATCGTTAATCAGAAGAAAGAAATATAAACATAATACTGTCAATAAATTTAGATTTTCGCCAACTCTCCCCCTTCGCCAACTCGACTTTGAAATATAGTTAGTATCGAATGTCCAAAGGAATTTCGAATTAACAAACTTACAGTACACACACACACACACACATATTTCGTCCCAATAATTACAAGATAAATTGTCGTTTGATTTATTCAAAAAAAAAAAAAAAAAACACGCGCAAACTAACAACAAGCCAGTTCTCTGTCCTGTCCTATCTATAAAAGAATTCTCTCCCCCTCAAGGTTCATTTGCATATTCAATGCAACGCTGTTGTTGTTGTTGTTGTTGGTTTTTTATTTTGTGTCCATTTTTGCCGTTAAACACGACAACCAACTAATTACTTATCGCTTCGAATGTATCTCGTCTGTAGATTGAACATTAAATGTCCTTTAAGCGTGGTGAGTGTGTGTGTTTGATTTTTTTTCGTCTCCGCAAATAAGATGACCAACAACAAGAAGGAAGGAGGAGTGTACCCAACATCGCATCCCCAATGGCATCCACAAACAGGTGAAATTGATAATATTCGTTTATTTTTTGCGCGCGCGCGCTCAAAGATAAAATTGTCGCATAGTTGTAAGAACTGCTAGCATGTTGCGATGCTTATCGACAATTTGCAACATTCTGTCACATTACACTGGGTGGATGGTGGATACAAACAAAACAACAATTTAAATTCAGCTGGACAGTCGGGCTTGGGTTATGCTATGCGCCATCGATTTTTCAAAGTCGGAAATCGCTCTAGTTTTGTTGTGTGCGCCTGGCTGCACTGCATCTAGAATCATGTGTATCTAAAGCAGGAGGGTTTATTGTTATTGCCTGCGAGTACATATTGAATTTCCATTCCATTCCACATGGTCATTGAAATAATATTGTAACAAAAAGTAATTGTTTGAAAAGTTTCATATTTCGATGGAGTCGTCGTCTGTTTGTCTCCAAAGTGGCCATCAATAATTTGAAGTTATGACTCGTAGACAATTTAATAACGCCACAGGAGGTGTGTGCTTTGCATTTTTTTTTCCTTCTTCTCAAATTTATTATGTATTTTCCAAGTTCCAAGATCCACCTGTGGGAATTTGATTTGATGTGTATCTTGTGTATCTGAGCTCTGTATTTACCTACCAATTCGAATGGAAATGGTAGATAAATTTACCAAAGATAATGGTCACCGTGTGACGAGGACAACGCAACAATTATGATACAACTTCGATGGTCACAGCCACAAAGAGAGGAAGCGATAATGAAAAAGGGATATTTTTTTTTCTTCAAAACGAATTCTTAATGAATCTCGCAATCTAAAAAGGATAAAAATAACTTACCAGCATCTAGTATTCTTTGTTTCACAGAATGTTGTCTACTGTGCCAGAATTGCCAGGCTTTGATTTCATCTTCGGGACTCTTCTCCTCTCGGAACATTAACATGATTACACTCTGCAAAAGAAAGAAATATCTAAATGTTAGTACTAAATCTTTATAAATATTTTCCTCAATAAAATACTATAACACACATACGTATGCTTTTACTCTTATCGGCGCACATACAATTATTGGACTTTTCTATTGCGCTACCGAGAGATGCAATTATAACCACAACACAGCACAACACACACCGCAAAAGCCAGCTGCTGCTGGTGTTTTTTTGTTGGCTCTTCCCAAGCGCCAATCATTTTGATCCATAGTAATGAGTTAAATAGCCGACCGGCAGACTACGCGAACACAAAGCCAGCATTAACATCTATGAGATAAGGGTCATTTGGAGAAAATTACTTCAAACTCTTTGGTAGCGCAATTGCAGTCATTCATAACGCATTAGATTGCGAGAGAGGTATAGGTATACTATATACAACTATGTGTGTAAGTGGTCAAGGGGCGCTGAAAGATATGTCAAGAGGAGACGAGCTAAGACGCTGGTGATGGTCTTATAAAACGGTGCAAAGCGATGCGATTTTCCGACTTGTTAACTATTGGTAACAATCTTAATTACTATTTACCAGGAAGTCAATTGGGTGACTAATTGAAGTGTACAACAAAATGTGGTATGAAAATAGAGGGAATTTAATGGTGGTAAGGCAGTATGAAATGATTAAGGAGAGGCTTGCACTTTTATTTTAATAATGGAGCTAACATGGCTTTCAACGAGATGTAAAAGTGATCCAACTATGGGGTTGAATCCTTAGGAATTTGCGGCATATTTAATTCTTTGATAAGAATTGTATGTTCTTTTAATTTAGTTAACACAAGCTGAGCTTAAGCTTCAAGATTGATAAAAGAGTCACGAACCTAAGTTGGACTAATATACATCTGGCGAGTGGTGAGTAACTCAAATTTAAAATTTTAGATCGGACTTAACCAACAATTGACTCAAATGGGCGTCATAACCGCGCACTGGGTGATGCGGTTGCATGCAGAGTAGCTAGGAATACTGCACAGTGCCTGAACCTTTTATGAGATTCACTAGGCTGCAGTCTACATTGAATAGTTTTCGGTTCATTTATGTCATTAACAACCATATTAATTGAAGGACACGGATATGGATTCAACTGAGGTTCTGAATGAAGCATTGGTACAAAGCTGTAAAAGAATGCAAAGATATTTGAATAAAATTCTTTTAAATGCCACTCAAAATGCTTCAATTCAATGACTTCAATGTGACTTTGATTGAAAAGGAATAAATCGCTATTGAAGTCCTAAATTAAGAAAAAGTTTTTAGCAATCAGAATATTCATTTAAGTCACTCTGAGTCAGTCATTCATTGAATGGATTTAATGATTTAAAGTCATTTAAGTCCGTAAAAACATTCAGAAGTCCTTGAAGTCAAACAAAATAGTCATGAGTCCTTGAAGTATTCATTTTGATATTCATTTGATTTAACTCTTTAAAGTCAGTGAATGCATTCAATTAGTAAAAATGTTTCAACTCAAAACGACTTCCGATTTAAAAGAAATAGTTTGGCAGTTATTTTAAGGTCTTTATGGAAGAAATTATTTTCAGCAAAATGTCCTTAAAGTTAAAGAATGCATTTCAAGGCTAAAAAGTCCGTGAATGCGTTCAATTCATTCAATTCTATTTTAGTCAAAACACATTTTGTTGTATGGCCAACTTTATGGACTTCAAAAGACTTTAAGCAATTGAATGCATTCAGTGAATGATTTTGACTTCTTTTTCTTCCCATTTGCCAACGAAGTTTTAATAAGAAATGAGGAATCATAACTTCCCTACTGGTCCGCATGTGGGGTTTGCCAGTTGAACATAAAAAAGAGGTTCAACGGGCCTCTCTGTTTCCAAAAAATTGACTTCAATGAATTCACTATTAAATTCATTGAATTAAATCATATTCTCAACATTTGCTTGAGACGACGCAAGAAGAACGATATAACTGACAAATATTGCGTGTAAATGAGCGAAGGAGTTGACACTGTTTGTGGATTTTCAAAGAATTGGCTAATATAGTCTCGTGGACAAATCAGTTACACTAGCTGTGTTGTTTTTTTTATGAATTATTGACTAAGAGAAGTGAAAAAAAAATAAATAACAGCTTATGTTGCTCCATATTAAGACGGTATAAAATACTTCTAAACTACCAAGCTTCATTCCAATCCTAGTGTGAAGTTTTGCCGCCTTATTGTATTGTCTTAAAAAAACGCCAGAGAGAGAGAGAAAAAAAAACTATACAACAAACTCCTCACCTTAACCATTTCAATTGGCTCCACAATTATTTAATGAAATAGAAATGCGTCCTCCCGTCTTCATTCCACACATATATATGTACATTCCACAGACCCATCATTTTAAGATATAAAATAATTTTTTTTCTCTCGATTTCTAGCCCAAGCATACAGCGGTCTAAGCATTTTCTCCATGATTGGACAGTGCTGGCAGCCACTACTGGTAACAACCTTTAACGGTAAACGGTGACCATTTTCAGGCGAGTGCGCGCGCGCGCGCAAGATCTCAACACACACATACACACGAAACGAACCATGGATGGCTTGATCGTTTTATAGGAACAAAAGGAATGCTATGCATTTATAATTTCTCTGCCACATCAGTTACCCCTCTGATCACCATTTCCCCCCCTGGTATTTACCATCAGCTGAAGTAATAGATCAGCAATACACGCTCCAAAGTATTTGGTCTACCACTATACTGACTACGGCTACGATGTTACGCTCTGCAATTTTAATTAAGATTTATATCGGCATCGAAACACCTTGTTAACATGTAAACCCATTTCTTGCGTTTCGGTATAATACATCTTTTCGCATCATTTCTCTCGCTCGTGTTTCGAACAGCAGCAGTAGTGGAGGTAAAAAAAAAAAAAAAAAACCTGCTGCACTCGAAGGAGCCAAGTCTCGGAGGAGCTTACTTATGGTATCACACTGGGCCGAGAGCAGCATACGCCTTTTAAAAATGTTTCTCTATGAAATTCCTTAAAAAAAAATGTGTTTGCCCGAACGACTTTCTTTTTTATTTTCTTCTTTGACTTCCAAGCGCGTACGTATGTATGTATGTTCATTATTCTCCCTACAATATGGCGAAGGAAGCTTGTTAACATAAAAATCCAATTAATTACACTATGATCCCGAAACTGTGTCAAGATTAATTTATATTTGTTTTCGAAATGCGCCTTCGACCAGGCGCCGAACAAAGGATCATCAACCTCGATCCTTTTTCATCCCCCTGACGATGGTCGTGATTTTGCATAAAGAACCCTTTTATAGGTCGCCTCTGCATAAATCATTTAAACAGTAAGAAGCGCACGAAAAATTCGATAAAATGCAAAAAAAAAAAAAAAATATCTAAAGAATAAGACGACGAAGTACTTAAAGGATACATCCATGAGTAATGATGATGATGTGAATCCTTTTATTTGACGCTTCTTCCTCCTTGCGTGATGCAGTTGGCTTTCGTTTGGCTGTATCTTCTCTCTCTCTGTTGCTGAAAAGTCAAGCGAAAAAGGGCGTTGGACCATAAAACAGTCAAATGCGAGAGGGAACCCCATCTTTTCTGACATTCAATAAATTTAACACAAATTTTTCCCGGACACATACATATTTTTTTTTTTTTCATTCGTTTTTATAGAATCTAGTTACGACTATCTGCTTTATGGTTTTTAGCAATTAAAACAATTTTTTTTTTCTCTTTTTATAGTTTTAATTCATAAAGTTGTGGAACGAAAAAAACAGCCTTCACGATCACTTAAGAGCCGTAGAGGTAGATACTATGACTCGGTCGTAATTATTTTGGGTTGTGTATCTTATTGCGAGTGATTATGCGATTGTCTGTCATATTTTCGTTTATTTTAGTCATCTTCATGAGAATTTGTTTCGAAATGCGTTTTTTTTTTTTTTTGTTTTTACGTTTTGGTTGTTTTCTGTTTATATGTATCTCTCTTTCGCTTGCTTAATTTTTAAATGGATACGCGGGCTTTTTATGGTTGTGAAGTATTTGCAACATGCAGAGAGTTTCAGTTTATTGTTCTTTTATTAGATGTGTGGTATATGAGTGTCATTTCGGTGTAAAGTGGTTAAACGCTTGACTCAGAGACTGTGCGGGGGGGGGGGGGTTCTGACGTATGGCGCAGTTACCTGGAGTAGCCGCATGACCTTAGGTTAGCCGATGTAAAAGTCTTTGTCAATACGAACTGTGGATGAAGTGTTTGCACATAGCAAATGCTATGAGAATGAAGCGTGCGATGTTACTGTCGTTTATGGAGACGACCGTGCATGATGTGAAAGCTTGGCGATCAGCCGTTAGAATGCTTTCTAATGCAAACGGTTGGAAACGAAATGCGTTTAAAATAACGTTTGTCAATAGTATCATATCGTTCCCACTTCATCGGCACTCCGTTTCCAACTCCATTTTAAAATAGTTTTTCAAAAATTTTCCCACACGATCCCAACCTCCTTGAATCAATTTATTCATTGGATCCGAATGTGAAAATGGCAAAAGTAAACAAATCTGCGTTACATATTTGTTGAAATGATTATAAAATAGAAAATTAATTTGCATAGGCAACGATGAGGCTCACTCACAGACTAAGATCTTCCCCGAGGACGACACGATAGATTGTTATCCAAACAACAAAAAAAAAGATACATACAACAAAGTTCCTTTCTTTCTTATCTTTCATCACTCATCTCGTTCACTATTCTTTTCATGTCATTTTCATTTCCATTTCCATTTTTTAGCACAGAACAAAGTGCCACTGGAAACGGGAGCAACACTCAGAACAATCAGAGAATCCTTTTGCCTCTCTCAAATTGAGGGTGAATCGAATTACATGACAGAATAGTACCAACAATTTGTAAAGGCATCCCGGAAGGAAGCAATGCCAATGTCCTAAGGGGTTAATCGCGCAAACATTCTTCAATTCTTCATGATGTACAGCAGACGATGAAGAATGACATTGATGATCTTGTGACGATGATAAGTGCGTTTTGTCTTCTTTGATTATGCAAACGATTCATCATCAAAAAAAAAAAAATTTAGCTCGGATATATCTCTTCGAATATAATGATGAATGATTATAGTCGAGGCATAAATACAACACACAGTCGAAAAGGGTTTGCATATGAGCGAAAAAAAAAAAAAATCTCTGTGTTTGTTTTAGAGCATCTGCGCGCAAACGCAACGTATCGCATCGTCTTGGTATATGCAAATTCGGTTTGTGATTGATGAGGTATTTCTATTTTTACTTTTTTTAAGTCCCTTCAAAACCTAGTCTGTGTGTGTGTGTTTGTGTGAGCATAACAAATTGTTGTAGATTTTATATTTAATAACGTTTCTAACTCACCTTAACTGTGGTATTCTTAATGGGTTTATCTGGATCGGGAATGTACTCCAAGGTGATGCCATAAAATTGTCCTTTATTTATGTATGTTATTCGGTCATCTTCTCGTCGTTGCGACGAACTAATCGGACTTTCTAGATGGTATCTAAATCCTACATTTACGAATCTGAAACAGAGAAAAAAATAAAAAAAATAAATAAAATATAAATCTTTACTGGCTGCGAGTCATAAACGGACACCTAAAGACGTCGGTAGCTCGTATTTTATCGAAGTGAATCTCAAGGCACATAATTGCGCCATAATCATATCCAAAAAAAAAAAACAAATCTGAGTGGGATTTTTGAACAAATAACAAGAAAACAAAAAAAAAAAAAAACCACCAACCACGAGCTTTGCATATCATTTTGGTTAAGTAGTACAAAGAAAATATTTTGAATATACAAAATATTGCCTATAAATGTCATAAATACGATTGAAATGTTTTGCTCAAGTTAGAGGCGAGTTTGTGTCGGATGTTTAGTTTTGGGGTATTTTTCTCATATTTTAATCTCCAACTAAAGTGGCGAGAGATGAAATTTTATAGTGGGCTACCGTAAGCCGTGCTAATGGGTTTATTCTCCAAAAATTTTATGAAATTTTTAAAGAGGAAGGTTTATAGCTTTCGCGCATAGACAAAGAAAGAGAAAATTTTATAGGAAACAACAACAGAGCATGGCGATTCCAGAAATGTGTGTTGCAAATTCAAAGGTTTTATATCACACAAGAAAAGCACCTTTCCCATCAATTAGGATCAAATACTAGGCACGTGGTAGTTTAAGGTGTCTTCATTGACAGGCTGAATTGAGATTTTCCTTTTATTTTCCGCTTGTTATTGGCGGGAATGATGGCGGTTAACGAAGTTTTATTTCTAAGATAGCAGCACTTTCTTAGTCCTTTGCCTTAAACCGAGACGTTCTCTGAGGTAACTATGGTTGAATGCAAAGAGGAACCAATTAGGAGCGACAGCAGGCACGTTAAGGTTGACAACGAAAGTGGTACTTAGATGCACAATTTACTTAAAGTCTATCGAACTACTTGAAAACGTTGATGGAATTGATGACGTTGGCAAAGCACAATGCCCTGTGATTGGTAAAATGACAATTATGAGGCAGTTTCTCCAGCTACAAAGCTAAAGTTATGGCACAAACGAAGGTGCAACTGGAGAGAAGTACAACGCACTTATCACTGAGTCAATTGCTTCGTTGCAGTCCCTGACGCTCTAAAAACTAGCATAAAATGTCAACCGAAAAAGGGACGTGGTATGTGGAGAATCGAGTCAAGTGCTTTGTTCACTTTAGCTTCGCTACAATTCTTTGAAATCAGAAATCAAACGAAGAGTTGTACTTTTCCATCACTGTTTCTTTGTTCTAAGAAGACAATTGAGTGGTGAGATCATCTAACGCAACTGTCGAACGCCCTCATTCCAGTTCTAATGATCTTATCCCAAAGAAGTATACACCGTAACGTAAGCATAGACACTCGAGCATCGGTGACGTGAAATAACGCCTCACTTTTAGAAACGCAATAAGACCAATTTGGCTTTATTTCACTATGCAAAACGGAATAATGTCAAAAATTAATGGAATTAAAGCCAAGAAGATCGAAAAGTAAATGCAAAGATTTATTGGGTTTAAAAAAGTTTGCATATAGCCAACCTCGTGCCTACACCAAATCTAACAGAGAAACCAAGCAAGGAGGGTTTCAGCTATATAAGCATCACGAAATCAGTAAGAATTAGAATTTTAAAAACGAAATAAAGCCAAACCAAGGAATTTGGTCTTGTTTCAATTTTGTTATGGAAATAATGTCAAATTTTTTTGAATGTGGCTTTATTTCGTCACTTCGACTGATGTGTTGTTAAAGGATGAGCAAACTCTTCTAGCTTTACATCGACATTGAAGTGGTCTGTCGCCTAAGACATGGAATGATTTTTGTTTGCCGACAAAAATTATTGTTTTACAATTTCGTTGGTTACTATTTCCCTGATTGATAGCACCCATTACATCTTTGAAAAAATTCCATAATTTGAGTACCAACCAACATCTACCATTTAAGAAATAGTTCGCAGTACAACTCTTTCGTCTCTCAGCTTTACTCTGTGACAAATAGTGACACAACACTTCCTCGAATCTCGCATTCAACAAAACTGCATCACATCCTGTCAAACGAAGACCCTCCGCTAAATCAGATCACAACCCGTACGTACTGACACAGATGTGTACAAATCTATTCACTCTCCCGATATTCGCAACGGTAGAATTGTTGATCTCCACCATCGGTACATTCGTCTCCTCATCTATCAATTGGAAAGATAGACTCTTAGATATACATATGTATATATATATTATTTTTTTCTTTCTCTCGCTCTGTGTCTTTTTTTGCAATTTGAAACTGATTTCCGGGACACAAATGACAGCCAGGTTTGTTGGAAAGATAACGTTCATCCTACTTGTTGTGTAGTGGTCGTCGGCTGGTTAGTTGGTGCCTCTATCTACCTACTCACCGTCTCACATAAATTGAATTTTCTTTTCTCTCAATTGCTGCTGCTGCCCCATCGTTATCTGTTTCAGAGAAGCGGCAGCAGCAGCAGTAAAAAAAAGAACAAGCGTACGACATGTGACATGCATTATATTAATAATGTATATGATTGGATTTCCTCCACACTTCTCCGCCAACATACCAGCATAATTCTGTGTGTTGTGTTTTTTTGTTCTTATTCATAATTCTTCTGAAAGCTGCTCTAGGATTGTCATTTTGTCAGTGAAGAAAGAGTGGCATCTGCACCACACCTTGTTGCGGTAAAAACAAAAATCTCTCTCGCTCTCTTGCAATTGTATTGCATTTTCGATGTTGTTATTCTATGAATTCGATCAATAAATCTATTATCCCAACCTTGGCTTTGGCAGTCACTCTATCTCTCTCTCTTGGGTTTGTATAGCAAATTTGGAAGGAATTCGCGCATTCTTTTGCTTCGAAATCAAAACAACTTAAAACAGCAGTCGAAGATAATTTACAATTACAATAATGTCTCGACTTTAGAGAGCCGAATAAGGAGGACGATGAGGAGGAGGAGGGTGGTGGTGGTGTTGGGTTCGTGGTAGAGTTAACAAAAACCAAACAGCCAACCACCACTTAATCACGTGTGGCGCTCTTGATGTATAAATTACCAATAACATTCGAGACGAAAGCGCATGCGCATTTCCACCAACAAACCAACCAACCAGTCCCCACAGAACTGTCTAAAAATGTCTGCCTGTTCGTCTATCTTCGCGTCTATATGAGCGGCGCGACCAACACGATGGAGAGACACGCGTGAATATGGTTGTGGTTTAACAAAAAAAACTAAAATCATATATGGGAGTGTGTGCACGCGTCGCACATATTGGACAGAGGGACACAAAAGCTAAAAAAAAAAATTATCTATACAAATACATTTGTGGCACTAAGAGTCAATCAATTATGGGAAATTCTATTGAATTGTTTGGGGGAGGGGAGGGGGCTACAACAAACTATACCTGCCTCAGAGTATCTGTGAAGTGAAACATGAGACTTCAATTGAAGTGTGATATATGGGCTCTATACACGAGGCAAACTACTTGCAGTCAATAGAGTGCGTAGAGAGTTCACCGAAGCGTGTACAAAAATAATAATAATATTCAAGAACTCTGCGTTCGAGAGGAGGCCACAAATTCAATACTTTTTTTTTGTCGCGTTGATGCTACCTTCTCAATAGAATATGTGTCGTTTGAGTGTGGGACAATAATTGAGTCAAGTTGAATGTTTAAATATGGAAGTTGGGTAAAAGTCGTAGCGGTCCAGAATTGTCTCTTTTTTTTTTTCAATTTTAGGTTTACTGAAGAAGAGTTTTTTTTTTTCCAAACATATGTGACATTTTTCATACGCACATCGCGGATCTCTGTTGCACGCATTTTTGTTAAAATTTTTAATACACTTTTTTTTAAGTTTTGGAGAGCGTTATTGATTGAAATCTTATAGAGTCATTTAGGAGCTTATTTGGATTAACATTTGAAGAAAGGACTTTTCTCCCAAAAATAAGAATAATGCCGCACCCTATGAGTGATTAATTGGTGTTTTGGTGTGGCGTCAATACTAGGTCTTTGATGAACCTTTCTTATTGTTAAGGTTAAGGCCGATGATTTGAAAATGCCCTGAGTCATTTAAGTCTCTTCTGGATGATTGCAGGGATGTGTTCTCCCGTTTCTGGCTCTTCAAGGCAGAGTCTGCAGAGGTCTTTAAAACCTTTCCCCATTTTCTTGAAATTATGGTTCAGGCCACAGTGACCAGTGAGTAAGTCAGTTACGATATTAGAATCACGTTTGTTCAAAGAGCATGCATTTTTTTTTTTTGCATGGCATAATCCTTGGACTGAGTTCCATTGGGATATACGAATATGGTGTTCCCATGTGTATTGAGTTATACATAAGTTGATATTACTGGTGGGTAGTCCACAAGAAGGGCTCTGGGCCAATGAAAGGGCACGTAAGCAGAGCCTTTACGGGCTAGTTCGTCAGGCGCTTCATTACCAAGAATTCCTCGGTGTCCTGCGACCCAATAGAGAGTCACTCTGTTGTGAGCAGTGAGTTGTTTTGGGATTATTAGACAGTTCGAAACAAGTAGAGAGTTGAACTTGAAGGAGTTAAGAGCATAGAGTGCTGCTTGACTGTCTGAGAGAATGAAGATATTTGATCTTCTGAGATTCTACCTTAAGCATTCTCTTGTGCATAGTTTGATGGCATAAACTTTAGCTTGGAGGATTGATGTTGAATGGCCTAGAAGAGTTGCCATGCGCATCCCAAACTGTGTGGGACCTGTCTAGTCTAGGGCCTCCAGTTTCCCACACCGAATGGTCCGGTACGTTTTACACAGCTGCATCCATATTCAATAAATTCTAAATCGGGCGATAAGTAAAACTAGCTGCTCGACTTCTTTTTAGTTGTAAAACTCTACCAACTATAGATTTGCCGAATTATCAGCTAAGGGATTGCTTGGTTGAATGGGGAGATTATCCCTTTTTACTGCAGTCTGTCAGCTATTGTCCGCTTGTTTATCTTTTTGATTGCAGAGTCTGCCAACTATTAGCTGACTTTATTTTAGTATTCTGTGTGTTGCCATATTGATTTCAAAGACGGGATTTGGGATTCCCTTGCGACCTGATTCCTCAAGTGTGAAGTTAGGAAGAAGAGACAACTTTCTTCAACATGTATTTCGCAGAAAAGCCTCACACAAACCAAAGTAACATGACCAATTGTTAGAAAAACAAAGATTCTATCTGTCCCTTACCCAAAAAAAAGTAAGTCATCTTCTACCTTTAATTACCGACACAATGCACTTACGTCCCTTCATTCCAAGGATATAGAACGATGGTAAATAGTGAACTCAGTTCATATATTGCATGTTGCGACTGTTTAGTGCGTCGGCTTGTGAACCGGGCTGTAGAGGTTCAGTCCCCAATGGTGACAATAATGCTCTTCATCCATTAATACGGTGAAAAGAATAAAACATAGTTTCCCCAATCAAAAAGAGAATTTCTGGAATTTCCTGGAAGTGAAAGACTGGGTAGGACTAGGATTTGAAATTCATTTTTCTACAAAAAAATTGTTATAAAAAGATTGCAACCATTTTCAACCATTGCAGCCGTTTTTCGCTTGTTATGCAATAAGTATCCTTATAACAATACTGAGTTTTAACTGACCAAAGATAACTACAGTAGTTCCAGTAGTAGAACTTATTAGTACATTTTTTTTCTCAACTAATTACATGTTGAAGTCGGTGTTTTTATAATTTTTTTTTGTGCAATATTGATAAGAATATTGTTTAAATTAAATTAATTTGCATCGAAAAAAAACGTCCCATCAAAATGTGAATCCCCTTAAAATCCGAAAAAGCCCTGTTTTAATTAGTTCACATTATCGAGGTGCTACTACTTGGAAAGATATTACTACGTAGTATGTATGTATTTCCAACCAAATTTTATTCATACAAGGTGGCGCGCAAAAGTAATCCTCCTATCAGAAAATGCTATAAATTTTGCGATTAGCCCCTAATGTCAGTTCTGTTTTGACATTTGTGTAGTAAACACATGCGAAATACACGTTAATAAACAATGTTACGCTACACTGCTCCAGAACGCGGAATATTGGTTTGAGCAATAATCGGTCGGTGACTTTGGCACAACGTGAATTTCGTCGCAGATTTCCTAGCCGTCCAACGCCTACTGGTGAAACACTGCGACGTTTAGCCGCTCGCCTCGAAGAGACTGGCACAACACGAGATGCTGCCAGGCGTGGCAGACCCCGGAGTAGCCGTTCTGCAGAGAATATTGCTGCTGTAGCCGAAGATGTCATGGAAGCGCAGTCGACATCGATCAGACGACAAATGGGTATTAGTCGACGGTCTTTACAGCGAATTTTGGTACAAGATTTGAAGATGTTTCCGTACAAAGTCCGGACGGTGCATCAGCTGTTAGCTGCTGACCGCCAATCGCGTCTAACATACGCTCAAGCCATCCTTGATCACCACGAAGAGGAAGATGATTTTTCATCAAAAATAATCATGAGTGATGAGGCCCATTTCCATCTTGGCGGGTACGTAAATAAGCAAAATTTACGCTTCTGGGGCACTGAAAATCCGCGTGTAACCCACGAAGAGCCATTACACCCGCTCAAAGTCACTGTATGGTGTGTTGTTTTCGCTGGAGGAGTCATCGGACCTTTTTTCTTCGAAGACGTCGCGGGCCAAACGGTTACTGTGAATGGTGAGCGCTACAGAGCAATGATCAACGAGTTCTTTTTGCCGCAACTTGATGAATTGGGATTGGAAAACATGTGGTTCCAACAGGACGGTGCAACGGCACACACTGCACGTGCCACAACCCATATGCTGAAGGATGCATTTCCCGGGCGCCTAATCTCCCGTTTTGGTGATTTGCACTGACCAGCAAGATCGCCTGACTTGACCGCTCCAGACTTCATTTCGTGGGGCTTTTTGAAGTCGCGGGTTTATGTCAACAAGCCTCAGACTCTTGCAGCTCTTAAAGACAATATCCGTCAAGAATGTGAGGACCTATCGCCGGAAGTTTTGGCCAAAGTGATGGAAAATGCCATAAAAAGGGCTCAAATGACAATCAACTGTGGCGGATGTTTACATGACATCCTATTCTCGACTTAATGTAAAAAAAATTAAAAGACCAAATAAAAATAATCCACAAGAAGAATCAAATCAAAAAACATCGGAAGGTTATTTTTGCGCCACCTTGTACTTGAATGCATTCATCAAATACTTTCGGCCTTATTAATTATAAAAAAGTCTACTCGCTCGCTAACTCATGTGTTAGATAGCACATTGCTAAAAAACGTATCCGGTTGTTAACTTTTCTTATGAATAATGAATAGTTCTCCATACAATAACTAACTGACTGTTTTCCTGAAAAATTAGCTTCAAAATGACATCACTGACATAAATTGTACTAAAATCTATTACATTTCAGCTGACATCTGACATATCCAAATAACAAACTATGAAATAAAATTGTGGAAAAATTTAGTTGAAATGGAGTAAAAAAAAATCCACAAGACAGCTCTTTCTATTATTCTATGGGGAAATGGCATATTTGCTAAAAACCATTCCATTATTTCCATTATTTGCTCAAATCAATGCATTTCAGTAGCATCACCTATCTCAAATTTTGATAGAAAATAATTTAGTGTTTTTAATTACTTTGTTATTAAAAAATGTTGATAGCAGCCATGACCTGTACAATCACAGGAATGCGCCCGCCTTATTTGTTCCCACCAATGTCTTCCCTTAGTAGGGCAATTAGTTTCAACATATTTGTTTTTGATTTTCCAAATTTGTTATCCGATTTACTCTTGTTTTATATGTTTTGACTGTTGCAGCACTTAAATTAGCAATAATTCGCACAAAACATTTTTGTTTTTCAATCGTTGAACAACCTACATCAGTGAGTTAGTTTTTGACAGTTTTCACGCAGCAGATAAATCCTATGAAATAATTATTAATAAGAAATTGAGTTTAACTAATGAGTTGACAGTGTGTTAGAGTTATAAATCAGTTAATAAGGCTGTTTGAGTTTAGTGATAGTATTTTTCCGCTTAACCCTACTCGTTGCCCTCCTAAGGCAGAATAAAATTGTAGTAGATTATGTTCATAAAAATATGGAGAAGTTTTGTATGTGGTCTCAAATCGACGTCACCACGTCAGACGACGTCAGGACTTTTCATAAGCCCTAAAGGTAGAAATGTGTCCCTTCTCTAATTGAAATAATTTTTTAATTCTCATTTCCGGGAAAACCTTGTACGATTGTACCAAATTTCTTGTGTAAATTTCCGCCTTCATTGCAGCAGATAAATTGACAGATAAATCGGATAAAAGAAAGAAAAAGAAAAAACTACGACATTGAACAGCGACTAATAGAGTTCAACAATTATTTTTAACACAAACAATCCGACAATCCGACAATCCGACAGTGACATTGAGAAATATTTAGTACTTACATTTTTGGTATTTGAATTTTATCCGCATCACTTTGTCGTCCAAAATCATGCCATGGCCTTGATCGTGTCGTTCCCGGTGTACCTGGTGTGCCACTCAACGATGTTGTTGGACTATTTTGACCACCATGAATGCTAACAGTTCGTTGCATGCCACTTACTGAAACAGGTATTGCACCGCTGCTGTCTAACAGTGTCCCAGGTTGGCATAATTCCGTGTAATCGAATGACTGTAAAAACAAAACAACAACATAAAAAATAAATTCAAACTCAATTAACAAATTTAACTATAGAAAACTAATGCTACTACTACAAGCAACAAGAGGGAGCTATTAACTATTTGGCAACTAAAAATAATAAAAAAAAATAGGGTGTGGTCTTCCACAACAGAATTGCCTCGTCAAACATAAATTGGCACACACAAACACACAATTTGATACAAGAAATTTTCAATTGTGAATAAGTGGTGAAATTTTGTTTCTTATTTTGCGCCGCCATCTACTCTAGTTAAAATTTTGTTTTATTCAAACACGAATAAGTTAAGAAAATGAATTATTTATTTGGTTAGCTACAATTTTTTTTCTACATAATCAGGATGAGGTTGTTTTTTTTTTTTTTTTTTTTTTTTTGGGGAGAGGAGTTTCTGTTTCTGTTTCTGTTTTTTTTTTGTTTGCTATAGGCACAATCTACTACAAGTCTGTGAAGAAAACACACGCACCTGTTGAAGATTATTTTGATCCCTCGGCGTAATAGCGTCAGCACCAATTCCCGAATCAGGACTTGGTAAGTCCACTGTTAAGCCGGCTGCTGTAACAGTTTTCGGATAGACAGGTGTACCATTCTTTGTGTGTGATGTGGTGAAGCGTCCCTCGTAGGTTGTACCCGGTTGTGGGCCATCGCTGTCCCCATAGACGGTACGTGTTGCGGGTGCATAGCCACCCTGTCCATCGGAGGCGAAATATTCACGATAATATGGCTCGGAGATGAATGTTGATGTTGGTCCAGTGGCAAGGCGTGTTGTGTACATTCCATAGCTGTCCGGTGTGATGTACGGTCCCGGGCTGGGACTGTGTGTGTTGACATTTGTGCCACCTGTTACAGAAGAGCTTGTCTGGTGTGGACCCTGCATTGTGGTAGAATGGGAAAAGGAAGGCATTTTTTTTTGTTTGTTTTGTTTTACAATTCATTATATGTACATTATACCCGATTAAACACATACAAAATGAGAATGAAACAAATAAGATAGAAATTTCCGGTTATTCCACTTGGAAAAAATAAATAGAATCAAATAGCAAAAGAACTACTCGATGAAAAGTGAAATGATTTACTAATGAGATGTTAAGTGATTTTTTTTGATGCCTGACACAAAAGAAGATGTTGGTCACCACCAATTATTTATATCTCTCTCTCTCTCTCTCTCTTTTTTTTCGTGTTTATTCTTTTTGTATGTGCAAATTTTTTTTTGTACGCGAGTTCGAAAAAAAATAAAATTGAAATGTAAGTGAATGATGATGCCTTACCTGGAGGTAAATTTGAGTGCCGCCGCTGGCAGCGTACATTGTTTCGTTTGATGGACTTCCAGGACTGGGTGGTGGCTCTTTAATTTGTATTGATGGTGATGGTGATTGTACAACTAATACCTGGAATAAAATTTTTTTTATTTAAATTTTCAATTTGGGCTATTGCTTTTGGTTGTGGTTTTTTTTTAAAAAAAAAAATATTCTATTCTATTTTGTTTGTTTATTTTTGGGGTACCTTTCCTTTCCTTTCCTTTTCGCCAAGTTGTCGGTGCTTAACTGAAGTTCAAGACCACTCTTGAATGTGTAATGAATTGTGGGGCGGTTATAACCTTTAGAAAAGTCATTAATTTGACTTTGAAGTGGTCAAACAGATTTTAATTGTACCACGTGCCAATCTGGATTTTTGATTTAATTAGATTTTTGTTTTCTTAATTTAAGTACGAACGCCCCACTTCTCCGGATGTAGACAAAAAAGCAATAAAAATTGCATTCAAATTATGACACCTATTACTATTTTATTTATGTCCTTTGTAGTTGAAAAAAAAAAAAACAGTCTAGCGAAAGGTTTTCTATAAATGTAAAAAAATGTATAATAAAAACAAATTCATTCGAAGGACTGACTGTCATTTCCGTTTGGATAATCACCTACTAAATGAGTTTGACATTTTCGAATAATAAAAAAAAAAGGAATGGATTTTTGTTAAATTGTTGTCATAAAAAATAACTTAAAAGACCCAACAACATATTCAAACAATTAAAAGTGGGGAAAAGGCAATGTCATAATTTGTCTTAGATTGGTGATTGTCGTCAGAAATGTCTCTATATAGACCCAAGAGAGAAAGTTTGTTTTTTTTTTATGTTTGTTATCGAATAAAAGTTATGTTTGTAATTTTTATTATTTGACGTTAAACAAAAACAAAAAAAATTGCCATGTTAACAGAGCTGTTAATTATCATCATTGTGTTAAAGAACGTTTGGAGTTGTTTGAAAAATTTGTGTAAAGGCGGAGAGGTTTGTTACTTTCATTTGGTTCATGTTGGTGGTGAAGGGATGGGTTGGGGATGGCTGACACAAAGTTCTGGCCAAGGGAACTGCGTGAAAGGAGTTCAACGAAAGGAAAGAAGACATTTTTACAATGAGTAAGTTAAGAGTGTAACATCGTCGCAGTGGCCCGAGAGAGAATTTGCCCACTCTGCTATTCTTCTTCTCTGCATTTAACGACGAAATTATGATCAGGATTACAGGGATCATAACCCTTTCACTTCACTGCATTCCTACTGGTCCGCCTGTGGGGTTCGTCGGGCCACTCTGCTATTCTAAATTTAGAAATATAGATTACACAACACCTTAGCCTCAGTTTGACAAAAACTTTTCAGTCACAATTTAGTGATCTCGCGCAAGATGAAACGATCCATTTTTACGCTGATGGATCAAAAACTGATGAATTAATTGGTGGTGGCGTTTGCTGTCTAAGTCTCTCGTTTCGTCTACCCAATCATTGCAGCGTGTTTCAGGGGGAAGTCATGGCGATTAAGGAAGCCTCATCTTGGCTGAAAAGAATCGTGATATCCGAATCTTCTTCGATAGACTCAGTTTCTCTAAACTCTTCAGTGGCCCTAGAATGCCGATCTTCTCTTCTTGAAGCAGTTCAAAGCATAGAGATATTCTATGGAACTACAAGACCACGATCGCAAGAACTTGCAAAGCATCGAACCACACTGCCTTATATTTCACCTGATAAAGGTTCCTTAGGCATTCCAATTGCCACATGCAAACTAATGCTAAAAGTGGAAGCACAACTTGTCTATTGACAAAGCGGATTTGGCCTAAACTAGATCTGAAATGCTCTAAGTGTTTGACCTCTCTAAAAAGACTGAACGTCAGCTGTACAATAGGTGTCATCCCTGGTCACTGTCTAAGCTTGGTAGAAACTGCATGGACGAGGAGGAAGAGGAGATTATCCTACACCAAAAACGTAAGGACCACCAAGGTGCCTTCTTCCATGAAAATCTTGAAGATCTGTGAACTGATGACGTAAAAAATCTCTTTCGCTATATCCAGAGCTTCAAATGGTTTAACGAGTAGAGTAATACAAGTTTAGATCCACGTAGATCGAAAACGGACCTCTTTTTGGTCTAAGTGAGTCGGTCTCGCCTAAGTGGAGAGTGGAGTGTACGAGCCGAAAATGTCCATCCATATATACTGCCGCGCTTTTATTTTACTCAGTCAAGTTTGCCAACAACATGTCGTTCCAACAACAAAATTCAGGAACAGTTCGACAAACGTTCGGGTTGTCTTAAGGCTTCGACCTGTAGAATAGGTCGCATGCTTTTCATCGTCGGTTTGAAGGATACGTCTGAGTAGACCACCAAAGTAGACTAACTTAAAAAATGTAAGTGCATCCATGCTCATAGTTGAGGTACACGCATTCTAAAATTGAGGTGGAAAAATCGAGAGCTATGAATTTAACCACTTTGATTGGTGGAAAATTTTACTTATAACTCTTTTGCATTCTGCGAGACGAAAGTAGTAACAACATAGTAGAATGTGTTTAGAAATTTTCAAAAGGCTGATTAAAACTCGACGGAAGACCTCCTTCCGCAAAATACGTAGACGTTGAGATTTTACGCGACGCAATGCACGCGACGTATTCTATGGGTCAAGGCCTTAAAGCTATCATACAGCTGGTCTAGTTCGTGAGCATTTAAAGCCACAATCATTCGTCGGGAGAAAAATTTTGCTTTTCTCGTTCTTGTAAAAACCGCGCATACCAGCAAAACACAAACAATTCACGACTTGAAAACAAACATAGAACCCGTGGATTTCAATACATGTTCGTCTTTGTTGGCGGATGTATTCAGAGATTAGTGTCATTGAATGCCACCAAGCGCAGGACATTTAAATTGGTTTGTTTCGAACATAAATCCTACAAAAATTTTATTGGTATCTCACCCCCCTACAACTATTGGAACTGGTATTATTCAGAACTTAACTTTTTTGGACTCAAGCTCACTTCGTTTTGGCTGGGAGAATGTAAGTCTTGGCTTTTACCACCCAGGTGTTAACTAATGACTTAGACAAAATATTTCTTCCATTAAGAAGGCAAAAAAAAATGTATCATAAGCTAAAATTAATTCCTCTTAAATCGAACCAATAACAGCATGCTAAACACTGTTTGCGTACTACCCCAGCAAATGTAAGTTTTCGTATTTCGTTTTTACTTTTTATTTGACACCTTTTTGTTGCCAGTCAATTATAGCAATGTTATGTTTGGAAATCAAATTTCTTGGAAAAAGCAATTAACAATTTATCTCGGCACTAAATTAAGCAAAGACATAATAAAGTATGCTAATTGGTTATACACAAAAACTTTGTCAAGGGTTTAATTGTTGTTTAGTTGCAAAATAATTCAGTTGAATTAACTGCTTAGGTATTTTACTTAAATACTGCACGTCACAACAGGGAAGGCCCAAATATTTAATGCAATTCAACAGAGTTGTCAAAATTAACATAAACAAATTAAATATCTTTCCACCATAGTCGAATAGACTTTTCGGTCAAACTGAACGTGTTGCACCGAACACGAGCATTAACCTTTTCCTTATATATAGTTTATATTTTTATTAGAGAAAATCGATTTCCCTAATAGTTCGGGCTGATTACCGTTAAGCAGTAATACATTGATTTTTAATTAATTGCGGTCTGATCGACAGTTGGTAGGTATTAATAAATGCTGATGATAGATGAACGGGATTAAATGCATTTTGTTTAGAGAAATTCTCGAATTAGCATAGGAATTAAGTTTGGAATGTTATTCATGTTGATAGGTGCTCGTTGAAGTTTTTTTTTTTTGTTTAAATTGAAACATCAAAAATTGGATTGGTGATTTGATTTGCTGAAGAATATAACGAGATTTGTTTATATTTTATTGTCTGTTGGATGAGCATAAAAAAAAGGCCATTCATTGTTAAGTCGCGATTGCTATTAATTTTAAGTCATGTTTGGTGCGATCATTTCCAGCAGTCAGAGGTCAGAGTGTTAAAGTCCAACAAAAATTAAAAACTTTAGATTTTCCTGTATTAATTTAAGTCAATAGGTGCATTTATTTGTTATTTCGAGTTTTTGAATGAATTCAGTCCATTGAAGTCAATTCAAGTGTTTGATGTTTTCGAATACATTTAGTTTACTGAAGTAGGTTATTTAATTTTATTCAAAACTCTAACTCCAAACGACGACAAGAGAAGGAAGGTTTCTAGAAACTTTTGAAGATTTTACTCAGTGACTTCAAAAATTTCCAGAACTTTTAAAGATTTCTATGAATTGAATTCGCTCAGTGACTTCAAAGACTTCAACGGACTTTAAAGAGTGACTTCAAAGACTTCAACTGACTTCTATGGGTTAAATGGACTCAGGAACGTCAAAGACTTAAACTGACTTCAAAGACTTTAACTGACTTCAATGAGTTGAATTTACTTCGTGAGTTGAAAAACGTGAACTGAATTCAAAGAATTTCAACTATTGAGAGCAAAGGGATGAATGCCCTCAGTGACTTCAAAGATTTCCAAAACTTTTGAAGATTTTAACGAATTGAATTCGCTCAGTGACTTCAAAGACTTCAACTGACTTCTATGGGTTAAATGGACTCAGGGACTTCAAAGACTTAAACTGACTTCAATGAGTTGAATTCACTCCGTGAGTTGAAAAACGTGAACTGAATTCAAAGACTTTCAACTATTGAGAGCAAAGGGATGAATGCCCTCAGTGACTTCAAAGATTTCCAGAACTTTTGAAGATTTCTATGAATTGAATTCGCTCATCGACTTCAAAGACTTCAACGGACTTCTATGGGTTAAATGGACTCAGGGACTTCAAAGACTTAAACTGACTTCAATGAGTTGAATTCACTCCGTGAGTTTAAAAACGTGAACTGAATTCAAAGACTTTCAACTATTGAAAACCAAGGGACTTCGAAGATTTCCAAGTTTTGAATTCATTCAGTGACATCACATAACCCTGAGCACTAAAATGTGACTCTGAACTGACTGTATTCTAATTTAATTCCATATTTCCGATTCTGCTTAAAATGATTGCTTAAAAAAGAGGAAATAGAAGGACTTATTATTTAGATTGGAGCTCTACCGAGTTTATTTACATAAATAGTTGGGATTAACTGATTAACCGAAGTAAGTTTATTTTATCTGGGGACAAAATCGTTCTGCTGTATCAAAAGTAAGATCTGTGGCGACCAGGGTAATTTTAATTAGATCAAGTCCAACATGCTACGAGAAGTCGTAGTCTTTTGAAGACACCTACACTATTCCCTTACGAGAAAAACCAACGCAATTCTTCGTGTCATAGTCCCAAGGGGTATAATGGTAATACAACCTGGTACTAGGCCTAGTGTTGCAACCAGTTTATTTTCAGCCAACTGATAAGACAAACCCATGCCTCAGGTGAATCGCTGCAATATTCATGCAACACCAACACAAAGTGAAACTTGGACCCAAAAAGAGAATGAGGTTAATCTAATTACACATTTAAAGGGCCAAGGGCACCAGCTTATTATCTCTAAACCTATTTAAGTTTCTAGGCAACGATGACAAGTGCAATAGAAAGTGTCAACGAAAATTATACTGCGGCAAACCATTTAAAATCAAATTATCGACACGCCAACTGTGTTTTTGTTTTTTTTTTCCATTTTCAAAACATATAAACTCAGGAAATTAAAATGTCTATTGCCCTAGGGAAAAACACTGATAATAACTATGCAAAGCTATTGTGTAATCGATTCCACGAAACAATCAACAAAAGTCTGACCTCTAACAAAATCACTTCATAGATTATTCCACTTTAACACAAAAAAAAATGTATCTTCAAAATGTATCTTAAGTTTTTTTTTTACAGACATAAAGTACCTGCTTACATATTGATATACGGGCATACTTAAAATTTGAAGCCAAAAAAAAATAAAAACCAAAGAAGAAGAAGAAGTAAAAAAAAATTCCCCCCAAATCATTAGATCGTAGACACAAACAAATGCTAATTAGTCTAAGCTACTAGTGCCGCTTACATCTCTACCAATAAATTCATTAAGCCTAGACAGATGTTCCACTAACTAAGGTCTTGAATTTTACAAGATTTTCAACTTAGTGCATGCTCACAGCAGCCCACCACTAAGCAAATAACAATAAGCACTTAAAAAATATTGTCACAAAAATTTTAACAGAAAATGTGAATACAAAATGTCAAAGTTTGGATTCCATTAAAATAAGAAGAAGATACAGTGGAAGAAGACAATAAAAAAAAAAAAAAAATAATCATCAGCTAATTTTGTGTGTCAGACATTTTGGAACTCACACTGGCCGATAAAAGATGTTATAAAAGCTTCAAGTGGGCGCTATATGAACATTGCTATACCTCTACAAAATTGTACATAAATATATACTTATATAGGTGAATGGTATTTTTATTATTTTTTTGTCGAGAAACAGAGAGTGAAATCACAAAAACCCATCATCGTTGTTTTATTGATAAATGTGTTTTTTTTTTTTTTTAAAAAACAACAGCGAACCATCAATATATATGGATATATCGAAAAATGGTCAAAATGTGTAAATTAGCTAAATCAAATTGAATTCTTTTGGGTGTTTTTTAGGCGGGAGAAGGATATGGTGGAAGAGGTGAGATATGGATATTTCTTTTGGAATAAATGGAATAAATTAAGAAGATTTACGGAAATTTTGCAGAGATGCCTCGACAGATATACTCTCGATTTTTGTTTTCGTCTTATTTTTTTTTACACATCTCGAGTGTCCTTGAGGTGTGTTTTTCTGTCTATTTATCTTCTAATAAACATATTCACAGTTTATGTAAATTTCATGCGTGTGTGTGTGTGTGTGTGTGGTGTTGAAGATAGATGATTGCCCAATGTTGGCCACCTGTTTAAAATCTCCATGCCTTCGAAACATTAAAGACTAATTAAGAAATATTTCATTTCTATTTGAAATAAGGAAACATAATCAATGTTCGTCATCGATTGGCGAGACTTGATTCCGGTTTATACCTTAATAGGGCAGAACAGAGTAGCGAGCAATTAGTTGAAGTTAAATTGCAGTTTATGTTGTTTTTGGGACAAATTACCTTGGTTTTTTGAAAGTTTTTTTTTTTTTTTTTTTTGTTGTAGGAAGGAACAAGTTTTGCAACGCCGCACCAACATGCGATTTTGACAGAAATCATTTTCTTCGATCTTGTAAATTCCACCCTAGAGGCGAATGACATAAGGAATCGTGTGTGTGTGTGTTTGTTTGACTGTCGCTGTCACTGACTGGTTGGACAGGTGACAATGATGTGTGAAAATTGGTGACTTATTAAAAATTAATTAAAAAGAAAAAAAAACAAAAAATAAATTAAGATGTCAAAATTAAGTTGTGACAGAAACATAGTTATTAGGTTTTGGAAGGTGGACATAACGATTATGTTATGTGACAGATTTTTTTCGTTTTGGTTTTTTGTTAAGGTTTCAGCGACTGGTTCCTGTTTGGTCAGCACATCAAGTGTGATTTATAGTGACGCAGTGAAAGTCATTGATAGTGCAGTTTGTGAGACAGTCAAAACAGGAATATAATTGTAATTTGTAAGCTCTTGCAGGAACTTTAAAAATTCAAATAGAAATGGAAAAATCGATGCGTCACCTTTTTGTGAGTCACACTCAAATTTATATTTAATGACTGGTTTTTCACGCGGTAGTTGACATACGCAGGGGATTTTATAGGTAACGACGTCAATTCGGTGTCATAGACATCGAACAAGGCAAGTTTTGGACTGTTAACTGGCGCCCAATGCGAGCCTAGGACATGCTACGAACTAATAACACACCAGGCTTCTGTCCATTTTACACAGATTAAGTTGAATGAATCAGCTAGGTGTTCAGGGTTCTAACTGCTAACAGCTTAGGTTCAACATTGTCAAAGGTAACTGCCCTGTTTGCAGATTAACTGGCGCCCAATGCGAGCCTAGGACATGCTTCGAACTAATAACACACCAGGCTTCTGCCAATTTTACATAGATTAAGTTGAATGAATCAGCTAGGTGTTCAGGGTTCTAACTGCTAACAGCTTAGTTTCAACATTGTCAAAGGTAACTGCCCTGTTTGCAGATTAACTGGCGCCCAATGCGAGCCTAGGACATGCTTCGAACTAATAACACACCAGGCTTCTGCCAATTTTACATAGATTAAGTTGAATGAATCAGCTAGGTGTTCAGGGTTCTAACTGCTAACAGCTTAGTTTCAACATTGTCAAAGGTAACTGCCCTGTTTGCAGATTAACTGGCGCCCAATGCGAGCCTAAGACATGCTTCGAACTAATAACACACCAGGCTTCTGCCAATTTTACATAGATTAAGTTGAATGAATCAGCTAGGTGTTCAGGGTTCTAACTGCTAACAGCTTAGGTTCAACATTGTCAAAGGTAACTGCCCTGTTTACAGATTTACTTTCGATAGGACGTACGGAAACATATTCAGATGTTGTGATCAACATACGCGATGTGATCCACCAGCACTCATTGCGCGATATTTGTTTCAAAAAAGACATAGCTTTATGAGGTTGAAAACTCAGTGAAAGAGAATATTCCAATAGAAATTTTTTTGTTAAAGAGCAGTATGGCCGGATTTGAAGTTCGTTATTGGACGCATTCAGCAACACTTTGACTTTTATGATTGAATTTCTTTTAAAACAAAAATAAATAGGTTAAATAAAATTGAAAAGGATTGAGACCGCGAAGACTTCCCTGAGGCTTCTGACCATAATTCTGATGTTTGGTAGTGGCACCACGTTGTACTTTACCGATAGAGATTTAATGCTCACGAGCTGTGAAATCGTCATAAAATAGATGAAATATGTCAACCTCCTTTCTGACATTTAGACCTCTAGTACTCAGTCCCCATAAGCGATAGGGCAATTTTGAATACGTATAAACGTTTCCAGAGGATTGCAAACGATTTCAGTGAAAGCCGCATCTGTATTTGTTCAGTGTTTCTTGAGATAAGCGACAACACACAGATTGACAATTCAAGGAACTTTTTACGATTCCATAAGCATATGGTATTTTTTTTTTGTGAATAAAGGTTGTTCCGCAGGAATTCCTTAAAATGGAAGGGTTGAGTAGAGTTAAGCCTGGTAATAACCTATCAACGCCGGGTAAATGGAAGTCCAGAAAGCCGATAAAAATTTTCCTGAAGTCCAAAAATCGAATCTACACGTTTTCCATCAATTGTTACTCCCGCCAAAAGACAAAAATTTTACGAAGTGCCTTTAGTCTCTGAGTTATTTTGCTCTATGCACAAGTTTCTTCTTTAAACTCATAAATAGATGGCGCTAACAGGAGCTTGACTATAACCTCACCGGCAAATACGCAAGAACATTAACGAATCGAATGGAAATAATTTTTAATTAAAAAAGAATAGTTGTAAATAGAAGTAAGGGCAGGGCCTTTATTTTTATACGAGTTGATGGTGGGTGAGTCACTTCGCTGTTTTAGTAATTTATAAATTTTTTTTTATTAAAATTTACATATTTCAATGCGAAACAAAATTGCCATTAATTGTTTTTTCCTTAGCCAAAGTTCACTCACTAGAAAAACAAACAAATCTGTACACATGTTTGTACATCGATTTAACAACGCCTTTCACTACACTCACACACACTAGCCAATCGAATTGTAATGTTTATTAGATGTTATCTATTTGCATATCTTCACTAAACGTCATACAAGATTTCTTTATTGCCTACAAAGTTGTAATACAAATGCAATCAAATGCAATGACAAATTGATTTATAAACTGAACATTGTAGTTTTACTTATCAAGACCGATGAAATCTATCTATGCATTTCATTTGTTTTCATGACTCATGTAAACAACATAAAAAATAAAATATTTTCTTTTCCGTATAATTTTCCATGGACCATGGAATTAAGCGTATTTACGTCACTCTCCTTATGTTTTTGTTTATTTCGCATGACAAGTGTGTAAACAAATAGACAGAATAAAATAAAACAAAACACATCTACACAACAAATCATTGAAATTAAAAAAGATTTTTCATTGGATTTATTCCCCAATTTGGCCTTCTTTCAAGGTTGTTTGTTGCTGCTTTGTAGAAAAATATTTTTCTGTTGTTGTTGTTGTTGTTTTAATTTAATTTTTTTTTTATTCTCAATGGTGCATAATTTTATTGGTTTAAATTTATAAACAAATAAGTCCCATTAATATTCTAACTACTTAAGCCAATTAAGAGTTTATAAAACTGAGCTTTAAGATAAACGAAAAAAATGTGTTACTAAGTCAGATTCAGAAGCGAAAAAAAAAAAAAAAAAAACAAAAACGATTCCCCATTCATTAAATGAATTAATGAAATCAAAATCTCTCTCTCTTTCTCTTTCTGGTGTGGCAAACAAGTGAATAAAAAATTAATTTACATTTTTTCGTTAAACTAAAAAAAAAGGGAGATCATTAGCTTAACTTTTAAATGTTAAATTCTTCGAAATGTCTCCGATGGTGGAATTAATATAATTTCAAATTCAAATCGAATCACATAATTTTTTTTTATTTATTTTGCTGTTATAGAGTTATATAAATAAACCCAATATTCAAGAATGTTCTTTATGCCTTGAACTATAGGGAAAGAGAATATATGTATTTTTTTTTTTCACATTATTTGATCCACATAATTAATTGATTGCGTAAGGGGAGAAGAAGAACTATTAAAGAATTTTGTAACGATTTCCTGGAGTTGTTGATTTCGAGTTAAATGTTAAAATAGAATAAAATATTTAAATATTTTAAATCACTGACGTTGTTGATTGTACGCATTTTGTTTTACAGATTTTGCCTAAATTCGTCACTTTTAACAGTTTTTTTTTTTCGAGTCCCTCTTTTGGGCTTAGCGGGGAAAAACAACTGTGACTAATTCAGATGAATGTCGAAGATATATAGTGTTTGTTGTTTTTTGGAGAATGGTGATTAGTAAGCGTCAAGAGAAGAATAAAATAATGACATAAAAATGTGTACAAGAACTCAACGTAGTTTCAGTTGTGTGAAGGAATTTACGTTCAAATTTTAAGCATTCATAAAAGGAGAGAGAGGAAACGCCTCAATTGCGGGAAATAAATGTTCTTTTTTTTTTTTTTTTTGGTCTTTTCAACCCTTGTGGCAAGACGATGAGTGGCATAGAAAAGCTTCTTAGTCCCGCCCTTCGGATATGTAGAAAATTATTAAGAATGAAATAGGAGACTGTTTGAATTCAAAAAGATGGTTATCAAGGGATGGATCTGTTGTCTCTAGACTTTGCTCTCAGACAATTATGTGTGCTTCTCTTTTGACACGAAAGGAAGAGACCTTAGGCTCATTGAAAAAATTGAAATTTGACACAGTTTATGCTTTTAGGTATTCGTCAGACGCTTGAATGAGGTGAGTCATTGAAAAAAGTTCTCAGTGGTACCATTTCTTCTCTCAGTATAGAGAGACTCCAAGCATCGGATCGGTCTCGAACAATACTTAAGAAGTCTTCAGTGTAAACCTATTTCAAATCCAGGGAGTGTTTTTTTAGATCAAGTATAGGGTTCGCCAAATAACTTTTTTTTTTCTGAAACAGGGCGCAAAACATCGAGTGTACCTTCGGCTGTGTGGCATGTAGCGCCGTCCTGTTGAAACAAAATGTTGCCAATATCCTCCTCTTAACGATCGCCATTGACTGTAACGGCCACTTCTTGTTGTTGTTGTTCGTTGTTCAAGCGTATACACAACCATATTCGTTCAGCGGAAGGATAAAACTAATTATCTGTCAAATCAGACATGAGTTAAGTGTTACCATTTGCGAAATAAGCATTGTTGAAAAAAAAACGTTAGATGGCGGACCCTTTTGAAAACATGGCTCATTAAAAAGTTCATAAGCAACTCCAAGCAGTCAGTAGCCAGTGTCAACTCATGATTGTCTATCAATTTGATATGTCAAACTCCTTTTTCCAATAGCAATCATTTATTCACAATGATCGTGTTTTGGTGAAAATTTGTTTCTCAGTGAAGTAAAGTCTAACACAAAGTAAAAGCGCAAATCTTCAGTCAAATGTGAATGTCAAATTCAAATCACACAGAAAAGAATTTACTCAGCTTAACGAATTTCTCACGAAAACACGCCTTCATTTTTAGTCCTAAGGTTTCTTCAGAGCAAATATTTCAACAAAATTAGCCAGTTAACTGCTCTATCAGAAAAAAAGTGATTAAAGTCATTGAATACGTTAAAGGTATCAATTAAGGAATTTTTAGCTTGTTTGGAGAATATTGTGAAATACAGCCTAATACTCGATTAGTCCCAATGACAAAGGGATATTAAACCAAGAGCGATCTCCTTTCAAACTTAACTAAAAATAGATGAGTTTCTTAATGTCAAAAGGTTTTGGAACTGCTTTTTCTCTGAAATGTTGAATTTTTCAATTAGCCTTGCTCCATTCGAAAGCACTTTTATCTCTAAAACTTTTGGAATATGAGTACTTATTCTTTACGGACCAACAAACTGGGATGATTTTGATCCCTTTACGCCATAACCTCGCCTACAAATAAATCTTTTTCTCTTCCAACCAAAAATAAATAAAACCTAAATATTTGTCCCTGTATATTGTACCTCTGTACTGTACTTAAATATTTTGTTTTGCGAATGTGGCATTTCAATCAAAGCAGTTTGAGTGTTTTTTTTACTTTTTGTTGTTGTCGAAGCAAAATTTTAAAACTTAAATTGGACAACAATTTCCCGTAATAAACTGTGGACTGACTGAGGTTAATTTTTTTTTTTAATTATTTAATGGAAGTTAAGCTCATATATTATGTTTTATTTTGATTTCACAAAATTATGGGCAATAGTCCATAGTTAATAAAATTCCAACCGCCAACTGTGTAAAAATACAAAAAAAAAACAAAAAGGTTGTTAAGTTGAATACAACTTTATTGCTTAATATTCTTTCAGTAACTATTTTCATAATAATTAACAGTACAAAAGTATGGGTACCTAGAGTTTTAATTACTTACTTCCTCAAAGGTTGTTAAATTTATTTAACTAACAATAAGACTAGTCTGCATTTAAAAACAGGGGGAATGTTAACGAAATGAAAAAAGCTAAAAAGTGAATAATTTTGTTGTTTTTTTTTTTTGGAATATTGAAGTAATGTGCAACTTTTTTGGCATTTTAGTTAGGCATTTAAGTCATGCCGTGGTCTGATTTGTAACAGTGAAGCAATTCTTCTCCTTTCTGTGCATTTGACAACAGGAAGTTATATTTCGGAAGTGGTAGGAGCAGGAGCAGCCAAAGCAGCCCTAACATGACAGACAGTACTGTAGTATGCTTCTAGATGGCGTTGTTCTTTATAACTGCCCTAAAAGCTGGCTTCTTCAACCAATGTGTGTTGCGAAATGGTGTATATTTGGCATGAATGGAACTGTTTGTAAGGCGAAGAAAAGTTTGAGCGATAACCAAAAGCGGATGGAAATTTGTGGCATTTTGTACTCTGTCTTGGCCTTCAATTTTAAAATTCTCCGTTTGCTTTATTCATGTATTCTACTTGGTCGTGTTTGCTTCGTGTTAGACAAAAATCTACCAATCAACAATCAACGATAAACAAATGTCGGAAAACGAATGAAGAAAAAGTCACTTTTGGTTATTTTTCAGTTTTACATTTTTGGGGTGGCTTATGAAGGTATTCACTTAGCTATAACTTTTAAACCACTTGAGATATCGCAATGCAAAAAACGGCAAAATTTGACAGGAACGATGGAGGATCGAGTGGTATAATTAACTCAATTTCCACTTAAGCTGTTATTGCTTATCGCCCCCGATTAGCTTCATAGATCCTCATTAGTTATGAGCTGAAAATTCTTCTGATATAAGTCGTATTGAAAAGAATATTTTATATGTAGAAAGCGGTCTTAACTCAAATGAGGTAAAATAAGGGTTAAAATGTAGAAAAGTCTTTACAAGTTAATAGGCTCTTGTGTGTTTGTGCTCAATTTAATGCGAATAATTGAATATAGCAATAGACGGTGGAAGATTGGCCTCTGTTGTACGGATAAAGGACTTTAAAGCGTGAAGCAAATATAGTAGTTTAATATTAAACCCAAGAAGGGCTTAAACATTAAACATTTAAACAAATGGAAGGCGCTTTCTATTTATCCCAATTTCAAAAGGCAAATCCAAGAAGCTTCAAATGATGGATGTTTGCCAAAATTCTCTAAGTTCTAGTTTACCACTTTGCGAGAAGTATTATTGTCTTGAGCAATACAACGAGTGCCTCCTTTTTTTTATGTTTTCCCTTTTCCATTTAATTTGTCGAATGAAGATTTCGCCAATTCGCCGTAGAAGACTACATTTGACAGCACACAAAATAAGCAAAAAAAAAAATTGCATGCTATGAAACTTTGCAATCAAAACCTTCAGATGCCACAAAATGGCATATTAAATTAATAACACCAGTCATTTGTTGCTAAAAGTCTTAGTTATGGTGTTACTAGTCCAAGGAGTAGTTGGTGACCATGGTCACTACAATAATGTTGCTGAAACAACACCAAGGTTGGTCTCGGGTTGGGAGTTAAACGCAAGATTAGCCAAATGATGTTTGTTCTGCGATTAAAATAAATAATACTTTAACCCCCAAGAAAGCTACTTTTAGAAGGTTCTTATAAGCCAACAAAGAATGGAAGAAATATTGAAGGTAAGTAAGGTATACCAAGGCATCAACAGCTTTTAAAAAAAATTATCCTATAAAACTTTTGGGAAAACTAAAGAAATTGTATTAAATTTTGCATTCACTGTCACCAAAATTTTGGAAATTTTTCTGGCTTAGTACCTTCTTCAAAGTGGAGATTCAAAGCCTAAAGATAATAACTTAAGTCTCGAGTTTAAATTAGAGTGTAAGGTTAACTGGGACCACTTTTTATCACAACTCATTAACAAGGCTAAGAAAATTTTTAAATTTTGATTTGGACAGGCATTGACAAACTTATTGGACAATTGGAGGACAGTTAAGATGGTTAAGACTACAACAAAATTTCACATTTCTTTGATTACTTCGTACGGGCTTTTAAATGTAATTTAATCTTAAACTGTGAAACCTTTTGTGAACGGACTCCAAGGGGACTGGACAAAAATTGTAACTAGAAGTTGACATGCCCTGACTAACGACAAAGAGATATATATATTTTTTTTGATTTAAAATATCACTTTAGTTTGTAATTTTTGCTTAAAACTTGACAAATTTCTCCGACGTTGGCAGAACCTAATTGTTGTAGTGAAGTTCGTATACACAGAAATGCACGAAATCAGAAAAACTCCTTTGTGTCGACAGAAGAGGATTTCAACTTTGTTTGGAAAAATTCTCAGATTAATCATCTTCTAAATTGTATGCCTAAATGTCTATTCCGAAGCCTTAGATGTTGCCAGTTTAAATAAGAATATTTCATGATTCTCGTCTGTAACTAAGAGTCTGTTCAAAGGAGTGATGGTAAGTGTGTTCTTCAACCGAAGGGGTCCATTGTGATATGGAATGATGTCTACAAAATAAGTAGATACTAAAATCTTTTCTATAAAAAACATATTAACCTCTTCTCAAAATTGTCTTGCAAAAAGTATTAAAAAGTTTAATGTTTTTGTTGAAAGAAACACATTTTTCCTAAATGAAAAAAAAGAAACAATTTAATCAAATCTTACGATGATTGATAAGAAGACAACTTAATGAAAGAAATTTAAAACTAGAAATTACGAAACCATCATATAAGACTTGCCATTGTCACTTGAATATAAAAATATAAAAATATAAAAATTTACATTGGCCATTTCCCTATTTTAAATGGATACAAAGCGATTAAATCGTGATAAAAGCTGACTTTAAATATTTTACATAACATAACTGCCTACACCATTAACAAAAAGAAGAAGAATAAAGGATTAATAAATAAATTAATTTGCATTTACGCGGACTGCTCCGCCTTGATTGTGTGTGGTTTTTTTTTTACATCAATAAATTATCTTAATATATGTATTACCAAAAAACTAGCTAGTCTGTCTTAAGACTTCAAGGAGGGTGCAACTTTTCGCTAATTTGTTGTTTCTAAATTTATACAATTCAAAATTTGAATAAAAACCGAAAACATACCAATTAGTATTTATACACTATTGAGGGGCATGGCATCCAAAAGATAAAATATTCCAAGGAGGCAAATATTATTAGCTTAACACTTTTTTAATTGATAAATCCTTGAAGTCCGCCCCATAATTACGATAACCACTAAACACCTCAAAACATGGTGGTAGACAGGAAAAGGAAAACAAAAAACTGAAATCAATTTGTCTATCATCGAAATTGCATGTACAGTTGGAAATTAATTAACAATTCCTAATCATGTACATAAACTTGTGTCCAAATTGATTGTCAAAAAAAAAAAAAAAAATACTACTCAAAATCAATCAATCAAAAAAAAAGAAATATTGTTCGTCAAAATTAGGAGCGCGCATTTGAGCGCAAGACACAAACAAAATTGCTACCTTCCACGAGACAAAAGAGTTGAGCCACGAACTTGACAAGTTAAGCACACCCACAAACATTTTTTTTGTATATTTTTTTTTTGTTGTAAGCCGACATTTGTATTCCAATTGTTTTTTTTTTTTTTTTATTTGTTTGTTAACACTTGAACTAACCTTTTGTATATATCCTATAAATTTTGAGCGGGTTTTCTAAGGCAGGTAATCCAGGATTTATTATTTTTTTTTTTTTAAATTTATTTTTTTTTTAACACTTTAATCCAAAATTTGTAGTAGTTGTTAGTTTGCACACTTAACTTGGTAAAATATTATTTCTCAAAAACATGAATATAATAAATATTTTTTTTTTATATTTTCTGAGAAATCTTATATCACTTTGTTATGAACTTTGCACTTGTTTCGTTGTTTATTTTGTTTAGCAGTACCGCGAGAGGTTATTAAAGTAAATTAAGAAGGAATAAACATAAAAGAATTATACAAAATGCGCGCCAAATTTGGTTAAATCCCGATCGCGTTAGTGAATAAATAAGTAAAAAATTTAACTACAAAGTTTTGTTTTTTATTTTTGTTGTTTTTTGGTAAAAGGCGCATTAATAATCTTTGGAACAATATATCAATATTTTTTTGTTTTATTTTTATTTAATTCAAAATCACAGTCGACTGATGCAGGTAGGATTGAAAACGCACTAATCAGATTAATCAAAAAGAAGATAAAAACGGTTTGTTGTCGAGAGGAGGGCACTACAAAACTCGTGTTTGTGTTCTATTGAGAGAATTTGCTCAAACGTTATTCAGTCGACCGACCTTGTTCCGTCAGCGTTATGTGACAGACTAAAATCAGGTATGGAAATGTTTATACTTGAGGTGTATACCACTTAATCTGTTTTGTTGTTGTCTGCTATTCGAACGAACTTGATTGCGCACACAACTCAGCTCAGGTAAGACAAACCAACCGATGAGGGTTAGTGTGTGTTTTTTTTTTTTTTTTTTTGTAGTTGAGTTGGATTCGTTGTTTGAGAGAGCGCGAGTGGGTACTGACATCTGAAAACTGAATGCGAATGCGAATGCGCGCAGCGAAGAAATTTCCAAAAAGGATGGCAGAACGATTGGGGATTAGGTTGCCAAAAATTTGTATTTGTATCTTAATCTTATCTTCCTGCGGCGGCCCGCACAACATCACCGATAAGATATGTTCCCCATACCGAGTTCGATGCAACTTTCAACACCGACCAAGTTCGAAGTTGCACAACTACCACCAACCAGCAAAGCATTTAACAACGAACAAAAAAAAAAAAAAGAAGAAGAAGAAAGAAATAAAATCAAGGGAAGGTAACCGAACCGCCACCAACCAACGAGACGTAATGAGACCCTCATTACTCGAGCGAGACAGCGCTATACACTGTAATGAGGTAAATAATTTCCAAAGCATATACAAGACTGGATCGGTGTATAACAGTTAACAGAACCCAGTCGACCAATAGAAATCGCACTGCAACTCACACAAGCACAGGGGAGGCAAAACACGACAACACTCGTGCATGCAGTATCGCTGCTGCTAACTTTCTATGCACTTTTCTATCTCTCGCAAACCGAGGCTTAGAGAGATGGTGTGCGGTTAATTAGAGGGAAACAAAAAGACATTCGCCACAACCCTCCGGATATGACAATTAGCTTATGTTTTTTTTTTTATTTTTTTTTGTAATATTTTGCGATGCTCTTTCTCTCTTTCTATTTGTGGTGTTGTTGGTGTGTGTGTGTTTTTTAGGAGGAGGCAAAAACAAAACAACAACTTAAATTTATCAACATGATCGAACTTACCTTTTGACTGTGTCCACCACCGCCGTTGTTGGCATTGCCACTGTTGTTGTTACCCGCACCGTTATTGCCGCATTTTGGATCCTTTCGCAGATCCTCGGGTTCACGTTTAATGCTAATTGTTTGATGCTGTTGCTGCTGCTGTTGACGATGTTGATCAGTGGTTACAACAACAGCTGTTGCTGCGCCAGCTACCGATGATTGTGATGTTGTCGTAGTTGACGCCGATGATGTTGATGATGGGTGTGAACCTAGCAATAGGCCTTGTATTTCATTTTGCGATAGGCCAGATACATCTAGAGGTGTGGTCTGTCCGTTTAATTTGTTTGATGTAGTGGGGGCACTGTTAAATAAAAATAAAAAATAAAAATAAAAAAACACATTTCTTATTAATACTTGTGTGAATAGAAAACTGTTAGAGGTTTTAATATTTATTTTTATTTTTTTGTTAGTCATGTGCACTTGCACGATTGGAAAAAGTGAACAAAATTGAAAAAAAAAAATTAAATATATATTCAATTGGCAATTCAATTTATGTATCGTCAGCCGATTCCTGCCAAACATGGGATGGTCGTCGCAAACGAATCAATTTGATTTGTGTAGAAAGAGAGAAATCTTATGAAAATGCAATTTTCGCAAAGTTGAGTTTTTACGTCAACTCTTTTGTCTTATTGTTAGATGTTGGTGTTTTTTGTTTTGTTTTTGATTTGTTTCCGGATTTGGACAAAAAAAAGAGTACCAAATCAAGAATTCATCATCATCATCATCAACATCACAACAGAGAGTTTTTGTAGAACACAGTTAAAAGGCCCGGTCTGTACTGTACGGTGCGGCGTTAGAGAGAGCGAGAGAGTGAGAGAGAGGAGGATGAGGAGGAGGTTTATTTTCGTGGTAGTGGCAGATCTGGCATTAAATTGTTGACGCGTGCCTACAAGTTTCATCGGGATGATTGATTTTTTTTTTTGCGCTGCTGTTTCGCTGCTGATCGTCGTCGTAGTCGGCGTTGCATGTAATTGTCTGGTTGGGTAGTTAGGTTTTGTAAAACAAACTCAAGAGATCACGGGAATCGTGTGATACGAGATTTTGTGGTTAACCGCACTCTGAAGTGAAGTGCAGTGCAGTGCAGTGCTCAGTGGTGGGTGTTTTTGTTTGTTTGTTTTGTTTTTTTTTTGTTAGTGAATTTGAGTTTAATGAGGATAACGGTCATGGTGAATACAATGAGAGAAATAAATTGTATTTATTTGATTTCGATTGAATACAAATTGAGATCAGAAGAAGATTGATTTGTGGCAAATTATTTCGAGTTGGCGAGTGGTACAGTCGAGGGAAGGAGTGCTTTCGGATGCCACATATTTTAGGGGGTTGTGTGTTCTTTTAGCAATGGAGGGAAGAAGAGAAGTGTTTTAGTTTGTTTAAAAATTGTAAATTGAAAAATGTGAAGTGGAATAGAGAGAACAGGGATTCTTTTCCATGAACGATATTGCAAAAATAAAAAGTAGAAAGTGACTTCACTTTCAGTACTAGACTAAGGAAATGCCATCACTGTTAATTCCAAATTTAATAAATAATGGGACATCGAATTCATAGCATTCATGAGAACACAGTCATCAGAACTCTGATTTGACTACTCAGTCTTCAAATTTAGGAGTGCAAACTCTGATAATTTGAATTTATACCCTTAAGTCACTTGAATTCTTTTGCGTTGCAATCTTAACTACTTTCAACAGGAATTTGTCCATAAATGACTTAAACTCAGTATGTGACTGACTGTGAATGACTTCAATAATTTGTCCAGAAAATTGAAAGACTTTAATGACTCGACGGAATGAAGAAGAACTTAAATACTTCATTGAATGCAGTAGACTTCTAAATTCTTCAGCATTTTTTAAGGCATGCGCAAGACTTCCATGACTTTAGGGATTGTATGAGATTTGAAAGTTAAATATTTCAACATTACTGCAGAATTAGTAGTTGAAGATAGAAATTTTTCCAGCAATTTTTCATTGCAGAAAACGAATTGAGTACTGAAGAGAAGTGAGGCGACTTATTTCTTCTCTCGTAAACTATCATTGACTTTAAATTAATTCAAATGACTTTTCTAGAAATACCATAGATTTGAAGTGACTTAAAGGAATGCAAAAATTACTATAGAAAGTTAAGTTGAAAGTTGAAAGTAAAAATATCGCAGCCTTATGATTGAAATTTTTTCATTGCTTTAAAAAAATTTGAGGACTTGAGTGACTTTTGAAAAAAAAATGCAGAAGACTTCAGTGACTTTTGATGACTCTACGAAAAATAACAAAAATACACCGATGAACACAGCTAGTTTTTCTCATCTTTAGTAGTTCTTCAGATCATTGTGTGTGTAGCGCTGTGAGTTATATTTGACTTAAGATGACTTCAATGAGTTTTCAATGAATGCAGAAAGCTTCAATGACTTTGAAGAATGCAAACGACTTTAGAGAAGATGACTCCAAAAGACTTTTTGAAGTAGAGTTAATATTTTGAAAGCTGTGAAGAAAAGTCAATTGTACTGATTTTTATCATAAATGACTTAAGGTGACTTTAGTGACTTTTCAAGTTAAGCTGAAATGTTAAGCTAAGGAAGTAAGGAAATCAATAAACAAAAATATTGCAACCTTTTGTTGGAAGTTTCTTTTCACGCGAATTATTGCGTTGCCATGACATTATAACGAAACTTTTAGAGTCTACATTAAACAATTTAGACCAGGGTGAACTTTAATTCAGTTGAGTTTTTGGATACCAAGTTCAGTGACAATGATATAAGTTAGGATATTGCTTCCACGAGATAAAACATTCGACGAAGGGTTTATTCCACAAGAATTTTATAAATTACTTAAGGTCAGAAAGTCAGAAAAGCAAACGTTGGAAGCTTCTTACTGGTTTCTACTCATGAATGCAGTCAAAGAGATGGTACATCTCTGTAGTCAGCTGTTCGGAAATACTTCAAGACTTCGTTCCAATTAGTATGATATTTTAAAAACCATCTTTAACTTCGCAGTTTATTTCAAACTAAAAGCCGCCTGTTTAAGTCAATCTTCAGCTCTTATCTGCAATACGAATGAAAGCAAACCAACACTTGGACATCTGTAGAGATCTCATTCTACGAATTCGTATACTATTTCCACTTAAGTCGAACAAATTAGAACATTAGTTGTTCCATCTTCTCTCTCTGTCTCTGTCTGTCTCAACCACGAAGTAATAAAAAATGATTATTTCGTAAAATTGCCACATTTATGGCACAGAAAAATCTGTGAATGTTATCTACGTGCGCTACATCATCCACGCAATCGTGCCCAAAAAACAAGAAGAACGAACATAACATCAAGTGTGAACTTGACGATGGGGAAATGACATTTTATCGCTCCGACCCGAAGCTATACCAGCGATTCTCTTCATCTCTTATATCACACAGATAAAAGCACACCACACAAAAACACATTACACAACCTTGAAATTTTTTTTTTGTTTTCAGATGTCTTGTTGTGGTATAATAAAAATTTATTCGTAGAAATTCAGTATTATTTTTTTTTTGGATACGGATACATTTATATCTACGTAAATATGTATCTTTGTATGATACTTTTGACCAAAAGCATCACCACTCCGAATGGAGTGCTCTTCTGAGTGCAAATTGATTTCATTTTATATATATTTTTATTTGGGGAATTGCCCGATGAATCATCAGCCAAAAGCATCATCATCATCGTCGTCGTCGTCGTCGTCTCCCAGCTCATGGTGAATCGATATTGAATTCGCCCAATCAAAAGCCCAATCTAAAGGTGTCAATTCCATTAAAAGAAGAACCCGCAAAATACAAAAGCAAAAGTATCTACTCTCATATATGTATGTGAGTGTATCTCGCAATGAAGATCATGTCAATAAATTACGCTTTGGTATATTAATACAATATTTTGTGTGTTGCGTTGTGTTTTCCTTCGCCAGTGCGCATGATGCGTAGATAGTTTTTTTTTTTTTTTATATTTTAAATGAATATGACAACGAAGACGATGATATACCTACCCCCTGCCTAGATTATCGCTCTCTATTGAAATGTGTATGAGGAGAGAAACTCATCATAATAGATAATCGGGATTTGAAACGATTGTCATAATTTCAAATTTATTGCAATCAAACATATCATATTGTTTTGTGTTGCATTGTTGTTTGTCCTTCCTTCCTCTGCGATGATTGAGAATTTGTTCTTCCTTTTTTCTTTAATTTATGTGAGCGTTTGGCTATGTGCGCAGCAGCAAAGCAGGTGCGCCAAATTACGAAATTCACAAACTTGGTAAATATATAGGAATTTTATTATTTTTTATAATAAATCTAAAAATAAACACAACATGAACCTGTTACGTGTGTTTTATGAGATAATTGAAAGTGTGTGCGCTTGTAAATGTAATAAAATTTGAATTACAAACTCAGCCAAAGTCATAAAATCACTTCGAATTGACTGTTGTTTGTCCTGGATAGCGTGATTATTTGTTTCTTTGTGATTTGTAATTGGTTAGCTTACCACACGGAACATTAAATTTCGCGCACCCAGAGTTAATAATGGCTAATGTTTGTTTTTTATATTTTTATATCTATGGAAGTAACTATTTAAAAACGAGCTTTATTATGAGTTGATAGTGCAGTAAAAATCTAACAAGTACAAGTCACATTTGGGTCAGCAGGGCGCGCGAGAGAGAGAGAGAGAGAGAGAGAATTGTGAGAGAATGTCCAATAAATCGTTCTTTACTCGACTCGACGTTTTGACAAGAAATGGTCCATTTTTCTGTTTTGCAAAATGGGAGTGGTTAAAACCAATATCCAGATTCAATCTACGAATTTTTAATGCATATAGAAATAATATTCCTCAGCAGAGCCGTCCAGCAACTGGGATATGCGGACGATATTGACATTATCGGATGCTGGTAGAGGCTTTCACGGCTACTGAAGAACAGCCGAAACTAGTTGGTCTTGAAGTAAATGAGGACAAGACTAAATAAATGCTGCCAACAAACAAACACCATCTGCCCAGTAACTTCGAGGTAGTACAGGAGATTATCTACCTCGGTGTGAAAATCAGCTCCACGAATGACACCTGGTGGAGATCCAACGAAGAAGTACCCTAGGAAACCGCTGCCACTTCGGTTTGGCCAAACAAAATCCTTATCCTGGCAGGAAAGGAGAGCTAATACTCTACAACCACGAACTCTATAATCTGTATCAAGATGTGGATGAAGTCCAAAAAGCCAAAACTTTTCGACTACATTGGCTCGGCCACATCGAGCGAATGGACAATAATGCACGAGATAAGAGGATTTACGAATCCCGGTCTTGCTTGTCGTTCGAGACGACAAAGACCAAGCCATCGCGGATGCCAGAGCGCTTGGCCTCGATAACTGGAAACAGCTTGCCCGGGATCGCAGAGGATGGAAGGCTGCCGTGTCTCAGGCATTGACTCTTCACGGGTCGGGAGCCTGTTAAGTAAGTATAGAAATCATATAGCGGGGCTGAAAATGAGCTTAAAACTTCTACGTTTGGACCTATATACGCAAGAATCTGCAACGAAAAGCACTATAAGAACTACCCAGCTAAGGTGTTGGAATGTTTCGACTGTGACTACACTTCTAATACTTCCACAGGCCATTCTAATGCAAATTTCCCAACAGAGAGGATTGCAAAAGGTTTGAAACTCTGTTATGTCCCTGGACACAGGGGTACTGCTGACGAACAAACCAGAATTCACCATGAGCCCTCAAAAGGCCGACCAGTCTGTACAACCGCAACTGAAAATTGGACCTACTTCACACCTGTGAAACATCTGAGAAGTATGAGAACCTGAAAACCCATTTCGATGATAGTTAATGGACACAAGTTACTAAAGTACAATAAATTTAAAATGCATGGGGAAATACATGGGAATACCCTTTACTTTCTGTGTCACTGCTGACTGAGGAAAATAACTTTATTTATTAATTATTTTTCCATATCCTTACGGACCTATGGACTCAATGGATATCGACAAAGACAGGAAGAGACTGCATGCATATGTGGACCCAGATTGTGATTAGGAAGTATCAACCCATGAACCTAACTACAATTATTTATCACATTTCAAGACAGTCAAGCAAAAATTAACTGAAATGATGCTCTCAAGCTTACACTGTCGAGGAAGGAACTAGAAGCTTGGTTATCTTACCAATCGCTGTTGACTATTACTCTTCCAAGTTCGTAAGAAGAACGAATGACTCCGACACTCAAAATCAGCCTTCATTAAATCACAAGAATTTTCAGAATAGCTTGAAGGCTTTTGTCAGTCTTAATGCGATAATTTTTCGTTTTAAAAATAAAAAACAAGTGAATAAGTGATTCATCGTTTATTTTTTATTTAATTTATTTTTTCTTTCAAAAAATCGTCATAAGTAATTTTGTTGAAGTAAAGAAGCGTTGGCCGTTTATTGTTTCCTAATTAAATTGCACACTTGCAAAAAAAGTAAATTCAATTAAGATTCGACTCCAATGGCCATTGGTTGACAACAAATACAAATTTTAGTTTCCTTTTAAGCTACTAACTAAGGCTGGAATAAAGTCGGATAAAAAGGAAAAAAATATAAAAAACTTTGGACGATGATCTTTATTTTATTTCGGGGGATAGATTCGGTAGTTTAATTTTACGACCATTGGAAAATTGCGCACTTCGAAAGTCGTCAATGCGAAACGAATGCATTTGCAGCCCAACTAAGCCAACAAAGCCTCCCTCTGTTCGCAGTCTAACCGCCTTAAATGAAACATATTTGATTGAAAAGCCAGTAACCTTTTGCATGTATATTTTTTTCCAATCGTTGGCATTTGTATTAAACGTGATTGTCGCATTAATTAAATTAAATCCAGCAGGAACTCACGTTTTTCAATAATTGAAACAAAAGAGTCGTACAGCGAACTTGATTGCTAATTGACAATTAGTTGAACGATAACTTTTTTTTTAGCAAAAAAATGCTAAGCACATAGAAATTGGCATCTAGTATTAGGTAGAAATAATTTTATTTGCATGTCTATTGTCTTCTAAAAATGGAGCTAAATCAAAGATTCAGTCTGAGTCTGAGTACACTTTTGGTACCTTTCTAGCTGCTATCAATCAATACACTTCCGTCTCCACGGCGAAAGCCTAGTCCAGGATACTGCCAAAACTGATGAAGCTGTGTCGCGTGAATCTAGAAAATACGTGTGGTGCAATATACGCTTTTGCAGCATCTAATGTGAGCTCTTCCAAACATGAAACGGATTGCGGCGAGCAATTGAAGGTAGGCATCAACTTTGAAGGAACTATCTTCAACAGATTCATAGAGCTTGTGGGATGCACGGGAAGCACGTTTAGTAAATATATTCATTTCTCAGCAAAAACAAAGTCAACAAGAAAGGACAACCAGCAACGAGTCGAATAAAACGTCATAATTGATAGCTTTGACTTTGAAGTAGGAATGAGCATTGTCTTCCTCGGCTTTTTTGGCTCATCTAATAGCGACAGCTTATCAGATATCAAGCGATGAATTGCTCTTGAACTTTGTGGAAGCAACTAAGAAGATTCTACATAAAACCTATTCTGTAAGTCTTCTGCGAGAAACAAATTCTACGCGAAATTGTACAGCCACATTTAGACCTGATAAAAACAACAACCCTGCATTGGGCGCTTGAGGTATCTAAGACATGTAAAGTACAAACAGGGATGTGATGTAAAACCATAAAACAAAAACACAACACTAGGCACCGAGGTGGGCCCATCGCGATCCCTGGGGAACCGGCAGAATTTTTAAAATCGAAACGGTACACAAAAACCCTAAAACACTAGAATGCTTCAGTCTAAGCAATCTTTGCCCCTGTCTCCTGGATGGACAACGCCGTAAAGACAGACATCGCCATACGTGACATGCAAGAGCTGACCTCAAACAACTTGGATTTCGCACTTAGAGGCAGTTAGCCAAAGATCGCGTTGACTGGCCATAGCCAGACTGTAACATCACCATCTTCAAATGTTAGTAAGAAGGTTACAGGGAAAGGCAAACACACCTTTAGCAAGGCGCTAAGATTTAAATTATGTAAACTTTTTTCGATTTAGCTTCTCCACCGTTTCTTTGATATTTTGGACTTGCAACTGTGGCGTAATTTACAATTTAAAAAATGAGAAATTGCTATCAACATATAACAACCATGCAAAGACTTCATGTCTGACCTGCGAAACTGTTTACAATACTGTGAACCTGTGGTCATTGGCAACACAAACTCAACATACTCAATGAAATCCACTTATGTAACAAATTAAATGATGGTGTTTCCTTAGACTCTATTTAGCCTGCGGTTCTCTTTCTCGATTTTATAAATGATCTCCTGCCTGTTATAACTTCTAAGTCAACTCATTCAGCTTTCAGTATTATTTTCAGAGCCTACGCAACTCCCCTTCGGTTGCGAAACTGAAAGTATCAACTATGCTGCCATTCTTCAATGTATTCGATAAAGTTCACACGCAAAGGCCACATCTAGATGGGTTAACTTCATCCAAATTCATTTTCCTTAGGATGGCCTTAAAAAGGATTAAGCTCATTAAATTCCTTACCTTGACGGTGTTGGACTCTGAGTGGGGTTCAATCCAAAGAGTGGAATTTAATCCCTCAAAAGCGCAATGGATGACACAAACTTTCTGTCGTTATCGATGAAAGATTTAATATGCTCGACAGGTACATCAATAATAACACTAGAATATTCGATGTCGCCCAGAAGGCTTCGCCTGGACTACCTTTCTCAATGGAAACTGTCCTAAACTGTTTCCAAATATAAGTGCTTGAAGATCTATTGGTTTCTCGTTCATTTCTCTATTTCCCAAATTTCATAAGGACGACTCCAAAGTTCCTTAAGAACGCGGTCAAGAAAATAAATTGAAGGAGAAACTGCGTAAATGTGACAGAGAGCATCTGTAGATGAGCCCAGGCATTTTGTTTTTTAACAAATTAAGCGGCATGTGAGCACAGAGTGGAATAAGTGAAAGAGCAGAAAAACTCTGCATCTTCTGTGACCGAAAATTGTCCCCTAAGCTGAAGGGAAGGCTCTACACCGTCGCTCACATACGTTTCAAAATGCTGGACAATGTAAAGAAAGTATGAGCGCAAATTAGCAGCAGCTGAGATGAAGATGCTTCGCATGACAGCAGGAGTAACAAAGCTTGATCGAATAGGAAGTTCGAGGAAGCCTTCACGTCAAAGAACCCATCTCGAAATTGGAGCTGATCATGTTCAAAGGAGGGATCCTACGAACCCAGTCAAAAAAGCAATGGCAATCAATATTTCCTTGCAATCGTGTACAAGAGGCAGGCCTGAAAACTCCTAGATTGGCCTCAATGATGACGTGATTCAAAATCGGTAGGCCTGCAGATCTTTTTTGAGGTGTTAACCACAGGCAGACCAGCGCGAATGCACTGAAGTGGGAGGGTTCTTCTGATCATAACCATCCTCGTGTAAATGGAGAGAACAAAGAGCCCGGCGTTATTGACTACATGTAACCACAGCTTTTGCACGAGTACCTAACTAAACCTAAAACTGTTTGATTTCACAATTCAAGTCAACACATTGATTTAAGATTGTTTTGTTTTGTTTTTTTTTTGCGAAAACCTGCTACGCACTTCAATCTTGATAAATATTAACAAACAACCCCCAAAAGTGTACAACAAACCCCCGCTGTGCTCATAGTACCAAATTCGATATCGTCGAACCTGCTACCAAATCATACCTGCAGTTGATTCTTGCAATTCGGATAGACCCAGACCACCTACTGGCTGCACAACGAAAACATCGACTCGAATATCAGCCAAGTGATATCTGCAGCTAATTAAAATTATTTACCGAGGAGAAAATACGCCTTGCACCTTTCAATTTGTGGTGCTGTGCAATGTGCACCCATTGTGTGCTATTGTTATCAGTTGTAGTGGCAACAACAGTGGCACTAAGAGGCTATTGCCCCGGGAAGTTATTCAATTTACGTTTACCAAATCACCACCACCTGATCTAGTAGACTCGTATCTCACGCGAAACCAACTTTATGAATTTTCGGGACCATTAAGACAACCACCACCACCACCACCATCAGCGTTGTGCATGCTCAATAAATGTAAACCAAATTGGCATTTTTGCATGCACAATTTAAAATTAATTAAAATGGCCCAGACCTGGTTGTTGTTGTTTCATTTCTGAAATAATTTTTTTTTTTTGGCGATAAATATCTATAATCAAGTACTTTTCCGCTTGATTATTATTGATTTTCCGTTCGCGTTCGGGCAAAACAATATCTGCTGTACAAAAGTAGCGGCTACTGATTAAGATTGATTATAGAGCATAATACCGCGCAAAATAACACAACACGCACACACAGCTTCCTGTCAAGGTCGCCCCTTAGGAGAGGTGGGTTTTCAATTAATTTTCTAATCGGCTCCGATCACGGTGGAGATACTGGGTAGTGTCGCACGTGGTCAATATCCACTCCACTCCGCACTATTCAATTACAACAAATCACTTGACATCGAATGCGATAATTCGTTTGAGAAGCATATCAATACAGAGAGAAGGTGCGGCAGCCTATAAATAAGGAACAAGCCGTACACCAACACATTGTGGTGACAAAAACTTGCGTTTGTCTCAACAGGAAACAAGGGATTGACATTGACACTTGGCGGTAAGATATTGGTATAGGATTTGCACCTAAATGTCGATGTGGACAATAGAGCACCATATTTTTTGGGGGCCTCTATTCTAGGAATCATCACACTTAATGAGGCTATAATATCATGTAAATTGATTTTTTTTTTTTTTTGAAAACACCTTTGCATATATATTATGTATAGCTAATGACGCACGTATATGTGTTTGATTTGAAATTCAAATGAACTTCCTACTCTGGCGATGGAGAGAGATTTGAACGTGTCTCGCTTTGGGTCTTGAACAGGTGGAGCTAGCAGCTAGCAAGCGAAGATGTTTTGAAGTTTTGATGGTAATCATGGGTATGGGCTAAGCGCCCCATTAGATTCGTTATATTTTTGATGAATGGCCGCGTTAGATGGAGGAGGCAGTGCAAGATGAAAGTTCTTATACGGGTATTAGCGAAGGTCTTTGATGTTAAAGTCTTATAATGAGATGCGTTCGTATGCTTGTGGCATAGAACAGTGGAAGATGGTTAATTGGATTCTGATATATTCAGGTGAAGTTAGTCACGCACATCGAAGAATTCAATCGGGAAAAAGGTGCGGAATTTGAAATAAATTCAAAATTGAAATCCCAAAAAATTGCCGTGATGAAATGTTGATTCCATTTAATAGTTTGGATTGCGTTACTAGTATTTTGGCATTTTTAAAGTGGAGTTTGTCGCATCTCCCAAGAGTTTTACCACCTCACTTGGGAAGATTCGTGAGCTGTGAGAGCTAAAAACGCTTTGTTTGGAAGTCATCCTTGGTTTTGAACGGACAACTTTTCGATGAAGTCTTGGCCAGCAGGTATAACAATATACAGATCAGAATGATAAACATAGTGTAGTGCCTTCCCTAGGACAACTGGCTTTGCCTTCTATACGCTGATGAATCTTCCACCCCTTAATACAAATACAGCTTTCCCTGAATTTGGACGGAACAGTGAATCTTGTTTCGGTCAAAGGCCGCAATGGCATAATGGCATCCGCGATGACAAGGTTCAAAAGAAGTTTTCTCAGGAACCTAACCTGCGTTGGGTCTGCTTGCATCTGTAGACTTAACTATCGCACCCGAATATTTGCGAAAAGTCTGCTTATTTTCTTCTATCTCTCAGGAGTATCGACGGCAGGTTGCTTATGGACCATCAATCTTTAGCTAAGCACTAACATTTTTTGGGCTTGAGCGACACCATCATGCGTGACACAGCAGAACACTTCCTCTGCAGTTGTCCGGCCTTGGCTCGCATCAGGTGGCGGATTTTCGGGGCTGACGTGGTGATTGTTGGACATCGAAGCTCTTCATCACTGAGCGCTCCTTCTCAACTCTCTTCGAAGGACGGGAAATCTACTTACTTACTTACTTAATGGGCTCCCGACCCGTGAAGAGTCCCTGCCTGAGATACGGCAGCCTTTCACCCTCTGCGATCCCGAGCACGTTGCTTCCAGTTGTCCGCGATGGCTTGGTCTTTAAAACGGAGGTTCGGTCTTCCTAGTCGTCTCGAACCTGGGGGCTGGGATTCGAAGATCCTCTTGGCTGGAGCGTTGTTGTCCATTCGCTTGATGTGGCCGAGGCCAACTAGTTTCGCCTGTTCTTCAATATCCGGCATACCCCAGCATTTGGACTGATCTGTTGAAGATAGTGCCTTCCGTGTTGACACCTGCCTGCGCCCTATCTGCTCAAGAACAAGATTGAAGAAATCACACGACAGCGCATCTCCTTGTCGAAATCCGGTGCATGTTTGAAAGAGTTCAGATGAGCTGCTGCCAAACTGCACATTGCATCGCGTGTTATCTAGTGTCATGGGACACATCTGGGTCAGTTTTGACGGGATCCCGAATTCGGCCATCGCCATAAAAAGCTCCTGACGACTTGACTTGAAACTCGTTGGTCTTCTCCAGGATTTGCCTTAGTGTGAAGATTTGGTCTACAGTTGATCTGCCGGGCCGGAAGCCACACTGGTACGTGCCGATTAGTGTGTTGCAGAAAGGTTTGAGACGTTCATGGACGGACGGAAAAACTATGTTACATTAATGTAAGGTCTCTGCATGGAAGCACAATAGTAGCAACCTACGAGAAAAGAATAATAATCCTACGACTCCATCTAATAGATTTGCTAGGTGAGTTAAGGCCGATAAGACAGGAACCCCTTCCTTAGCCGTTTAGAAGAGAAGGTTTTTTCAGCATTTTTTTTAAGAGAGGTGGTGGAAGATTAGCCAGTATTGTGGCTCCCACAGTATTATCAAGCCATCCCGATATACCCACAGAAACTTGGAGATTAAAAAGTAAGACATCGGACAGTTTTTCAACATATTGAAAGAACCTTCCCAGTTTACCACTTTGGCTCTACTTAGCTCGTAGGAACGTATTTTTGCTATAAGCCTTGAACTCTTCGCTTTGACACGTCGCTTAACCACGTTTGGATAGCTTTCAGTTGCTTTTATGGCCGCTTGGATAGCAATTGTGGAATTTCGAACAAAATACATTACAGGGCGCTTGGATTCAGGGAGTCAAATAGAGCTGAGTATATCCAATTCCTCTGAGTCTGAAAATACACAGGCACAGTAAATACTTGATCGATCCGTGTATATGGATACAGAGTTCCTTTTCTTGAGTTCGCTTGTATTCCATTATTTTCTGCTCTTGAAGAAGTAGATTTGTCAAAGTTGATGTAGGATCCTCAAGGCGCACTTAAAAGCTGAGTCATGAAGGTACAGCAAATTTAGAAGCGCCTCTCAACCAGCGGTTTCTGTCGTTCTCATTACACCAGCTTTCCCTATGTATCCCTCCCACCTCTAGAATTTTAGGGTCTTCAGTCGTAGCTGCGTTTCTGCTCGTACTTTTAAGAAAGTCTTTACATTTTGTTGTGCTGCGTAGGTTCTGTTGTGTGTCAGTGTAAGTCGGTTTATGCCGTAGAAGTGATTTTGGATGTGAGTATTACATTGCTTTGTATCCGATGATGCTCACAATGTTACCTCGCCTCAACTCTAGGCATATATTTCTTAATATTTGGCCGAAAATTTCAATGCTTACTTACTTACTTACTTAGTCGGCGCTACAGTCCGGTGTGGACCTGGGCCTCAACCAATAGGCCTCTCCAATTAGAGCGGCCTTTGGCTAATTGCCTCCAGCTGCGCATTACAAGTTGGTTGAGGTCTCCTTCAACTTGTGCGCGCCATCCAAGGCGAGGCTTTCATCTATTGCGTTGGTCTTCATTCTCCCGTAGCTTGTAGAGTTCATCTTTGAATTGTCTCATCTGTCACCTGTCAACGAGTATGGGACCAAATATCTTTCAAAGAACTTCTCTTGAAACGACCAAGGATATCTTCAAACGCTTTAGAAAGGCGCCATGCTTCGGAACCACAGAGTAGGACTATAAGGGTCCTATCTAGAATTCAAACTTCGTTAAACTTATTTACAGTGATGGCTTACAAATGGGCTATAGGCTTATCGAAATTGCTTAAATTTTGTTCTTTTCATTCGAATTTAGCTAGGACAGGGATCAGGAAATGTTTGGGATGTTAACCTAAAGACTGTTTTTTGCCTTCCCACCTCTGTATGAACAACAATTGAGCTCAAAGGTTTTTTTTTTACATATTTACGAGTAGTGTACGAGTACACGACGTCAAAGTCCCCTAAGAACTGCAAGCACCTTGACTTAAAAAAAATCCTTCTTTACGTTCTTTGCCTACTTCCGCTCGGTTATAGTTTATGTTTCACAATTGTAAAATGCAACTTTCCAGTGGCAACTAGTAGCTACCTAGCTTAGCTACTAGTCGCAGCCAAATTAAGTCGAATCTTCAATTAGCAATAAATTGCAAAAGTGCTCCTTTCTCAAACACAAACACCAACACAAACACACTCTGTTGCTTGCAATTATCATTAAGACACATGATTCATTGGCCTATGCCCCGCCGCTGCTGGGCTATGCATCTCCATCTCCTCATTACGTTACACTTAAAAATCAATTTGAATCCAATCACCGTTTTGCATAGATACTTGCAATCGACTTTATTGCTTAAATCTACCCAATGTCATCAACTTTGTTGCGCTCTAAACAAAAATTCTCGTGGTAATTCTCTTCCGTGGTAAGACCTGGCTGGCTAGCTGCCTATGTATGACACCAGCGTGTAGGTATGCATTCCTCTTATAATCCCGGATTAATGAAATTGATTCCGGATCTCTCTCGTTGTCGTCGTCGTCGTCATCGTCGCTTACTCAGAGTCCCCGCGACTATAAAAAAAAATGAATCCGATCGGTGACACAGACAGACATGATGCTGATGTTATTTTGAAAATAAAAATCGAAACCGAAACGAAGGATTTTGTTTTCCTTCTTGAGTCAAAGTCTCGTCTCGGTGGTTCGTTTTTCATTCTGTTGTCAAGTAATAAAAGTCTTCTTTGTTTATGTCCCTATATCCCGCTATGCTACGTCATTTGTGTACGTACTGTGTGTGTGCGTATTAAGACGGTGTCAACCCTTATTCGGAAATAAATTATAAATCTGTCAGTTTGGATTAAAAACGAAGGATTCCGCTGTATCTCTCTCTCTCTCTGTCTCTCTTTCTCTTTTCGAGGCGAACCGATTTGATGTGTTTGTTTGTTCTGATTTTTCCATCTTGCGTCGAATTAAGTTTTCCTCCCCATCTCGCCTTTCCTGCGTGGAAAAACGACTCGTCGAGGGAAGTGTATGAGGGAATTTTATGCAAAAGACCCTCAGATGTGGTAACATCATCGGATAGCGGACGTTATACAAATTTGTCGCAAGATAAACATCAAAAAAAGCTAAAGAACCGAATAAGAGAGATTGCCTCTTCATCAGATCAGATCAGATTGGGAAGTGTTTTTCTCATTTTTTTATTTTAATTTTATGGGTAAAGCGAAGCGGACGATGATACTGTGTCGACATGAATCTTTAAGATAACAATCAGCAGAAGTAACAGTGTTAAGTTTTTTTTTTTTATTTTAGTTTTGTCACAATGAATGTGGGGTTTGGATTTTTATTTTTTTTATTTTTTTTTAATGTTGTGCCATGTTGTACAACGTACATGAGTTTGAAGTACTTTTATGTATGTCTTTGGATTTGGATTACAAAAGAGCTACTTCCGATGCTTGCATGACGAAAGCCTTCTATGAAATGGAAGCCGACAGAATTCTACTCGTGAAGTTGTTTATTGAAAAGACTTGGAAGCGAAAAAAGGCACCAAACTTTTGTCTTCGGAACACATTTTGTCGTGTAGAGAAGAAAATTCTTCGTTCGATAAGCTAAGTCATTTGGACTACACTGATGATCTGATCTGTTTCCTGGAAAACAAAATGTGTCATTTACGGCAACGGAATGGCCTTAGGATAAACACCAAAAAGACAAAAATTATGCACACTAAAGAGACTAAAACCAACAGCAGAAGGATATCCTGAGAGAGGAGACCATAGACCATTTGGGTAGTCATATACCACTCGATGGTGGATCGGAACAGGACGTCGGAAATAGACTAAATGGAATCCTCCAGCAAAATATCGCTTCGCACCAAGTTAAAACTGTGTGAAACGTAAAAATGCACCGCTAACATCTCGAGCAGGTTATAAGCTTTTGTTAATCGCTGTCTAAAGATCCGGTGGCCACAAACGATTTTCAACAATGAATTATGGCTTTTTTTTTTTTTTTTTTGTCGGAGGTTGCTACTTTTCGATGGAGCGCTCAGACACAACTACAGGTCCATTATACTACCATTCAGACACCTTACATTAATGTACTTAGTTTTTCAGTCTTTCGAAGAAAAACGAGAAGGAGCTTCAGTGATAAAGAGCTTAGATGTTCGGCACTCACCACGTCAGCCCCAAAGATCGCCTGGTCATCCTCCTCACCGCAAGCAGGACAGGTAGTGGTGTCGCTTAAGCCCAATACATTTAAGTGTTTAGCAAAAGCTTGGTGGCCCGAAAGGACGCCTACAAGCAGCCTACAGTCGATTCTCCTCAGAGATCGAAGAAAAGATGCTGACCTTTTGCAAGTGTCCGGGCGCAGTAGTTTGGTCTGTCTACATCCACCGCAATCGCGCCACCGAATCTTGTGTTCACGAGAAACCCAAGAATCAATAGACGACATGACTAAAGATGCAGGCAGACCCAACACAGGTTCGGGTCCTGAGAAAACTTCTTCTGAACCTTGCCTAGCAAGATCTCATTTCCCTGGATGCCAGTGTGACCTGGTACCCAGAGAAGATTCACTGTGTTCAGTCTTCCGACCAAATTCAGAGAAAGCTTGAGTTCTAGCACTTGGAACTTGGACGAGGTAAGAGGGTTTAGAAGCGCTTTTAATGCAGCTTGGCTATCACTGCAGATGCTAGAGGCATTCCACCTGTTGTTCACAATATAGCGCATAGCCATTAGGATGGCAAAAATCTCCGCTTGGAAAACGGATGCATGTTTACCTAAAACCACCTCTCTTAGGCTTAGGAGTGGACAAACAAAAGTGGAAGTTGGCGTCAAACAGAGAAAATGGCGCTGGATTGGCCATACACTGAGGAGGAAACCAGACGACAACATAGCAAAGCAGTGCTTCCTATGGAACCCTCAAGGTGTACGGCGAGTTGGTATGACGGAAGCTCAGTCCCAGATTTTTGCGATTGTGGACACAGCTGAGGTATCAAGATGCAAACAGAGGGAGGTGGAAGGACCTGGTTGTCGCTCTATGTTCCAGGAGGAGTTAAGGTGTTGGGGGTAAAATCAGCTGCCGGAATACAAGAAGAGAAGAAGAAGAAGAGAAGAACTCGGCTAAAAAAGTGAGATCTAAAAAAGAACGCTTGACTACAGCAAACTTGAAACAACACAACAGGTTTTCAAAGATCTTTATTGTTAAAGATTTTACAAATTCAGATTTCATTCCCTGCTTGACAAGCAAGTCCAAAAAAGTCCGGCCCTTTTTTTTTAATGCTTAAAGTCCTTTATATTCGAAACTGCTTATGCTTTCCAAATTGCATGTAGGTGTCTGTTGCAAAAAACTCGGAATGAAATTTATGAAGCTTCAGACCAAAGCTCTTGAGTTCTCTAAGAGTTGGGCACTGCTGTGGCACATCGTTCCTGTTTTCGAAATGTTTATTTATTAAACTTTTAGTTACATTTTTTTACTTGCTTACTTGTTGCACAGCTCGGTGTGGCTAACTTCTTCGACGGAATCTGATAGAGTCAAGACTAGAAAATACTTAACTCCAGACTTGTGCGACACTCTGAAGTAATTAATTGTTCACGAAGAATGCGAAATGACTAATAAAATAATACGGAGGAGGTCGTAGGTGAAAGCAAACCTTTTGAAGCCTGGAAATAATTTCACTCCAATCTCTGGCGAATGATTCGGGTTCGCTTATAAAAAAGGAACGAGTTTTGTAAATCTTTCTATAAACAAATCTCAACTTTGTACCAAATTAATAAAATCGGCAGAAGTCTTATACCCATTTCACACCGCCTTGAAATCTGAAGTTTCGCAAAAATTCCCGAAACCTCCATCGCAATCAGGAGGTTTCCCATATTTTTTGAAGATTTCCAAACCTCCTCAGAATCTGGTTTCAATGGCGAGGTTGCCGAAGTAAATGCACCTTTTAACACATTCTACAAAGCAGTTGACAAGCGGTTGACAGATTTTCAACTGTGTTACAACTGCAAGTCACCTAAGAGTAAGCTTACCAATTTCTTGAACTTGAATTTGATGATCACGCGAATTATATGAAGTTATAGGCGTTGTTAGGTTACAGATATATAGCACTATGCAGTGCAATTGAACTTGAACGCAAAAATTGTTTATTCGCCTCTTTTTCGATGCCTGACGGAAACGTCAAACAAAACCCAGGTAGTGTTCGGTGTGAAATCGAAATCTTTTTGTGGAAACCTTAGATTTCAGTGTGGTGTGAATAGGGTATTGCATATGTGTATTTTAGTGACGGGTTGCAACATATTCTCTCTGAGATTACAGAAGTTTGTCTAAAGCAGGCCAAAAGATTCCAAGAATCTTCACATTCCGTCGGGACTTGGATTTATAGCACAATCAAATTTGTCAGTCTAACGACTGTTTCCTCAGGGTAAAAATCGACAGCATTCAAAAAAATTTGACAACTACAAAAGCTAAATTTTGTATAAGGAAAACACAAAGTTTTTACCCGTGAACAAAAAAATATAAAATTGTAAGATGTACTAAGAGTTTAAATCCCATAAACGGCCTAAGCCGTAAATTCTCAACCAGTTCTGATGCCGAACGGCAAATACGAGAAACTTCTCCTGACAAATTACACTCTTGGATGTTTGTCAGGTTTTCGCAAGAGGTGGCGCAGTGGAAAACTTAAGTTGGTACTGGGGAATATTTGAACATGGGACCACTCTCGCAGAAGTCCAACCCACGAATCACTGTAAAAAATAAATTGGTTGAAGTTTAGTCAGGCTTGACTATACGAATCAGCTTGTAGTTCTTCTTTATCAAATAGGCTCAAGACCAAGGGGCCTCTTAAAAGTTTAGATTTTATCGAAGCAGCATTGACTCGGGATAAATTATGACATTGCACGTAAGTGATTCCAACAAGGATTACTAGTCAAATAAGTCTTTCGAATTTAGCCGTTTCCAAGGCAAATTAATTGCAAATACAAAAGGGTTTTGCTGAATCTATCCTATTTTTGTTTTTGCCATGAATGTGACTACGAGCTCTAAAATACTTTAGCAAACTCGACTGCTTCAAGTTTCGAGTTTGATGTTAGGTACCCTGGGAGGAAAACGATTTTAACGTCCATTCCGAAAGACAAGCTCCTGATGACTCTTGTATGTTTGTCAAACTTTTTAGGTGATATCCTGCGGATTTGAACCTGGGACAAGTCATCCAACGTCCTTAACCACTAAGCCACTACACTCATGTTTAATGTAAAAATATGGATATAATGCTAAATTACTTAAGTTGAATCTTTAGAGGCAGACTTCTTCACCTATAGAAAACTAAAGGGAAAAATTCTTGTAAAAGGGAAATTCGATGTTCAACTCGTCTGCAAGAATTATAAATGAAAGTTCGAAAATTCAAAAATACCGACGGCAAATTCAATTATTTGATACCAAGGCACCACCCACCTTATCAGTCCTAACTGGGTTTGAAATTCCCATAGATTCTTCATTGGGGGTAAATCGATCCTCCTTATGCGAACCGTTTCTATGAATGATAACAGGAAAAATATGCAGTTACATAAAACGCGGTCACAGAAGTCGAGGCGAATATGGGCCAAACTCTATCCTAAAGGAATTGAATTAAAATGCATTCATGCGGTGCTTAAACAATAAACTTTTTTTTGATTTGAAAGTTCCACCCATTGTTGCAGCACTGCAGGCAGCACTGCTGGACGACGACAAAACCTTGGTAATTTTTAGACCTTTCTATGCAAAACAAAAACCGCAATCCATTTGATATCACAAAACTCCTGTCCACTTGCGTAATCATTTAAATGTGACTTGCATGTCAAGTCATATTTGCATTAAAAAAACTACATATGCTGCATGCACCACTGCAGGCAATAAATTTATGCATGCATGCCAATTTGACCATTTTTTTTTTGTTTGAGTTTTGCGTTTGTTATCAGTCATCTCCTCTCACTCCCACTGCAACACTTGTTCATTAAAATAACCCCCGTCACTTGTTGTGATTTCATAATTCACAAGCAACGTCAATGGCGGCGATGCGGGTGCTGGCGTTTTATTTTAATTGGAAACAAATTTATTTCGCATACAATAAATACCACCTGGGGATCGGCTGGCGGACGACCCATACCGCACCGAAATAACAATTGTGTGTGTCTCTTTCTCAAAAAGCAAGCAAAACTCACCCCCAGTGCAATTCGTCATTGTCCTTGTCCGATACTTTGTAGTATTCGTAAACGAACGACGTACTGCCATTCGCATTCTGCACCTGATGCACCTGGTGCGAGCTGGTAAGTGCACCTAAATTCACCGAATTCGGTGATGCTACCAAATGATGATGATGTTGCTGTTGCTGCTGTTGTTGTTGTTGCTGTTGTTGCTGCTGTTGTTGCTGGTGATGTTGGTGATGTTGCTGTTGCTGCTGCTGGTGGTGGTGGTCATCGTCATTTTGACCAGTATGGCCGGGTGAAATATTCAGCGGGTGCTCAAAGTATCGCGACGCTGTAGACGTTGGTAAGTAGGCATGGTTTTGGATAATCACTTGATCGGGACTGCTAGATGTCGCCAGCGACATTGGCAGTGCCTCGGGTGCGGCAGGTAATGATGGTGGTGGAGAGTCCGTCTGGCTTGTAAGCACCGTTCGTCTCCTAGTGAAAAAAAATTAAGCAAATTGTGCAAAAAAAAAAAGAAGAAAAAACAAAATGAAAAATGTTTCCCTTTAATTTGGCCAAAATTGCGCACTTGATCCTTCTGTCGGAGCTACCTACATACACATATGTGTATTTCCTGTGTACGTCGTTTTGTTATTTTTTAATCACCATTCAACACTCAAGTTTCAAACATACAACAAATTTTCTTTCACACGGTCACATAACAGACCATCCCATCCCTGTTTGCCAACGAATTTGAATATCAAATAAAAAATAAAATAAATGTTGGTGCCATAAATATGCGACAGCGCCATAAGTATCTTAGTAGGTAATAAGGAAAAGGAAGTGCACTTTTTGTATGCAAAATATATCCTTGAGATATAGGGAAGAGGAAATATCTTTAAAAAAAAAAAAAAATAACTACGGATTATTCTCTCCCTTTATGCAGGCGAAGTAGGAAAAAAAGGGGTGAAATACGATACTAAGAGTAAAACAGCAGCAGCAGGCAGCCTAACACTCTTTCGATGCGTTTGTGTATCAACTATCGACTCGATCCACAGAATGGAATAACATAACGCACATGTTACAATATTTTGGCTGCTGCTTAATCACCTGAAGATAATTTACTGAAGTGAAAAAAACAAAACGCAGGAAACACACCACAGAGAGAGAGATGATGAAGCCAAATGAAATAAATTATCCTCTCCAGCCAAAAAAAGGTTCTAATTAACTCGAATTCAGACGGTTTTTCTTTTAGAATTTTCATAATTTTGTAATAAATTTATAGACCAGACTGAGAAATGCATTCGGCTTTTGACAGTTAGTGTGGTTTAATATGCGTGGAGCGATTGGGAATTTGATTTGATTTCAAAGGATTTTAGCGACGGAAAATAGAAGGAGAAGGTTGCGTTTCGGTGGAATATAAAAGAGTTGAGTAACGAACTGCTAATTGGCGGGGGCGAAGCCATGTGCATCTGTTAAGAAGAAGACAACGATCTGAGGCCATTTTTAAAAAAAATGTAACTACCTTTTGATGTTAGAAATAAGACCTTTAGATAATGTAGAGATGCAACAAAAACTCAGGCGCAAGGAAATGGGAAACTTCGGTTAACCCAAGGTACTATTGGAAAGTATGTTTTGAAAGGAAGTTTAGTTGATGCTGGCCAAGGTTAATGGAGTCTCTTCCTCTGTTAAAATTAACAAAACAAAACTGACTTAAGATCAAACCCTAGAATAATAACAACAATAAGTTCTGTGACCGTTTAAGTTACTACAAGACGTAGAAAGTGGTATCAATGGTATCAATGGCAGTCTCCACGCCTTTGAATGCTTTCCACGTCTTGAAAGGGAAGTAGAAGGCGGTTAACTTACGCAATACTTGAATGCAAGACTATCACAAGAAATTTGACAAGCTGACGCTTAAAATGAGTAACAAAAGCTTCTGTAAAGTGTAAAATAGGTTTAGTGCGGTGAGATTGCTATTTTAAAATCTATTTCGTCTTTTTTAATTTTTTACCCAATTTTACCCCAGAAATTTCTTCAGGAGTGGCATCGCTATCTATAGAGAACACTTTTCTAAACTGTTTTTGCGGCCAATCAACAGCTGAATTATTTAGTAGAATGAAGCGGATAGATATTAAGCTTTAAATAGTAAGCAAATAATCGGACACTATTTCGAATTACTTTACTTTTCAACATTTGCATTGTGTCAGACTTATAGATAGAATTGATAATTTTGTTTTCCCATATTAAGACGACTAAGCAAACAATAAAATAAATAAATATTGGGCGTAAACGGTCAAAGCCTAGCTTCTCCAACCACTGTGTGTGCGAAGATATATTTTTTTTTGACACAAATGAAAGGGACCTAAAGTTTAATGTCGATTCCGAACGGCAATTAATTTTTGAGAAGATTCTCATGACAGTTCTTACTCTTGGCTGTTTGTCAAACGTGGGCCAGCGAATAAACCTCTCGCTTAGTGGTCCAACGCACTAAACCACTAAGCCATTGCACCCACAACTAAGCAAACAATATTAGCTTTAAATGGTATCAAAATAAAGCTGATCACTTCTAGAATTTTTCTACAAATAAAATTACTTAATTCTAATTTAAATGTATTTATATTATTTCACTGATTTATATCGATTTCAATGAACAAAAAATATTCGTTTCTACAACTTGGAACACAATCGTTGCACTGATGTGTTCGATTCCCTTTCTATTCTCATCTGTCAGTTTTGCTTTCAATGATCAACTCTAACCTTAAAACCTGTACCAGTGGCCTTTTACTGACAGCAATTTCTCAATGATTGCTATAACTGACTTGTCAAAAAAATTAATTGTATATTCCAATGATGCATTTGAATAATAGCTATAACTACACAATATCTGTTTGGAAATAATAGGCACAATCAATGTCAACGCAGGCAATCTTTCCACGCCTGCGAACTTTTTTAAAAAAAGCGTTGTTACCACATAAAATGTATCCCCTTAAATATGTAGGTTTTGAGAAGTTGTGCATTGACGTTTGCTCTTTGCTGTTGTCGTGAGAAGGTTTTTTGAAATTTTGTTTATTCTCATCTGAATGTTTGACAAACTTAGTTTAGTCATGAAATTTAATTTAATAGGTCCAACATTTTCGAAGCGAAAATTAAGTTACACAGAATTATGTCTTTTTTATTGCAGAAACATAGTATTAGAAAGCATCAGTAATCAGTACGAAAATCTCTCCAACAAAAACTAATTTAAAAAATTTTCTCAAATCTATCCGCATCTAACCGCATTGGGAAGATTCCTTTGGAAAAAGTTTAGAGTTTAGATTGTATTACTATACTGGATATACTACACAAATCTGATGGGACCCTTGCCAACTACAAAGATACGTCTGAAAAAAAGACGCTGAAATTGTTGTGTGCATTAACAGTAGAAGAGCTTCTAGCAACCCGAACTGGATGACTTTTGTCTTGTACTTCTGCAAAATGGTATAAATACTGTACTCCCACTGAACTTGAATATACAGTGCTGTCGTTGCATTGCGACATATCTCGCCAGCTTAAAAGAAGTCTGTGGCTATCTTTATTCCCAAACGACAGGACGATACATAAGACCTTAAAAAATACTGATGTGCACTTAAACAGTATAATCAACGACAGTGCTGCCTATCAAAAATTCGAAACGTAAGATGTTGCAAATCTCGGACCTATGTGAGTGTTGCCTGGAAGTTGACGGCAGACATCACAGCTATCTTTGGAAAACATTCGCTCGTCAAAATGATATCTTTAGTGCGTCTTCGCTTTGCTAAAAGCACTGGCAGTGATCGATACTAATAACGATGAGGGGATGGTAGCTAAGTGGTAATTGTCTTCGGACGAAAACTATTCAATTGAAAGGGTCTCCTTCCCATCAAGTCTTTCAAGAATAAAAAGGTTTAAAAGAAACAAATCGAGAGCAAAATTTGCGTGACGCTTACTCTCTAAATATACGGGGATGATTTGTAAGAAATTTTCGCTTTATTGCAATTGTCATTGGTTTTATTAAGCTTCTGAGTTAGCACAGACAACGCCTGATACAGATTGCCTGTCACGACGTAAAGGAATGTACCCTTATGAATCTTAGTCGACAGAGAACTATGGTTCGTCCATTTGAGAATATTCTGCAAAGTTTCGTACATGAACTTCAACTAAGTATTCGGTATCGGAGCTTTTAAATTTCTTCAAAAGTTTCCTCGTTCATAGCTCTTTTTTTCTATTTGGTCGCGCAATCGGTGCTATTATCTGAGTTTGGCTTTTTATTCGGACAGGAAAAATTACAGCACACTAGTATTGAATACTCACAAGCACTTTGAAATGACTTAGGCCGCTCGCCGATGCATCACCCTAATAAGTTGATTGCGCTCAATTATTTTGTCATTGGCATGCACCATGTCATCCAACGCAACATTGTTCAACGCATAATGTGTATGCGGCACAATCCGTTTCTTACTAGCACCAAATATCCTTCTTGTCAAAGCAGATATTGCAACAAGGAACAACATTTGGCAATACCGGCATCTACTACGCAGACCGTTTCTTGCTCTGGTCGAGGAAAGCAGCATAATATCCATATTCGTCTGCAATGCTACGAAGGCTTTGCATTTGGAACTCGTCTCAAATTTTGCATCGTCCGCCTTCATAGCTGCTGTTTGGTTCTCTTTGTGGAAAATAGAGAACCAAACCAGTGACAATGGTACCAATTATGCTGTGCAAATCAGCGCCGAAACTATTAAATTCAGCGCACTTTCAAGAGGATGTGTCAACAAGCTCATCTCTAGTGAATTTTGCACTCATGCGCCGCATTTCGGGGATTTTTTTGTGGAAAGTTGGGGAAAAAATGTCTCAAGAAAAATAGCCCCAAATACTAAAAAAGGCCCTAAAAATTTGTCATCCCAAAATTAAAAATTTACCGAATGAAAAATGGACCCAGTCCAAAAACTAAAAATTGCCCCAAAATGAGATTTTTTTCCCAAAATTAAAAATGGCCACAAAAATACGAAAAACCGCCTCAAAAATATATATAAAAAACAAGGTGGGATGTCCGACGATAAGTTTCACCGACATGCCGCCTGCAGAAAGACGGTTGAAATCCCTTTATGCCGCGTGACGAAAAGCATTTAAAAAATCCCATTGCAAAGCTATGTTCCCTACTCGTCGATATAGGTTGAAAGCCGCTTTCAACGAAAGGAGTGTGTTGGCCGGTGCATCACTCTTAATCATGTGTGTTTAACTGGTCGTTGTGCTTCCTTAACAACGACGTGGATGCCGCTGCCGATATGATTACAAATTTAATTCACTTTATCCTGTTATCAGACCTACGAAAACGCGTGGTGTGACTTGAGCTGTAAAGAAGCCATCAGGGCTAAAGAGGTAACTTTTCGGTCATTTAAGGCCAACCCAACTGAGGAAAACTGGAAAAAGTTCAAACGAGCCAGAAATGACTGCAATGCCCATATTAATCGTGTCAAATTCTCCTACGACCAAAAGTTGAGGCAAAAAATACTACAAAGTCCCTCCGGTTGTAAAAACTTTTGGTCGTTTGTTAAGAATATTAAAAATTCGGCCTCGTCATCTATCCCGACACAACTTTACAATGGCACTCCAGCTGTCAGCTCTTCGGATAAAGCCAATCTGCTCGCTGCTCATTTTGCAGCTAGCTCAACGCTCCCAGTACTCGAGCGCATAGAACACTCCATGGGACAAATCCACTTTCGCACCCGTACTGTGGCAAGAGTACTTCAAGATCTCAACATTCACAAATCCGCTGGCCCAGATGGTATTTCCCCTACCGTTCTGAAGAGGTGTTCTTCCACGCTGGCAAAACCAATGCGTAAGCTTTTCTATCTGTCCTATTCTTCAGGGCTCTTTCCGAGAAGATGAAAAACAGCATTTGTCCAGCCTGTCCCAAAAAAAGGCGAATCTTCCTCTCCCTCCTCTTACCGACCAATTGCACTTACGTCCCTTCTTTCCAAGGTCATGGAAACGCTGATAAATCGTCAGCTTATGAAATATCTCGAATCCCGAAAACTTCTTAATGACCGGCAGTACGGTTTTCGTCACGACCGGCAGTACAGATCCACTGGTGATTTGATGACATATCTAACCGAAAAGTGGAACCAATCTATTCACCATGGTGGATTTCAAAGGCATTTGACATTAAGTTTGGCATCAAGCTCTCTTGTCGAAAATGCGTGCACTTGGGATCGATGTTACCCTTCTTCAATGGATTAGAAATTACCTTTCGGACCGTTCAATACAAGTTGTTTTGGACGGTTTCAAGTCTGCACCTCACCAAATAAATGCTGGTGTCCCTCAAGGCTCTGTTTTGTCTCCGACTCTCTTTCTCATTTTTATCAATGCTTCCAAAGCACAATGCGTTCCTCGTGTCATAAAAGCGAAACCCCAATACTCTGCTATTGTCCATGAATGACACTTGCATCGCTGAAAACGAACGACTTTCCATTCTCGGTATGCGTGTTAATGACAACCTTCGTTGGAATGACCACATATTTGATGTCGCCAAGAACGCTGCGAAATGTCTAGGCTTCCTAAAGCGATGCAAGAAATATTTCACCCCTTCTGATCTGGCTAGAATCTACAAGGCGTTTATTCGCCCAAAACTTGAGTACAACGCTCATATCTGGTCTGGTGCACCAATAACATATTTGGAGCTACTTGACAGGAACCAAAAACCTGCAGTAAAACTCATTGGCGATCGTAATGTCTCCTGCCTGTCATTGTTTTATCGGTATTTCCACCACAAGTTCTCAAATGAAATAGTCAGTTGCACCCCTACAGCAATTCAACCGCAATACTCGCCAAGCTAGGAATGCACATCAGTTTACCCTTAAGCCTGTTTTCGGACTTACAGTGAAATATAATGATTCCTTTCTCAACCGTACAACGCGAATGTGGAAAGCTCTACCACGCTCTGTTTTTCCTTTGCATTATAATTTACAAACATTTAAAACCAACGTGCATCGGTTTCTCCCTTTCTCTAATCCTTCATTTCCCTAATGCCCGCACTGTGTCACTTCATTATAAGGGTATCCAAAGTCCCTTTAGTGCGCGTACATTATAAAAAAAAAAAAAAAAAATGTGTGACCACCTTAAGTGGTTTGCTAAGCAACAAGTTGAACTACAGTTGTCTCTTTCTTTTTTACTATTAATAGATGCAGTCAATTGATGTATTTTTGGGCAAAAGGTAAGCGTTCGAAAAGATTCTAATATAAATGCAATCTTCTGCAATTTTCCGTTCTCTTAAAAGCTTTAGAGACGCAAAGACGCAAAGCCAAATGCCAATTTTTAAAATAAAAATTAATTTCATTGCTTAGGTTTAAGGCTCAAGAGAATCAACTGTTCCAATGATTCCATACTTTTACATCTCTGCATTGAGCTAGGGTTCCCAGGTCAAATCATTTCCAGAAACAGCTTTTTGCACTCTCGTACATTTTGAGAAAGCCCAAAACAAACCTGAGTGCCAAAAATTAATTTTAAGTAAGATACCCCTTAGAACCCGACATCTTTTGTTTGTTTTTTTTGCCGCTAGCTATGTGTGAATCGGATTCAGCCCATATAATTTTGTGTTTATTTGTTTTTTTTTGCAAAACCGAAAATTTGTGTAAATTTGCCTCGCAAATTATAAAATTATACATTCAAATGATGTTAAACTATGGGTGTGCCTATGAAACACGTTAACACCATTCTCTTCCCCCACACGAATGACTTATAGTCTCTCAAGAATACAAAGAAATGTCAATTCTGACGCACAGATTTATGACAGCACCATTGAAGACTGCTGTTTTGTTTTCAAGTCCATCTGTCATTCCAGTCATCATTTTTTCCTTCAAGGCAAATCTCAAACCTCGTACGGTATATCTTTGGACAAGATCTCTGTGATTAATCATTCCTTCGTATATATATATATATATGTAGCTTCCTTAAAACAAAACAAAACAAAACTACGTCTGGTAGTAGCAAATTAACGCACATCATAACTCTCTACCGAATAAAGCCTACTGGCTATCCATAAACTAAAAACAAACAAAAAGGAAAACAACTAATTGCATTCGAAATGAAATAAAAATGAAATAAAAATGAAAACAAATGCCATAAGCCCACCAACCTTCGACTAATCTCCATTTGACTGCATAAATCATCTATGCCATTTTCGATGACATATTTCGTAAGAAAATATTTTTAAATAAAAAATAATTGATTTTTTGTCTCAAACAAACAAACAAACAAAGTCGTAATAATTTATTGTTTATTTAAAAGAAAAAAAAAAATAAAACCGAAAAATTATAACTGAATTTAATGTCAACTACTAAAAAAAACAAATTAATGCTAGGATTTTAAATAAAAAAAAAAAATAAATATATATAAAAAGAAATTAAATGCTAATGGGGGGATATGGTTGAATATTATTTATTTCATTATACACCCATGGGTGTGTGTATTTTATTTTTTTTTTTTGTTTTATAAAAGAAACCAAATTATTATCCAATTTAATATGCAAATTTTTTTTTTTTTTTTCCTAAAATATCTGTTTATATGCAGAAAAAAATTATCATAAACCGCAAATTAAAATTGCACTAAGAAACAATGACACATTTCATTTGCTAAATTAAATTGATTTTATCCTTAGAGAAGTCTTGGGATGAGACGATTTGTAAGCGGACCCTATGGCATGTCTCGTCAAACAAAAATTAACATACTAAACGAACCCAAAATGAAAGGGAAATTCAATTCTAGAAAAAACCAATTTTTAATGTCGTGAAAAACATAAAAACAAAAAAAAAAAATAAAAAATTCCATAAAAATCTAAAACAATTTTTAATTCGAAAAAATCTTGTAGTCATATCATTACCGTTTTTTTGTTTTGTTATTTTTTTTTTTTTTTGATTTTAACGACTGCAATTAATTCCTGTACAGGGAAAAAGAGCGACAAGATCTCGGTTAGTATTTATTTAATTTATGCAAAAAAAAAAAAACAGAATACAAAACACAACTAGAAAAGGTCAAAGAGTGAATCTTTGTGGCATTTTGTCATCTCGCAGACGGGACAGTTATAATTATTTAAACCAAACAAAAACAGCTAGTAGCTATGTATGAAATTAAGTTTATTGTATTCGAAGGACGTCCATTGACTGAGAAATGGATGGACGCGGCGCAAGCACTACTAACCAACGAAGCCCAGCATCATCAGAAACTGTATGTGATGTTGTGAACTCGTGTACTTAAACTGTCGATGACTTTTGATATTGAAATTATGTTTATATGGTGGTGTGGTGCATTTCCTTTCTCGCTGTTTTGAAATTGTAATCTCATTTTATTGCCATTTACATGGAGATCTTAATAATGACTTGGCTTCGTATATGAGCGAGTGAGTACTGGCACTTTGATTTTATTATACACTTAGCTACCTGACTGGGATAATACAACAACGACGGTTTGGATACAACATACAACTCAACTCAACTCAAGACACTAAAAAATCACAAGTGTACCCTTGTGTGGGAATGTTTTTGAAATCCATTTCAGGGTTAAGTGAGACATATTCTCAGTTGCTATATACATGTATGTATGTAATATACTAATCATCGTAAATTGTGAGAGGATATTATTGTCCTTGGACCCTGCACTAGGTATGGTGAATAATTGCTTTGACGTGGAAAATTTCGCGGGCATCACAATTGAATCCAAGCCCTACATAAGGTAATTCTTGCAATTTGTTGATATTAATTAAAACGATGAGATCGGTGTAGTTTGTAATAATAATTGTGTGACAGAGAGAGAGAGAGAGAGCAAAGACATAAAAGCGCCACGTAAAAGATTGCAAAAGAAGAGTTGATATTGTTTTGAGATTTCATGTTCCGCGGAATTAAGTGGCGTGTGGAGGGTCGTGACGCATTTAAAGGTTTGCTGGGAAACATGAGTCAGATATGGTGAATTGTCATTCGACCACGAAAAGGATAAATAAGTTGACTGGAATAAATAAGTTTTCGAATGGCAAGGTGACTGATGGTGGCCAACGTACGGAAATGAGCCGATTTTTAATGTATTGAACTTCGGATAAGCTGGTTACCTAAAAAGAGGTAATTATTAATTTTCACGCCTTGTTTGCCTTGGTTCCTAAGTCAATGGTATTGACTCCAGAAAACCTTTACTGCTGCATTCCCGTCCAGATCAGAATGGGAGGCAGGCGCTGTTATTGACGAATCCGCTATAACCACCTTCACTGACGGGCCAAAAATTTATGAATTACAATGAATTACACACGTCCTTTTCCTTTTGGCTTACGAGAATCTTTCAGGCGGAGCTCCTTCTAAATAGTGCAATTTAAACATACCCATTTTCGTCGACAGTTGGGCCGCAATTAAGACCCTCATCTCAATCAGGACTACGTCCAACCTCGTCGATGAGTGCGGCGAAATACTATCCAGAGCGGGCCTTCGCTTTAGAATCTCTCTCATCTAGGTTTCCGGTTATAGGAACATAGAGGAACTGGCTACTTCCTTCTTCGTTTGGCTTCGTGAAGGGAGAAATCCCCTCACACTTCAAGGCGAGGGCAGATTCTAGGTGGAGGAACCTGATGAACTGCTTCACTTCTAGGAAGACTTGGCCCAAATATAACAAATCAAGAACCCAAAACCTCATACTACGAATGCGCTTGGATGTCATTAGACTGCTGGCTGTAAGCACTTGCCATTCGGCGGTAAGCACCCACTCTGCCAGGCTCGGCATACCCCACAGTTTTTCACCTCCTATGCCCGGCTCTTTCTAAAGCTAGACGCCGGGCTGTTGGGATACCATTCTTTAAGGACCTTAATCTCAATGATATCATAATCTTTCTCAATTGCACCGGGTCGATCTGAGCATATATACCCAATACCCCTTCCCTAAGGTCTTCATGAGTGGTGGCATCAAAACGGCGCTACAGCGCTATTTGCGTTTTTTCGAAAATGAGCCACTCCACCTACTTGCTTACCTAAGTCAATTAAAAGTCAGACTAATATAGGCAGGTCTTGAACCATTTTAGATAACATATACTACCCCAGGGGTTCTGTCTGGCTCTAAATGTTAAGTACGTTTTGGCTCTGTGATTTTCGCCAGTTCACCTTTTCGCCTTAACCAGTATATTTAGGGCTAACAAGTTCAAAATGACATTTCGGTTATGTATTTTACGCCCGTCATAAGACTTCAGTCGAGCCCGTAAGATTTGTTTATTTCTGCTGTTGGATAGGACTACTCAACAAAACTTAACTGAATTCAACTTTGAGGGAGTAGTACATTTCAGCCAATTCATTTGATATTCTCCTCAAACCACAGTCAACAGCTCATTTGAGTAGATTTGAGTCAACACCTCATATGAGGAATCATGGCACCAGAGTCATTCCTTAATTTCTCCTCAAACATTGGGTGAGGTGATATGTTAAATTACTCATCTTCTACTCTTCAGAAAGAGTTGATATTTGTAAACAGCGAAAAAGAACAGGGACTAGAGACGTAGAGATAACGTTCCAAATCGAGTGTAAAACTTTGCCACAGGTGCATAGAGTTAAGTGTTTTAATTGCATGTTGAACTGTGTTTGAAGTGGGTATATTTTTATTCCAGCTTAGCACATCAGATGTGATAAAATGTGACGTGGTTAACATTGACCCGTTGTTTGCATTATACTAAAAGGCAAGGTAGAGTCCAGTCAAGTTAGTTCTCTAGCAACGGCAACACTGCCCAATATAGCCATTTGTATCCTCACCCCCTTACTTCACTTATAACATCAAATACCAAATACCAAATTTCAATTATTTACCATGAGTAGTTCCAGCTTTTCCAAACATTTTGTTTTTGGTGAACTATAAGTAGCCCAACACCAGTTGTCAATAGAAAATCTCATGGTTAAGAAATTTGCAATAGCTATAAGAAAAAGTGTATACAAGTATTTGAATAGGTAAAAGTGATGAATGGGTGCAGTGGCTTAGTGGTTAAGTGCGTTGGACCACTAAGCGAGAGGTCGCTGATTCAAATCCCGACCTGTACCACCTGAGTTTTTATACGCTGGCCCACCTCTTGGGAACGTCTGACAAACATCCAAGAGTAAGAAATGTCATGAGAAGCTTCTCAAAAATAAATTGCCTTTCGGAATTGGCATTAAACTGTAGGTCCCCTCAATTCATGTCAAAAAAATATATCTTCGCACACACAAAAGTTGGAGAAGCTAGGCTCTGGGTCCTGTATGGGCCGTTTACGCCTAATATTTTAAAAGTGATGAATCCAATTTCCAAAACTTTATTCGGGCCTCGCCCTCATATTCCTGCGTTAACGCTTCAACTGCCAAATACTCATTTTCTTGCTTCTTCAGTCCAGAGCAAACTGTTGCGGACCTCAGATATGTCCCAGTCTTCAAACAACATAAATTTTTGACTTTGAAGAATTTATTGACCATCTATTTGTGAAGAAACCACCATCTAATGTCGCCAATATGCGAGAACCACCTCATTTGTTCGTTACGACAGATGATCTCTTGGGGATCTTTGATTCTCTTAAGAACAAAAAATCGGCGGGAGTTGATGGTATCCCAAATGTCGTATTGAGGCGCCTGCCCCTAGAGGCTGTGGAGATTTTCACAACGCTGTTCAACAATGCGCTGAATAATGCATATTATCCGGCGCATTGGAAAATGGCAGTGGTACATCCAATCCCGAAAAAGGGAAAGGATAATACTAACCCTGCTAATCTTCGGTCAATTAGTTTGCTTCCGAATATTAGCAAGGTGTTTGAGAAGGTTGTTAATAGAGCTCTGCTGAAATGGGTCGAGGACAATAAAATAATCCCGGACAACCAATTCGGTTTCAGGGCGAGGCATGACACTATTCATGCCGCGTCAAAACTGGTTTCCGACATTCAATGGAATAAATGCAAGAACCAATGCACGGGTGCTTGTCTGGTTGACTTTGAAAAGGCCTTCGACATTTCTACAAGTTGATCAGACTGGGAATGCACAAACCCTTGCTATATATAATTTATAACATGCTTATGGAAAAGAAGTTCGTGGTCAAATGTGGCAACGTAACTTCGAGCAGAGTCTATAATATTAAAAACGGTTTGTAACAGGGTGCGGTGAATTCTCCGATTCTGTTTAATATTTACACAAGTGATCTGGTAAGTTCACTCAGACATGCTATAGCGTATGCCGACGATTTGGTCGCATACAGATCAGGTCCTAAAATCGAGGTCATCAACAAATTAAGTGATTCGAGCAAATAAAGGGATATTGCAAAGACGGAAACAATTCTGTTCAGGATCCCATTGGCTAATGCCACTAGGGATACCAGAAAAAACTGGAAAAAATTGGCCATTATTGGACAGAATAGGCAGGCATTGGCGGTGAAAAACGTGGTCAGGTATCTTGGAATCTGGCTCGACCAGTATCTGTATTTTAATAAACATATAGATGCTTGTCTTGCTGGAGCTAAGAAGGCTTTTGCTCTGACAAGAAGACTGTTTCATAGCAGTCAACTTGCTTCTAGTGTTAAGGTCATATGCTACGTGGCCCTAATACGGCCCATCATCGCTTACGGCTGTCCATTGTGGTTCAATATAGCGGCATCGTATATGGTACGGATTCGGGTTTTCGAGAGACAATGTCTTAGGACATGTCTCGGGTTGTTTCGAACACCTGAATCTGAGTACATAAAATATTATCGCAACACGGCATTATATGATGGGCCTCACTTGAATAGGATTGACAATTTCCTCATTAAGGTGACTTGAAGGCACGTTGCGAGGGCGATGACCAACGATAATAGCCTGATCTTCGAGGCATACTACCCCAATGAAGCACACATGGAGAGAACGCTCCGATCTGGCTTTGTTCCGCCAGAGGCTTTTCTCCAGACGAGGGATGGTATCCCGCTACTATACCACCGCTACCGCAGAGCGACTGATAGGCGGCTCACCTACAACGGGGACGTCGCTAATGCTCCCGAGCTCCTTCGGTTTAGTACCGCGATAGGGGGGAGGGATCATATTGATACGGACACGCAATTCACCGAATATTAAGTAACATTATTTAGATTTTAAGTTTTTAATGTATAGTCTTAAATAGTTTTCAGTTCTTAGTTTTAATCAAAAATTAAATAAAATAAAGATGTCAAGTTTTTAAAAAAACAATTTTCTTGTAAAAAAAATATATATTGAAAAATAAAAAGAATTATTTATTAAGGCCGAAAGGTAATAGTGTTAAGTGAAATAGTTAAGTTTAGAGCGGCCGCATAAGGACCAGTAAGCTAGAATAAGTATCCTGTTAATTTTAAGTTAGATCTAATCATTTTTTTGTCTAGTATGTAAGTTTGATTGAAAATATTAATACCACCAAAACCATCTAATTCTTTTCAAACGTCCGACAGATTCAGCAAAAATTAGGGTTTACGTTTATCTTTCGCACACACAATGTAATCGGCGGTTTGTATTCTTCTTATTAAATGAAGATGAACACGACAGGCGTCGAGATGAATCATCTTTACCTTGAAGATGTTTCACACCACCAAATCATTTTCAGTGATTTATTCAACACACTTTGTCCAGCAGTAAAGTTCTTTCAGAAAAACAACATATTTTGTTGTGCTTAACACAAAAATAAAAAATAAAAATCGTCTACCTGTTGCTTCAATATCCGCCACATGTTGTCAGCTTTATAGGTAATTTATAACAAATATATTTAAAATTCTAAATGCAAATCTTTAGAAAAAGATTCGAATACATTTTTTTTTTAAATACCATTAACGGTTTATTTTAGATGATGCTGTGATGCATTTAGCTGTTAAATATTTCATTTAGCTGCAATCATTTGCATTTTATAGAATTGTTTGTCTCCAGATAAAAGATACAACAACTCTTTATCAAACATTTTTATTGCCTCACAAATAAAAAAAACGAAAAACAAAAATACTAAAACCATTAACCAAATAAAATGTCCTTGGTAATGAATTTAATTTCACTGCTAATATGTTAATTAGATACATTTGTATCCGAAAAAATTAACTCAAATATAAAAATGTTATCTATGGGGTTTTGGTCCATCATCATCATCGTCTCTCAGAAGAGCCATTAACATAACAACGTCGCTCTGATGAAAAAGCACAGAATATATTTTTTTTTGTTTTATCTCACTCAGTTGGAGCGCGATATGCAGCGCAAAATACAAAAAAAAAATGATTCTTTTGTTTTTCATTAACGAAAAAAAAAAAAAAAAAATCAACAACAACAACAATCTTTAATTGTTCATCATAAATCACAGCAGAATGACCTTGACGAAGAAGATTTGTTTTGTTTGTCTTTTCTGAGGCTCTGTGGTTTCTGTGGTGGTATTTTTGGAAACAAATGTTTAATCGTGCCACTTCGGAGAAAGGCACTGCTTGTGTCATAAGTAAAAGGATGCGTTAACCCCGACAATTCGAATTGATGTTTTAATTAGTAACAAGAGGATAATTTCATTAAGTGCCCGCCTAATTAGTTCTTTATACGAAAAAGTCCAAATATGTCGAGCAAGTATGCAATATAAAAGAGTTGCCTTGCAAACTAGACTTGTGTGACAAAATCTACTGCATACCAAAGTTATCCGTACCATTGCACAACTTATCAGGGGGGGCAGCTAATTACCCACCTTATTGCAGTTCACATCAATCTGGCGAGATTTGCATACAACATTGTTTGCCCTGTAGCGGTTTGCCGATTTATAGAGGACTGTGTAAAATTTATTTACCTTCGAATGGCATTAACCAAAGAAGAAGAAAGCAAAGTAAAAAAAAAAAGAACAACGAACACCCATCTGCGTGTGTAACATCCACGAATCAATAATACCATCCGCGCGGCGACCACGTTAAATGCCGCCACCAACTTCCACAATTCCATTTTGAGTTCTTCTCGCCGACGACCACTACGACTGTCGGCTACAACCAATACCGCTGATCAGTGTAGTCGGTCGGTAGTCCGTATAGTCATAGTCATAGTCAGAGAGTCAGAGTCAGAGTCAGTGGCTGACGGCATGACAAATGTCAAATATTTAACTTGAACGTGAGGTGCTAAGAACGTAAGCAAATATTGAAAGTGAAAGAGTCAACGAGTAGCGGCGACAAGAGATGAAATGGTAAATGCTGACGAAGAAGTTGAGTATTGTCGCGCGTATACGATACACCACAGTCACATGTGTGTACACAGGTTATTTGAATTTGTTAAATTGTTTGATTAGTGTCATTAAAAAAGCTTTTGCCACCGTATTTAACACATTTTCGTGTGTTCGTCGCTCTCTGTATGTCGTCGCTCCGCAAAGACTATCTAACTATTCATACTGTAAATATTTAAACGTGTGTTTTTTTGTATTTTTTTTTTTTTTTTTTTCACGATGAAATATTTCACACTCAACCCAAATTGCTAATTAAAATTTTCCCATCGATTGGCTTGAGAAATTGGCAGACGGACCAGAAGAGACCAAAGCCATACACGATGATAATTATAGGTTACGCACAATTTGCATGAAACGTTGCAGAATGTAGCTAAGGCCACCAGTAGCTCTTGGTATTGTTGGCAGATTGTAAATCGTAATTTCTTGGTAGTTGACCCCTATGATTACGACACGACACGTTGAGGTATAACACTTCCGTTAACACCCTATGATAAAGGGAAATTTTTTTATTTTTTTTTGGCACAATACCCTCAATTATTCTTTTATGGGACAAGACTATAGCAACAAGTAAGTAGCAACATTGTGCTATGCTACTGTTGCTGTAGAAGTTTGGCACACTAAGGGGTGGAAATGCGAAAATTAGTTGAATACGCACACTTGAGTGAGTGAATTGGAAGAAAGAAAGGACGAACATTAAATTTTTGATGTAACAAACAGCTTCCGGCTATTGCATTTCGATTTCGAATTCGATTTCGGTCACATGTTGCGTGTGTCGTGTGGTGCAGGTTTAGATTTATGTGTTGTGTTGCCAAAAACAAAGAGGAACGAAAACGAATATGAAAAAAAAAAATCACAGGTCGCTGTGGGCACGAATTGTGGGTTAAGGAAAGCGAAAAGTGAAATCATTTGATGCAGATGTTGCATATGGGAATATCACTTAGCTTGCAGTGTGATGGGTGGTGGTTGGTTTGCATCATTTCACATTGACATGGATTACTTCTTCCATGGCTTACAGGAATTTATTTATTTGAAGCTCAACACAAGTATTAGGGTGTGAGAGAGGCGTGGATGCTGGCTATGAAGAGTGAAGAGCGTCTTGGAGATGGTCTTTGCTTTGCGTAAAATCGCAACATTCACTAGTTTAAGGTCTAAGGTTTTTGGTTTAAGGAAATGAGCAGCTCATGACAGTCAATAGTTGATAGTGAATATCCCTGAATTCCTGCGGTGATATCCCGTACAAGCAGCTGATGCTGTGGAAAATCCAGGGCTTAGGGGATGAACCTGCATTGCACCACTATTAATCGTAAGATGCCTTTGTTAACTTGTTTGGGGTATTAAAGGATTGACTTGACAAATGTGTTGTAAAGAGAGGGGTTTAAGTGACGACGGTGAAGTTTTGCCTTGTTCGGGTTCAAGCCCTAGAATTTCAGCCTGGAAGGGCAATTCACCAATGCAGAGTTTGAATGATTTCCTTATAAAAGTGAACTCAAGAATTCGTTGCACATTCAATACGGGATATGTGGCTTAAACACTGTCCTTTGTCAGACAAATGTCAGTTAAATTTCAACACATTTATGGTAAAAATGAAGACCATAGGTAGAAGGTGGCTACCTTGAGGGACTTCATACTTGCTTTCTGGCAATCTTGTACAATAACCTGAATGTCTGTTGGCTGAGAAGAAAACCAAGGTGACAGCAAAAAATAATGAAATCACTTAATTAGTGCTTAGATAGATAGATCGATTGGACATCGGGAGAGCCTACATCGGGCTCTGGCACTGCGGTTCCAAATAGATCATTTTGTGCCTTCCCCGGAGGGGTCTAAGAGCAATGGTTTAACTCCGGAGAGAGTCAGGAAGAAAAGAATCTGCACTGAGTGTAAGGACGTGAGGCTTATTGGTGAGATGATTTCCTCACCGCGGATGTTCTTCCTGAGACAAAACCGAGCCGGAGCATGTGAAGTGAGAATTCGTAACTCTCTAAACAAAGTCTACATGTAGGGTCCGTTGAGAGGCCAATGCGGTGAAGGTGTTTTTTCAGGAGACAATGACCACTGAATATTCCTGTTGGGATTTTTAGGCAGTTCCTGTCCAGGTTGATTAGGAATTTGGCTTTCCTGGGCTGAAATTTGGGGAAGAATTGTTTAGAACAATTGTTTTAAGCCAGACTGATAGGCTTTTAATGTAGTTCCTGAATTGATTTTTGCTAACACCACAAAAGGATTTAGGGCCGACAAGTGGTGTTGTTGCACCGACTTTAGCCACTGAGTCAGACGCTGCGTTACCAGCAAAAACCCTGTGAGCTCGGATCCAGTGAAGAATGACTTAGTTTTTCGTAGCAAGTTCATAGATAACCATGAAGGTTTCCAGAACAAGCTTTGATGAGTCAAGAGCTTCGATGGAACGCTTAGATAAAAAAGCAATTAAAAATGTTTGCTCAAAGAACTCTGCTACCAGCAAAAGATACTTAAATGTCACTAACTTAGTCAGGTGGCGGTATAAACTGAGTTGGACCTCAACTCAACCCGTAAGTGTTGCATAAATTCTCTCATTTAAAGCGCCGAGTCTAAAGTTATGATCAGTTGGACAGTTAGCGTAGTAAGAAAAAGGGGCGAGTTCTAAGGTACCTAGAGGCAGTAAAAATGTGGGAGTTTACCGCCGACGTTGCACAAGCAACAATTTTACTAAGATGTAAGAAAAAAACCTTCCTGCTATTTACTGCAACAAAAATTCGACAAAAATTCCTTCAACCAAAATCGTTATAGAACCACAAACCAAATGAGTTATATGGGAAATCAAAGAAATTGGGCTCCATTATAAAGACAGTTAGGTCTGAGATTTTTGAGATACCATTTTTAAAGACTGCATGCTAAGCTATTTTCCACTGACAATGCCAAAGAATAATTCTGCTTCCCTGGCCATGGCCATAATGCTAATGTTGCTCTATGTTGATATCCAAAATCCAGTTGTTGTAAGTTGTTTTCATCTGGAGCAGACGATGATGTAAGACGCATGCAGCAGCTTATCTGAAGAATTATATCGGAACTGCATCCATACCAAAGAACAACACTGTTAAATTCTTTAAAAAAAATACTTGCAAACATTGGGTGTTGTCAATTCATTAGCCAAGAACAGCGCCGCTTACAGAAGAAGCTACATGGTTATTAGAGCCAGTGTTCAGTTCAAGGAGACCCAAATTGGTTTGCCATTCACAACAAAATCTGTTGTGAATGGACAGAGGCCATACAGCGATCCTTACGATAAAATTGCTGAAGGAAACCTTTGACCAACGACTTGTTTCGCGAAATAGACCTGTTATCGATCGTGTGATTTGACTCCCCTTATTTATTTTTATTGCGGTCTTTGGTCAGCGACGTTGTGCGATATGAGGAAGACAACTTAAAAAGCTTTTTATAGATGAACAACGAACTGAAATGCTCGAAAAATTTGGAGTGATCGCCTGAGGTGCTTCAGAAACAGCAGCGGCCAATCTATGCATTATATACTCTTGTTTTGAATTATATAATCAAACAATTGAGTTGAAAGCCTTTTTTTCGATCGGGACTAAAGTGCTTAACTCCTTTGGGTATTAAAGGGTGATTTTTTAAGAGTTAAGTTGTTTCAGGTTGGCAGCACTGGTTAGTAATGGCGTCCAAACGTCATCTGTCAAAGTGAAAAGTTTTCAGTATATTGTGCCATTTAATAAATCATGGAAAGACTTACAAACGAGCAACGATTGCAAATTATTGAAATTTATTATCAAAATTCGTGCTCTGTGAAAATTGGGAAAATCTGCTGTTTTATCGAAAAATTGTGTTCAGCGATGAGGCTCATTTCAGGCTCAACGGATACGTAAATAAGCAAAACTGTCGCTTATGGAGTGATGAACAGCCACATGCCATACAAGAACTACTGATGCATCCCGAAAAAACGACAGTTTGGTGTGGTTTATGGGCTGGTGGCATCATCGGTCCATTTTTCCTCAAAGACGACCGTGAAAGAAACGTTACCGTCAACGGCGAACGATATCGAGCCATGATACGCGATATCGAGCCATTTTGCCCCATTTGGCTGAGTTGAACTTGGTTGACATGTGGTTTTATCAAGACGGTGCCACATGCCACACAGCTCGTGAAACAATGGAAATGTTGAAGGATGAATTTGGTGAACCACCAAGATCATGCAATTTAATGCTTCTTGATTATTTCTTGTAAAGACGTTAGTCTATGCGGACAAGACGAACACGATTGAAGCCTTACAGGATAACATCACACGCGTAATTCGTGGAATACAGGCCAAAATGCTCGAAAAAGTGACGCAAAATTGGACTTTTAGAATGGACCATTTGAAACGGTCACAAACAAACAAAGGCCTATTTATCGATTACAATAAAAATGACCCTTTATAAGACATTGAGGGCTTGTGAAACTAGTTAAGCTATTTCAAATGGTTCATAGATTTCCATTTCATTTAATTAGATTAGGAAACGTCTGTCCTCGTCAAAGAATTGAGAGGGGATAGCATGAGATGCATTCAACATCTTGCCTGCGCTACCATTTGAGTCCCAAAACCCTATCAATCTCATTAGTTTGGTTTAAAGCTGACGAAATATTCATACAGAGGCAGATTTTGGTACAAATCGCGGGAATGACACAGACTGAAACTCAACACCTGCTTGATAAGTTTACTATAATCGTGTGTGCCAAACTCAACCAAGACAAATATTGGGAGTTGACAAAGTTCCATTGAAAAATGACTATAAGTCATCGCAGGTGATTCGCATTTTCTACGTGTTACATGATGAGCTCTTAAAAGCAGATCCTAAAAAATCAGAACTGATAAATTTTGCTACTGGTCCGTTTCCAGAGCTCTTGAAGAAAATTAAAATGCAAATATTTCCGGCAAACTATCAGCTTTTTTAATGAAATCTGCAGCACGACGTAAACCTCTCATTAACTTCGAAAGCGAATTTCATATTAAAAGCCGACCAGCATTATTTAGTCAGAGTTACGCATCCATTGATTGAATTCCATGAAATCACTGCCATCCGCAACAATCACATAACCACGATCATCGTTAAGTTCAATCTCATATTAATCATCTGCGTAATTTTATGCAAAACCATTCAAAACACCCTAATCTAATCGCCTTAAAAGAAAACACTAATAAATTCTCCCCCGCCTCTAAAAAATAATAACGCACGCACGCACGCTTGGCCACGGCTTAAGTGTTAAAAACTCTGCGTAAAATCTTCCAAGTAGGCGTATGCATGTGCTTTACCAGCTTTCTCAACCGATGCGACAACGACGACGACAAAGACGACGACGACGCACGGTTTGATTATTCGTGTCACAAAATTATTTAAATTTAAATTTTGTGGTTTTCGATAAATTTGCTTTTTTTATTGGTATGTGGCAATCACTGCGGCGGCCACATCCATGGACCATTATAATGCTTTCCCAATCGCCAGATCGGCTGCCGTGAGAAAAACCTTTCAACAGAGTGTGCATCTTCAATATTTGCATCTGCATCTTTTCGACCGTTAAAACAAAAAAAAAACCAAATTTTTTTCAATCATCGCACTGAAGATTGAAGACGAACGACAGAGACAAAAGAAAAGCATCTATCGCTCATCTTCAAGGCGACTGACTGACTATCCTGCGGGCAATTTCGTTCGTTCGTTCGTTCGTTTACCCCCTTCTCTGCCCAGTGTCAGAGAGATATATTCAAATTTAAAAGACGGACTTAAGAACGAACTGCAAACAACAACAACAAAATATGCATAAATGTAATGTTGAAGCGGTCCTAGAGTACCTACAACCCATTTGAATATACAGCCTCTATTGTGTCGCGCTAGTCAAAGACGAACGTTAGAAGACCATTCCATTGTTCGTCTCTATTGTGCTGCGAGGTTGGACATCTCGCCTATTCCGCTGTCCAAATTAATGCGGTCATAATAGGGATACCCCTTTACAGAGATACACACTGATTGCGCAAGGACAACAAAAAAAAGGGATTTAATTTGTTTTCAACTCCTTTACCTGTCCAATGATGGCCGATCGGACGTATCATCGGAGGGTAGATCTCTTAAAGATCGCTAGTGGTGCTGATGTCCGATGGTACATCAACAAGAGGGTAGAAAAAAGGTACTAGCAATTCTCTGATATTTACCCCTTGTCCGAAGGATATTTATTTGGCTCTTCTTCTTTCGTATACCCTCCGTACAAACAACACACATTATTGTCCTTTCAAAAGTGCCTTCTTTATCTTCAATGTCCATTTGAGAGGACGATGACGACGGAGATGATGATGAAGAATTAAAAAAAAAAAAAATACAAAAAAACACAAATGAAATAAAATAATAGGGTCGTCATCGTCGTCGTCGTCCAAGTGATATCCATGTGGAAAATAAATATTCAGCGAAAGGGTATTCTTCTTCGGATAAGGATTAAAATGTCCAGAGCAAAGAAAGAAAAAAACAAAACAAAAAGGAATCCCAGATGATGGACGCACCACATTCGTTTTTTTTTTTTTTTTTTTTCTTTAATCAAACTTATTGCGTGTGTGTTAGATTTCATTTAGTGTGAGAAAAGGATTCTTTCTTCTTCTTCTTGTTCTTCTCACTAAAGTGAGTAGGTAGACGTAACATCGAAAATAAACCAAAAAGACCGATTGAGGTCATAAAACTGATGCATTTTTGGTGTTAAAAAATTTCGAAGCACTTTGATTAGGTGATGCCATGGATGCTATGTTGCGTGGTCTCCTCCTCATCGTATCAATAAATAAGCAAACACAAGAAGAAGAAGAAGAAAAAAAAAACTCAAACAAACAATACACCTTGCCCTTGCTGGGTATTTTTTTTTTCTTTTCTTTTCTCTGGTTGGACACTTTTATGGTTCGATTTGAGATTTGGTGTTGGGTTGGTAATAAATTTTCGTGGTCCTATCATTCGTTAATTAAGAAAATGTTACCTATACATAAATACCTATAATCGTAAAAAATAAAATCCGTATCTGAAGGGTACCTACGAAATTTTCACATGCGGGACCAAGTGGAGCCGCATCATTTTATCGAAGCTAGGTTTAAATTTAAAAGAAAATCAGCACTAAATATACATATATGTATAATTGACAGTGACAGTGACGGAATAATCAACATAATAAACTTTGCGTTTGATGATGAGTTTTACTTTGCATCAATCAATCAAAAGTCAGTGAATTTTTAAATTTCATGGCATTTTAATTTACACGCGATTATGCAGATTAATAGGAGAAGGGTTTCGTTTTTTTTTTGTTTTTTAGATGGAAATAGATTATGTGATTAAAATTCACGCGTGAAGTTAGTTAAACGAATAATTTTGGGTTTTATAGGCGCAGAGACGAAAACACCTTCTTGAAAGCATCTCAGCTTGGATTAGGTTTTATTGGGCGACTTTTGAAATCAATGGTGAAATCTCTCTGTCTTTAGATAAAATTCGGCTAAACCGCGACTAATTTTGGGAGTGTTGTGAAAGATGAATTAGCTAAATGGATATTTTATTTACAGCTTTATTGCATTATTTATGCATTTTAAATGCTAGAGTGTGCGAGGTATAGAACTTTAAGTTGGCAACACTATTTTAACTGGCGGCCATTTTGTCAGCTGTCAGGTGATTTATTTTTAGTGTGGAGAGACTGACGCTTCCAAATTTTGCAAATTAATTTCGAAAATCATAGTTCGGACTACGTCCATTTTACGGTCAACATAATCGTCCATCCGTGCAATTAATTCGATTAACTATGTAGCTCTAAGTGATAGTACGAATCTACAGAACGCTGCGAAGTGTCTGGGCTTCCTAAAGCGATGCAAGAAATATTTTACCCCAACTGATCTGGTTAGAATCTACAAGGCGTTTATTCGCCCAAAACTTGAGTACAGCGATCATATCCGGTCCGGTGCACCCAACTACATATTTGGAGATACTTAACAGAATTTGAAAAGGTGCGATAAAACTTATCGGCGACCGAGATATTGCGAATTCGCTTCGTCGTAATGTCTCCTACCTATCGTTGTTCTATCGATACTACCATCACAAGTGCTCAAACGAAATAGCCAGTTGCATTCCTCCCCTTCAACACTTCAACCGTAATACCCGCCATGCCAGGAATGCTCATCAGTTCACCCTAAAGCCTATATACGGTCTAACTGCGAAATTTAAGGATTCGTTCCTTTGCCGTACAAAACGAATGTGGAATGCTCTACCTCACTCTGTTTTGCCTGACCATTACAATTTACAAACATTTAAAACAAATGTGCATCGGTTTCTCATCCTTTCGTCTAATCATTTCCTAAACGCCCGTTTCTGTGTTATAACATTAGAGGGGTGCTAACAATCCCTTTTGCACGTGTAAATTATATAAAAAAAAAAGTGTATGTTGAGGCACCGATACATCCACAAAAATTTACTGATTGGTGGATACTTCTTTTAATAACGATGCTGGCCAGAATTTGTCAGTGAATGGTGACCGCTATAGAGCTATGATTACTGACTTTTTCGCTCATCAATAATGTGCAAGAGCCGTGGTTTCAATAAGACGGCGCAAAATGTCGCACAGCTCGTGCCACAATTTATTGGAGGAAACGTTAACGTTGCACGTTACGATCCCGTGAATTGGCCTCCATAATCGTGCGATTTAACGCCGCGTGACTATATTCTGTTGGGATATGTGAAGTCGATAGTCTACGCGGAGAAGCCCGAAACGATTGACCACTTGGAGTATAACATTTGCAACAAATGTTGGAAAAACTCATCGAAAATTGGACTTCCAGACTAAACTATGTCCGAGCCTGCCGTGGCGGGCATATGCCAAAAATCATATTTAAATTATACTGCCAGAAGATTATCTTTCAAATAAAGTAAATTTCATGTCAATTTAAAAAAATCATCTTTGTTTTATTTCATTTCAAAGTTCTATATCTCTAAAAAAAAAAAACACTTTACAATATGAGAAGGGTGTTTTCGTGAAAAACTGAAGCAACAACGGAATTGGAAATCACTTAAATTTTTTTCCAATTCGTTTATGTAAAAAAAATCATTTTACGTTTGTTGCTATGAAATTAAAACTAGAGTGAAATTACTCTCACGAAAACATGACTATTTGCAAAATAAAGAAATTCCTTTTACTAAAAATTTCAAATTCAATTTAAATTGTACGTTTGTACAGTCAGGTTTTTCTAAGTTTTGTAGTATTTAGTACTTTACGATTTGTTGAAAAATTACAAAGTTAAAATTAACTGCAGACAAAGGGATATAAAATATAAAAACGATAAATGAAAGTCCTAAAATTGAGAAGAAATGGTGAAGGACTGCACTTTTAAATCTAGCATTGCTCTGCAGATCGCTTTGATTCCATCAATGAAAGAGAGTTCCCTAACTTGACAGCATGAACGATAAGAAAACGAGACGAATTTAAATAGCGCCAATGAGGTGAGCTAATGTTTAAGGTCCTTTTAGAATGAGAAAAATTAAGTTTATTAAATAAATACGGAGGACGATTTAAATGTTATAAGAATAAACAGTTTCTGGCATTGATGTATTGTGGGAGCGAGCAACCAAGGAGGCTTCCGGAATACTGAGAGATATTTTTTTAATACACTATCAGATCTGTGTCGTGGAGTGCTTATTGCAAGCAACAATCACGAGTTGAAACTTGCTCGCACAAAAAGTGCTTCCACCGGCTCATATCATATAAAACATAAACAATTTCCCTGCAAACACCTAAAAGACGCTTGAAGTCCTTGCCATATATTCCCCCTAAGTTTTTAAAGAAATATTTCTCCAAACATTTTCTTCGACTGTGCGCTATTGGCACACATTCACGCAGTATATGTGTTATGTCCTCACCAGCATGCAGATCTCCGCAGTATCTGCAGTGAGAAAGTGGTATCATTTGTAGAAGTTTGATACGCTAACTGTAGGTCCTGTAGTCCTCTTAGTCCTCAAATACAATTACATTGAATGGCTTCTATTCGATTTGAATGAATATTGTAGTACTGACTCCAGACTTGTGAAGCATACTCTAGATGCGGACGGACGAAAATATGTTCGTATTACGAATGCCAAAGATACTTTCTTTCGCTCAGATAAGGAATTAAGGCTGCAATAGACTACTTCAGCGTAGGTTATTATTGGCAGCCCAATGTAAGTATTAGCCTCCGCTAAGTCTGAGTTGGGGCGTAGTTAGAGCTTAGCCAAAGATTTCGAAGACATCCGTAGATTCGTCCAATGACACTCTTAGCGGATTTCAGTTAAGTTATTAGAAATCGCAAAAAACTGTGACTTAACTAACCCAGTAAAATATCATTTACACCTGAGATCTTCATTGATCTCACAGAAGCAAGTTTAGTAACAGCATAAATTGGTAGAGCCAACTGAAGTTGAACTTGTTAACAAACAGACGGCAGGTCAATAATAAATAGGCTGAACAAAATTGACCCTAAAATAATATTGGTGGTGTTTTTTATACATAGTTTTTGATTTATGTTATTTCGATGTAAAAATGATAATTGTTGTATTCGACAGTTTGTGACACAATCAAGCCTGAAAGTTGTTTTTTTCTTTTATGTTCGAATGTTCGCAGAAGTAAAAAATTTCGCCTAATTGCATTTCTCACAGTTTTTATTTTATTTCTAATTTAAATTGCCACTATATACTTTCTCTAATTTTACAGAACTAAAAATAGCTTGCAATCGGTTTCATCTTGAAATTGGTTTTATCTCGACCATATTTCGGTTTCTTTGAAAAGTGAAATCTCGGCATAATTTGGTATGACGAAACGCGGAGATTAAAAAAGGACTTGTAGCTCTTTTGCGCACATCGAAAGTATAACTCATAATTTAGACGTTAAATGGTTAATGAATGCGACAAAAACTGTCTTAGTAGCTTAAACCAATAGCGCAGATGACAGATGCAGAAACGGGTCTTATGGAGAAAATGAGTCTGGGTCCATTCTTCCTATCTTCGAGAACTACAACAATTGCTTGGTTAAGTGCGTTGGACCACTAAGCGGGGTATGCGTCGCTGTCACGTATCACCTTCAAGTTTTTAATTCGATACCCCTCCTCTTGCGAAAGTCTGACAAACATTTAAGAGTAAGAAATGTCATAAGAAACTTCCCAAAATTCAAATTGCCGTTCGGAATCGGCATAAAACCGTGGGTCCCTCCATTCGTGTCAAAAATATAACTTCGCACACACAGTGGTTGGAGGAGCTAGGCTTTAGGTCCTGTACTGTCATGTCCTTTTTTATTCAACCAAATTGGGTGTTTTTTTTTCAAAGAAACCTCCAGATTTACTTGAGAAAAAGTATTTTCAGCTCTGTGTTGGTCAATTCTTCCAGTTCATCAAAGAGTGTCGACTAAGACAGATTGTTATTAAGGACTGTGCATTGGCAACAAAGATCACATTTGGATTCCATATTTTCAATGTCCCCAGTTAATCGTTTTGTAGTACACTCACAATCAGACTCCCGTCAATAAGAATTTTTATTGCGATTTATCGACCGTTGGCGAAAGTTCTTTCCTCTGCCTACAAGAACTTAGATTTGTTGTCTTTAAAAAACGAAGAAAGGGAATATAGTTTTGATGTGACTGTAGCCGTTGAAACTTAACCTGGAATGAACATACTCAGCAAAGTTGGTAAACAACTGATAGCCAAAGATTTCGGCTATTGCTCGCTTTCTTTTTAAATTGGAATATGCCTATGCCCCGGCAGAGGGTCACAATTTTGACAGATAAAATAATGTTCTTCCAAGTATTTATTGCAACGCCTTCCAGCACTTCAGTATATAAAAGGACTAATTTCCCACTAAATGCATGCAGCTCGCATATTTAAGGTCTCGTTAGTAATTGCTTAGATTCGTCACACAAATTACTATAAGTATCTAGATCACCTCTTACCAATCAAAGCAATCTTTAAGTTTAGTCCACGTGTTAATAGATATGCAAGTACTCTGAGAAGGCTGCAGGATTAACAGAAACCAATTATGGGCTGCACTTTAGCATGAAGACATCGAAGTGAGCTAAAAAGTTCAGCATGTTTAACTATTAAATGTAGAACAGGCATTCTCGATTTTATATGCAAAGTTCTTAGATTATGCGTGCAATTTATCCAGGTGCGGATAAGAACTACAGGAAATCAAAAATGAGAAACTTTGAAGTTTTTGTGTGAAATATTTAATTTGACCTTTTGAGGAATACTAAATACTAAAATCCACAAAACTGATCAACCCTTGAGACCAATATCCTCATCAACAAACGTCCCTTGTTGACCAACTCTCATAATTCATTGGACAAATTCTGAGGAATACTAAGGGTACAAATTTTATTTACATAAAATAACATATTTGACCAAAAAAGCTCAAATTCAAAATTTCATACAAAAACGAGAAACATTTGGGAAGTAGTAATTGAAATATGAGGAGAAATATTTCAACAAAATAAAAATTGAGTTCAAAAATTTGTTTGCATATCAATACAGCGTCGGCTTAAATAACCGTCGGTAATGCTATTTTGTTAAATGCTGGAACGTATCGGTTACAAGAAGCTGGGGCTAGGGAAAAGGTTAATATCATTCCAAGACTACAATTCCGCTTATTATTTTACTTATAGTCATCCAATCCATTATGATGGAAAAAATAAATTTATTACTTATTTATGCAAAATCAGAATGCAAGGAATTTCAATGGCCCAACATTTTTTTATTTATTTCTTATTCATTCGGGCAAGTAGGTAAGTAGGTGAGTAAGTAAGTTGTCGATATGCACTTACAAATCGTTATTATATTGACTACCCGTCACCAATTCGCAGTAATTAGATGTAAGCAAAACGATTTATGATCTGAAGAAAATTATTCTCATTTGAAAGTGGTTAGTGGTCATTAGGACTGCGCCGCCAAAAATTGAATAAGGGAAATCATTATGCACTATATGCAGGTCAGTTAACAACGCTGTCTGCAATTGAATCACATAATTACAGCAGACATGACATAGTGCATACTTAAGTGAAGTCATTTACTACTTTGTGCAACGAATGCCATCTTTTTAAAAGAAGATTAAAGGCTTTAACCTGGGAAAACAAACGGATTTGTGCAGATCTTGACACTTCATTCATATGACACATTTGATTTGATCGCTGAAAACTGCGAATGACTCCTGAAAAGGAAAATAAATCTAATCTCAGAAATAATTGCATTCTGAAGTTTGAAGATTAAGCATCGTTCCCGAGTTTTTAATTCTAAATTATAGTCAAGAGCCTGAACAAAGATTTACACTGCTCTTCCTTCGTAGTGAATATTTGTCAAATGTCATTAAACACACTTATTTTATTGATCAAGTGATGATTGCAAGCCATGGACGAAAAGTCCTTTTATTCAAATTTATTTTTATTTACTCTGACATCATTCAAATCACTCGCATATACTCGCATGATTGAACAGTGAAAGAATGAAGTAAATATGAATTCTTATTGACAAAAAAGTTAAACAATAAGCAACCCAAATGACTGCCTTAGGGTACACCAGGTGAATGACTTGCGAATTCGTCAATGGCATCAGTAAGGAAGAGATGTAAATCACGTTCTTTAATGAATTGTAATTCAGTAGAGAACTAACGCAGCAAATTCAAGAAGTAAGAAGTTTGAAGTTCCAAAGCACGCATACCAAACGACTTCAAGTTCGTACATAAAAATCATCATGTGCTGGATACAACATCAAATTGAATTCCAGTTCCAGGTAATTAAAAGGTTACTATTCAATATATGTCAATAGATACAGAAGGTGCTCAAATTATTATTTAGATTCAGTACTGTCATATTTCAGTTTCAAAGAGGAGATCAAATGATCAGGATCAGGAGTCATAAATGACAGAGGAGCCACAAAAAAGTATCAAATATTTCATGTATGGATTAATGGCATAACCAACTTCCTACAAATAAACCACTTACATATCCCCTTTAATCTATATTTTCTCGAAGATATATTAAAATGGTTCTTAGGAAAACTGCAGTAATTCTGCCCATTCAAAAATTTAAACGTCATAAACAATGTTTGACATTGACAATCGGTAAGGGAAGTGCATTCTATACTCGAAATAGGGATGTGCAAATTATGTGTGTAACGAATATTCGTTATCAAGTTGTAGTAGAATGAAAACTATAACTGTTATTATTTGCAAATCTAACGTTTTTAAAAAATTGGGGAGCTATTTTAATTTTTCAGCAGAGAAGCCATTCCGCCAGCGCTGTGCAGGATAAATCTTAATAACGAAAATATTTCGCAAGTGGATTTTTGATTTGTAAACCGTACCCCGAGGCAAAAGGAGTGACTGCATTTTTACGGAAAATACATTTTGCCCGACTTAAAGCCTATACAAAACCTTCGGGGGCTGACGAAAAGAGGAGTACGCAAGTAAAAAAAAACGAATAAGCGACCGATTACATTAAAATGAATTGCTTAAAGGGCAATGATAGTATTCCTGAAAGCTTTCAGTTCAGATATTAATTTACATTATTTTTCTTGAACTCATTTTTAATAAACCTATTTTATGTTTGACACTAAAAAATAGGAAACATAAAAGGTACATATGTCTGTTTCTATTTAAAATTGTCATATCCTTTTCAGTGGCTGGATTTGATTTGATTTGAGTGGCTTAGTTTCTTTGTCCCAATAAGCTCAAAAGGTTTGAACATGGAACAGTTAGCATATTTCCATCTTTAAATATTGGTCTAGGCTAAGCCACAATTCCAAGCCTGCCTTTTTTACTTAAAGCAAAAACTCTAAGTTATTTTCATTTGATGCTTTAACACGCCTTCATGAATCTGCATTCAAATTTTTGAATAATGGGAGAGGTTAAGACCTAAGCGTAAATAAACATCCAATATTCGAACTAAACAGGCTGATGGCAAAAGTGCGTGCGTGTGGGTTTCGCTTAGCAAAAATAAGTTGCGGAGTATACAATTCTTCTGAAAACATGAAGTGTATTGAATTCAACACAAAATTCGATTATAATATTAAGGCTTAGCAGATAAAATAAAATTTCCAGCAAAATGGTCCAAAACTTTTAATATAAGCTGAAAAGACTGAAGAAGATTTAAGTGACTAGAGAAGAAGATTTAAGTGACTAGAGTTTCCGGATCAGCTTAAACGACAGTAAATTCTGACGGCAGTTTCATTTAAGTCATGCGCAATCAGAAGTTAAAAGAAGTAGTTAATAAAATAGATGAAGTAGCCATAGGTTTGTCGCTAAATCAACCTAAAAAGAAAAGAACCAAACAAAGATCGGCGTTCAAAAACAAAGTGCCTGTGGATATAGATTTGGTCAGACCTGTAGCTAGCGCAGTGAAGTTCACCTCACGAAAGTGAGTGTCACAGATTTGGTTATATCTTCTTCGTTCTCATAACTAATGTTCACTATTCTGCTGTTTCTCAGGAATGAAAACAGCAATCGAAGTGCTGAAGAATTGGTACGTGCATTTGATCCATCAATGATCCCACTTGGACGTGGGAGTCTCTGTCTGTCTTTAGCTATTTCTATGCAAAAGGAATAGTGTTAATTTTTGGCCTGCCTCGCTTTCTTATTCGTTAGCAACATAGCAACAATGTGACACTAAAAAGTGACACTTTACCTCCACAAATATGATAAATCTAACTAATTATCACACCAGGTCGACTAATGAAAAAAAAGAATGTTGCCTGAGAAAAGGATGGATCTTGGTTCACGTCCCAGTCCAAGAAGTGATTTTCGAAAATAAAATACAGAAGAAACCGCAGTGAAACAGAACAGTCTCCATTTAAAAATCAGATAGTTATCAAATTTTAACACACTTAACCCCTTTTTTATTTAAAACCAAATAAAAAGCAGAATTTTCATGGGAACCAATTTCTTAAGACCATTTCCTAATTCAAACCAAAAAAACGAAAAAGAAAATAATAACTAACCGCCTCTTCGTCATTAATTACCAACAATCCTTTCCTTCTCGAAACTCAAACAAAACTTTGAGCTCATCCTAATTATCCACACTAACGGTCGGTAATCCGCGCGTCCTTTTCTCATAATCTACCTCTGACCTTCCATCGCATCCAAACAAGTATGGGTATTTTCTACACAGAAAACTGAATTTCATTTCGCGCCTAATGTCCGATGCGATACGCATCAAAACAATAATACAGCTGACATTTAAAAAATCATTTACATGCGCATTCAGCATGTGTGCGAGCGCTTCCAAAAGGACAAAAGGGTGGTGCAAATGTACAACGACGGCGGCGCACAACACAGCTAAATCCATCATCAAAATAGTCTAGCCTCATTACGCATTAATGCATCGTCCGCGCGCCGTTGTAGTATCCCTTAAGGACATAATGACCCATCCTTTTGCTATAACAATTTGGATGGACGATCTTCGCAGGAAAATAATACCATTTATCCTTTACCTGGTCACAGGTAGACGTAGAGAAACACATCAATTTCACATCAGTGATCATCTCCCTCTCTGTGTGTACGTACCACTCCGTCGACGATTGAGATTGCGCATACTGTCCGTAGTATGTCAGAATCAGCAGCGCAGAATGAATAGAAAGAAAAGGGTTGAATGGATATGCATATGCAAATCATTCAGCTGACCGTAGTAGTCCTGGACCGTTGGTTGGTCGTCGCTTAATTGTGAGAGCACAAAAAGGTACAAGTCTCTGATTTTTTCTCTAAGGGGTGTCAAAATTATCATTCATCATCGTTCGCAGATGCAGAGAAAACAGTCATAGATACACAATCTGTGCACGAATCCATGTGTCACTGGTGTTATGAAACAGAAACAGAAACAGAAACCGAAATCATACGAAGCGCGGTGCTAATCAAAATGATGACACAAATAGCAGTAGAGTAGATGAAATTTCTCCAAAAACCAATTTACACATAAAAATTAAGAAAAAGCAAAAAAAAAACAAAAAAAACGACGAGGAAACAAATTACCATCAAACGAAAACGAACACGAATGATGAGCGAAGGTGCGGCGGCATTACACCATCAATTGGCCAAATTAAATAGAAATTACAGTTTTCTACAACAGTTGGTCGGATATTTACCGTGGTTCGGTAAGCCAATCCGAGTAGGCTATCGAAAATGTTCCGCCCGTATCCAGCTTGAGGCTGTTTGATTATATCCTTCCTCGAAACGAGATGGCAAAGTTGCAATTAAATATCAATTTGACTCCTTCAATGCAGGACACGATCACAGTTTATTCCATTGCACTTGTCTGAATGAATCTATGACACACATACACACAATTTTTAATGATACCGGCACTTAATTCCTCGAAATTAGGGCATATATCCCCGACTAGTGCAACTGGTTCTAAATCCAAATGCCCTCGACACCGGCACCAGACGATATCAAAACACAAAACACAAAACACAGAAAAAAAAACTCTTCTCTTCCTGGGTTAATTCTCGTTAAACTTGATTGTTGGCTGTAACTAGTTTTCGGATTCAACCCTTTTTTTTTTGGATTTTTTTTTTATTTTGGTTAACTTCTTCGCAGCAGTCAGAGTGTGATATCAACTTGTTTTCGATTGAGGTTTGGGTTTTGTTTATGTTATTCTTCTAAACACAACCGCAGCGCACGCATTCTTTACATTCATTCATCAAAAAATAATAACAATTCAGAGATACGTATCGCCGCACCGCGAATAAGATACTTGTTGATCGGAGAGGTGAATTTTTTTTTTTTTAGATCAATTTTGAATAAAACACTTTTCACTTCAATTTCACTAGACCAATTTGTGTATCTAACACTTTATGGTTGTGTATCTAACACGATTCTTTTCTTCTTCTTTTTTTTATAGCACTCCCTAAAAAAAATATATCTCGATTTATTTATTTTATATTTTGCACGACACAGCACACGCACTTGATCATGGATTTAATTTGTTTTGAACTCAATGTGGAGAGGGAGAGAAACTATCTGTGAAAGACAAGTGTATCTCTAACAGGTAAGTCGTCGTCGCTGTCGTTTTCGTCGTCGTCGTCGCAAAAACACACAAATCTTGTGCCTGGTTGTTAGCCTTGTGAGTAGCCGATATCAACTGAAAACAACTTTGAAATTTCTATGGAACCGAAGTGATCGCGGAGGAGAATCACAGCCAGCAGGTAGAGATACAGCGCACAACAGCACACAAACGAACGACGACGTCTGTCTTGTCGATTTGGTGCGCTGCGCAAAGTGCATTGGAAATGGGAATGGGATACACGGTGGCGTTGTTTGTTTGTTGTATTTTTCTGCTGAAGCTCGATCGAGATTTGTTCGATGTTGGGTGGAATAGTTCGATTGGTGGCCAAGCAACATGGACCATTTCGACAAGGAAGAATCTCTAACCGAAGCAAATCGGAGAGCAGAAAGAAGAGAAGAAGAAAGCTGTGCTGGTGGTGGAGAGAAATGCATCCATGATGGTGTGGTGCAACAGGTGAATATACGTCTTCATGGGAGAGATGTTTTCGAATATCTTATTGGGCAAAGTGGTATACAAGTGGTAATCGGAAAATGTATTTTTTTTTCTTCATATCTAAAGTGCACTTCACTACTGACGTTGTGGTCGGGAAAAGATTTGGCTAGGTATTTTTCATTTGTGTAGTCATAAATAACGTGACTTCAATTTATACCCCGAAGTGAGGCAAAATTTGGTCAAAACAAAAGAGTCCATCAGCGAACGGCGGTTGGACAAGTTCGGAAAAATCTTTGAATATGCGCAATTAAGACAGGTTTATAGGAAGTATATAGTTCTAATTAAATCATAATCGGTCTGTTTAAGGCTTCACACTATTTACTATGGACTTAGATATGAAGTCTGCAAATTTGTTAATTTTTCAGTCATGAAAAATGACTGAGTTATGTGACAAATTTGAAGAGATATCACAGTTTGGCCATCCCAGAAGCGTAATAGAATGACAAACTCAATCCAATTCCACAGTTATTTAATGCAAGCAGTGTTCTTTAACTAAACCAACTGAGAATGGGAAGCCCTTACAGACATTGCATAGAATTTACACGAATACGTATACACAGCCTACACAACTCCCATTCGACAACCCCTCTTCAAGCATGAGTAATGAAATAAATTGTAACATGTAGGTCCCTGTAGTGAAGATCTATAGGCTTTCGCGCAGTTCAAATCTCATGTTTTGGTTTTCATAACTAATAAATGGGTGTGAAAGTGTTGATGCTAAAAGAACAACAACAAGAAAAGCTAAAGAACAACAAGGCCGCCGGCTCTGATGGTCTACCTGCAGAGCTTTTCAAATACGGAGGTGATGTTATGGTAGGGCGCATGCACCAAATCATCAACCAAGTTTGGGTGAAGGAAAGCATGCCCGATGATGACCCGATCAGCTCCATATGTCCCATCTACAAGAAAGGCGATCCTATGTCTTGCAAGAACTATCGAGGCATATCCCTATCCAAAGTAATGTGTGAATGTCTCAAACCTTTCTGCAACACACTAATCGGCACGTACCAGTGTGGCTTCCGGCCCGGCAGATCAACTGTCGACCAAATCTTCACACTAAGGCAAATCCTGAAAAAGACCAACGAGTTTCAAGTCGAGACACACCATCTCTTCATCGACTTTAAAGCCGCATATGACAGCATTCATCGTTAGGAGCTTTTTGTGGCGATGGCCGAATTCGGGATCCCGTCAAAACTGATCCAGATGTGTCGCATGACACTAGATAACACGCGATTCAATGTGCAGTTTGGCAGCAGCTCATCGGAACTCTTTCAAACATGCACCGGATTTCGGCAAGGAGATGCGCCGTCGTGTGATTTCTTCAATCTTGTTCTTGAGCAGATAGTGCGCAGGGCAGGTGTCAACACAGTGGAGATCCGTCGAAGAATTACCCTAAGAAACCGCTGCTACTTCGGTTTGGCAAAACAAACGGGTTCAAAACTCCTAACTCGAAGGACAAAGTGCATGCTCCACAGAACACTTATTCTGCCAGTTCTGCTATACGGCGCCGTGTGCTGGACGATAAGCAGGAAAGGAGAGCTAATACTCTCCAACCACGAACTCTATAGTCTGTACCAAGATGTGGATGTAGTCCGAAAAGCCAAAACTCGTCGACTACATTGGCTCGGCCACATCGAGCGAATGGACAACAACTCTCCAGTCAAGAGGATCTTCGAAGCCAGAGCGCTTGGTCTGGACAACTGGAAGCAGCGTGCTCGGGATCGCAGAGAGTGGAAGGCTGCCGTATCTCAGGCAGGGACTCTTCACGTGTCGGGAGCCCGTTTAGTAAGTAAGTAAGTGTTGAAGATTTGGGAATTAAAGGATCATGCCTTGAACTAACTTAGGTAAAGACCACAGTAAAGATGAATCTCCTTAATATTGGACAGGATATAAGGAGCGAAATAATAAGGATAAATTAGATAGATAGAGTGCACTAAACTCCTCTGTAACGAGGAACATGTGGCTACCCTAAATCAAATCGAAAAGGTAAGGCCAACTGTTGTTTGTACAAAGTTACATTTTTAGCACAAATCGAAGGGACCTCCAATTTAATCCCGATTCTAAAGGACAGATTTGAGAAGATTTTCATGAAAAGTTATTCGCTTGTATGTTTGTGTAGTTCGGCACTAGCATTTTAATTCGAAGCCACTGCGACCAAAAGAACAAAATAACATTGTTAGTGTTGTTACCTGATAGATGGTAGCTCAAATAGTACACAAAGAAAATGAGACTGCAGATCATGGAAAGCATACTACATAAGCAAATATAATAACCTGATAAATAAAAATAAGCCTCTAACTCGCAGTAACCTTTAGGCAGCACATATAAAATATTTAATTTACGAACTGTGTACCTCATGAAGTTTGTTTTGAACTCATTCGAATCTAAGCAAGATTTGAACTCTTTGCACATGTTAAAAAAAATTTTAAATACGGAGACTGCTGAACAAATTTAACAATTAGAAATGTAAAGTTCCAAAGATTGAAGACGAAGGCGATCATTAAGATAAATAGCAACGCGTCCATATGGCTACCTTGTGGTACTCCCGAAAATTCATATTTTATAACACGAGAAGTTAAAAGATCGACTTTAACTATTTTACTTCTATTAGTCAGGTAAAATGATCCTGCAAGTACATGCTTATTTTTGAGCGTAAAGGTCATGCTTCGTCGAATCGACGATGACACTATTCACAGTGGCCATGCACATTTAGTACATCTAGCATAAATAAAAATAAAAATACTTTTAGATGTTTCTCTATAATATTTACTTCAAAAATTAAGTTAAGAAAAGAACTTTACAAAATTCGAAACTAAAATTTAAATTTAAATAAAAATTTAAATGTAATTTTATTTTTCCGACGAAGAAGGTGTTGAACGTCATTCATGAAAAAGGCACAAGGAAAGTCTCACATTCAAAGTAAATAAATATAGCCTTTGTACCCAAATGCTCTTAGGAGCACCTAAATGCCTTAAAGGAACTCCTACAAGCTAACAAGATGGGCGCTGAAGATGGAAAACTGAACTTGTCCTCTTCGTTAGAAAATACAAAATAACTAAATACATTAGTCGTCTCTGACAAAGCTAAATATCTCAATTTCATCTAAGAAAGAAAGCTTGGCTGGAAATGGAACATACAGGAGGACTACAGAGTTTGGGAGCAGTATTTTATTGCAAAAGAGGTATTTAAAACAAGTGGTAACTTCAATCGCAAGTCACTCACTGACTATGCATATTGACTGTAAGACCGAAACGGTTGTCTGGCGATAAACTCAGCAAGGTCCAAAGATCAGCTTGTTTATGCATGAGTGAAGCCTTTCGCACCACTCCCTCAGCAGCATTGGAAATTCTGTTCTCCTTTGTATTTTCAGCAGACACAGCCAATCTATCCAAGAAGGAGATTAAAACATATGCCAAAGGTATAACCCGCTTTGACGAACAGTTTGATCTACATTTTCATCCAACGAAATAAGCGGGATTTAGTTTTTGGCTCTTTTGAAGCTTAAATAAGCTTAAGTAAGTTTATGACAGCTATGATGCAACGATAATATAATGAGCCTTTCGTGATCCCTGGAAGAACCAACAAAAAACCAACCACAGGACAAACATACTACACGACTTACCCAAAGCAATTTATTTCCCCACAAAATTTCAAAACAGTTTACTTTCACCTACAGTCTCTTCGTCTTCTATGTTACTAAAGACGTAGTTTAATAAAAGTTGAGCAATTCCCTTACATTCACACAATTTATAAGTGATATCGTCACAAAATATTCATGCGTCGGAATTTGAGAACCTCAATCTTCCTGAGAAGACAGTGTGCCTAGAAAGAATTCATATTATCGTCCCAAGTCAAGGATTAGATTAAAAATCTCTTTAGATCTCTTTTTATCCAAGCTTGGATACCCGATTTTATGTTGCGCAGAGCTTTGCTTTTGAAATCAAAAAACGCCTCCAAAATCTGTGAGTAACAAGAACTGATTGGGAGTGGTGAGGGTTAAGAAGGACATTCGTCTACATATCATCAAGAAGAAAATGACTGTTGTTATTTAACAGAAGTAAAAGCGATTTATTTTATTGTTTAACATTTTGGCATTCATTGGGTGTGGACTAGGCCCTCAAAATATAATTCTCTTTAAGTCAAGTCTTGTACTCCATATTGGAGTCCAATTGCTTGAGGTTCGCGTAACTTGGACTCGCGCGTCACCTGCCCCTCCACACAAGACTTGAAGCGGAATGTAGCGTTGGTTAGTGTACTCCAATGGGATGCCATAGGGTAGAGATCTTAGACCTCAGTTATTCCCGCTTTTCACGATTGATCTTCCCTAAATAATGAAGTCCCCCTAATATTGACTGATGTTTTATTTGTGGATCTATAGATTTCGACTAAAGCTATTCTTTTATTAAAGCAATTGACTTTTATATTAAAGACGCTCATTATTGAGATGATTTTGAAGTCGAAGATGAAACTTTGTCATGATGCCTTAAGACATTCTACAGGTGTACTTCAACATCACTTTAGACTTTTAAGTCTCACACTTTAGATAAGCTCACAATAGGACGTGTTTCGATAAAATGAAGTAGTTGTAATTCTGTGTAGGGAGTTATCTTCATTAGATTTCGATCCAAATTTTCACGGAAAACATGGTCCTTCGAGCCGGGTTCCTGTTGTATAAACTTCAATTTAGAAGAAGAAGCAAAATGAAAAAAAATAAATATTGAGCGTAAACTGTCCATACAGGACTCAAAGCCTAGCTTCTCCAACCACTGTGTGTGCGAAGATATATATTTTTTTTGACACGAAGGGACCTACAATTTAATGCCGATTCTGAACGGCAATTAATTTTGGGAAGCTTCTCATGACAGTTCTTACACTTGGATGTTTGTCAGACGTTCGCAAGAGGTGGGGCAGCTAATAAAAACTTTCAGGTCGTACAGGTCGGGATTTGAACCAGCGACCTCTCGCTTAGTGATCCAACGCACCTTACCACTTAGCCACTGCACCTACCCATAAGAAGGTGCTTATACTAAATCTCATTATATTTTTGTGTAGGGAGTTATCTTCATTAGATTTCGAGCCAAATTTGCATGGAAAACATGGTCCTTCGAGCCGGGTTACTGTGATAAGCAAAATGAAAAAAAAAAATAAATATTGGGCGTAAACGATCCATAGAGGACCCAAAGCCTAACTTCTCCAACCACTGTGTGTGCGAAGATATATATTTTTTTTGACACGAAGGGACCTACAATTTAATGCCGATTCTGAACGGCAATTAATTTTGGGAAGCTTCTCATGACAGTTCTTACACTTGGATGTTTGTCAGACGTTCGCAAGAGGTGGGGCAGCTAATAAAAACTTTTAGGTGGTACAGGTCGGAATTTGAACCAGCGACCTCTCGCTTAGTGGTCCAATGCACTCAACCACTAAGCCACTGCACCTACCCATAAGAAGCTGCTTATACTAAATCTCATTATATTTTTGTGAAGGGAGTTATCTTCATTGGATTTCGAGCCAAATTTACATGGAAAACATGGTCCTTCGAGCCGGGTTCCTGTTAAATAAACTTCAATTTAGAAGAAGAAGCAACATGTGCCAGCTATATTTCTCAGAGGTAGTGCAGCGGAAGGAGATACAAAGTCGAACCAACTATTACAAGAAGCGTACACTAGCACTCCATTTTCATATGAAGTCACTACCTGTCTCCTCATGCGGCACAAATTTCTTTAAAAATAAATTTGTTTGCTTAGAATATTTGTAAAACGATATCTAAGCAGCACTTTCAAACCACAAAAAATAACCACGTGAAAAGTTCAAAAATTCCATCTATTCGAATATCCGAATCTCGCAATTGTTCAATCTAGATCTAATGACCAGAAGGCGTATCTCACCCGAACGATTACCATATTAATCCATCTCGAATGGGGTGAAACATTCCCATCGAAGTAAACGCATCTATTAGAGATTCTAATTAACCATGACAGCCATATCCCTTGATCTTTAGGGGGCCCCACCATCATCGTCCATGTTGTCGCTGCCTTAATTAAAAACAATCAGCCGCTTCTCCTCTGCAGTCTCTTTCTTTCTTTTCCAAAAGGGAACATTAAAGTGCATCGCTATAAATTTATTTTATTCATTATGTTCGTACAAAAAAGAAAACATCCTCTTCTCATTCTCAGTGGGCTTTTATCTTTTTTCTCGATTCCACCTTGCTGGACGGACTTATGCTCGCACGCCTTCCACCTGATTTCTTATCACCATTCAAAACAATATACACTGACCATGGCCGATGACGATGGGGTCCACCAGCGCCCAAAATACCTTCAACTGCAATGGCGGTGGTGGTAACCCGATTAACATATTTTCCACTTAATTTTCTTTGATGCTGTCGCTGTTGTTGTTGTTGTTGTTGTTGTTGTTGCGTCGATCGCTGCTGCTGCTGGGCTAAGAGCGATAAAATTTATTGCAGCATATTGAAACGGATTTTCGATTGTTTGTCATTCAAGGTGGACGATGAGATGAAGGCGGCGAAGTTTGAGGAGAAACCCTAACCCGAACCCGAAACCCCAACCAAAATGAAAGTGCATCAGAAAATAAAATCAAAAAAGAAAAAAATCCTTGAAAAATCCCTTCTATCCGCCTGACTGAAAAAGTGAAAGTAAAATTTTTAAAAAAAAAATCCTTCTCTTGCCGCATCCACGCCAGTGTGACTTAAGATGACCGGACGAAGGTGATCTTCATTTAGTATGAATATTTTGTTTTTAAATTCCTTCTTAACTCGCTGTCATATCTACTACTCGTTCGTACTATGTGTTTATGTGTGTATGGGTGGGTGAGTGTGTTTTTGGTTTTTTCCAAAGCACCATCATGGTGCTGCCGCAATTTATCACCTTCTGCGGTGCTGCACGGTGTATGGGTAGTCGTATTTTGATGGCACCGCAGGAGGAGATGATGGGCACTTTGCTAATTGAGATCTTGTTAATAATGCGGTAATGATGTCGTGAATGATTACATTGTAAGATGACTTCAAGGCTGACGACGACTTTATAGACGAAGTGATATGGTAGGGTAGGTAAACCACACAAAGTCATTGAGTGGAAATATCAAATTTTCCATCCGTGATGGAACAGACAGGAGGCAGGAGGTTTGCAATATTTTTGGATGAATTATTAAGAACGACTGTGCTTAGGGTTGAAGGACAAGCTGCTGCAATGAAATCTCCGATGCGATCAAAACAAAAGAGTCCATTTGCGAACTGCGGTTTGTTGCTTGCGGGAATTTTATAAGTACGGAAGTACAACTGCAGCCCATTAAAATAAAAGAGGCCGTTTGTTCACTTGCTGGAGTTTCAGGATGCAAAAAAGGCAATCCTCAGCATTGTGGGTCATCTCCCAACGACACCAATCATCATCTCCCCTGTCTAATCATCACTAGATACTTAACTAGGAATGCCAACATCTTTCTCTACAAATTCGAATTGCTTAATCTGATCGTTTCTACAATCAAATCTGAAAAATTCCCATAAACTCCTTAACTCTCCTGAATACGCCGTTAATTACCCCCAAAGTTGAAGTTCCATATAACCGCCAATTAACGCTCTTAAAATTCTTCTTCCTCTTCACTTGGTTTTGAATATTTGTTCTTTTTTGTTTTCTGTTTTTTTTTTTTGGCCATTTGCTAGATTTCCTTATGGCGTCGTATACCGCCGTGTACCCAATGAATATTCAACATTATTACCGTCATCATCTGACCCGTTCGAATCGAAGAAGAGGTCATCTTTACCATCATCGTCGTCATCAACATCAACATCAACATCATCGAGCCATCAGCAATCAGGCTGCATCCAGCAGTAGCAGCATCATCATTATCAAGCGTCTTCATTCTCACTCAGCACAACCACACAACCGGTGTACATCTGACGGATCAACCAATGCCAGGAATGTCCATATAAACATACTTCTACCTAATTTGCTCGTCGGATGCTTGAATAATGAGACACTTTCCGAATAAGGTGCGATAGAGCAATCTAATTTGGTCAGTCAGTCAGTCGAGGCCTGGCAGATGCTGACTTGGCCAGCAATCGGATCGCACCATCTTCGTGGAGAGAGACAAAACCATTTATAATGCCATCAACAATATCCATCAACTTGCATACGTACGACAACGACGACGAATATCTATCTCTTCACTTAAATAACAACAATATAGAGACTATGGCCATTTGCAAGATCCATCTAACACTCAAACAAGGCGAAGAAGCGCGCGCTGTATTTGTATCTTTCAATTAAATTGCACTTAGAGGAGAGCGCACGTATAGGAGGAACAAACATAGTATATTCATTTCATTGCTGGCATGAGCCTTGCTTGCCCCCAAAAATGGCCATACTCGAGGCACGTGAAACTATTAGTCCTTATAGAATCACATGGACGCATGGACAAATGCGCGATATATAAACTCTGGGAAGACAGTGATCAGTGCAGGTGATTTGGAATATTCCTTATTTTGTTTGACATAAATATTAATCAAAACGATTTTGACAATTATGCTAATAGGCGCGCGCGCGCGCGAGAGAGAGAGAGAGATGGAGAAAATATCTATGTGCTTGGAATTATAATTGCTGATTCGAAATGAAATTAGATGCACGACAGGGGCGTAGAGGCCATTAGTGGTTTGGTATTAATTATGTAAATCTTTTACTTAAAAATCTGTGATTTTTTGTTTTCTTTATTTATAGATATATTTTATGTGGAACCGGTTTTTTTTGTGGATTTTCGTTTCATTGACGATCGAGTGCAAAGCGATGGGAAGGAAGATCTCTAGCGCTCTTCATATAAAAGCGGAACTAGCAACATGATTTGACTAACTTAATTTGTGTTTGTTTGTGTTTGTGTCGATGTCGACCCGACTAGTGACAAAAGGGGTATGGCAAAATCGTTTAAAATTTCTAATTCAAATTACTTATGATTGCCAAGTAGTTTGAAACGGGTATAGCTTAAGTAGTTTTCTATGTTGTGTCGATCCCGGTGAAGATCAACAGTATTCTATTTGATTGGTCGCTTTTAAGAAATAACGGGTGATCCAAGTAGAGATACTCTTTTCAATAGCCTTTTTTGACAGATCATGTGTGAGTCGTGTCATGCTGTCATGTTATTTTTGTTTAGTATTGTTTGGCATTTCATAATGGAAAGACTTACGCGTGAACAACGTTTACAAATTGTTCAACTTTATTATGAAAATTCACGTTCTGTGAGGAATGTGTTTCGTGCACTTCGCTCATCTTATGGTCAACATAATCGGCCTACTGAGCGTACTATTCGCAACACCATCACCCATTTTGAGACCCAGCATTCATTATTGGATAATATTCGACCGAATAGACCACGTCCAGCACGCTGTGAAGATAATATAGCGGCCGTAGCTGAGTGTGTACACGAAGACCGTAGAGAGTCGATTCGGCGCCGTTCGCAGCAACTCGGACTGACGTATGGAACGACTTGGCGCATTTTACGTCAAGATCTTAAATTGAAAGCGTACAAAATACAGCTTGTGCAACAACTGAAGCCGCTCGACCTTCCCAAGCGACATCGCTTCGCTCTATGGGCTCTTGAAAAGTTCCAAGAAGATCCGACGTTTTCGAGGCAAATTTTGTTTAGCGATGAGGCCCATTTCTGGCTCAATGGGTATGTAAACAAACAAAATTGCCGCATTTGGGACGAAGAGCAACCTGAAGAGATTGAAGAACTGCCACTTCATCCAGAAAAAAACAACGGTTTGGTGTGGTTTGTGGGCCGGTGGAATCATCAGTCCATATTTCTTTAAAAATTATGCCGGTGCGAACGTAACCGTCAATGGCGACCGTAATCGTGCCATGATAACCGACTATTTGATGCCTGAAATTGAAGCTCGTGATCTCGGCGACATTTGGTTTCAGCAAGACGGCGCCACTTCCCACACATCGCATCAATCAATGGACTTCTTGAGAGAGCACATAATTTCACGTTTTGGGCCGGTCGATTGCCCACCAAGATCGTGTGATAACACACTGTTAGACTTTTTCCTGTGGGGATATGTAAAGTCAAAAGCTTATGCCGACAAACCCGCTTCGATTCAGGCCTTGGAGGAAAACATCACGCGTGTCATTCGCCAGTTACCAGTCGAAATGCTCGAACGAGTGATCGAAAATTGGACTCAACGGATGGACCATCTGCGACGTAGCAACGGCCAACATTTGATAGACATAATCTTCAAAAAATAAATGCCAAAGAATGTTCTTTCAAATGACAATAAACATTCTCCATTAAATTTGAATTTTCTGTGTTTTTTTCTTTAAATAAGTAGGGAACCTCGAAATGGATCACCCTTTACATTCGCTGTTTCTGTATTTCCAACTCTAAAAAAAAATCGTTGACAACGTTTACTGAAATATTTCAGCTGCGGTTAAAAAAAACACTTAGACGTAACTGTTGATAGCAGCAACTTGGAGGTGGTTAAGGAGATCATCTACCTCGGGGTGAACATTACGAATAAAAGAGAACTGGAGAACTTCCCTAGGAAGCCGGATTGGCAAAACAAATGGGTTCTAACCACATGACTCGAAGGATACAATTTATGCTCTACAGAACCATTATCTGGTGTACGGTCCCGAGTATTGGAGGATAGAAGAGGAAAGTTTCATCTTTTGAATGAAAAATTCTTCGACGGATTTTTGGTCCCGTGTGGAAGGTGATCCATGAACCATTCAACATGGGTGATGAAAGCCAAGACTCCCGCCCACCTGACTAAAATGAAGTGAGGATAGCAATATCCAAACTGAAATCCAACAAGGCTGCCGGGCCGGACGGCTTAACTGCCGAACTTTTCAAGGCAGCGGGAGATGATTTGGTAGAGAGCATGCACCAGCTCGTCTCCAAGATTTGGTCAGAGGAAAGTATGCCTGATGAATGGAACCTCAGCATTGTTTGCCCGATCCACAAGAAAGGAGACCCCCTTAACTGCGCCAACTATAGAGGTATAAGTCTCCTCAACATCGCATACAAGATACTGTCTGCCGTGCTGTGTGAACGCCTGAAACCATTAGTCAACGAACTGATTGGACCCTATCAGTGCGGTTTTAGGCCCAGTAAGTCCACAACTGACCAGATTTTCACACTTTGGCAGATCCTGGAAAAAACCCAAGAAGTCCAGATCGATACTCACCATCTTTTTATCGATTTTAAGGCCGCATATGACAGCATTTATAGAGACGAGCTATACAGAGCCATGTCTAGTTTTGGCATACCTGCCAAACTCGTCAGATTGTGCAGGATGACGATGGAGAACTCTCGCTGCTCCATTGAGGTCGGAAACAATCTCACCGAGACCTTTGATGTCAAAAAAGGATTTAGACAAGGCGACGCGCTGTCATGTAACTTCTTCAACATCATACTTGAGAGAATTGTGCGAAACTCACAAGCCAACACTAGGGGCACAATTTTCCAAAAGTCTGTGCAACTGCTTGCTTACGCCGACGACATCGACATCATTGGCAGAACACAGCGAGCTGTCACTGGTGCGATTGCAAGTATCAGTACAGAGGCGGCAAAAATGGGTTTAGAAGTGAATGAGGGCAAAACGAAATATATGCTGTCAACAAGAAGGGACACACAACATCGACGAATCGGACAGAACGTCACGATAGAGAGCTATAACTTCGAGGTAGTTTGGGACTTTATGTACCTCGGCTCCGCTATTAACTCTGACAACGATATATCGTCAGAAATCAAGCGAAGAATTACACTTGCCAACCGCTGTTACTTTGGCCTAAGGAGGCAAGTGATTAGTAAGGCCTTGTCGAGAAACACCAAGGAGACTCTATATAAGACCATCATCATCCCAGTCCTGATGTATGGCGCAGAAACATGGACGTTATCAAAGGCGGATGAAGATCTCCTTGGTCGTTTCGAACGCAAAATTCTTCGAGTGACTTTCGGTCTCGTTTGCGTTGACGGGCTTTGGAGGAGGAGATTTAACAGCGAACTCTACGAGCTGTACAGCGACATCGACCTGGTCAGAAAAATACGGATTAGTCGTCTAAGATGGCTGGGTCATGTAGAGCGAATGGACACCAACGCTCCGGCCCGAAGAGTCTTCGAATCCAACCCGGTGGGACAACGCAGTAGAGGAAGACCTCGCCTAAGGTGGCGCGCGCAAGTGGAAGGGGACCTCAACCAACTTGGAGTGAGCAACTGGAGGCAGTTAGCCAAAGATCGTGCTAACTGGAGAGGCGTATTGGTTGAGGCCCAGGTCCACCCCGGACTGTAGCGCCACCTAAGTAAGTAAGTAAGTGGAAGGTGATCGAATGGAGGAGAAAATACAAATGCGAATTTTATTAGCTGCACCAAGATGTGGGTGTAGTCGAAAAAGCTAAAGCACATCGACTACATTGGCTCGGTCACATCAAGCGAATGGACAATAGCGTTCCAACCAAGAGGATCTTTGAATCTCAGCCGCAAGATCAATGAGCTTGGAATTGCAAACAGAGTGCCAGGGATCGCAGAATGAATAACCTCATGAGCTACCTCGTCAGTAACAGACGAGGCTTCGAGGTTATGCCAAAACCTACTTCCCTGGGTCCACTTTATTAGACAAAATTTTTAAACACGGTCTAAATCTTGCATCTAAACCGATAGCTTGGAGAGAAGTTTAAGTGATCTTTATACCTAAAGCTGGCAAACGTGGGCTTAATACAGCAAAAGACTTCAGACCAATAGGTTTATCATCATTCATGCTGAAAGCGTTTATTGGATATTCATATTAGGGCAAAATGTAGCAATGGTTTTTTGACCGAGTCGCAACACGCATGCATGAAGGGCAAATCTGTTAAAATCGTCAACACTTCGGTGAGTGCGGTGATTGCGATGACGGCCTTTCTTGACATAGAAGGAGCCTTCAACAACTTGGAGCGCATCGCCATAAGAAGCGCTCTGGTGGTGGAGGTCGCCCTGAGGACGATCTCCACTTGGGCAGAAAGCTGCGGTCTCAGGGCAAACTCTTCAAAAAGGAAACTCGTTCTTTTTAACAGAAAATACAAGACATCGCAAGTCAAGCTCCCAAAGCTCAGCGGATTAGAATTGTCTCTTTCGGATAGTGTGCAGTATCTGGGCGTAATGGGGCTTAACTCTTATTCGCAAAAGAACAGTGGGAAAACTTGGGACTTAAAACCTACAATGGTGCACCGGCTGTATACGGTTGTGGTGAGGCCCATACTAACATATGGCACACTAGTATGGTTGAAAGCAATGGAGAACAAAACGATAAACGGCAAATTAATGGCGTTTCAGAAAACGGCTTGTATAGCCCTCACGGGTGCGCTCCGTACCACTCCTACGGCAGAATTGGAAACCTTAGCGAACTTAATACCGCTTGATTTACAAATCAGAACAATGTCTGTATTGTAACAGTGCTCCCTTTTGGGTCACTTTAAGAGTACTAGCTTTGGACATGGTACGGTCCTATCAAAGCTACTGCCAGGCAATCCAATCATAAGGGATGAAATCCCCCCCATAGCTGGCTTTGACATTCCGTATGATGTTATATATCCGGAGAAGGAGGATTGGCAAAGAAGTGAAATTATCAAATGAAATTGCAATTTTTACAGATGGCTCGAAAACGATAGTGAGAACGGGCGCTAGGATCTTCTCAAAAGATCAATAACTAAAAGTGTCTATAAGACTACTGGGCACAAGCACCGTCATGTCATTCAATCAGAGGTTCTGGCTGTCCTCAAGGCGGATAAGCAAATGCAAATGAGATCGATATGCGGAAGAGATATTGCTATCTACTTCGACAGTCAGGCCGCACTTAAGGCAATGGAATCAAAAAACATCAAGTCTGATGTATCGGGTTTTTTCAATAAGAGCGCTACAAAAGTTTTTTTTAAATAAAACAAAAACGGTTTTGGATATCAATGAAGTTCCTTATTCCTGTGAAAGTAAGTTCGATGCCATTATGTATGGAACTCGATTTCTTTTGCATGGCCACCACGGGCACGCTTGTAGAAGTCCAGACGCTGAACCCAATTTTCGACGGTTTTCAAGCATAAATCGGCCGATACTGCTGCAATTTCACGTTCGATATTCGTACGAAGTTCATCAATCGTCGCTGGCTTGTTGGCATAGACCATAGACTTGACGTAGCCCGACAGGAAATTATCTAACGGCGTCAAATCGCACGACCGAGGCGGCCAAGCGACTGGACCATTTCGTGAGATAACACGTTCTCCAAACTTGGTTTCCAATAAATTGATTGTGACATTCGCTGTGTGGCTTGTGGCACCGCCCTGTTGGAACCACATGTCCTCCAAATCCATATCATCCAATTGGGGCCAAAAATATTCGGTCATCATCGAACGGTAGCGATTCCCATTCACAGTAACGTGCCGGTCTTGATCATCACAGAAGAAGTATGACCCAATGAATCCGCCGACCCATAAACCACACCAAACCATAATTTTTTCGGGATGTAATGACTACTCATGGAGTACGTGTGGATTGCTGCCTGACCAATACCGCATATTTTGTTTATTGACGAAGCCATTCAGCCAGAAATGAGCCTCATCGCTGAAGATGATTTTTCGATGAAAATCCGAATCATTTTCAAGTTGTTGCTCAGCCCAATTCACGAACATACGACGCTTCTGGTGGTCAAGCGGCCAAGATCTTTTCGCAAAATTCGCCACAACGACGTCACAGAGATGCCCAACGCTTGAGAACGACGTGTGAGAGACACATTTGGGCTTTCTTCACCTGAAGCCTCAGCGGCAGCAATATTCTCGACACTACGGGCACTGCTTTGTCTCACTGGCACGGGAACATTTTGTACTGTGCCTGTGGATTCAAATTTTTCCACTAGACTCTCAATTGTTGATCTGCTAGGACGATTATGGCGACCATAACGCTCCTAACGTTGAGGCCACTGACTCCGAATTTCGGTAGTAAATTTTAATAATTTCGACTCGTTGTTGGCTTGTATATCTTTCCATTATGAAATGGCAAACCTTACTAAAGAGAAATGTCAAAAGAGCGGCAATATGGCGTCGTTTGCTGTCCCTGTCGCTATACTTTTGTATCGTCCATGTTGAAAAATCCTGTATTTAGGAACTGCGGTCTTGAAGGCAATGACCGGGTGGATGAGCTTACAAGAACAGAAGGAATACTCAGTAGTGGTGAGGTTGCTCCCCTCTGGGTTCTTTTGAGGAATTAACTCTAAGGACTGCCAATCTAAGGTGAACAAGCTTTGAAGGACACACGCTCTATGGCCACTTCTCGACTGTAAGAGTTGAGTTCTCGGAAGTATATAAAATTTAGCAGCGCGATTTGCTTCCATTTTCTTAACTAACTTGAAATCCATTTAAGAAGCGAAGAGTGAATGACAAAGTCTTGCAATTTATATGTTTGTTAATACATCTTAACTTAGGGTGTCAAAAGCTTTAACAAAGTCAGTATAGATGATTTGAACTTGGAATCTTTTTTTCACGAAATTAAAAAAAAAGTTTGTCAACCAAGGAAGATTGGTTGGCGTCGATTTTCCACTCATAACCCCATGCAGACAAGGAGGTATATGTTCCTTTAAACGAAAATAAGGTTTTTGTTTAACTATCAGTTTAAACAATTTAGGAATAACTGAAATCTTAGATATTCGGCGATAATTTTCAACCTTATGTAACGCTTTGACGAAGACATTGTCGAAAATACAGCAGAACTACTGTTTCGTCAATGCCTGACGACGAGTTTGTACTTTCATGATAAGTGCCTTATTCGTTATTTTTGCCCAGCAATATGGATTTGAACTAGCAACAAATATGGGAAAAATGTCGGATTAAAAAGCCACGGATCAAAATGTCGGTAGGTTGAGTTAGGGGGGGTTTCGCACCAGATGTATGTACATACCAGTCATCCCGACGCCGTGAAGGCCCATTGTGAGTACCCTGTTTGTACATGTAAGGACATGCGACTAACAAAACCACTTCGATCTGTTGAGGTACCCTAGCCAAGTCGTCCAAACTTTCAAAGAACCGTGCTCCATGCAGGATTAGCAGCGTTCCTGTAGAGCTGGGCAGTGGCATAGAAGATGTTCCACGGACCCTCTTTGCATTTGCAAAAAGCCGTAGTCTTTAAGCCATGTTTTCGTCCGGATAATACCCCGACCGACATCCGGATTTGACTTCTGTTAAGAAAGACTAGGGACTTTGATCTTGAGGTGATATCCTCAAAGCTGATGACGTCGAAACACCCAGGCGAAGCTCTCGAAATATTGTGAAACCGCATTATCTCGAAGACTACGCTGTTTTAGCGATAAATGCAGAAGCGTTTGTGGAAGACGTGCCTGACAGCTTTGAGGATATAACCTCAAGAGATGATAAAGACAAATGGATGCAAGCCGTTCATGAGGAATTGGTTGCATTATTAGAAAATGACACTTGGATACTTACTGAGCTAAGTGGATTTTCAAAATAAAACGAGATAAAGATGGAAACATTGACAGGTACAAAGCTCGGCTTGTTATTAAGGGTGGTGCTCAAAGGAAAGGTTATGACTACGAGGAGACATATGCCCCAGTGGCTAGACTTACAACTCTAAGGACTCTTCTTGCAATTGTTTTCGAAAAGAAATTTCTGACAAATCACATGGATGTAAAGAACGCGTTTCTTCACGGCAAAATTGAGGAGGAGGTGTATATGAAAGTACCAGATGGTTTCAATAATGTAAGCAATTCAGTCTGTAAACAAAATAGAGCCCTTTATGGACTCAGGCAAGCCCCTAGAGCCTGGAACAAGACATTTAACAACTTTCTAATAGATTTAGGATTTAAGCGATCAGAAGTGGATAAATGCCTTTACACTTGGAACATATACTTGCAGGAAATAATATTTTAAAAATTAATGATCCCAAGAGCGCATTGACTAGCAGATTTCATATGACAGACTTGGGTGAATTTAAATCATTTATCGGTATCGGTATTAATTATGTGAATGGCGAACTTCACTTGAGTCAAAGGTCTTATCTCGAGAGAATGCTGAAACGATTCAAAATGGAAGACTGTAACTCTGCCATAACTCCAATGGATACGACGCCTATTTGTGACAGTGAAAAGAAACCTCCAGATGAATCAAAACCTTATAGAGAGCTAGTTGGCTGCTTAATGTTAATAGCATAGCGTCTAACTACAAGACCGGACTTGAATTTTGCTGTCAACTATTTTAGTAGATTCCAACATGAACAAACAGAAGCACACTGGAAAGGATTAAAACGAATCTTGCGGTACATAAAAGGGACGCTGGACTTCAGTCTTTGCTATAAAAATAGGAGTAATGAATGTTTGTCGTGTTATGTTGATGCAGATTTCGGAAGCGGCCTAGACCGAAAATCGACTTCTGGGTTTTTAATTAACGTTTTTGGGAATACTGTGTCGTGGACAACTAAGAGGCAAACAGGGGTTGCCTTATCTCCGACAGAAGCCGAGTTCATCGCTCTGGCTAACTTATTTGTCTTAGAATATATATTCGTCGTGTATGTATTTGCTTTCACGATGGGATCACAAGCGGCTTAAGCACTTTGATATAAAATAGAATTTTGTTCGGGACTTGTACGAAAAACGACAGATAGCAGTCCAGTACGTGAGTTCAAAGGCACAAGTGGCTGACATTTTTACAAAGCCTGTGCCAAAAGCACAATTTGTAAATCTTCGATCAGGACTTGGACTTCGACAAATGTTTGATGCTGAAAGACGTTAAATTGAGGAGGAGTGTTGGGAAACTCAGCTTAAAAACACTTGTTAGACTACAGTCTTATTAATAAAGATTATTAATAAACATATTCAAGATTCGCATATTCTCACTTCAACCCTGCCGAAGACTTCGGGTTATAACGCAACCGCTGGTGTTGCTCCATTGCTTCTTAGCCAGTTGTGTGGTGACGAAAGACTGTAGCACCTCTCCGCTCGATAGCAGCGTGTTCAGTTCAGGGCCGTATCTGGCTATCTTCCACTCCAACGTGTCCAGCAGATTAGAACTTAGTGATGACTTAGCTCTGAGTGCCTATAGGCAATCTATGATGCACTTTGCTTAAGGGCTGCTTAACTGTCCACACAGATGGTTATTTCTATTAGTGGTAGTCCCATCGATAGGATGGTCTGTGCTGCTTTCTTAACCGCATAGATCTCGGCTTGAAAGACACGGCTGATCACTGTCAGTCGAAACGACTGGTTGATAACAAGTGTTTTAGAGAAGACGCCAGCTTGTGTACTTTTTTCTGTTTTTGAGTCCCAGCCCTATCTTTTGGCTATAGTGATTCTGAGATTTCTCTCGAAGTCTAACCGAATTTCTCGTAATCGGTAAGTTTCACATGAGTCCCTTCCGATCAAAGACTTTAAGTATGCTTGGTAGGCAGGCTTCCGAATTTTGTTCTCTCTTAATCTGAGGGCGGCTTTGCCTGCCATGTTCTTAGGGAGTAGCGTTTCCAGATGCAGTGCAGATTTATTTGCGCCAGCGCTATGCCCAAACAAGCATGTCGCTAACTAATGGACAGAGGCAATCAAAATTAAAGTGCATACCAACATTAAAAGATGCAGGAAAACTTTTACCAGTTAATTAATCAAAACGAGTGGGCACAAGACTTAAAAACAGAAAACAAAATGCGGAATGTTTTATTTATTAATTTTATGAAATGATTATGAGTAGAAAATCGAAAGACTACCTCGGCGGCGAATCCGTGGGTTGACATGACTGAAGATTACCGAAATCGTAAAACTGAATCATTAACATGGATGTGCACGTGCTAAAAAGGAATCGTAAGAAGCGCACATTAAAAAGACTCTTGAATCACTGAAATCCAAATGAAAACCGTTTGATTGGCCTTAATGACGAAGTGATTCTAAACAGGTGAGGTCGAATTGGCGAACCCAACACATCATCATCAAAAAAACCCCATAAATGTCAATTCCAATTAAAATTACCATTTTTCAAGTGTTGCAATGTGCTATAGAAAAATTTGCTCTTAACCCTAAACATTTGGGGCTGAACGGAAAATTTCCAGAGAGAAAATTTAGTGCCAGTGCCCTGTAAATTGTAAAATGCGAATTAAAAAAAACGTATGAACAATAGCGACACAATACGGATACTATAAAAATATATATATAATTTTTTTTTTAAATTTTATAGCTCCGCGCGTCTCATAATCGAGAATCTCTTATTAATATATTTAAACTACGAGCATTCGCAATCTTGTTGTAATATCATTTTTATTTCACCACAAATACCCACCCGCCCAGCCACCAGCGGCAAATAAAAAAATATTAAATTGATGACGTGAACGTAAATATTTTTACGGCCACACAAATATTTTACGATTTAAATTTTAACGAACCCGAATATAGTAAATTTTTAGTTGTTTTTTTTTTGTTTTTATTCATTCGAATGAGAAATCAAGACAATTTTAATAACCGCACACACAACTAACTAAAGTCTTAATGACTTTGCCAATTCCAGATGAACAACGACGCCAGTGCAGTGTAAGGGAGCACGGTCACACGGTCACACGGTCAGATGGTCACACGGTAACACAGTCCAGCACAGCACGCTACTAACATGGCCAATCTATCAAAGCAAAGAAAAGGTCATACACATGTCTTTCATTGGAACACACGATTTATCCTCGAAGAGCTGCCAAGCACTTGTCAAAATTTTTAATGAGAATTTCTATCCAACAAACACTGCACCGATGATGGAAGTCAATGCTGGCCGTTTGACATTTCGCTGCTGAACACAATCGTACTACACACATTGGATTGCGAGTAATTAACTTTGCATATGCTCCTCATTCTCGGAGAGGTATAGTGCGCCATTTGTGAGTGAATTCGAATTCGATTTCGAATTCCAATTCAAATGAACACAACATCTGGCGGTAGGTAATTAATTAAATCGACGCGGGGGTACCACACGACGCGAAAAATGCTTAAGTGATGTTAAACTACTCGCATGCATATCAAATCGATCGTTTTACAGATCCATAATTACGTAGTAAGTTGCGGGCCGCCACAATTAGCACGTTACCCACGCTCTTTGACGACAGTGTAATGCGCCGAACAGGTGTCTTTGGAATGACTACGGATTATCAAAAAGTGGTAGATCAGCTGATGTTTATCTAGTGTTTCTTATCTTGTTGGAAATATTTCACATTCATTGCGGTTGTTGTTGTTGTTGTTGTTGTTGGTTTTGTTTTTGTTCCGGTGCAAGTCGTGCCGCTAAAAGAGGGGCGCCACACACCATCGCTCGTCGTCGTGCATACAATAGAAGCGGAGCCCATAAAGATGTTAAGTACCTTTGAAGCTGGGCCTAAGCACCAGCATTACCAATCGTGCGCGCCCGGTACACCGCCAAGTAACGAGCCATCGCTCAGCGCGCGCGCACAAAAGGATTGTGTGCAGACAGCGAGCGCGCGGACAGCTTAAAGAGCCATTTATCAAATTTATTGACATTCATCCATCCATCCAGCCATCCATCCATTGGGGCGCTGTTGTAAGTGAGTTCATGATTTACAGTCGGCATTTGTTGGTCATTTTCGGATTTTTATTATTATTTGTGGATATGTTTTTTGTTTATTTGTTTTTTTTTTGTGCTGTGCTGTGCGCGCCTCTTTGTTGTTATTTACGATTTCTTGAGTTTGTTGGGTAAATGTGCGCGCATTGCAAAAAAAAAAAAAAAAATAAACACTACTGCCATGCCATTGTGTAGTAGCTCCGCATTGAGCAGAGGCTGGCACTCATGGGCAATTAATTTCCACTAAAAGTGATGGTGTAGCAAATAAAATTGATTTTAGGACTTCAAATGGGAGTTGAACTGTCACCTAACATGGGAAATTTGTTTGGGAAAGCACAGCACTTGTGGGGAAGAAATGCCCAAAACGGCATAACATGGAAAGCGAAGAAGACTCAGTCATTGGAGAAATTGCCTTTAACGTACTCCAACTTAACGTAATCGAAATATTGGCAAATATAGGCTTAACTGGCGCCCGAGCAGGGACTTGCTTAAAAATGTTAATCCTTTTATAAAGGACATGCGGTTTCCGTACTCTACTTATTGGGTCTCTAATCTCTATGCTGTAATTGTAGCTGAAGTTGTGATCTCTATGGAAGGGAGAAAATCTTCGACAGTAAGCTTTTTTGGACCAAGAATTTGGTAACGAAGCCATCCAAGGCGCCTTTGGCTTTCTGGTAATGCAGCTGAAGACATCATAAGCATGTGCAAGTCAAATATTTCGTTCCTCAGACAGTCACTTATAGCTGTGGCGATAATAAATGCTTGGCTAACCTACGATAGGCCTACGATTTTAAGAGAATATCCATGAAGAATAAGACTAAACAGAATCGAACAAATCGGATTGGTACAGCCTGACCTTCTTAGCAGCACCGACGAAGTTAGCGGTGACAGTGCACAAGATATGATGACAATATGTCACAGCCCGGAGCTTTAAAATGGCACTGACAACACTGCCAAGAAACATAATGGTGGACGGAGGAAGGACGGAGGAAGCTAAGACAACGAGAAGTTTCTGAAACTAACGAACGAAGGTAAGGCTAGCATAAGATGCCTCTCTAGAGTCACCGAAGAGTACCCAAAGGAAGCGTCTTTAGTCCTTTGCTTTTAATTGCTGTCCCCAATTATCTTGAAGGAAAATTTATTCTTTGCTGACGAAGAAGCGCAAAAGCGATGATTAGACTTTCCTGTAATGAGTATTTTAAGTTGGGGTGAATGTTTTGGAGGGAGATAGGTATCATGCTAGCCAAAATTAAAAAAAAAGACAGAGTATATATTCCAGAAATTTTCTTGAAAGGAAAAGTTGATCTATTGTCTACAGCGAAGCAGCCGTAGCTGACGGCGTCTACCATCGTGTAAGCGTTGAAATGGCAGGAAAACGTTGCTATTTTTTGTGTTCCAAAAAATGTGTCTTAAGCTGCAAGGAAGACCCTACACCGAAGTTGTTCGTCGGGCGCTCACATGCGGTTCACACTGTTGGACAGCGTACCAACAGGATGAAGGAAAATTGACTGCAGTTGAGATGAAGATGCGTCGCATGACAATGGACAGCGTACCAAAAGGATGAAGGAAAATTGACTGCAGTTGAGATGAAGATGCGTCGCATGACAACGAAGCTTAATCGAATTAGAAGTTCAATCTTAAAAAAATGGAGCACGACTCGTTCAGTTAATCAACGTTACTATAAAAGCGCGGGCAGGCAGGCCTAAGAACTTTACATTGAATTGGCCTCAGTGATACGAAACCGAGGGGTCTAATTTTTTTTGTACTCAAATCGGCGATGTCGAACGGTTATGATCCCTTTAATTCTAAGCATAACCTAGTCACTTCCCCACCATGCTCCCATGTTCTGTTCCTCAAGTGGGGAGCAAATATTGTTGGCAAGCTGCAGATAAATCAAACAAACTTCAGATGTTGACGAAAAACGCATGCATAGGGAAAACCGGTGCAGTAAGAACGGTACAAACCGCTCGTATGGAAGAGATTCTAAATTTGATATTCAGCTGCCAAGAGCACCTTGAGGATCAACCGAAAATTTAGCTGGAATGTATGTAGGAAACAGTGAGAACTACATGACACCCTACACCATTCGCTTGCTCCTTTCCGGGCATGAACCGACGATAACGAAATCTTAAAATATACCCAGCTTCATCGGAATCCCTGAGGAGTTTTCCAATCTGAAGCCTTGGCAATTGCAGAAGTACCATGGAATGATATTCCAATATTCACTGACAGCCAAGCGACCATAAAAGCTGTAAATGCTATTTCTATTGAAATAAAATCCAAGCTTCATCGATGTCCCATAGGGCTTAAAACTCTTGACTGACGGCACAAGGTTTGTCTCCGCTGGGTTGCTGGACGTGGACAAAGGGACATAGCCGGTAAGAAAATGGCCGACGAGCTGGCAAGAAAACGATCCGAAATGGATCATGACCGGGCACATCAGTCAACCAAACCGCCACTCTGCAATCTTCGAGAAAGAGTAGAATACAAGATCAGAATGAAAGTCTATAAAAAGCGGGAATTTACAACTTCAAATGAAATTAAATCAAAAGGAGGATGTAGAGGCTACGGGGCTGAGGACCTCATTATCTCTGCCACTGCCCGGGTATCTGCCGCTTAAGGAACAGAACACTTGCAAGCTTTGAAGTATTGTCAGATATACAGTTTACTGACGACATCGGGATGATTTAACAGGATTAGGTACCCTCGAGCGTAAGAAAGAAACCAAAACAACACAGACAGATCCGCCACTAAAGGATATCATGGATCCATAGGGACAGAAGTGTGGATCTCCTAAACAAACAAATTAATTAAATATCAGAGAGTTAAGAACACTACCCTCAGCTTAGATAGAAGCGAACAACATAAATTTTGAAAGAAAAATTGATGGAGTAAACGTAGAGGAATAAATTGCCGGGTGCCCTATGAAAAGCACGTCCTAAGGAATTGTTTTACGCTGACCCACTAGACGGCTGGTTTTGAGCAATTTTTTTTTCAAAGGTTATTTGAACGACCGACTCAGTTGGTATTGTCATGTTCAAAGGAGGGATCCTACGAACCCCGTCAAAAAATCAATGGCAATCAACGTTCCCTTAACCCTCGAACCGTGTACTGGGCACTGAGTGCCCAAAGGAATTTTTAAATCGAATATTAACATCCGTATTGGTCGACGACATGCAAGAGAGAAATTATTTTTTAGCGCATACAGCGCAAGTTATACGAAAATGTATTTTACTATTTTTTGAAGTAGGCATACAAAATTTGGATTTAAATAAAAAATAAATATTGTTTCCCGTAGCCCTCAGTATTTTGTCACATACTTAGTTTAAAGGGCACTGAGTGCCCAAGTACACGATAACTTAAAATATTACAGTACACGGGTCGAGGGTTAAAATCGCTTAAGCGAGGCAGGCCAAAAAATTCTTGATCACACAGATATTTTTTGAGGTCGAACAGGCGGACCAGTAGGAATGCAGTGAAGGTGGAGGGTTATGATCCATATAATCCTGAGAGAAGATTTGAACAAAATGTTTAGTAAACCAATACAAGGTTGAGTTAATGTTGCAAGTGATCAGTTTCTCAGGAAGCAGGCTTGTCAAAAGAAAATGAACGAACAATGTATAAAATGTTACCTCGCCTCTGTCACAGCCACAGCCACACTCTTTCGACTTGCCCGCACCCATTTCTAACGAATGATTACCGTCTCAATGATTTGTTTTCGTTTCTAAAAAAAAGGTTCCAAATCGTGGCACTAAAAAATGTTTTGGCCACAATCTTGCCTATATCTCGACAAACAACTATTTCCTCGCCACCAGAGCATCTCACCCCAAGATAATCAAACTCATATAGTCTATAGCCAGCCAAAGTTCGATGTTCATAGTTTACTAGGCCTTCGAAGATTTACAGCCGCAGATTTGCGCGCAAAATCTCGGTCAAATAGTTTGATCGGATCTTTGACGCTCAACCAAATTGAGTTATCGACTTTAGCAAATCGCGCACATCTCAGTGTGCGCGCCGCACCGCCGCGCGTCCAGTCACTTCTCCCATTTAGGCCCAATCCAACAATTTTATCGCTCACACGTGATGGAAATATCTCAATTCAATGTGCAAACTGCACACATACGAGTTGCGGCAATAGTTGCGAGAAAGAAAAGCACCGTCACAAAGTGATTATTTCTCTTTTTTTTTCAATTTGACCTAGACAGAGCAATAGAGAGAGAGAGAGAGAGAGAGAGAGAATGCGGTTAAATGCCAGTCCTGGCACCTTATTCCACAACAGATTCCAATCTGTCAGGGGGGTTGTTGCTGGTTGCGGGACTCTTTGCAACAACTGTTTTTCGTCGCGCGAAAGATAATCGCTGCCGATGGATGGAAAATACAAAAAATCGTGATCGACGCTAAAATAATGCGAGATTCCGGTGCAAGTTTTTTCTTCCTCTGTACCGATGCTTGCTCTAATGCACCACTTTATCATTGGAAGCTTCTCTACGAGTGCGCTCCCGTCCTTCTCCGTCGTCGTCGTCGTCGCCTAAATCTATCTATGGCAACCTCTAACTAGATAAACATATGCATCGTCAGATTATTGACGTTGATAAAATGTGCGATAGTAGTTCATGATCGTTGCATTAGACAAAAATTAAAAACAAAAAAAAAAGAGAGCACAACCACCGCCACCAACACCGACACCGCCAAGAACAACAACAACAACTGAATGAATTCGAGATCTGTCCGACTTTATGCGAAATTTATTGCAGTAATTTTCATTTGAAGGGGGCGGCTGAGAGAGAGACAAAGGGGCCACAGCCTATACATGGAAAAATGGAAAATGAAAAATCGATTTTCAAACATTTGAAGGTCTCTCTCTTATAAAAAGCCACATACATACTTCTCTGACACTTGATGCTTAATTCGAAGCTTGAAGTTGCTATAGCATGTGTTTGTGTGTGTGTTTGTTCTGTCAATTGTCTCGCGGGAATTGGTACGGCACGGAGTAGCGCAGCACAATGCACATTTAGGTCTTCTGAAATCGAAGATCCAAGATATCGGTTATATTGATGGTGCGCTCTTGCAGTCTTCTCATTCTATTCCTAGCGACTCTTCATGTGAAAAAGTCAATTAATTGTTGCGATCCAATGTGTGGTTGATGGTGGAATGTGTACTCACTCAATCCGTGGGAGGCATTGTGGGGGATTGTTTCGGATTAATACTTAATAGAAGACGGAGCAAGTTAGGGGGAAGGGTTAATGCAGCTGTAAATCCGTCTGAATGGTTTCGAATCCATAAAAGAATGTGGTACCAAATTCATGATATTTTTTTTCATTTAAACACGAAATTTTGGCTAACTATAAGCATCGTTCTCAGGTCTACACCTTACTTTGCTCTACAACTTAATGTTAACGTCTTGCTGGCTTTGCTTGATGTCGATTGTATGTGATATGTAATTTATTTACAACACAAAGCTTAGTTACTCGGAATATGGGGACCATTCAAATCAAGTTATAGCCAGCTGAAGACTGAAGACAATTTTCAAAATAATGAGTTATTCGGAAGCGTTCTTAGGGTGTAAGTCTATTCATGGTGATTTGTCGAAAAAAATATTCAACAATGTTTTATGTTGACCACTGCCTTGAGGAACCTTAAAACTTCTGTTAAACTCCTCCTAAAATTTTAAGCTATCACTCAACTGTTTCCTTTATTAAGCAGCTTAGCAGAAATCCTATGATAGTCACTTGTTTCTTATTTTATATGTTATGGAAGGCACGCGCAACTCACTAAAAATAAGCGCCATACGGAATGAAAAGAACGGTTGTGTCTACGGCAAGATTCTTATTTTAGATGTCATTTGAAATATGTCTGACCGTGGATGTGCATAAGTATGATTTATCTTTCTCACAAATCAACGAAAATATTTGAATTTAACAACCACGCACCTTGCTCATGGCGACCAGTAAGAATAGACTTCTTTCCAAAATAGAGTCACAAAAGACCGATCGGACTGACTTCCTTTTTAATGAAGACTTTGGAACTATCTTCACACCTTCATCACGAATAGGTAGACAAATGAACAACACTTACGCTCTATGGGCTGGTGGAGTCATTGGGCCATACTTCTTCCGAAATGATGCTGGAGGGTCAGTTACCGTTAATGGAGACCGGTATAGAGCCATGATAACTTACTATTTTGTTCCCGTATTGGATGGTATCAATTTGGATGAGATGTGGTTTCAACATGACGGCGCTACATGCCACACAGCGCACGTCACAATCGATTTATTGTGGGAAACATGCGATGAGCGCAGAATTTCGCGGAATGGACCTGTCAATTGGCCACCAAGATCGTGTGATTTGTGAAGTCGCTCGCCTACGCCAACAAACCAGAAACGTTAGGGGACTTGGAAGCCAACATTCGTGGCGTTATTGCCGACATATAGCCCCAAATGCTTGAAAAAGTGGATGAAAATTGGGCCTCTAGACTTGTCTTTATTCGAACCAGCCGCCGATGTCACATGCCCAAAATCATATCTACATAAAATTATCCTTCAAATAAAGCCAAATTGATGGACACTAAAACGTGTTTTATTTCAATTCGAAGTTCTATATCTCTAAAAAAAAACATCCTTTATATAACCCAAATGCGTTTAGTGCCAGAATTAATTAGACTAAAATAGTAAACAGCAACATAACCAAATTTGCCACCAGATATACACCTAGACCTCTGCTGTGGTTTTCAATTAATAAATATTGCTGTAGGTGTTTTATTTTTAAATCATAACTTAATAATAATCATATTAGTTGGTTAGATTATCCAAGCTATAGGATTCCTCTTGGTCTGGAATAGTAAAGGGTCCGTGGGACCTTATCATTCGTATGACATGCAGTCAAAAAAAATTTGTTAATTCAGTCCCAATAACGATGACAAGCGATCACAAAGTCCATCATATCAGTTACGTGGATGACATAGAAATCGTGTCATCTGGTATGTCATCCGGTTGACACACTCATAGTCATACCGGATGACAGGCGATCACACGGAATGACCACTTTATGACAAATTCTACGTCACAGTGACGTAAGGATGTTTTCCGGATGACCGTCTGATCGCACCTTAAGTTAAAAAAGAGAAATAGTTAAGGTGAGCTGACATGCGTAGAGAGAAATGTTGTTATTTGAAAGCTTCCTCCCTTCTTCAGCGAAATTCTGAAAAGCGCTCTAATCAAGGAAAGCCCGAAAAACCTATCGACCAGGTATCTGGAAGTGATTCTAGATCAAAGGCTCATCTTAAAAAACGGGTAAGGAAATTATGCAAAGCTATTTCTTGCAAAATTTCTTGAACTTTTTGGCAAAAAGTGTGGCCTGCAACAAATCTATGAAACGACGGAACAGAAGTGGTATGACCAATCCTATCCTATGAATCAATGGTATAGTGGTCAGGTACAAGTTTAGCCTATAATAAAAGAAAACTCAACAAGGTATGGATAGGTACCACAGGCGCTCTAGAATCAAGATCATTACCACCATCAAACGCCTTTGTTTTTTCCCACTTAAGAATTTCGAAAACTTTTTGAAACATGCACACCGACCACCGAACTTTGAGAGACATTTTCAGTTAGCCGTCGAAAAAGTAATTGGAATCTATAGTCAAAGTCCCCTGCAAGCTATTTATGTTTAAATCGGACAAGTCACTATAAACTGACTTGCAGTAGACGAGGTTTCAAAAACTAAAAATTATATGGAAGACCTGTTTTCGATGAAGTTTTAATGCGAAAACTTTAATTTCGTTACGAGGTGTAAATAGTAGGTACTAAATTACTTATGCATCTTTTACATCTAGACATTAACATAATAAACACCGCAGCGCATAGGGTGATCAGAATTATAAATTCTTGGTGATTCCATAGCCAGAGCAATACTCAGCTTCCTTTGTTAATATAGCTCTTATTTAACTTTTCACCAAAATATTTTAAAGTTCAATTCCATGCCAGATCAGAGCGGCAGGGTGGACGAAAAATTGAAGACTCCGACTTCTTAGCATCTGTAAACATCTCAAAACTCTAAAGACTTCCAGATACTGCCAGTGTGTTCCGGCTACTTGCGGTCCGCGAGTACTATTATAAAATCAGTACTAGAATGCCTCCGAGTTGAACTGACTTCGCTTGGTTAGTTCAAGGTTACTGTGTTTGGGTTCCTAGCGTTTGTTGAATTGAACATGCCAATAAGCTCGTCAGCTCAGCGCTAAAACTATTCCACATTCTACTCGGGGCAGCTAAGAAAAAAAGATGGGCCAAACAACGTTAAAGCAAAAAAAAAAAAAAAAAAACAATAGACTTTCTTTACAAAACGCGAAAAATTTCGCAAAGTTTCAGCCAGGTTTCCTATAGGAGACCACTGCCGCGTTGTCACATTACAACCGAAAAAAAAATTAATTTACCACTAGTGCACCTGTCCAGCACTAAATGTATTAGACAGCTATATCTCTCATTTCGATAAACCTTCCTTAAGTAAGTCTCGAAGAACAGTAATATAGAACTGTTCTAAAAAACTATAAACAATTATTAAGCGTTAACAGCCCGTTCATGCCCTAAAGGCTAGCTACCAGGACCATTGGAAGTAGGGTTACCAACTCCAGTAAGGGCTAGCCCTGAAAATTTTAAAAATGTATTTAGTCCTTATCCACAGCTCAAAGCAACGATTTGTTTTTTGTTTAAGTCTGTCTTAAGTCCAATGACGGAGACGGACATTGCTAAACCGACATAACATTTGATGCTGATAACAAATATATAACCTTTTAGACAAACTATGTGAGATGAAATTACTCGTACCAAAACTTATTATTTCTGATCTAAACAAGTCCTTGCTTTCTGGATTTTGTTGACTAGTGGTTCTATGACGCAGCACAGTTTTTTTTAGCAAATACTTAGTGGAAAATCTGGCATTGTAGTTTACTTTTAAAATACGAGATTTCCTATCTAAATATTGTTGATATCCTGGAAAAGACCAATGAGTTTCAAGCCGCATATGACAGCATTCATCGTCAGGAGCTTTTTGTGGCGATGGCCGAATTCGGGATCCCGTCAAAACTGATCCACATGTGTCGCATGACACTAGAGAAACACGCGATGAAATGTGCAGTTTGGGAGCAGCTCAACGGAACTCTTTCAAACATGCACCGGATTTCGGCAAGGAGATGCGCTGTTGTGTGATTTCTTCAATCTTGTTCTTGAGCAGATAGTGCGCAGGGCAGGGGTAAACACGGAAGGCACTATCTTCAACAGATCAGTCCAACTGCTGGGGTATCGATCCCATGATAGAGGCTTTCACGGCTATTGAAGAACAGGCGAAGCTAGTTGGCCTTGAAGTGAATGAGGCAAAGACAAAATACTTGCTATAAACAAACAAACCATCATCTGTCCACCGACTAGGACAAAATGTCACTGTTGATAGCAGCAGCTTCGAGGTAGTTAAGGAGGTCATCTACCTCGGGGTAAACATCAACTCCACAAATGACATCTTAGTGGAGATCCGTCGAAGAATTACCCTAGGAAACCGCCGCTACTTCGGTTTGGCAAAACAAATGGGTTCAAAACTCCTAACTCGAAGGACAAAGTGCATGCTCTACAGAACGCTTATCCTGCCAGTTCTGCTATAAGGCGCCGAGTGCTGGACGATAAGCAGGAAAGGAGAGCTAATACTGGGATCCTTTGAAAGAAAAATCCTTCGACGGATATTTGGTCCTGTGTGCGTGGAGGGCGAATGGAGGAGAAGATACAACCGCGAACTCTATGAGCTGTACCAAGATGTGGATGTAGTCCGAAAAGCTAAAACTCGTCGACTACATAGGCTCGGCCACATCGAGCGAATGGACAACAACGCTCCAGCCAAGAGGATCTTCGAATCCCAGCCCCCAGGAAACGATAAGGAAGACCGAACCTCTGTTTTGCCAGAGCGCTTGGTCTGGACAACTGGAAGCAGCGTGCTCGGGATCGCAGAGGGTGGAAGGCAGCCGTATCTCAGGCAGGGACTCTTCACGGGTCGGGAGCCCGTTAAGTAAAAGTGAGTATACCAAATTCTTAAGAATTAAATTGTTAGACTGCAGCCCAGAGAAATTTCGGCAAGTCTCGGAGCTCATTGAACGCCAAATCGGAGAAGTTTCTCATGACAATTTAACAGACTTTTGCAAAAAGTTGAGCAACGAAAAACGGGAGATATTGAACCTCGAGCCCTCACCACAACAGAAAATTAATTACCTTCTTGAATTCTACCGGCTGAGTCTAGATTTCCCTCTTCAACACCGAGGTCAAATGAGATATGGTACTTGGGTGTTTCTAAGTCGCCACACCTACCTAACTACCTCTTAAAGCGCAATCATTTTAGAGTTGTATACTTGCAAGGCTCTTCGTTTAAGGTCGACCATATCCCCCTAAAGTGCTCTATTCAAACTCTACGTTAGAACGTTAATCTGTCAAAAAAAACCCCTACAAGTTCATAAAGATTCTTGTCACCTTTAACAATTTCGAGCGAAGATAAGATACTATTTGCATCCACTGTTAAATCTCCCCATCTATGTACGGCTTGCTGGTATAATGCGAACTCAAAATCAAAATTTTCTCCACAAGACAATTAAATGCCCATTTATGCGTGCACTCGGTGAACAAAAAAATTATCAGATAATTGGGCACCTTTGAGCATCAATGAGCTGCACTTTTAAATTCGTCTGACCTCCAACTAAAATTCGGGGACTTATTTCATGAAAATATTTGCCGCATATTTGCTTCCATTTAATTATAGTCTGCCACGCAGTAGTTATGAAGATGATTTTGGCATGTATCTTGACGCCCGCCGTTTAAGCCGTTTTAAAACCCACCGCCAACCTAACAGCCTACGGTTTTCGTTTGTTGATAAGGTAAGGTATGTCCGCATCATAGAAGCGGCCTCAGGTCACCTCTTCTTAAAATCAATTTCATTAAATCAAACTGCGCGCCGCCGCCATAGACTATAACAAAAGTTTCTGTTAAACATGGCAAAGACTGTTTTTTAGTTCCATTAGAACGACATAAATTGCTCAGACCTCATTCGCAGAACATTTCCGCCTGCAGGGTGACCACACCCTAACAGTTGGGGAACAAAAACCCAATCATCTGTATATAAAGCATGGGCCCATTACTGTACAATATATTGTCACTGTTAATTACACAGCAATTACACTGATTACCACTCATCCTCTATTCTTTTAGTTATCGACTCCATGACACTATGTTCGATTAATTGCTTCCCCAGAGGACACAGATACACAGATACAGAGAAGACTCAATATACCGAGAGAGAGAGAGAGATAGGCAAAGTGTATCCCTTAATTTATGTAACCAATCTGCAATTTGCATAGCCCCTGCTCTACATGCTTTGACATGAAAAATTGACATAATTGCAACGAAGATGACCACGGCCACAACCGATCAATCGATCGACAAAGCGCGATGAAGAGCATCAGAGAGGGTGAATGTGATACACCAAAAATACCGTGGAACAATGTATAGCCAAGCATGTAATTTCTGGGGCGCTCCTGCTGCAGCCGCAGTAGATACCACCACCACCACCACTGATACTTCATCTTCTTCGTGGTCATCGTCGTCTTCATCGTTGTTGTGTGTTGTGGTTGTTGGATACTGTGTGGTTATTAAGCCTTCTGATTACGATGATTATTTCATACATTCGACAAATTATTAGCAAGAGCGGTCGCTGGGTCCTCTATACTGCAGCGGACTGATCGCTGCGGCACAGATAGTGCAGGCAGGCGCATCATTGTTTTCCATACGCAGAAGAGGAGGTGCCCAGCCAGAGATGCGATGCTCGTTGTGCTGTGCTGTGAGCGCGCTGCAATTACCAAAAGGATATGCGTACTTTTCTGGCAAAACAAAGGATTTGTGATCTTCCGATCTTCTTCCCCCTGGAGGTATGAAATTTTCGTATTTACTGCTAATTGCCCTGTTTTTGGGGGCAGCGCAAAGATGCACCGTTTCGTTTCCTGTGAAATTACCCATTCGTCCTTTCTCCAAAAACAAAAAAAACCAAACTGGCATTGGATTTGCGCAACGCAACGAACGCAATGACGGTGGGAATGTGCGCAATTCGTCGTGACATACATTCGAGAGGAGAAATATGCACATCTGCTTGTGTTAACCGCTCTTCCGCTCCACTTCTTTTTGATTTGCTGCTCCACAAATTGCTGCCGCTGCTGGGGAGGGCAAAAGTTCAATTCGATTGTGGTGCACTCAACTCAAACTCGAGTGGCGAAGGCCTCGCTCTCAGTGTAATTGCGCGTATCCATAGTAATTACAAGTTGCACCCCAATTAATTGGCTAGGTAGCTCCGGCATTGTCGTTAACGTCGTCCTCCAAGTCAATCTACAGAACGCCTCCTGCTTCTGTGCTGGCCGATTGGATGACTATGACGGCGGTGTCATAGGGCGATCACTGCTCGCTGCATACTTAATGTAATAATTCGATCTCAGCTGCACTTATAGATAATGCATAACAACGAGTTGCCATCGATCAGAGCAATCTCGGTGAGCCGGCAACGATACGGATACCATCTATCTACATGCGCGCCGCTTGCACATGCCTTCATCGAACGCAGGGGACACTTTGCTCTGTCTCCGCTATTTCTCATTCATCACAAGCGAACGAGCGCGAATATTTTGTGATGCTCTCTCTCTCTCTCTCTCTCGCTCGCTTGCTCTTCGATATAAATCTGTCTATCTATGCAATCGATCTGGATGGTTGCCTTGCTGCACAACGGGTAACAAGCTCCAACAAAAGCCCCAACAAGCAGAGCTACTTCTTGAGATTGTTAACAAGATTGATTGCGCGACTATAGCGTACACAAAAGAACACACAAAACACAGACCTGGCGCGCGTACACACACACGCACACTACACAATTGCTATGGAGCACCATGGAGTAGGTACCAGCTTCTGCCGCAATATCATTAGGGAGTCATGAGAGCAGAGGGGAATATAAAAATCCATGATATTGGAGCAGGAACAGAATTAATTGCCAATATCCAGGAGAATAATAATTATCCTAAATGCTGCTTCATGGTGCATCAGTGCATCAGTGTATCGGCAGAAGTTAGTTAGTTGCGGTGGTTGTTGCGTGGCTCTGATTCCAGGAGCTAATGGGGAGGCGATGTCCGGAGGAAATTGCAAGCGGAAGGAGTGTACAAGTGCAAACGGCCTGGAAAGATTTATGATTACGGCCAGATCTAGCGATAGGTATCCCACGTATTTGAAAAAAGAATGCGTGCCTAGACCCGCAGGGTGATAGTAAAGAAAAATTGTTGATGAGGTGCTACTGTTTTGGGTGGACTGTGGACGTTTTTTTTCTTAGTTTTAATTTGTTGTTATCTTTAAATTGAGGCTACAAGTCTGTTGGGATATACTTCTCGAACTGACTTTCACTTAGTATTTTCTTGTCTAGCAAGAACTATCGAAGCATATGCCTGCTTAATGTTGCATATAAGAACCTAGCGAACGTCTCAAACCCTTCTGCAACACTTAGGTGAATCCTACAAAACACCTACCATCTATTCAGCGACTTTAAAGGCGCATTCATCGTCAGGAGCGCTTCATGGCGATGGCCAAAGTCGGGATCCCGTCAAAACTTAAAGTGAATGAGGACAAGACAAGAAACATGCTATCAACAAACAAACCATCATCTGTCCACCGACAAAGACAAAATGTCACTATTGATAGCAGCAACTTTAAGGTAGTTATGGACTTCATCCACCTCGATTTAAATAGCAACTCCAACGCTGGACGATAAGCAGGAAAAGAAAGTTAATACTGGGATCCATCCGCGAAAGAAAAATTCCTCTGAGCGAGGAGGGCGAATCGAGGAGAACATACAACCGCGAACTCTATGAGCTCTACCAAGATGTGGATTTAGTCCAAAAACCCAAGACGAATCGCCTACATTGGCTCAGCCACATCAAGTGAATAGATAAGAGGATCTTCGAATCCAAGCCCCCAGGTTCGAGACGACAAGAAAGACCGAACCCCCGTTTCAATGTCATAGCCCTGGAAAATTGGTAGCAGCGCAGCCCAGGATCGCAGAGGACAGAAAGCTGCCTGGTCTCAGGCAGAGCCTCTTCACGGGTCGAATTCCTCTGATCGAGGAGGGCGAATCGAGGAGAACATACAACCGCGAACTCTATGAGCTCTACCGTGATGCGGACTTAATCCAAAAACCCAAGACAGGTTAACTACATTGTTGGCTCAGACACATCGAGTAAATATTGTCTATTCCAACTAATAAGCTTCAGCCAAGAGGATCTTCGAATCCCAGCGCCCAGGTTCGAGACGACAATGAAGACCAAGCCCCCGTTTCAATTCCATAGCCCTTGGTCTGGAAAATTGGTAGTAGCGTGCCCAGGATCGCGGAGGATGAAAGGCTGCCTTGTCTTAACCAGAGCCTCTTCACGGGTCGAAAGTTCGTTAAGTAAGTTAGTGTTTTCTTGGCTTAAACTAGAAAGCAACTTTTAGGCAGCTAAGATAAGGTTGGCAGGTTGAAAATGCTCACTTCGAGTGGTAGACAGCAACTGGTTAAGCCCAATTGCTATCCAAAAGCACAAATGCCAACAGTTCGCCTTAAGCTAGGTTAGGTTGGGTCAATGGGTTGACGGAAAGAGAAGCCTCGCACCCTTCACACTTGAGTTAATGTTGATCCTTTACGGATCGAGGACTTTATCAGTACTTATTTACTAAGAATGCAAAAAGGCAGTAAAAAGCTTGCAAGGAAAGTTAAATATCTTAGAGTAGTCCTCTATAACGAGCTCCTTTGCATATGTCGATATAAAGACATCTAATGCCTCTGCCTCTGGTAAAACATGGTTGTTTCTTTGGAATAAGATTTCACGCAAACACTTTATTGCTAAATTTTATAAACTCTAAAGAACGGGAAGTTTAGGTTGTATTGGGGACTTCCCTAGCAAACCTGGCTCTACTCTCTGGATGCACCTCTTGATATTTTTATCATAGAAGCAAGGCTGAAAATTTTAAAAAGATTTGGTTTTCGTTAGAACTCGTAATGGAGTTTCGATAACACTGCGCGAGAACTATCCTATGTGCTTTTCCTAACAGATATGCCATCTCATGCAATGACACCGGAACTTCAGTTGCCTAAAACTTTCGAAGACGACTTTTCCCCCAAGTTCAAGAATAGTTTGGGCCTTTCGTGCCTGTCAGGGTTCAGGTGCAATGTGAAATGTAATACTCTTCTCCTGACTATTAGGCCTGACTATACTATTCTAAAGGCTTTGCTTTATATATTGTGGAGAATAGGTTGAGGGGTCATAGTATTTGTGTCTGTAGTTACACAACTTCCAAGTTTGTGCTTGAACCCAAAAACTCTTTAAATTTTATTGGAAAATTTGTTTGGGTTTCGGATCATACTGAAATCACGAAAAATGAAATTTTCGAAGAAGTGGTGTTTTTTTTAAGGCCTGCACCTGTGTTAAGTCTGCCGGCATCGCTAGTAAGGGCCTCCATTAGTCACCTATAGACTAAATATTCGATGGCACTTCATAATATTCTTCAGATTGCAGACAGGACAAATTAATTCGAACGACTGTCTGGGGCGGAAGTCTGCGGCTTTATTTTGTACACATCTTCTGTGAATGTTCAGCCTTTGCTTGACCAGGTTCTAGATATTTGAATAGCGTTCTCGGATTCCTGAAAAAGTCGGATAAATAAGAAAATCGAAAGAAAGTATCTGAGCAAAGAACTAGTTTCTGCATCTGAATACTTAAGCAGGTGTTCAAGATTTACACGGAAAGACCCTTCTTAACTAAAGGTAGACCCATTAGCCAGTGGACAACTATTTGAGGGAGGAAAAGGAAGTATTCAATTTATCTCCCCAGTACGCAGGCAGATAGGCAGAGTGCTTTTAATAGCTCACTGAAAAAGTCCAAGACGCTCTAAACCCAAACGAAAATAATACTGTTCTCCCTTCTTAATCGAAGGAGCGATTGATAATATCTCAGATGGGGCCATCAAACGTTTACGCCATGTAAATAGATATTATCAATCTTTTCAAGTGCAATCTTCTGAGCTTTAGATCAGTATCATCTGGAAATAGTATTAGAGTAGAAATGTCTACCCACAAGGAGGGTATACTGCCATTATTTATGTGGAGCCCAGTTGTTGATGAACTAGTGAGATTACTCACCAACGTTGTCATCAATTGTCAGACGTATGCAGTTGATAGAATATTTCAAGGAAGTTTATACAAAAGGGGCTTAAAGCAACCCAGAATTGGTGCAATACAGCTGAACTTCTCTTACATCAAAAAGCCAAAATTCACATAAAGGAGAAAACTTTAAAGACTTAACACAAACTGCCCAGTGCCTAGATGCACACAGAACTTGTCAAACCATGGATCACTAACGGAGCCACAACAAGAGACAAATGACAAGAGACCATTTCATTTTCATTTTCATTTTCACTTCCAAAGACTGACGTCATGTATGTGCATCACTGGTCCAATGGTGCTCAATCACTCCATTGGCCAGTGCATAACCTTAGTCTAAAATTGATTGACTTAACATCACCGACCGATCATAATATAGTCTCTAATTTACTTAAATTCCAAATCATGCCTACCTGACAACAGCCACACAGAGTCACTACTCCATTCATCAGAAAAAAGAAAAAAAAGGTGTCAAGACCACATGCCACTGAACCTATCAACAATGACCTTCTTTCAAAAGAAATATATTTATAAAAATTTATTTCATATCTCATTCGAGCGTTTCGTCGAATACCAAAATTGTTGAAAATTGGTCTGGCACAGACGAAAGAGTTGACGTGCAAACTGAATGCTGCTTCGCTCAATGTTCACCGAGACACTTCCATGTTGCGCTGCTCCCTTAAGCACTTCATTGAATATATCTTTAATTGAAATCAGCTAACAACCATCATGAGGCACATAATTAAAAGCGATTATAGTTTTTAATTGTTTCGCCGAGATGCGATGCGATTGCGATTGTTGTTCGGTTATTGTTGTTGTTGAAATCGATTTCGTTCCTTTCCTTTTTGTTTTCGTTTTATTTCCATCTCCAGTTGCACCGCGCAGTCACATGCACCACACAACAATGATTGATTTGGTTCAATATATTTATGTGCAAGCTAGCCCCGTCCTGTTGTCTTGTTAACCAAATTGGACGTGGTGAATTGGTTGAATGTCTGCTCGATGGTGGTACACCATTTTTGACATTATCAAAGCAAAATTACACATAATGGAGGTGCACATTAAATCAATTGAATAAAATTAACAAAAACAACAGCGATAATTGCGAAGAAGCTGTACTCAGACCGAGAGCAGGTACTGGTGCCTCTTGAACTTTACAGTGCTGGGGTTGGCGGCTGTTGCGCGAGCGTGTAAACAAATATAATCGCAAATACAACAACAAGAGAACATGGTAGCTGGTTGGTTACGATGCGGTCTACAGCGAGTCAGCACAATCACAGCAATCAATATCTAGAAGCGAAAAGCTGTCAATTTACTAACGGAATCGATTAAGCGGAATGCAACAACATTGTGGCATCGTGACTTAGAATTTAATCTAATATTAGAGATAATTAGATGTCTGTGGCACAACAACTAAATAGCATTTATTAGCTGCTCTCGCTGTATTACGAAATCAAAGTGAAATCGCAGATGCTAATGACATTACTCAGCGCGAAATTCCTTGAAATCTGAGAACGCGAATGGAACTCATCACCTAATTTGTCCTCATAAATCGCCGCGGCAGTTTCGAGCAAGGGGCTGGCAATACATTAAATGGCGTGGCATGCACAAACTACTCATCACCCCGACATTCGAGATGAGTTGGGAAAATGAGATAAATCTTGGCGCAGTTAATTCATGAATTTGAATGTGGTCAGGCCAGGATATACGTATATGGGTCATAAGCTTTCGTCCTATCTGCACATCTCATCAGAGAGTGCTTATTATTATTTTTCCTTTTCCTTTTTTCGGCCAAAGGAACACAATGTACCGTAAAACCAATTAAGAGATTGACGATAACCACTCGGAGTTGTAGAGCAGCCATAAATACATAAAAATACACCGCCGACGATGAAGACCAAGACGAAGATGAAGATGAAGCGCATCTTTTTGTGTCTTTGATAAATCGATGCAATCAATAAATTTCAACAAAAATCGGTCAAGTGTTGCGCAGATGGTGGTGGTGGTGCTGCCGCTGCTTCACCATACCATACCATCACCAGTATGGTTTTCATAAATTTTCCTCCTCATACGGGACAACACCCATAATTATATTTTATTTCGTGGATTTTTCGTCCAGACAAAAACACATTCGAACAGCGATATTTTTTTTTTATTGCCATCATTTTGCGCGCTGTGCAATCGCGCGCTTGGGTTAATTATAGGCCGCCATTAAATGAAGGGTATCAGAGGCTGGTCTGGGAATCGGTTGATGTATACGCTGCCGCAGAATGTGTTAATTATTTGTAATCTGTTCAACCAAAAAAAAAAATGTAAAAACCTATGGTATGTGTAGTAATTCGGATTGTGAGGAATGAGGTGAAATTTAGGGGCGTCCCTTTGTGGTGTGGTGTGTTACAAGTAGGCACATAACATACAATTAATGTGTCCGTTTAAATAGGGAATTAAATGCTGAAATGGGTTAAGATTTCCTTTATGATGTTGTATAACAGTTTTTTTTTGTTTTTTTTTTTTTGGATTTTTTTTTTCAGAGGGATGTGACTAGTACTTACTCGGTAGGTATTTGGTTTTTGGTTTTTTTTTTTTTTTGATGGATTAATAAAGCTTAAAACACTCACCTGAAACGAAAATAAAACAAAAAAAAAAAACATTTGAATGAGAAAGCTAAATTATGAATAAAATTGTTACAAAGTTGCGCAATGTAATTTTGTTGATGCATGACCAGTTGGCGAAATTACGTTCGTCAATTATAGAGGGAAAGAGATATTTGAAAGTATCGAACGCAAATTAACATAATTTATCACGATTTAGCTTACTGAGTTCGTAACAAAGAAATCTGGAAAAATTATTTTAAATATTTTCAAAATGGGGTTAATGTCGCTGTAAAAGTCTTTGTGAGAGGAAGAAAAATATGTTCTTGAAGGAGTTAAGGGTGTTGCGTTAAAAAAACGCCACAAAAATTTTGTTTCCCCTCCCATACCCAATCCACTTTTGCGCCCTATCCTCTCATTTTTATTTCCGTCATCCTGCTGGGAGAATGGTTAACTGGCCGCCTCTGATTGACCTTTAATCCCAATCAAGCTGGCTCGTTTCCATGAGACCCGGAGGATGACAAAAGCAGGTATGCAGCCCAACGGCGTGTTGGCATCTCGACAACGATGGGTGGGGGAGGACGATCCCTTAGCACACCCCAACGTGATTCCAAACGGGTCGGGATGAAGACCCCGTTAGAGCCAGACAGACTGTTTGCCTATACAACGATGGGTGGGGGAAGTTGAGAAATAATGATCTCTCCCCCAACGAAATAAATCGATCTGGCAGATGGCCCACACATTAACTTCAACAACATTCACCAACCACTCACATAAGAAAACCTAACGAAGACTTCCATGGCCAAGAGCCCAACAATTAAACATGTATGTAAGAAATAGCACGCTATACAGATTCCCCTTCCCCCAAATCTGCGCGAAAGTCCACCGGGTTAGAATAGTTTTTCGGTCATTGATTTTACACCCCTCCTCAAAGACTCCTGGGGTCGTACTAAATTGGGACACCAGCAAATATTGTCCCAAAACTAAAATCCGTCTTCGTTTCTTCTTTATTTTTCATTTTTGGTTTACTTCGGTATTGTTTTGCTATTAACTTTTATTCGTTGGGGACATTTTCGCGTTTCAAACATTTCTCGATTCTTTCAACCTTTTATCTTGTCGAATTGTTTAAGTGTTTGTGAACACGTCCTCTTGGGGAAACTTGTGTGAATGTGGTCATCGATTCGCTCAGCCCCAGAGTTGCAGCGAATTAGAAAGAGAGTATGAGACGGAGGCGGTGGCACACTCCAGTAAAGTGACAGAGTGCATGCTAGAAAAAGCCGCAGTGGATTCCGTAATTGCTGAATGTGGGGGTATGAAGGAGAGAGAGTGAATGGTCCATCACGGACAAAAGAAACCTGGAAGTGGACAAACCGACACTTCTTGGTTGACCATCAAAGGTTGTAGTAGTTTTGGAGAGAATCGAGGAAGTTTTTTTTTTAAATATAGTTTTGCGGTCTGCGCTTGTTTGATTATATATATATTTTTATCTGGGATTTCTGATCGAGATCAGAATCCCACACAAAAAAAAAGAGGAGAAAAAGAAAGAAGACGGCCGACAAAGGATATAGCGGCAGGACAGGCAGCTGAATCCCAGGGATACAATTATCAGGAGCAGATTTTTTGTAAAAGCTAAGTATAGTGTTTTGGTGAAAAAAAAAAAAAAAAAAAAAAGTTTCGTTTAGTTGGGCATTTTATTTTAAGAACCCGGTAGGCTTTTGTCACGGTAAAATCCCGGAAATCACGGGACACGCGCCCCCTTCATTTTGTTTTTATTAACTTTCGGGAAATAGCGATAGCGGGCTATTTCAAACGGCGATATTTTCTTTTCTTGTTCCGCAATCTAACGTCACTTCAATAAATTGACCGTTGCTCATTCGAGCTTTGTAACGTTTTGAAAACCTTGCCTTTTTTTTAGCAATCAATCATCGACTTCTTCTTAAAAAGGTTTCACAATTCCTTTTTTTTCAAAGATTGTGTGGCGCCCGTTTTACCCACCATCACTTTACCTTTTCTTCATACCTTTTCGTTTCAGAATTTTCTCCTTCCCTAAAATTATTTCCATCTCCGAACCCACCCCAGCTGAGCAACCGGGACGGTAGCATTCAACAGGCTACCTGTTGCACTTCTCTTTCGGCGAATTCCTGTTGACGTTTCCCTATCCGCCAGTATTCGATTGTTTACCACCGGCGCAGCGGCGGCCGTAATCTTCTCGCGTTTTATTTTCTTTTTGCGCGTTTAAACTCGGTTAATTTTTTTTCTAACCCACCCCGAAATAAAGTGCAACAAGGGAATAAACTTTGTACTAGGGAACCCGGTCCAATTGGTTAAAACTGCGACCTAAAATTTCTATTGCCTGTCCCTCCTATCTTAAATTATGCTTTACACCATATTGCTGTTATGATTGAATTTACAGCCCTACATTACCAAGAGTTAACATCTGGTATTACTTCCTCTTATGTCTATAGTAAGGCCAACTTTGATACAATGAACAATTCTCTTCATAACATTTCTTGGGATACAGTTTTGTCATCTAACGATTAAAACAGTAATTTGTCGCTTTGTCCCCCAAAAAAAAAAACATATTAAAGTTAACTCAAACCTACCATGGTTTAATACAAGGTTAACTAATCTGAAAAATAAAAGGAATACGGCAGATAAACGTTTTAGATTGAGTAAATCTAATCTTGAAACGCTATCTTCACTGCGAGCGGGAATTCAATATCTTACGAAAAACCATCCTCAAATCCGATAGAAAGCACTGTTGGGAATTCATTAACGCCAAGAGGAACACAAATGGTCCGCCTAGCCTTATGTATCTGTCTGATTCGTCTTCTGATGATAAAAATACCATAAGTCACTTTTTTGCTTCTCTCTTTAGTTCAGTATATTCTGCTACTACAAAATCTCCTGAATTTGTTCTTTGATATTAATAGCTAGAGATTCTATAGGGGCAGCCAAATAACTTTTTTTTTTTGAAAATGCTATAAAAAAAAAAATACAGAATATTTTCTCAAATTTCTTTTTTTATTTGAAAGCACAATCCTTCCGGTTAATAATGGAAAATAATTTCATTCAAATGGCTGCCTCGGCTGGCCATGCAGTAGCCTACATGATCGGTCCAATTTTTAAGCACATTATCGATTGTGTCGATTGCAGCGCATTGACTGTGACGGCCACTCCTTGCTCATTTTCGAAGAAAAATGGCCCAATTATGCCTCTGGACCAAAATCCGCACCAAACAGTGACTCGGTTTGGGTATATCGGCTTTTCAATGTATGCGTGCGGGTTTTCTGTGCCCCAAATGCGACAACTTTGCTTGTTTACATACCCGCCAAGATCAAAATGGGCTTCATCTGAAAAGCTGATTTTTTTGGCAAAATAGGCATCTTCTATAAGTCGATCGCAGGCCCACTTATCCAAGCGAAAACGCATCAAAAGTCAGTTGGCTTCAACTCCAGAACCAATTGGACTTTGTATGGCCTCATACCAAGGTCTTTATGCAAAATTCGTCTCAATGATGTCTCCGAAATGTTCAATTGTTGAGAACGACGGTGAATTGATGTTGATGGCGCTTCACGCACACTTTCTGCCACAGCAGCAATTTTCTCGGGTGTACGCACTGTTTTTGGCTTTTCACGCTTTGGTTTATCGATGAGGATGCCAGCTTCTTTCACTTTTTTCACAAGATAACGAACATACAGTGCTTCTCCTCTTCCAAAGTCCGAACGCAATTTTCGCACACATTCTGCAACATTACCATGATTTTCAAAGTAATGTCGCAATATTTCCCAGCGTTGTTCAAGCATAGACGCAACCATATTCGTTCAGCGGAAGGATAAAACTAATTATCTGTCAAATCAGACATGAGCTAAGTGTTACCATTCGCGAAATAAGCATTTCATTATAAAAATTTATTTTTAATTAATTTATTAATATTATTATTATAGTTTTTATTAACTTTTAGAAGAATAAGTTTATTTTTGCTTTATTTATTTTTTGAAGGAAGAGATGTTTCAAATATCCATCCAATGATTGATATTGGGGATACATCTATTTTTTGTTTTTTTTTTTTGTATAATGTACGCGCACTAAAGGGACTTTGGATACCCTTATAATGAAGTGACACAGTGCGGGCATTAGGGAAATGAAGGATTAGAGAAAGGGAGAAACCGATGCACGTTGGTTTTAAATGTTTGTAAATTATAATGCAAAGGAAAAACAGAGCGTGGTAGAGCATTCCACATTCGTATTTTACGGTTGAGAAAGGAATCTTTATATTTCACAGTACATCCGAAAACAGGCCTAAGGGTAAACTGATGTGCATTCCTCGCAAGGCGAGTATTGCGGTTGAATTGCTGTAGGGGTGGAATGCAACTGGCTATTTCATTTGAGCACTTGTGGTGGAAATACCGATAAAACAATGACAGGCAGGAGACATTTCGACGATGACTAAGAGAGTCAAGTGATTTCGCGATGTCTCGATCGCCAATAAGTTTTACCGCACGTTTTTGGATCCTGTCAAGTAGCTCCAAATATGTTATTGGTGCACCAGACCAGATATGAGCGTTGTACTAAAGTTTTGGGCGAATAAACGCCTTGTAGATTCTAGCCAGATCAGAAGAGGTGAAATATTTCTTGCAACGCTTTAGGAAGCCTAGACATTTCGCAGCGTTCTTGGCGACATCGAATATGTGGTCATTCCAACGAAGGTTGTCATTAACACACATACGGACGATGGAAAGCCTTTCGGTTTTAACGAAGCAAATGCCATTCAGGGATAGTGGGGTTACGCTTTAATGACAGAAGACAGCATTGTGTTTTGGAAGCATTAAATTCCACTCTCTTTTAGTTTTACCCCACTCAAGAATGCTGTCAAGATCGGAATTTAACGAGCTTAACATACGTTGCCGTTCCAGTTTAACGCCCGAAGATGAGGGGCGTTGCTCAGGAAACGAATATGAGAAGCTGAGGGTACTGTCATCAGTAAAGGAATGGATTGGATTAGAAGTGACAGACAGGAGGTCATTGATAAAAATGAGAAAGAGAGTCGGAGATAAAACGGAGCCTTGGGGGACACCAGCATTTATTTGGTGAGTTCCAGACTGGAAACCGTCCAAAACAACTTGTATTGTACGGTCCGAAAGGTAATTTCTAATCCATTGAAAAAGGGTATCATCGACCCCAAATGCACGCATTTTCGACAAGAGAGCTTGATGCCAAACTCTGTCAAATGCCTTTGAAATATCAAGCGCAACGACCTTGCTTTCACCACCATGGTGAATAGATTGGTTCCACTTTTCGGTTAGATAAGTCATCAAGTACCAGTGGACCTGTTGCTGCGAAAACCGTTCTGCCGGTCATTAAGAAGATTTCGGGATTCGAGATATTTCATAAGCTGACGATTTATCAGCGTTTCCATGACCTTGGAAAGAAGGGACGTAAGTGCAATTGGTCGGTAAGAGGAGGGAGAGGAAGATTCGCCTTTTTTGGGACGGGCTGGACAAATGCTGTTTTCCATCTTCTCGGAAAGAGCTCTGAAGAATAGGACAGATAGAAAAGCTTACGCAGTGGTTTTGCCAGCGTGGAAGAACACCTCTTCAGAACTATAGGGGAAATACCATCTGGGACAGCGGATCTGTGAATGTTGAGATCTTGAAGTACTCTTGCCACACTATTGAAAAATCAGAAGTAGAGGAAGCTCGTTAATTGGTATGACCTGAACAATCTGTCCCTAAACATAGCTAAATGCGAATGCTTTACATTAACCAGATTGAGAGCGGCTATCAATTTTAACTATTTTATAAAGACTAGCCTTCTGAACAGAGGGTGCAGTGGCTTAGTGGTTAAGTGAGTTGGACCACTAAGCGAGAGGTCGCTGGTTCAAATCCCGACCCGTACCACCTGAAAGGTTTTTATTCGCTGTCCCACCTCTTGCGAACGTCTGACAAACATCCAAGAGTAACAACTGTCATGAGAAGCTTCTCAAAAATAAATTGCCGTTCGGAATCGGCATTAAACTGTAGGTCCCGCCGTTCCTTATAACGGGTGTTTTTTTTAGAGGTTGGTTTTTCGAATAGAGATAAAACTGACATTTTGTGGTCAAATCTGGCAACTCTAATGTCATTTATGTTCAGTTTGGTTTGCCATTTCATCATGAACAGGTTGACAAATGAACAACGCATGCAAATCGTGCAAATTTATTTCGAAAATAATGGTTAAGTTCGCGAAGTTTACTAATCGTCCATCAGAGAATTTAATTCGGTTAACCTTGGATCGTTTTCACACTACGTTTACTCTAAGTGATAATACGCATCCGCAGAGACGTCGAACAGTGCGCACCGAAGAAACAATTGCCGCTGTAGAGCAAAGTGTTGAAGAGGACCCGAATGAATCGATTCGCCACCGTGCACAGCAATTGGAGCTTTGTCGCCCATCAACTTTATGGAAGATTTTGCGCAAAGATGTCTTCTTACGACCTCAGAAGATCCAGCTTGTGCAAGAATTAAAGCCGCGAGACCATGCAATGCGTCGTGATTTTGGTGTATGGGCCGAAAATGAGATTGATATCGCAAAATTTTGTTCAGTGATGAGACTCATTTTGGGTTGAATGGCTACGTCAACAAGCAAAATTGCTGCATTTGGAGTGAAGAGAATCCACATGAGACCCTTGAAACGCAATTACATCCACAAAAACTGACTGTTTGGTGTGCTCTATGGGCTGGTGGAGTCATACTTCATCCGAAATGATGCTGGGGAGTCAGTTACCGTTAATGGAGGCCGGTATAGAGCCATGGTAACCGACTATTTTGTTCCTGAATTGGATGGCATGAATGTGGATGAGATGTGGTCCCAAAAAGACGGCGCTACATGCCACACAGCTCACGTCACAATCGATTTATTGAAGGAAACATTCGATGAGCGCATTACTTCGCGAAATGGACCTGTCAATTGCCCACCAAGATCATGTGATTTGACACCATTGGATTTTTTTCTTTGGGGATATGTGAAGTTGCTCGCCTACGCCAACAAACCAGAAGCCAACATTCGTGGCGTTATTGCCGACATACAGCCCCAAATGCTTAAAAGAGTTGTTCAAAATTGAGCTTCTAGACTTGAAATCTCGACCCGAAATCATATTTAAACATTAATGGCATAAAATTATCCTTCCAATAAAGCCAAATTGATGGACATTAAAATGATTTTCTTGTGTTTTAATCCAATTCGAAGTTCTATACCTCTAAAAAAAACTCCCTGTATTAGAAAAATCTCAAAAGAACTTATTTTTACAGCGTCGCTTCACAATTGCGTTCTCCCTCCAAAGGAGCATCCATTCATAAAAATTATTTTTCGTTACATTTTTTTTATGAAAATTCGCTTTTTACAAAAGTTATAGCTGTCGATTGTAAGGTTCTGTCTCACTTCGTCGATGATCTGGGACATTGGATGTTTGGATATCCATTACTGTTGACAACATATCCTTGGTTATTCGATAAGCCACTTATGCTCCTATACTCAAACACGCAGCGATGACGGCTTTCTGTGTTCTGCAAATTCTGTCAATTCCTTCGGCGAAGCTCACTCACAGTAGGGATGCAGTAAAGTGGGAGCTTTCCTATATTTCTGGTCATTTTCTCGCCGAAAAAAGGGGTAGAGTTTCGTCGGCATATACCACTGGTGTTTTGGCTTGTGAATTTTGCACAATTCTTTTAACCTTAGGGTAGAAACGAACCGCTCATAAAAATCTCTCTCTTCTCTAAAAATACGTTGCTGTCCTAGGGTTCCGTTTTCTGACGAGGCACATAACAAACTGTCGCATTGCCTAAAGAGGTTTTGTAAACTTTTGCAGACTCACTGCGTCTAAAACCGCAAATCGAATCTAGAAATTTTTCCGCATTCCTCTTGAAAATTATACACGAATGATTGAAGAAAATTTGTTTAAGTAGCTGCAAGGACTTGTCATGCCACAAAGTCACCAAGTTTATAGTTGCAAGTCCTATTCCATTGGATAGCTTGATTAGAGGCTACAGCTCAGCCCGTCTTCGCGATAAGTGCGCTCAATAATGCCAACGTATTATCTGACATAAACTCGAAGACAGCAGCAAATTTTATTATCCGCTAAGCGTTTTGCGCTGCGAACAAATATGAAAGAGTCCACTAGCGAACTTTAAATAATATTAACATCGTCAATAACTTTTCGCTTAAAATGTTTTCAATTCAAATTCAAAATAAAATATCGAGACAAAAACAAATTTGTTTTCCATTTTACACAGATGGAAAATCGTGCATATCTCTGCTCTAGATATCGTCAATTCCTCTAAACTTCTCACTTAATCGGTTTTGTTTACATCAAAAAGCAAAAAAAAAAACAACAAAAACAACAACAGCAGCAGCAGCAGCAACGTTTTTGCTTCTGCATAATTAATTCGAATAAATTACAAACGACACTCAATATAAAAATTATTTTACATCTTTTCTGTGCACTGATTTCTTTTGCTCGCGCCTCCATATGGCCAAGCCAAGCTTAGAGCTGTGTTGGTTTGTTTTTTTTTTTCATTTTTTTTTTGTAATCAGCAATTCTTGCCTCTGGCATGGTTATCACACACTAAATTAATTTCAGATAGCTACAGAAATAATACACGACGCGAAAGAGCGTTTTCCCCGAGAGATGAACCACTTAACTCTCGGATCGGTGGTTGGTGCGCGCCCAGACACATATCAACAAATGGAAAGCACCACAGCGAATAACACAAAAAAATACAAAAAACAAAAACCTACTTACATTCGAAGTGATTATGATAACCATAATTTCCCAGCAATTTATGATTTTTTGGAGGCAGATCAGCCTTGCATTGACCATAAAAATAAACCATTCCGCGCGAATGATGATTAACTTTGGCATCTGTGGCTCTGATTGTGACTGTGGCCGGAGCTAAGAATAGGTAGGTATGGACACACGGGAAAAAATAAAAACCCAGATATGTATCTGACGATGGAAATCTTTCTTTTCTCTTAATGGACATGCGGCGGACTTCTCGGCGATTGCTTAATAATCATTCGATTAACCCGCGGGGAGACGAGAGTTCCATGTTTTCACTTATTTTCCTCTCTGTATGGCCAACACCTTTGAGCCATAAATTGATCGCTTTATATTAAGTTGTTAGAGAGAGAATTGTTGATATTACCAACACGCATCATTCCACGCCAAGTGCAAATTGTTCGACCGAAAACTGAAATTCAATTTGCAATCCCAACGATGAGAGGAAAACAATGCGGCGCAAAAGGCTGTTCAATGTTAACCAATTTAACCTGAATGTGCGCGCCCCGGTTCCATTGATAGTGTTATTGTTGCCTGCCCCTCTGTGTTTGACCGCAAAACTAATTCGGATATGGGGACCTCATGGAACTGGATGATGTTGCGCGTGCGCTGCATGTACTGCTTAACGATGTGGTTAAAACGCGCGCGCGAGTAACTACTTCTTCGATAGAAAAGCTACAACAGAGCTATCCCCGCGACGAACCACTTATCTCGTCGGCCGCTTGTGGCAGAGCAGAGTGGTTCTTTTTTTCCCCAGTTACTGACATCCTCGTTCGCTGCTGTCAGCGCAAGCTCGCACACAATGGCTATCGATCGGATTGGATCGTCGGTTCCTCTTGGTGTCTTGTAATAGTTACAGTTGTTCATCCACACTACTCCTCCTCGGGTTGGTTGTTCCAAGAAGTGCTGAGGTAATTCGCCAACCTTATACCGTCACCACCTTCGACTATGCACTATGTGCACGCGGATCTATCTCGAGCAGAAGGCAGACACAAATCACAGTGTAATCAAAGGTAATCAACGAAATGGATTACACTAGTAGGCAAAAGGCTTCTGGTTATGTATACTGAAGGAGATTTTGATTGATTGATAATTTTAAATGGATCAAATGGTGCGGAGGGGGTATTGCTGTTTTTTTTTTTAGATGCTTCGTGTGCCACTGATGATGATATGTGAATTAGAAAATCAGGGAAAGAGTAAACATTAGTTGTGTGCTGAGGCGATTAATTTAGCTGCTAAGAGATGGTCGGGTCTTTCGGTTTATTTTTTTTGGCTGCCTAAAGTTATTTTTCTTCTAGAGGGCCAAAGCTAAATGGATTGGAAGAGGAAATTGATGGCGAAGAATGCGTTTTGGAAAGGAGTGGATAATGGAGTGGCAGGCCTCAGGGAATATAATCTCTTTTTTTTAAGTGAGAGAGTTCTCAAGAAGCATAAGTAACAAGGTGCTTTACCATTAAGAGGATTTGAATACAGATGGCTTGTGGTTTTGGAGCGGTTTCAAGATGTGGGTATGAGTTCACGAGAAGGTGAACGCTGAACTGGAAGGAGGGTGTGGTTTGGTGAGAAACTGAGAGAAACATTATCTTTCATTTAATGTGAATTCGGGTTAAAGGAAGACTGGATTCCACTTTGTGCCATATTTCAAACTAGCTAAATACCAAAAGATTTGTTTAATACTTTTAAGGGGAATTGCCCTCTTTGAGTCACTTTGACGATGCAACAGAACTTTATTGATTAAATAGGTTTTGTTTTCCGGGGGTCTTGGTCTTGGTCATGGTTATTTATTTAAAATGTCAGTCTACAGTCCTTCAAGCAAGCTTAGCTGTCTTATACTTCACTCTCATTGTCACTACTGTTCGGGGTGAAACAGGACCTTAACCCGAAAACATCTCCAGTTGGTTAGATCTTTGGAGAACTGTCTACAAATGCGTACAGTGAGTAAGTTGAGATAACCCTTCTATTGCTCACGACATCGAAGATATGGTGTCCGTGAGACGTAGATTTGGGCTGGAGCATCGGTTTTGATCCGCTCCCCATAATACAGCAACTTTAGGGGTTTATTGCGTATCTTCCGGATCTACTTTATTGGGATGTCAACTGCAAGTCCAACGCCATACAGAGCTATTGACGATAAATGCTATCAAAGATGGTGATTCTTGAAGTTTGAAGCTTTGGTCCAAACTCGACTTGCTGACTACTTGAGGAACAGTACGTTGGATAGGACCTTAGAAGATCTAGACAGTGATGGTCCATTTCAGTCACCAGGAGTGCTTCCATCGACGTGGTTGATAGTTAAGTGCATGCGCTCTTCCATAAGATCAGCTTCAGATTTTAAAAGGCCTAGTTGCTTTAAGATTTTTTATAGCTAAGCCATCTTGGGTGTAGGGACTTCATTGACTTGATGAGGATTCCTTTTATGTTCACTCTCTATACACTCAAAGAACAAACTACTCAGAGTTAAGGAAAGCTTAGAGCCTTTGTCTACCGTCTGCAAACTTTATTTATAGTCGAAGGAACTTGTGGTTGATGCCTACATGACTTGCAACTTGTTTTCAGAGCTAAACTCAATTTGCGGAAAGTAACTTACTACCAAATTCTCATTTTCATTCATTTTTTCGGTCAGTTCGATCAGTGTCGGTTTCGGATAGTTGCTTGGTTGATCTAAAGCATATGGCTTAACCTGGACTGGGATCAGTTTAAGGTTTGTCTTTCTACACAAAAAATTTAAACCTCATAAATTCGAACCGGTATGGAATCGTACAGCCTCTTTATGTAGTCCAGAGAAATTCCCCATCAGAGGCTAATTTAATGACGGGAATAAGGGATTTGTAAACTATTCGCAAACATCCCCAAACATTTTCAAAAAGGGTTAACGTGAGAATGAGAAATGGGTATTGAAGGAATTCTACATTTTGCTCCTTCATCCAATTTTTGACCATAAGCACCGTGTGGGTGGGGGAGTTGTTCTGCTGAAAAGTACAGTTTATGGTTCCAAGAATGTCCGAAAATTTATGAAAATTTCTCTCCAAGATTCTTTTATAACTTATTGCAGTCATTTCTGAGCTTTAGAACTCAAGCTCAACAGTGCCATAGTAACTAAGTGCTCCCCATACCATCCATAACACCACCATCTCGACTATGACACCGTTGATTACTTTTAGGACTCTTGAAACGCTTGAACTAACACCGGCTTTCTGCTTTAATTTTGCCGCAGAGTCACAAAAATTGGAAGCACATTTTAAATTGATCTGCGATCAACCGCTGTTGCTGTCGTTTTTTTTTTATCTACTTTCATGGTGTTGTGGATTAAAGCAATGCTAATGTACAGGACGTTGGTAGCGGATGCAGATTGTGGCAAGTGCGTCATAACAGGGCTAAATAGGGGCTGCCCTCAAGGTGGTGTTCTGTCTCCCCTCTAATGGTGTATGGTGGTAGACTCTCTGCTTACGGCTCTCAAATTTCCTGGAAACCACACTCAAGCTTATGCGGATGATGTCGCCGTTCTTTCTGTCGGTTCAAATCTAGGGGCTGTCTGCTCTCAAGCGCAGAGATCCCTGGATTTGATCGATGTCTGGTGCACTAGTAATGGGCTTTCAGTGAATCCTCTTAAAACCACGGTTATTCTCCTTACGAGAAGGAGAATCGTCACTGGTCTGTCCCATCTCGTGCTTAAAGGTGTCACCATCCCTATATCCGATGAAGTCAAGTATCTGGGTGTAATCCTTGATAAAAAACTTCTGTGGTCCAAACATGTCGAATCGAAAACCGATAAAGCGCTGTCGTCTTTCTGGCAGTGTAAAGGCGCTTTTGGTAAGACATGGGGCTTGTCTCCGAAACGGGTCCTTTGGCTCTTTATGGCCATGATTAGACCGCTACTCTCATACGCATCAGTTGTTTGGTGGAACAGGCTTTCGCGGAAACGTGTAACTGATTTTTTTGCCAAACTCCAAATGACGGCATGTCTCGGCTGCACAGGGGCCTTCCCTAGTACCCTTCCGGGCTCTGCTCTAGATGCTTTGATGAATCTTCCTCCCCTTGATTTATATATTATGGGGTGTACGCTAAAAACCATCTTTCGCTTAAAGAGAGGTGGTTTTTGGTATTATGCGCACTGGAATTTTGAAGAACTTGCTCGAGAATTATCCTTTGACCCCTGTCTTATGGCTATGCCGTCTGATGCAATGACACCAGAAATCCTTCGGAATGGCTTCGGTCAGACTCTGAACCATGGATTGGATGCCATCGTATTTTCACGGATGGCTCCAAAACCGGACAGGGGTCTGGTGCTGGAGTCTTTGTGGAACGCGATGATATACGACTTTACTACCCCTTGGGTAAACATGCATCTGTTTTCCAAGCGGAAATTTTTGCCATCCTAATGGCTATGCGCGATATTGTGAACAACAGGTGGAGGGCTAGAGGCATTTGCATCTGCAGTGATAGCCAAGCTGCATTAAAAGCGCTTCTAAACCCTCTTACCTCTACCAAGTTAGTGCTAGAACTCAAGCTTTCTCTGAATTTGGTCGGCAGACTGAACACAGTGAATCTTGTCTGGGTACCAGGTCACACTGGCATCCAGGGAAATGAGATATCGGATGAGCTTGCTAGGCAAGGTTCAGAAGAAGTTGTCTCAGGACCCGAACCTGTGTTGGGTCTGCCTGCATCTTTAGTCATGCCGTCTATCGATGATTGGGTTTCTCGTGAACACAACATTCGGTGGCGCCATTGCGGTGGATGTAGACAGACCAAACTACTGCGCCCGGACATTTGCTAAAGGTCAGCATCTTTTCTTCTATCTCTGAGGAGAATCGACTGTAGGCTGCTTGTAGGGCCACCAAGCTTTTGCTAAACACTGAAATATGTTGGGCTTAAGTGACACCACTACCTGTCCTGCTTGCAGTGAGCAGAACACTTTCTCTGCAGTTGTCCGACCTTTGCTCGCATCAGGTGGCGGATCTTCGGGGCTGACGTGGTGAGTGCCGAACATCTAAGCTCTTTATCACTGAAGCTCCTTCTCGTTTTTCTTCGAAAGACGGGAAAACTAAGTACATTAATGTAAGGTGTCTGAATGGTAGTATAATGGACCTGTAGTTGTGTCTGAGCGCTCCATCGAAAAGTAGCAACCTCCGACAAAAAAAAAAAAACCTGCTTTCATGTTTTTCCGTACAAATCTTTATTTCTGAAGTAGGAATAGATCACACTAAAACTTTGTTAAATTTTGTTAGCGTCCGGTTAGTCCTTCTTTTCTTGATAATTCGATTTAAGCTCTTTCAACACTATTTCCAATCCATTTTTCATTGAATTTCAGTTAATAGATTAAATTGCACTTGAAACATGAATGAAGACCTGACCTTCACTCTCCTCAGTGCTCAATTCTTATTTATTAGACCTTGGCAAGTGAATTACTTATTGTAGATCGGTGAGGCAAATCATTAAACTCATGATGTTGATGAGAAGGAATTGACACCAACAAGATCTCGATACCTTAGCTCTGAAATTGGCTGATCAGAAGAGTAAAGCTGAAGCGGAGCTACTAATTGGCTAGTGCGCAACATTTCACTTCAGTATGCTCATTGGCTGAGTTAAAAATACTGGAACATTCTGAAACACTGCTTTCTGAACTTAACTTATTTGTGATTTACTTCTTGATGACTTAGTAAATAGAGTTTTCTTTGCTGAAGAGAGAGTTCAAATCCTTAAGTCCAATGTAGCATAATTACATTGGATGGGAATGGGTCAAAACTTTGCATAGAATCAATCGTGGCAGTTTCGCAAGGCTCTTGTACGGTTTTTTTCATACGAAATTTGCGGAATGAGCCTTTGTAGATTGACCCTCTTGATTTGTTGTGAGACTTTAAGACAAAAAAGATTGACCCTAGTCATGAAATTCAGAGTGTGCTTTTTCGCGCAAAACCATGGATAAGGTCTCGGTTGAGAGATTGTGGCCCGTTTTTAAAACCTGATATTTCTTAGTAGTAACGGGTGATCCAAGTAGAGATACTTTTTTCAATAGTCTTTTTTGACAGATCACGTGTGAGTCGTGTCATGCTGTCATGTTATTTTTGTTTAGTATTGTTTTGGCATTTCATAATGGAAAGACTTACGCGTGAACAACGTTTACAAATTGTTCAACTTTATTATGAAAATTCACGTTCTGTGAGGAATGTGTTTCGTGCACTTCGCTCAACTTATGGTCAACATAATCGGCCTACTGAGCGTACTATTCGCAACACCATCACCCATTTTGAGACCCAGCATTCATTATTGGATAATATTCGACCGAATAGACCACGTCCAGCAGTGTACACGAAGACCGTAGAGAGTCGATTCGGCGCCGTTCGCAGCAACTCGGACTGACGTATGGAACGACTTGGCGCATTTTACGTCAAGATCTTAAATTGAAAGCGTACAAAATACAGCTTGTGCAACAACTGAAGCCGCTCGACCTTCCCAGGCGACATCGCTTCGCTCTATGGGCTCTTGAAAAGTTCCAAGAAGATCCGATGTTTTCGAGGCAAATTTTGTTTAGCGATGAGGCCCATTTCTGGCTCAATGGGTATGTAATGTAAACAAACAAAATTGCCGCATTTGGGACGAAGAGCAACCTGAAGAGATTGAAGAACTGCCACTTCATCCAGAAAAAACAACGGTTTGGTGTGGTTTGTGGGACGGTGGAATCATCGGTCCATATTTCTTTAAAAATTATGCCGGTGCGAACGTAACCGTCAATGGCGACCGTTATCGTGCCATGATAACCGACTATTTGATGCCTGAAATTGAAGCTCGTGATCTCGGCGACATTTGGTTTCAGCAAGACGGCGCCACTTCCCAGACATCGCATCAATCAATGGACTTATTGAGAGAACATTTCGGAACCTCGAAATGGATCACCCTTTACAGTGGCTTAGTAGTGCAGTGGCTTAGTGGTGCAGTGGCTTAGTGGTTAAGTGTGTTGGACCACTAAGCGGAGGTCGCTGATTCAATTCCCGACTTGTACCACCTGAAAGTTTAAATTCGCTGCCCCACCTGTTGCGAACGTCTGACAAACATCCAAGTGTAGGAAATGTCATGAGAAGCTTCTCAAAAATAAATTCCCGTTCGGAATCGGCATTAAACTGTTAATATTCGCACACACAACAGTTGGAGAAGCTAGGCTTTGGGTCCTGTCTGGCCCGTTTACACCGTTTTCAATTAAGTTTGAAGTTGGTCACGGTTGAGATATTGAGACGCGGGCTTTTTAGCTTCAATGGGTCCTTTTTTAAAACCTGATATTTCTTAGTAAACAAGATAACTTCGCAAGACCGTTATCAGTCATCGAAGTTAAATCGACGAATTTGATTTTGTCTCTCGTCAGAAAAGAAAGCTTCATTCAGAAGGCTCTACTTCTTCTAAAAAAACTTGGTTCCAACTGGGCTTAACCAGTATTAAGGATATTTTTCCTAGATTCTTGTGCTAGAACAACAGGCCAATATTCTTAACTTAGATTAGAAAACTTATGACCACCTTTGAAGGTAGAAATTTGTAGAACCAAAGTTTGTTATTGAAGCCTCGGTTGTAGAAAAAGCGTTTGCTACAACCACTTTAAAAAAATTAGCAATTTGGCACGTAAGACTGCTCTATATAGAAATCCTTTGGAGTTATAGTTATAGGACAAAGTAACATTTGGACACAAAATAATAATAATTGAAAGATTTTTAGCACCACATTCTGGGAGTGATAAACCATTTTCGCAGATACGCTGTAGTAGTCACTATGAACATCTCCGGCAACATCTGCGGTTCTATAAACCCTTTTATGGCCTTTCCTATACCTACCCGAACTTGACATAAGCATTACTAACCAATTCAAACGACTACAAACACATCAAACATTTTATTGCCAACAGGTGTCGCTAAAAAGAAGAAGAAACAAAATATCCCTCTTAGATAGTCTTCTGTGCATTGGCAAAGAATGCCTACAAAAAAACACTATCGCTTCTATGTGCGGCTAGAAGCCGCTTGCAATTTTATTCGTTTATTATCTGAAATGGCGTGATTAGCAGCAGCACTCAGAGAGAAATCATGAATCCTTTAAAACTGACGACACACGACGAGTATTCCCCACACACATACAAAAAAAACACGGGCGCCGCGTCTTGCTCTGGGACAAGACTTGAACTCTGCAAAGTTTTATTGAAATGAAATTTAAATTTTAAATGCAGGTGAAGCGTTTAATGATAACCCCAAAGGTTTAACTCTGAATCGCATTCGAAAATGCTGCAATGTTGCAAATAACACCGCGGGTGTCGGGTGCTGCCAGGTACCTATGCAGATGGCCATTTTGATGGTGTGATGGTAGCAACATTGTTGTGCGTGTTGTGTTGCCACTGCCACTTGATCTATATGACCCTGTGGTAGTTATATGGCACGGCGCTATAGCTGGTCATGGGTTATCGGCAAATGGTGATAAACTTCCGTCTATGAAATGTATTTTTTTCTGGATACTTAATTATGTTGGGTGATTTGATGGGAATTGAATGAAAAAATATGTCCAATCATTTGGCGGATATTAAATTTAAAATTACCACATTCGCAGCGTGAATGTTATTTGGAATTCATGTCTGGCTATATCAAAGGGATAAACGGATGCAGTTGGGGGCTATTTAATGCCTCTTACTTTGTTGTCGCTTGAATTCAAGAAAACTTCCTCCTACTTTGATGCACTCAATTTCTTGTAACCTTCCGAAATTCCAAAACCAATATCCTTTCACTACAGATATGAGGGGGTTTTTTTTTTGTTGGTGCTACCTTTGGTCATGTGCCCAAAATCAGAAGCCATCGATAAACAGTTTTCGCGGCAGATAAATTCCTAATTATCGATTTTCGTTTTATGCTTCTTACATAAAGTCGCGCACAGTGTGTGTCCCCCAAGATGTGTGTGTTGTTGTTGTTGTTGTTGTCGTTGCGATACGACACCATCATTATGCAATCGTAGCGGTCGCCGCGCCGTTGCCACGCCAGTTGCCCAACATTCACAACACACACAGACACTCTGAGAAACTGTCGGTGGTGGTTCTTATCTTGTTCGGGGAGTGAAATTAAAGAAACAAAAAAATAAAAAAAAACAAGAAATCTGGATTTTTGGCGATCATGATTGACGTTTAATTTAAATGTTCATCCGTGTGTGCACAATATCTGAAGGGACGACACGACCATCGCGCGAGAGTAACGAAACACGGAAAACTGAAAGTTATCATCACGTAACTGGGGTCCGACGAGGCTGGCTGGCTGGCTGGCTGTGCCTCGGCTGTGTGAACGCTTTAATTCTAGGCACTCACAATCAGATACAGATTTTGATTAAAAGAAAAGCGCGACATGAGAAATCCGTCCGAAAACATACCAAATTAATGGATGTGTCTGTGTAGATGTATTTTATCTGCAGTTTTGATTGATTGATATGAAGGCGTTGTATGGCGATTTTTTTTTTGTTTTTTTTTGGAATTTACGCAACCTTCAGTTTTTAGTTTTGTTTGCGGTTGTCATGCGTATACGTACAGAGTTCCTGTTTCCTTCGAAAATCCGTTTCCTTATCCCAGTGATGGCTTGTCACGGTCATATTCGTGCACAGAAAAAACTCAACATGACATGTTAAATGTAAAATGTGAAATGATACCTGTCATGGCGGACTTAATGACTAATTTAATGGGTTTTTCTTGTTTTTGTTTTTTTTCTGTTTTTTTCGGAAAAATAACATTTTTGATTTTGTAATTTTTTTTTTATGTAATTTAAGTTGCAAGTTAATTTCACAAAATAGGAAAACGAATTCTTGCTGCCACCTAAAAATTGTGCGAATATCAAAATATCCTGAAAGACGTAGGAAATAAAGTTTAGTGGTTTGGCAGTAACAGCTCTTAGGGTCTGTGAAAAAGATTTGTTTAAATTCCCCTTCCAACCTTAAAAAATTGCTTTTACGCACTCCATACGTCATGCACGCCTACACGATCTAACGAGCACTCTCTGAAGGAACCACAATTTCACGATTACATGGCTGGACAATTGCATAAAATGTGTTCTGCGGAGAGTCGACTATATATAAACCTCTTCACTTAATTAAACCCCGGTGACCACTTAGTTTTTGATATCATGCTAAACTAGATTAAGGCATCTATCTATCTAAAGCTGTAATAGTGTGGACTGCTTTAGGCCTGCGCTACCCTCCCCAATAGAATAAAAAAATAACTAATTCGGAGGGTGTCGCAAAAGGGTCTTAAAGGTCCATTAAACGGAGTTTCAAACCCCCTTTTGGCCAAGTCGTCAGCTTTTTTCGTTCCAGGGACGAAGAATAACGCTTGCCAATCGCTGTTTCTTTAGGCTGATATGAGGCAACTATGTAGAAAGGCCCACTGCCGAACAACAAAGGAAACTTTTTACGATCTTGATAATCCCTTTAAGATGGCAGGCTGTACTAATCGAAACTTCGAGTATACCTTACTTTAGGTGGAGCTACAGTCCGGCGCGGATCTGGGCCTCAACCAACAAGCGTCTATAGCCAGCACAATCTTTGGCCAGCTGTTTCCAGTTTCGCATGCCAAGTCGGTTAAGGTCCCCTTCCACTTGCGTGCGCCACCGATTCGCGGTCTTCCTCTACTGCGCCGTCCCTGGGGTGTGGATTCGAAGATCTTCCGGGCCGGACCATTCACGTCCATTCGCTCTACAAACCCAGCCACCTCAGTCGTTGGATCTTCACTCTTCTGGCTAACTCGATGTCGCTGTATAGCCCCTACAGTTCGTCGTTGCATCTCCTCCTCCATTCACCTTCCATGGAGGCGGTACCAAAAATTACTCGAAGAATTTTCTTCTCAAAACAACCAAAAGTGACCTCATGCGCTTTTGATAGAGTCCACGCTTCTGCACCGTAGAGAAGGACCTTGATTATTAGGGTCTTGTGAAGGGCCACTTTAGTTGTTCGAGAGAGAGTCTTTGCTGCTCAACTGCTTTTCTTCGTTTAATCTCGGCGCTGGGATCATGGCTTGAGTTCATTGCGGAGCCTAGGTAGACAAAGTTCTTGACCAGCTTAAAGCCATATCTGTTTATAGTGACATTCTGTCCGGGACATCGGTGTTGGGTGTCCTTCCTTGATGACAGCATATACTTTGTCTTGCCCTCATTGACCGCCAAACCCATCTATGACGCCTCCGTCTCAATACTCACGAACGCGCTAGTGCCGATTATGTTGATGTCGTCGGCGTAGGCGAGTAGATGAACGGATTTTTGAAAGATAGTGTCTCTGAGTTTTACACTATTCTTTCAAGAAAGATGTTGAAGAAGTCTTGTGTAAATTCCTTTTGACATCGAAGGTCTCGTTGAGTTCTTTACCGAGCTTAATGGAGCAGCGTGGAGACTCCATTGATATCCTGCACTGGAAGCCAAAACTAGACATTGATCTGTATAGCTCGTCTCTCTAAATGCTGTCATCGATTTGGACTTCCTTGGTTTTCTCCAAGATCTGACGTAGTGTGAATATTTGGTCGATAGTAGACTTTCCTGGCCTGAAGCCACACTAATAGGGACCAATCAAATTGTTGACGAAAGGCTTTAGACGTTCACACAGCACGGCAGATAAGGTCTTCTTAGCGATGTTAGTATACCCACCTTAACATAAACTCCGTTAATAATACCTTAGTGGAGATTCAACAAAAAAATACCCTACAAAGTCGCTGCTACTTAGGTTTGGCAAATCAAATTGGTGCAAAGCCCCATCCTGACATGGAACCACGTGCTCTCAAATCAAATTGTGGAATGAGAAAGAAAGTTCTTGACTAGCGCTCGTTGTCCACAGAAGCCATTTGGTCCGTGGAACGCGTTTTCGAATAAGTCCCGATGACGTCATCAACGTAAACCGCACACCATGCCTTTACTTTGGGCAGTTGTAATGGATCTTTGTGGTATATACGCAGATTTTCGGTGACCAGAAGCGATCATTTTGCTTATTTACATTCTACAGAGAAGGAAAGTATCTTCGTTGTCTTTCTCGTGTTCGAGATTTACGATAGCTTGAGCGTTAGCCTGACTTCGTTACGTAACATGTTCAAGACATTCACCAACAATTTTCTGTAAAGACCGCCGGGCATCAATCGGGCACGTCGTCTAGTCGATATTCCGGCTTTCCGGGACCGGCTAGACCTGGCAGCATCTCATATAGGTGAGCGACTAGTGTTTGTGGAAAATCTGCGTCGAAATTCACGTTTCGCCAACGTAACTGACGAATTATTCCGCAAAAAAAATGCGTTCTTTAGAAAGAAAGCATCAATGAGGTTCATGTCTAGTTGACGGTTTTTTTTTTAAATTCTTTTGACTTCACAAATGTCCATCACTCGCACCTTCCGCAATAAAACTAATCTAATAAATAAACAGGGTGCTACTGATTTAAAGTTAAATACTTTGGAAAATGATCCGTGGAGATGTTCTAAAAAAATTGTTCCGCAAATTTTTGACAGGTCACATTTCACATAACAACTTAGTCTTGGTTGCTCTGTTTTGTAAACCTTACTAGCTATTCTCGAACGGATGAATTTTATGTCTCTATTTCCAGTGGCTTGTCTGACAGTTTGTTGCCTGTCGGTCAGTTAGCCAAGAAGTAAATCGTCCAACCGAGAATTGTAGCACAACATAGTCGGGACGATAGTAAATTACATATAAAACCGAGTTCATTGTTTTGACAGTCATTTGTTCATGCTTTTAATGAGTTCATTGCAACGAAATTTTTTTGCCTTCATTGTCTTTTCGTCCTTAGAACTGTCATATGTGAATCGATTCTTCAATCACGTTATTCATCAGCTTCTTAGCAGCGAGTCTATAGTTTAGGTTGGTTCAGGTTGCATAACACCATTATTACCGAGCTCAAGTCGTTTCCATAAATAGACCAAAAAAAGTGGAAATACAGCTCAAACCTATCTGAATAATTTAACATTTCAATAATCATAGCCAACGTACATCCTTACTTACTTACTTTACTTTTGGTGGCGCTTACAGTCTGGGATGGACCACGGCTTCAACCCACAAGCCCCTCCAGTTAGGTCGGTCCCTTGCTAGTGATCTCCAGTTACGTACACGAAGTTGGTTGAGGTCGTTCACCAACTGTGCGCGCCACCTAAGGTGGGGTCTTCCTATGCAGCGTTGTTCCTCAGTGGTAGATGCTGGAAGACTCGTCGGGCTGGTGCGTTGTTGTCCACACGCTTCACGTGTCCCAGCAATCTCAGCCGTTGTACCTTTAATTTTTTGACCAGGTCAGCGTCGCTGGATAGCCCATATAGTTCGTCGTTGAATCTTCTTCTCCGCACTCCATCGTCACAAACTGGACCGAATATCACCCGAAGAATCTTTCTCTCCAAGCATCCCAGAAGGTTTTCATCCGCTTTTGACAGGGTCCATGCTTCTGCACCGTACAGCGGGATCGGGATTGATTAAGGTCTTGTAGATATAATATCTCCTTGGTTCTGTGAGAGAGGGCTTTACTTCTTAGATGCCTTCTTAGTGCGAAGAAACAGCGATTGGCAAGATGTCATTTGATAGTGGTGCCTAGCTACTTTGAAGTTGTATCTGTCCATCGTGACTTTTTGTCCGAGTCGCCGATGTTAAGAGCTCATTCCTCATTAACAACCAGACCCATCTTCGCCGCTTCTGCTTCGATCCTTGCAAATGCGCCACTGACAGCTAGCCGCGTTCTACCAATAATTTCAATGTCATCAGCTTAGGCAAGTATTTGAAGCGACTTTTGAAAAATTGTACCTCTGGTGTTGGCTTATGACAATTTCGTACAATTGCTTCAAGAACAATGTTGAAGAAACCTTTTTCGACATCAAATGGCTCGGTGGTGTTCTTGCCGACTTTGACAATGAACCGAGATTTCTCCTTCGTCATCCGGATGAGTTTGGTAGGGATGCCAAAACTTAACATGGCTTTTAATACGACTGCGCCACCTATCATAGAAACTTCCTACGGACTAACACAATATATTGTCCAAGTTTGGAGTAAATCGGTCCAGCTATAGACTGACATACCCGGAACTAAAGTGAACAGTATGATTCAGATTTATTTTTGATCTACTGGTCCAATTTGGAGCAGTCGTTTTGAAGTTTTAAGCATCCGAACAAACCACGACGAACGGGGACAACCTGGTTCAAAAATTATTCAGAATAAACGAAGCAACAATCCTCCGATTCGTATAAAATTAAAGAATTGTCCCTTCCTAGAATTAGGGATATTTTAGTGTAAATAAAGTTAAAGCTCAATTTAAATTTTTGTACAAAACTTAGCTTTATTCTGAATTTGTTGGCAAATGCAAGAATTGGCAAGAAATTATGCAATTTAAGTCCTAAAACTTATTGTACCTATTTCTTAATGATGTCTGTCAACTTATCGCAAGAGGGCGGTAAAAAAAAATTATATCAGACTGAAGCAGAACTTCCAACAACAACAATGCTCAATGTCAAAAGTATGATCTGCAAATTGTCTGAATGAATTTTGACAATCAGCACTCGAGGAAATTTTAAGTTAAATATGTCAAACAACGAGACACACTTCAAGGTACATACAAAGTCACATTCGTTATTTTAATTAAATACCCTATTCAGTTGAATCTCGAACATAAACATAATTTTCTCTATCTCGAGTGCTCCCTCATAAAATATTTTCAAAAAAAAAAAAAAAAACAAAACCAATCCACTGTCATCTCTCCAAACAATCAGCATCAGCATCAGCACACCACACCTTCTTCAATTGAAATCATTTCATTTTGATTCTTTCCTTATTGTTGGCCGTCGTCATAGCATCTTTGATTTGCTTCCTTTATTGCCCAATTTATCCGAAGGGAAAAGAAAAATATCCCATTCAATTCGGTGGTGTCTTTTTGTCGCTTTGTTTTGCTTCACCTCTGTGTTTGTTCTTGTGGTGGTGGTGGTGGTGGTGGTCTGCCGCCACGATTGTGTAAATATGTAATCCAATACAAAACGAAAATGTTAAAACCAATAATCATTAAAAAGAAATAAGATAATGATGTCCTATTAAATGGAATCAGTTAAAGGCATCGTAAATCGAAAGAGTGAGGCTTAAGTGCTGCAACACATTGCCACAGGCGGCAAGGGGGGTCGGGTAGGTACTCCATTTATACTCCAGCATCCAAATCACCATCAGTAACAAAAATAACAACAGAAAAATAACAAAAAAAAAAAAGATACAAAATCAGAAAGAGCCCAAAAAGGGAATAACACGAAAACAAAAGAGTTGAGCGACAAACTGAGGTTTGTGGATTCTTTTGTGTTGTAAAGAATAAGCGCGCTCACGCGGCAGCACTTTACACATTCACCAGGTGAGAACGGGGGTCGTCCGATAAACAATAATAATAACTTAGGGCCACAGAAATTTTTGTTCATTCAACCTTCAAGGGCAGCATACGGATCACATCACAAAAAAAAAATTCATCAGAGCCAAAGTCGTGTCGTATAAACATTTTGAAACGCGCCCCGCCTAATTGTCTACGAAATGCGCAGCAGCGTGCGTCTCTTAGCCGGTGGCTAATGGTCGTATTAATTAATTCCTCGGCATATCATTAAAATGTATTTTGTAGCGTCTGCTGTCAGGCGCTGGCTGGCTTTCTGCAGCGAAACGTCTAGCGCAGTGTCACAATGTCCGGACTTAATGCATTCCTTGCATTCACATTCACATTCACATTCACATTCACATTCACATTCACATTCACATTCACATTCACACATACCTACCACAAACAGGTAGCTGCTCCTAACTACTGTCGTTACTGTTGCACGGCTGCTGGTCTCTTTGGGCTATAACTTCCCATTTGGCCGATGTCACCGCGACTCATTTACGAAATTCATTATCATTGAGAAATATTGTCTTTCGCAGTCTCGATTTTATTTATGAGTCAAGCGAGAGCATTAGCTGAGAGTAGATCTATATATGCCGTGGTGCTTCTGTGACTGTCCGTTCGTCCGTCCGTTCGTTCGTCTGTTCATTTGGCTTAATTAAATTCTCTTTGAGGCAAATGCTCATTTAATGTAATTAACCATTGCGAACCGAAGAGAGACCGCTGCATTAAGGATTTAATTTCAAATGCAAAATTAATGTGCAATTCGCTTGGAATATTTTTCACAAGTGGGCTCACAAGTGTTGGCTACTTGTCGTTGCGGGCGCAATGCGGTCATCTGCTGCTACTGTTAAAATGACCATCATCACCATCAAGACCAAGCACGAACAGACTACACCGCCAAGTGACCAACAAACACGACAACTTACTGTCTATGTTAGCGGTGCTGATACTTGTGCTTCTGCGGGCATCCAGCCAGCATCCGAAGGAGCGCTGCTGCTTCACAATAAACGATTTTCATTAAGTCCACCTGTCTTTTCGGGAAATTTACATTTTCCTTTCCGCTGGAGAAGCGCGCGGAGACGTGACCATTTAGAATGAACATTTGTTGGCGAATCAGAGGAGCCAATCAAATGGAATTGAACTAGAAAATCCCATTGAAGATGGGCTGCTGATACGAAAGATGGAAAAAGGGGAGCCAGTGCGCCGCTGGTCAGAATAGTTACCTACTGCTGTCACTAATTCATGTGAAGCGAATCACATCATCTTGTGCGTGAACATTCGGGTGCGGTATCATATTTCATCTGGAGGAGGTGGATTCGGATGGTAGATTGCTTTTAAAAATGGTTGGGTGAGTCGATGATGGAGGGCAGGATGTGAATGGTGAATTTATTGGCTGAGCAAGATGTAAGGTTTTTTTTTTTATTTATATTTTCTTGCAAAAATGTTATGGCATACGTGACAAATAGCGACCTAGTAGTTCAGCAGAAGGATGGTTAAGCGATTGAGAGAATGAATGCCGCCGAGCAGATAGATGGATAGAGCTTACGATTTTTATGTGAAGATAAGCATTAACGGAAATGCTCCAAACCGCATGACTTTGTAGAAATCCAGTTTCTGAGAATAGTGTAGTTTTTTTTCGGTGCTGTTATTTGTGTTCACTTGCCAACTTCATCTGCGAAAAAGGTACGTCGTACTTTGCTTCATGTAAATTGGTTAATTGGTTACAAAGGCTAACTAGCGCTAATTTTGGTGACTGCTTAAACTCCACACCTCTTTGCTGACTGCAGCGAAGGTAAAGGTAAATTTATCTAATCGAATGTCAAAGCAAAGTGAATCTTTAAAATGAGTAACTGATAAACCGAACTCCCAATATTTCACGGTTTTGTGGAGGCGATCCGACTGAAGTCGAAGATGCAATCATTCAGCTTTCTCTCAAATTCAAATTCATCACAGACGACAACAATCTGTGGGCCCTGTATCGCCACATAATCAAAGATGTAGCCGAAACCGCCCTAGGTTACCAGCCACCTCATAGAAAAAGCCATTGGAGTAGGGTCATTCAAGGATGACAAGCACTTAGATCTAACGGCTGCCCAAAATGACAACAGAACAACTAATACCCATCGGAATTCGAGGTACTTAACCACTGGTTTTGGCAGAGTCAGCTAGTTCGATTCATTTGAAGTGTTTGCCGAGGGTAGCCAGTCCGGTTCTGGCAAAAGCGGGACAGTGACCGATGAAGTGAGACGTTGTTTCATCATATTCCAGACAGCAATTCTAACTCTGATCCGTTTTAGATTCTCGTTGAGAGGACTGAAACCAGTGGCAAGGCCAATTGGGGCTTTCGAGTCACATCTTCTCAGTCCAAGCTCATGTACCGGACGTATGTGCTCATTGGACGGCAGATCAGTACCGGCAAAGGAACAAGAGGTGCGAGGTTCAGAGCGCTTCTGGATGTTTTCGGGTGCTCCTTTCCGACCGCCAGGAATGGAGCGGAGATGGGTGGATTGGTTTTAGGCCGAGCGATACCGTCGGATACTGGGGTGCTGGAGTCTACTCCAATGATTATCGGATAAGATTATCTGAGTCCATAGGTAGGCAGACCACCTGTCTTTCAGGCTGAGATCTTTGCGATCACTGCTGCTACGATTACTACAAATCCTTCTAAGGAGAAGAGTGAAGGGCACTGCCGTATACATTTCCTCGGATAGCCAAGCTGCTATTTAACCCTGCTCTGCTGCTACAGGTACCTCAAATTGAAGAGGAGGCTATATGCAATCTGAACAGGCTGGACAGATGCAACTCTGAAACACTAACTTGGGTAGGCCTAGCTGATGCTCTGGCTAGGCCTGGTCTTTGTCGGCCCACAACCAACCAAGGGGTTCTGTCTATCTGTTCACAAAAGTGAAATGACTGAGCGCTTACCTCTACAGCAGACCGAGTACTGGCATGATTTGTCATCATGCAGGCATTCGAAACTGTTAGTTGACGATGGTGGTCAACAAGGGCAGCAGGGGAATAGTGCAGAGCCAAGAGAAGGGAGAAGAACAAGATCCTGTGTGGAAAGAAAAGAAAGAACGCTGTCTAGTGATCGAAATAACATCCAGAGATTTTATAAGAGAGCCAAGCAACTGGGTGCTGGCTTTAAGACCGGAACGTTCTATATCTTCGAAATTTTCTACCCTTGGATCTATACTCGCACGAATCAGCTGACAAAAGCGTCTTGAGGATCAGCCAAATAGTCAGCTGGTCACAGGTTTCGTAGGGCACGCACAGATTCTGAAAATGTATGTAGGAGACAACGCTAGCTCCGACAACCCTACATGGACTTTGACAGACCATTCTCCTGCTGATTTCCGAGCAGGGAAGAATGGAAAATGAATGAACCCAGGAAGAAGTCCATGTCCATGTCCATGTCAAAGTCCATGTAGGGTGGTCGGAACAGGTGCCGGTCTTTTTTCAGAGGAATTAAATATACAACACTCCATCAGACAAGTAATATTTTCGACGCTGAGGTTTTGGCAATCGCGGAAGCGGCCCGTACTGTATCAATGTCGGCAATACCACGGAATGATTTTACCATTTTCATTGACAGTCAACCGACCATTAAGGCAGTTTATGCTCCTAAAATCAAATCCAAGCTTGACTGACGGCACAAGTTATATCTTTGCCTGGGTTCCTGGACACAGGGTCATAACCGGCAAGGAGATGACCGACGAGCTAGCAAAAAAAGGATCTCAAATGGATCGCACTTCAGTCGAACGAACCACCACTCGGCAACCTAAGAGCATGAGTGGAATACAAGATCATAACGAAAGCCAAAAACAGGTAAAAATCTATAACCACTTGTGAGATATCACGGTAACTACGGCCAAAATATAATAAAAACCAAACCAAAAAGCTTCTACAGTTCGAAAGAATATCGCTGGTTAAGCTGGCTGGTGCTGGTCATAATATTCTAAGAAACCACATGATGAAACTAAATCTCAAGAAGGACGACATTTGTAGAGACTGCGGCGATGAAGAGCTCCACGAGGACACCCCTCACTATCGCTGTCACTTGAGAAACAGAACACTTGGAAGTTTCTTCTTTCAAGAAGAATGTCAAATATCTCACTCTCTAATCTTTGCATATTTCTAGAGACATCAGGATGGCTTAATAAAATTGAGTTGACCACGAGCGAAGGGAAGTAAGCACAACACCCGCGTATCCCCCACTGAAGGGCATCACGATGGGTCCACAAGGACCTGAGTGTGACAGAAAGGAAACTATTCTTCCATGTAAACCCATCTAACCTAACCTAACCTAAGTAGTATTATTTATTCATCGTCAGGACCTCTTCATGGCGATGGTTGAATTCGAGATCCCATCAGAACTAATCCAGCTGTGGACGAAATTGATATCGTCGGTCGCTCCTATTCGAAGGCTCCTCAGTCGAAGGCCAAAGTGCGCATGCTCTACAAGCACCCTTATCCTCGCAGTTATGCAACGTCGAGTGTTGGGCGATAAGCAGAAACTTGGTTCCTTCGAAAGAAAACAATTTTCGACGGATATTTAGTCCGCGCACAAAGAGGGGTGTGAATATGGCTTGGTCCTTGATCCCCTTAGATGGATCAATACTAATCCAATATAGTCGAAGTGTTTTAAGTTTTTGAACTCCATTAACACCAATTTGAGCATTGAGCAATCCAATGGAGCATTCTGTTCCTAAAGGGTTTGGCACATTTTTAAGAGCTCCTATTTTGAAATGGTTCCACGACTTTCTGAATTAAGTTCTCGTTATTCCGTCGTTGTCCAACCATTTCTATTCAAATTCACCTGCTCTGGCAAATGTCCTTGAACACCCGGTAAAGTTTAAGCCATAAGCCGACTTCCTTCACCACCTAAAAGTCCCGAGATAGACAAATAACCGCCAAGGTACGCTTCAAAAAAGAAAAAAGACCACCACATCTCCGACATTCCATTACATTCGTTTCAAATGAAAAACTCATTGTCCCATGAGTTCATTGCTTGATTACGTATAATGTATCTCGAACCGAAAGAAAAGCAAACCAAAGTCTATCTCCCTAGGGCGGCTTGCCTGATTTATTTCGTGCATGTTATTTTCTGTCAATTGGTCACACTATAGGCCCAAAATGTCTGCCACCTCGAATGTCTTTCAGTGGAGAGATTTATGACAAAAGCAATCGTTACTAGCGCAAAACAATGGCCCGCCGATAAATATTCATGTCTCGCTATCTGTCGCTGTTAACTATTGTGCTCCCGAATCAATTGGCGAACAATTTAAGATTAATTGGCACATTTTTTGTCTGCGGCGACCACCACTCGCCGGACGTCGGACGGTGGTGGTGTGTAGTGCATGCCAAGGAATGCCAAGTGATCGATTGGGTTTGATAAAAATTTTCCAGTCAACCCAACACTGTGGTTCGGTAGGGTATAATCTAAACATCTACCCCTTGCCAAGCATTTGACTACTGCATACACGATGAATTCGGACGAGGCGACGCAGACTCCTTACACACACACACATCACACCGATCGCTAATTAATCAATTCCAATTATCAGCGGCAGCTACCACTGTTAAACCCATTATTACTTTAAAACGCTGTGGCTACTACGTTTTGTTGGGCCGCTCGAACAGCGCATAGTGAGGAATAACTCATACCACAGGTTGGACTTGCGCGTCTACCGGTCTCTGGTCTCTGGACTGTGGTCTCTCTCTCTCTCTCTCTCTCTGTTGAAGATCGATAGATTCGGGGGCTTTTTACACAAATTTATGATTATGAAATCAATGGATATTGGAGCAGCAGCAGCAGCAGCCAGGCAGTTAGGCCAGGCAGTCGACCAGTCAGCCGCGCATGTGGAAGCAGATATAGAACGCGCCACCAAATGGCCAGGAGTTCTTCGGTAATCGGTTTGAACTTTTCACGATTGCTGCTGCGCGGCAAATAAATTGGTGTTCATAAATTGGTGAAACAGCCGCAGCCGCCACAACTGTGGAGAGGAGGTGGTTGAATCCGCCGCAATGGCGGTAATGTTAACGCCCGTCAAAAATAATCAAATAAAATGTAGAGCATACTAGTTGTGGCTGCGGCTGCGGCTGTGGAATGCAATGGAATTCAATTGCAACTTGTTATGAGAAGTATGGTGGCGGCTAAAATGAGTGGGCTCTGATTATGGGGTGGGATTCCCATAAATTTGGATTAACTTGGAATCGGTGGTGTGCGCAAATTGCCATCGTCAAAAAGGGTACACATCAGCAAAATGGCGGGACTAATCATAGAGATGATGCTTCGCAACTTTGGGGGTGGTCTTTGAATCGATCATGATTCGATGAGTATCTCTACTTACTTACTTAACGGGCCCAGGACCCGTGAAGAGTCCCTGCCTGAGATACGGCTGCCTTCCACCCTCTGCGATCCCGAGCACGCTGCTTCCAGTTGTCCAGACCAAGCGCTCTGGCATCCGCGATGGCTTGGTCTTTAAAACGGAGGTTCGGTCTTCCTTGTCGTCTCGAACCTGCTGGCTGGGATTCGAAGATCGTCTTGGCTGGAGCGTTGTTGTCCATTCGCTCGATGTGGCCGAGCCAATGTAGGCGATTCGTCTTGGGTTTTTGGACTAAATCCACATCTTGGTACAGCTCATAGAGTTCGTGGTTGTATCTTCTTCTCCATTCGCTCTCTACCAAATATCCGTCGAAGGATTTTTTTTTCCAAAGGATTCCAGTATTAACTCTCCTTTCCTGCTTATCGTCCAGCATTCGGCGCCGTATAACAGAACTGGCAGGATAAGCGTTCTGTAGAGCATGCACTTTGTCCTTCGAGTTAGGAGTTTTGAACCCATTTGTTTTGCCAAACCGAAGTAGCAGCGGTTTCCTAGGGTAATTCTTCGACGGATCTCTACTAAGATGTCATTTGTGGAGTTGATGTCTACCCCGAGGTAGATGACCTCCTTAACTACCTCGAAGCTGCTGCTATCAACAGTGACATTTTGTCCTAGTCGGTGGACAGATGATGGTTTGTTTGTTTATAGCAAGTATTTTGTCTTTGCCTCATTCACTTCAAGGCCAACTAGCTTCGCCTGTTCTTCAATAGCCGTGAAAGCCTCTATCATGGGATCGATACCCCAGCAGTTGGACTGATCTGTTGAAGATAGTGCCTTCCGTGTTGACCCCTGCCCTGCGCACTATCTGCTCAAGAACAAAATTGAAGAAATCACACAACAGCGCATCTCCTTGCCGAAATCCGGTGCATGTTTGAAAGATTTCCGTTGAGCTGCTCCCAAACTGCACATTTCATCGCGTGTTTCTCTAGTCTAGACATGTGGATCAGTTTTGACGGGATCCCGAATTCGGCCATCGCCACAAAAAGCTCCTGACGATGAATGCTGTCATATGCGGCTTTAAAGTCGATGAAGAGATGGTGTGTCTCGACTTGAAACTCGTTGGTCTTTTCCAGGATTTGCCTTAGTGTGAAGATTTGGTCTACAGTTGATCTGCCGGGCCGGAAGCCACACGGGTACGTGCCGGTTAGTGTGTTGCGACATTAGGCAGGGATATGCCTCGATAGTTCTTGCAAGACATAGGATCGCCTTTCTTGTAGATGGGACATATGGAGCTGATGGTCCAGTCATCGGGCATGCTCCGCTCCACCCAAACTTGGTTGATGATTTGGTGCATGCGCCCTACCATAACATCACCTCCGTATTTGCAAAGGTCTGCAGGTAGACCATCAGAGCCGGCGGCCTTGTTGTTCTTTAGCTTTTTTATAGCTAAGCCAACCTCTTCTATACTGGGCGGAGGGACTGGTTTTTCATTGACTGGACGCGGGTTCTCTTCTTGCCCCATCACTCTCTCTACATTTTGTCCGTTAAGCAGCTGCTGGAAATGCTATACTATTCCCTGCGCGTCGGTGACTAGGTTTCCATCGCTGTTACGAAGAGCCTCTGTTCCGGTCTTAAAGCCAGCAGCCAGTTGCTTGGCTTTCTTATAGAACTTCCCGATGTTGTTTCGATCTCCTTGAGCTGCGAGACTGCGTGCTCTCTTTTCTTTCTACGCAGGATCTTCTTCTCCTCCCGTCTCCTGGCTCGGTACTCATCCCTTGCTGCCCTTGTTTTCCTCTGCAGCGTTCTAATGTGTGCATCTTCTGTCACCATTTTCCGGTATACGCATACATCATCACACCACGGGCTTTTTCTCTGGGGTGGCTGGTATCCTAGGGTGGTTTCGGCTACCTCCTTGATGATGTCGCTATACTGAGACCACTGGTTGTTGGCGTCTGTGGTAGGTGAATGCACGGTGGGGAGTTTCTCACTCAGGCGCTCTTTGTAGGCTCTGGCGACTCCAGATGTGCCAAGGCGTCCAACGTCGAATTTCTTCTTTTGGGCAGTTCGCAGCTTCTTCTCGTTGGACAGTCGAGCTCTGAATCTAGTTGCAACGAGAAAATGGTCAGAGTTGACGTTTGCCCCTCCGTAAGTGTGCACGTTCAAGATGTTGGATGCGTGCCTCGCATCGATTAGCACATGGTCGATTTGGTTGGCGCTTCGACCGTCTGGAGAGTGCCTGGTTGCTGTGTGGATCGTTAGTTATCACCGTATTACAAGCTACTGCAAAGTCAATTAGTCGGTAGCCGTTATCTGTTGTCGTTTCGTGGAGGCTGTGCTTACCAACTAATCCGCCGAAGATGTTTTCCTTGCCGACTTTAGCATTGAAGTCCCCGAGTACAATTTTGACATCGTACTCCGGACAGGCTCCGTCCAAGAGGTCATAGAATTCCTCCTTGATAGGGTCCTCTGCCTCGTCGGTAAGGGCGTGTGCACATATTAGGCTAATATTTTGGAATGTAGCTCTGATGCGGATCACAGCCAGGCGATCACTTATCGGCTTGAAGTCCATTACTTTGGATCTAAGCCGATTTCCCACGACGAATCCGCATCCTAACATGTGCAATCTTTGGTTACAATTGTAATATATGTCGCAATTTTGTCTTTTCATAGTACCGCGGTAATGTCGGCCTTGTACCGCGAGAGGACAGACTCAAGTTTTTGAGTAGCACCTGGAGTGTAGAGTGTCCGCACATGCCAGGTACACACTCGCATGACCTTTAACGCGCCGGGTCTATTTTGCCTTTGCGGTTCGTTTATATCCGAGGCTGCCATAGTCTCTCCCAAAACTAAATGTTTTTGACGTGGTCGGGAAGTTACCCCGACGGCACAACCCCCAACCTGGAGGGCCAGTATGAGTATCTATGCCATCATCTATCCACTTAGACTTGCGCAACTAATCCTCTGCTTGAGTGCCATCTCAAGTGTTTTGAAATGAAAATTGCAAAATTTACATGAAGCTCTCTCTACTGCAGGCGGAAGCCTTCGCCAGCGACAGAGACAAGTGCCCCCAAACAACTAAGCAGCTATTTTGATTAACGAACGTCTGCTTGCTATTAATCATAATTACATCCATCAATCATGTCAATTAAGATCGGAATGTCAGTTGCATTTGATGACGTAAACATTCTGGACCCACTACTGGTCAGGTCAGTCCGTTCCGTGATGTGTTTTGCTCACCGCCCGTCCTGACAGGGCAGCTACTGTTTATTTGTTTTGTTTCTTTCTCTCTTAAATGATTTACGAAGCCGTGTAATTAATTGGTGTGTTCATGGAATTTCCTACAATCTATAGGTATGAATTTGCCTCACACAAAAGACATTACGCAACACTGTGTCGCCCCTTGGAGATTTGAAGCACACAAATTCCTGTGAAATGAAACAATAAATAATGGAGCACACACAGTGGTCATTGCCACACCTTACCGAGAAGCTGAGAGTTGAGGGAGGGGGGAGACATAGACATGCTGCCAACTCCAACTTACACGCTCAAGTATATTTGACAATCGTCGATTGGTTGTAAATCAAAAAACCAGAACCGAAAAGGCAATCCGATCCGATCGGATCGAGCCGCCGCATTTGCTCTACTCTGGTGCAGATACTAAAACAACATTATCTTTGCAATATTGTTGGAAATAATCCATAGATAGACAAACAGAGAGACTTTGTTGCAGTTGACTTACCGCGCTTTACCCGCAGCAAGTGGAACAAAATTAAATCGCTCACACCTGAGTGAGCTCGCACGACAACGACGATCCGGATCGAAGTGTATAGAGCAAACGAATTAGCCACGTATTTACATTTACGGTCGGAATGGTATGTGCCCCCGCAGTTCTGCGGCGGTGGTAATTACCAGCAAAATGGATTCACATTAATTAAGAATAAAAATAAGTGGCTAAGTGAACTCGACGACTAATAAGAATTGCCCAGTAGTTGGGTTGAGTTGAGTGGAGTTGAGTTGAATTGAGTTGAGTGGGCGGGGTGGGCGATGTAACAGATTCCAATAACACTTGGTGGCAACTATGGATGTTTGTATTAATTGGAATGCCTTCGTGGGAGAGAGAGAAAGAGAGCGATGTATGGATCAAGTGCAGCGTTGAAAATTTGTTGGTTGAGCTAGCAATCCGAATACAGTTTGGATTCGTCTGAATGCTCATTGAATAGCTGCAGAAAGAATGTATTCAATTCAAAACTTATTAAGGAAACTATAACATTCAAACTCAGATTTGCCAACATTTGTAACACCTTTCTTTGGCTGTCTAACAAAAAAAACAAACAAAAATTTTGTGGTCGAAATAAACCCCAAAAAGTGGATAGGATAGGTACCCCCTGTGCCATTCTGCTCTCGGTTGTAAGGGCGATTGCCCAGGAACATGTTTACACGATGAGAGTAATTGATCAGGAAACTGTCTTACGGTCAGTTGAGTATGAACCTTCAGTTTCACCTGGGAGCGTGCAATGCTTATAATATCAGAAAGGTTGACAAAGAATGGTTTTCCAAACGCCCGGCATCTAATCTTAGACAGAGCCGGGCGTCATTGCAGTTACGGCAAGCGTGTGTGCCTACCGCCCAATGGCCCGTACTTACAGCCAACAATCTGGCGACATTCACACGCATTCTGTTTTTGAGGTTTTGGGTTCTAGATTTGTTATATTTGGGCCAAGTCTTCCTAGAAGCAATGCAGTTCGTCAGGTTCCTCCACATCGCTTTGAAGTGTTAAGACATTTCTCCCCTCACTCCCCTTCCCCAACGGGAAAAAAAATCCCACCTCTCACGATTCCGGAATGGAGGAGCCAATGTTATATGGTATATAATATGTTCCTATGCATGGGAACCCAGATAGTCAGTAGATAGTGCTTCTACGTTCCCCGGTAATAAATCGAGGATAGTGACCGCAGGGTCTTGCGAACCAACAACCGGCTACCTGTAATCTTACTGCGCTGCATGCAGCGATTGATTTGATGTGCAGGTCCAGGGGAAGGATGTCAAGAATCACATTGAGTGCCTCCATCGGAATGGAAGATAGGGCTCCCGTGGTGCCAATTTCAGCCGTTCTAGGGACTCTGCCCAGCTTGGTGATGTTGTAAGCCTTACTTAGGGCGGGCCACCATACCAGGAAGCCATAAGTGAGAATTGGACGTACCACTGCCGTGCGATATTGGCTTTCCGAATCCGGTTTTCGATATTTAGCTTCTAGCTCAGCTTGGGGTCTAGAATGCATCTTTTGAAGATAGTGCCTTCCGAGTTGGCGTCGGCCCTCCGCAGAATCTGCTCAAGAAAAAGATTTAAGCAGTCATCTAGAGCTCCTGACGATGAATGCTGTCATATGCCGCTTTAAAGGTAATGAAAAGATAGTGTGTCTCGACTTGAAATTCGAATTTGTTTTGGTGTTAAGGTTTGGTCTACGATCGATCTGCTGGGCCAGAACCTACACTGCTGCGTGCCGATTTGTGTGTTACAGAAGTTTCTGAGACTTTCACACAGTCGCGGGATAGGATATTTCATGAAACATTAGACATAGACATGCAAAACGACTGCAAGATGGGTCATATGGAGCTGATGGTACAGTCATCACCTATTTTTAAAATTTTTTGCAAAAAATAAAACATCGGACTATGTAGTGAGGGAAAGTTGCTTTAACAACAACGAAACTAGTCGTAAGGAAGGGAAATTTAGATAGCTTGGATACACCAGAGTGAACGGTGTGCTGCTATATCCTTTAGAACTTACAATTAGTCGCTGTTAATATTAATTGATGGGAGTAAAGTGGGAACTAGTTAGGGCTAAGTGATGTCAACATATGTACAGAATGCGTTAAAAATTTTGCGATAGTTTTCATATTCTAAGGTCCTTATTGTGATACCCGAGATGTCGTGGTCAACTTGAGGTATCTTTCTTTTCGTTTTCACTCAATGAACGGAAAAATTTAGTTTTAAGATAGTTCTTCAATATTTGGAAGTATGTAGTACCAAGTCTCTGTAGTATGTAGTCCTTGAGACTAAACTCGGAGCCTTGATACATTTTTTATTCCCAGACCTAGACAAACATAGATAGCGTGGTTCTGTTTTAAAGAATCAAAGATCAAAGGAAGGTGTTCCAGGAGATTCGCCTTTTCTTGTAAAATTTCTTATATTACCGTAACAACGTGATATTTTTTTTAAAAGGAAGTGAAATCGCAGCACAATCTCTGCAAGATAATAAAAAAACGATGTTTTACCTATTTTTAATTTTCTTTTACTTTTTGGTAGATTTTTGAATTCAGTTGCAGGATAGCTTTCACTATTAACTGATTTAATTAATATGATTCTAAGTGTCCTCTCATATTTAGGAGAAAACGGCATTCATTGCCTGCAATCGCCGAAATACACTAGGTAGTTTTAAAAAAGGATTAAATTGGATGGCTCTTGTGAATCAGATAAGCCCAGATCTGATGCAAAACTCAAAAATGGGTGCATTGTTTTGTCAGATAAATTGATCCATTTCAAGGCAGAGAAGACGGTTCAATGGTGAGGAGCTTAGCATCACTGTGGGTACACAGAACAGAGTGGTTCAGTGGTTTCCGCAGCTTGAGCTCTTGCTGAAGTTTAAAGAACGTTCAAACTTGTCATCAGAAACTTTTTAAATTTGACCATCAGAACCGGTAAGTAGGCTCGTTCCATTTGTGCCAAAAATATTACTTTGCACATATATTGGCTACTTTTTATGGCTGTATAAAGCCAGGCCTTAAGCCTGGTGCTAGAATAGGAAGAACGGTCGGAAAGAAAATTCTTTATGTTTGGAAGATCTCCATACAAGTGTCACAGATACTCAAGTCTTCAGTAATTGAGTTAAAGGAGTTTTCAGTGCTTGGCTGTAACTAAAGAGGTTTTAGAACAAGAACTGTGACAAATTTGAAAATCTGAAACTGCGAAGGGATATTTTTTTCCTAAATGTGAACTGTTTTAGCCGCTAGAAAAAACACGGCATGGTATAGCATTCCACATTCGTGTTGTGTGGCTTAGGAAGAAACCTTGCTGATGCGATGACGAACATTCTTTTCAAAAGGTTCTAAGTGAGAAATGTAACTTGCTATTTTATTTGTACACTTATGGTGCAAAAATCGACAAAACGACGAGAAGCTGGAGACCATGTCATTTGGTTGTGTCACGATGGAAATTTGTAGTTGGTGCTGCGGACCAGATAGGCAGACTTAAGTTCAGAACCGTCGTTTAAGCGACATAGAAGTAAGCCAGATCAGATGGGTTGAAATATTTCTTATTTCCTTCAAACGGTTCTCAACTTTAGTTTCAACAAAAGCGCTTTAAGCTGAAAACTCACAAGCTCATAAGAAAACAAGTGTTTGTTTTCCTCGCTCTCTGTAGTTTCTCCATTACTTTCACAGCTTTAAAATTTTTCCAGCCTTAGGCTGCTAGTACCACTTCCGCAGCTGCATTGTGCAAGGAAGGCATTGTTACATTTAATTCCGCCAGATATTTTTAGCCGACAGACAGCTGTTACCAGGGCCATTCGCCTCAAAGCAACCTCTCAATGAACCTAAAATTAAATAGGCCACTTTGTAATTCTGAACACACTCAGAATATAGACTACACCATGCCCCAACAGCATTTTGGGAGGATGGTGCCTTGCTAGAGGAAGAATCGATCCACTTCTACACAGACGGGTCAAAAACAAATGATGGGGTGAGTGAAGGCGTCTTCTCAGAGAGACTAAATCTTAGTCTTACTTATCATTGTAGTGTTTTCCAAGCGGAAATTATGGCGATCAAGGAAGTCTTGCTCTGGCTAAAAAAGAATGTGGTATCCGTAGGATATTCGAATCTTCTCGGACAGTCAGGCGGTCATCATGTGTCTGGATTCTGTCCCTATTAACTCGTTAGTAGCCCTAGATTGCCAATGATCTCTAAGGGAGATGGCTGAGCAGTTAAACATTCACCTGTGCTGGGTGCCGGGACATAGAGACATTCCGGGTAACTGCAAGGCTAACAAACTCGCTAAACTTGGACCTACCTACTCAATCTCGCCTGAAAAACTCTAACAGTTTGATTATCCTCAGTAGATCGCGTATAAGTGCTACAATTGGTGTCGTCACTGGACACTGTCTGATAGGCAGGCATGCAACAAAGCTTGCCGCTTTTTCAAACGACTTTTGTAGGAGCTGTATGGACGAGGCGCATGATCTGCTCTATCCCGGAAACGAAATCTCCATCCATGAGATTACTTTTACAATGATCTTAACGATCTAAGCTCGACCGACCCTTTCACGCTTTATAAGCAGCTTAAAATGATTCAATGAGTAGGCATGGACCTACTGCAACTAAACCTAACCTGATCTCTCCATTTTAGGTCTTAAGCCCGTAGAAAAAGAAAAAATTACATATTTTCCTCTATCGCTAAACCATCCCCGTTCGGCGGAAAGTTAGCCATTAAGGCCTTCAAGAAAGACGATGGTATTCTGGGAGACAGACCAAATTTGTTGACACTTTTGCTTTAGATTTCTTCATTTCGACCATCGTCGCGATATAAGATGGTATTTTGCTGAGTTGCAAGACAATTTATGAAAATGGAAGATGGACAAAATTAAACTACAAATGCCACCCCAAAACGTAGAAATCATCCTTTCCCAATTGATATTTCCCCGCAATCATCAGAGAACCAGAAGAATAACTTTAACGTAATCAGATGGTCCCACGAGAATACTCTTCAAATTCCGCAACATTGACAACTGAATTCAGCAACATCCATTAAAAATTGCCAACCTCGCATATAGAGCTCCCATCTCCATCGGCCGATGGAAATACGCAACACACAATGCCCAAAAACAGTCAGAATACTGCGCACCACACACAACAGCAATAGCAACACAACAAATGTGTCAGGTGTCAGGTGTCCATATGTGCCGCTCATACGCATGTCTCTCTTGCTCTCTCTCTCTCTCTCTATGTCTCTGTCCTTTCGTTGTGCGTTCCACGACACAAAGTATTCATTAAAAACCAATAAAAATAGTTACTATCTGTCGAAAATGCATCTTTTGCATTTTTCCCAAGTACACGTACTCGACACTCTTTGTCCATCTCTAAGAACCACCGGATTTAATTTTAAGGTCGACGCATATGTTAACGACAGTCGAGATTTTGCACAGCGGGCCTCCACCACCAAGATGCTATTACCATTTGTACCCGCGAGCAAGAACTTCATGGTCCAACGGGCCGGCTGGCGCACCGGGACGACTATCCAATCGACGATCAATAACAATAATAATTTTCCATATACATACATACGAGTGTGCCATGAGTTACCCATATCTATGTATCGTCTATACTCGTCAAGAGAGGTGGAAGGAAGGAAGGAGGGGGAAAAAAAAAAAAAAAAATTGTTGCAATGCACCGTTAACTGTTATCGATGTCCACGATCACGCGGCATTTCATTTAGGCGAATTATAATCATCATTCTCATCAGCACAACGGGCCCGCATTTGGTAAAACAATCAAAAAAAAAAAAAATGGCGAACGCGGATTTTGTCTGTTGTTTGTCTGCCCGGCAGCGCTTGAACATGCACGAAAAAAGAAACCAACATTCTTTCATCTTCCCCGTAAATACGGCCGTGGATGGTGTCTGATTTCTGTCTTTCACTACACCAGTGTGGTGTACCACACTACGGACCACGAAGATATGTCAACATTTTTTTTTTTTGTTCTTTCTGTTTCGTGAAAGAAAGAAAGGGGCTGGGGGCTCTTCTACTTAAATGCGATGCGATGCGGCGCGGCAGCATGCCCTTAAATGTCAACATTACAACATTAAGGGAATGTCCTCAATCTGTCAGGTTAGATATCCACTTGCATAATTCCACCACTCTTTGAAATGGAAATGCGCAATCGTGTTGTCCAAATCGGTTTTCTTTGTGGTTTTTTTGTTTTACTCGCTGAGTGAAAGAAGAAATGACAATCGTGGTGGTACCACTCCTGGCGGCAGCTGATTGGGAAGAAATTGCAGCAGCAGCTTCTGCACAATAATTGAAAACATTTGATTAGAATTTCCGATTGAATCCCATTTCCATGACAACAATGGAACGAACAGTTGGCGCACGAACTTTCCAATCAATTTTGAATTATTTTTCTTTCGGATTTCCCCATCCCCTGCCTGGACTGGGTGATGATTTTTCTCTTCTCGTCGTCGTCGTCCACACAAAGGCAAATTGTTGATTGGAAAATTGAGCGAAGGGGAAGCGATAGATATTTGCATAGTTACTACCACCAGAACCACATCGAGAGAAATGACCTCGTTTGGCTTATGATTGGAATAATCCTTTTGCATTGCACAAAGCACTCCGCACTCAGCACTCAGCACTTCATATTCACAGTGCGCAGTGCTGAGTGCTATCATCATTTCAATCTATTGATCATTTCCCACCGCAAAATTGCGCAATCTCAAACCATAAACAACAACTCGACAACGACGACGACGACTACTTTGCTAACAAAGTATTCAGCTTGGCCAATAAAAATCGAAAAAACCGCCTAATTATAATTTTACTACCATCGCGCCATAAATGCAAACTTAAGGATGCATTTCAGCGAATTAAAAGAAGAACAAATTGCCTGGCACTGGACAATAAACCAAACCAGCGCCAAAGTGTAGATGCAATAAGCTTTTATTCAATTGAATTTCAATGAAAAATTAACAAAATGTTGCAATTTACCGACGACAACCAGACAACCAGAAGCACCGTATAACCGTCAATGGAATGGCCAGAAGCCACCATCCGTTAGAATGTTGAGCCAGCATTCTGCATTTCTGTGTCTGTCTGTCTGTCTGTCTGTCTGTCTGTGTGTGTGTGTGTTTTTGTGTGGGGAAGAACTAATCGAATTTATTGCGGAAATTTACGACTTTGCGTCTAATTAAATGGGAAATTTTATTATAGCCTTTCGCAGAGATTATAAAAAAGCAAATACGCGCTTGTTCTTGCGGAACTCTGTACGTACTATGTACAACGGATGCATTAAGACAATAAAAAAAAAACAAACAGGAACAGTGTTGTGTTTGTTTGATGTCCAATTCTCGAGGTCCCACGATCAAGCCACAACATTTGGAGACAAAATTAAAATATTCTTAAGGAGCAATAAAAAAGCGCTTGTTGTTTGGGATTGCCTGTAACTGTATTTTTCTTAGGTCGCTTTACATCTTCCTTATGAGTTGGGAGACAATTCGATGCCTAATGAGACAAAGAGGTCTGCGGCAAGCGATAGTTTCGTATGGAAATGGTGACCTAGTTATTGATTAACGGAATAACTGTTGCATTCTTAATGCAGCTAATAAAATTTAATAAAAATATTTAACATAAAATTGGGCCGACGATAAATTATTCAAAATCAAACTGAGAACATTTATGAATGGATTGAAAAATGAAGGGTATAGTTTTTTTGTTCTGGTTTAGCTAAGCTGTCATCATTGGTTCTAATATTCGGTTAAGTCTTCTAAATCATTTTTAGTCTCGCGATTAAAAAGCATCCCGTTTTAACTTTGCAAATCGATCAACAACTCGAGCTATCGAACGGTGTATAGTTGCGCTAAACTATTGGCCGACAGAAATTAGGAATCAACGGCCTATGCAGGTCCTAAAACCTAGCTTCATCAACCAATGTGTATACGAAGAGACTCACTATTTTGATATTTGCGGGACTTTCACAAAAATATGGGGAAGTGAAAATAAAAAGCTTAGGGGCTACTGGTGCGGAGCTGAACCGAGGATCCCTGGCACATAAGGGGACGAATAAGATCGATTAATTTAAAATATAATTTGGTGCTATTTAGTAGGTGGGAAATAGGTATAGGCGAGGCTTGCGGCCATTCTTGCATCTGAATCCTCCTAGTCCCGATGGAAATGGTTGACCGTTTCTCCTCACATCGTTTACCCTTTCTTTGGTGCTGCAAGTCATCAAGGTTTGAAAAGATCAACAAGCTGCAGGTGACGTGCAAAAGGGATTTTTTGCACCCTTATAATGTTATACTAACACAGCACGGGCATTAAGGAAATGAGGGATTAGAAAGGATGAGAAACCGATGCACATTGATTTTAAATGTTTGTAAATTGTAGTGGTCAGGAAAAACAGAGTGAGGTAGAGCATTCCACATTCGTGTTGTACGGCAGAGGAACGAATCCTTAAATTTTACAGTTCGACCGAATATAGGCTTTACGGTGATGATGAACTGATGAGCATTCCTGGCATGGCGAGTATTACGGTTGAAGTGTTGAAGGGGAGGAAAGCAACTGGCTTTTTTGTTTGATCACTTGTGATGGTAGTATCGATAGAACAACGATAGGCAGGAGACATTACGATGATGACTAAGAGGGTCAAGCGAATTCGCAATATCGCAGTCGCCAATAAGTTTTATCGCACGTTTTGATTCTGATGAACGCAGTGAGTTCCTATTTAGTATAAGTTCTAATTTAATTCTTTTGCCAATACAAGAAAAAGTTGACTACGATGACCAAAGAGGCATGTCTTTCTTTAATGCATCGGCTAATTGTTCGGGTCTATATTGCTTAAAAGGCTCGTTCATTGGGCTTATGATTCCTAAAAATCTCCAGTAGGCTTAAAAAACAAAACTTAATCATCGATCAAGTCATTTCGCTTAGCATTGCTGAAATTTACAGAAGTTGTATCCATACTTTGTTGATTTCCGTGCAGCCTTGGAATCTATATCCGAGGCGCCATTGTATAAACTCCATCTACTTAAGTCATCGACATTTTAAGGGCAATGAAGCTTACGTCTGGGCTAGCGAATTGATAACTGAGGAGTTTGAAACAGCAATGGGGCTAAGCGCGCTTCCATATTTAACCATATTCTTCAATGACACGTGGGTGCAGTTGCTTAATGGTTAAGTCCGGTTCAAATCCGACCAGTGCGAAAGTCTGACACCCAAGTGTGGCAAAGGAGTTGTCCTCAACCAAGTTGCATCCCTGCGCGAATGTGTGCAAGAATACGCCGTTTTTATCTCTGATAAACAGAGTAGCTAAATACTTGAAGCTATTGTACCTATGCGAGGAAAGTGCTCGCAGTAAGTCAAATGCTTGGTGTGAGCAAAACTTGTACCCGAAAAGTCCTTGCATGCAAGCGATTGCTTCAAGTGATTTATTGGCATGCAAACACTTGCGTCAGAAACACTTGCATAGTGTAACAAGTTCATGAGAGCTTTTGCTTGCAAGCGCAAATCACTTGCAGCAAGCACTTGTTTTTGGACTACCTCTTAGGTATACATGCGTCTGACTTCCAAGCAAAGATATTCGCTTTCCCTTTATGGCTATCCTATTCTAGATTATATTATTGTGAACAACATGCGGAGGGAACTTGGTCGGAAGGTTAAAAACAGTGAATCTTGACGAGTGCCGAACATCTAAGTTCTTTGTCACTGAAGCTCCTTTCTCATCTTTCTTCGAAATAAGGGAAAACTAAGTAAAATGCGAAAAACTTGTTGAAAGGGAGGAATGCAACTGGCCATTTCGTCCGAGCACTTGTGCTGGAAGTATCGATAAAACAACGACAGGCATTACGCCGCCCACTGAGGGACAAGCGATTTCACAATATTTCAATCGTCAGTAAGTTTTATCGCACGTTTTTGCATTCTGTCAAGTAGCTCCAAATATGTAATTCGAGCACCGGACCAGATATGAGCGTTATACTCAAGTTTGGGGCGAATGAACGCCTTATAAATTGTAGCCAGATCAGAAGGGATGAAATATGTCTTACATCGCTTAAGGAAGCCTAGACATTTCGCAGAAATGCTGGCGACATCAAATATATGGTCATTCCAACGAAGGTTGTCATTAACACACATACCGAGAATGGAAAGTCGTTCGGTTTCAGCGATGCAAGTGCCATTCATGCACTCTGTTGGATTAACCCCATTTAAGTATGCTGTCGAGATCGGAATTCAATTGCCGTTCCAGTTGCCGTTCCAGTTCAACGCCCGAAGATGAGGGGCGTTGCCCAGGAAACGAATATGTAAAGCTGAGGGTACTGTCATCAGCAAAGGAATGGATTGGATTAGAAGTGACAGACAGGAGGTCATTGATAAAAATGAGAAAGAGAGTAGGAGACAAAACGGAGCCTTGGGGAACACCAGCATTTATGTGGTAAGTTGCAGACTTGAAACCGTCCAAAACGACTTGGATTGAATGGTCCGAAAGGTAATTTCTAATCCATTGAAAAAGGGTATCATCGATCCCAAATGCACGCATGTTCGACAAGAGAGCTTGATGCCAAACTCTGTCAAATGCCTTTGAAATATCAAGCGCAACGACCCTGCTTTCACCACCATGGTGAATAGATTGGTTCCACTTTTCGGTTAGATATGTCATCAAATCACCAGTGGATCTGTACTGCCGGTCGTGACGAAAACCGTACTGCCGGTCATTAAGAAGTTTTCGGGATTCGAGATATTTCATAAGCTGACGATTTATCAGCGTTTCCATGACCTTGGAAAGAAGGGACGTAAGTGCAATTGGTCGGTAAGAGGAGGGAGAGGAAGATTCGCCTTTTTTTGGGACAGGCTGGACAAATGCTGTTTTCCATCTTCTCGGAAAGAGCCCTGAAGAATAGGACAAATAGAAAAGCTTACGCATTGGTTTTGCCAGCGTGGAAGAACACCTCTTCAGAATGGTAGGGGAAATACCATCTGGACCAGCGAATTTATGTATGTTGAGATCTCGAAGAACTCTTGCCACTGTACGAGTGCGAAAATGGATGGGTCCCATAGAAGATTCTTCGCGCTCGAGTACAGAGAGAGACAAAGCGCAATCTGGCAGCGTTGAGCTAGCTGCAAAATGAGCAGCGGTTTTGCGAACAGCTGACAGGTGGGGTGTCATTGCAAATGAGTGGTGGGATAGATGACGAGGCCGAATTTTTAATATTCTTAACAAACGACCAAAAGTTTTTACTACCGGAGGAACTTTGTAGTATTTTTTGCCTCAACTTTTGGTCGTAGGAGAATTTGACACGATTAATATGGGCATTTCAGTCATTTCTGGCTCGTTTGAACTTTTTCCGGTTTTCCTCAGTTGGGTTGGCCTTAAATGACCGAAAAGTTACCTCTTTAGCCCTGATGGCTTCTTTACAGCTCAAGTCACACCACGCGTTTTCCGTAGGTCTGATACACTTTATCCTGTTAGGGATAAAGCGTTTCATACCCAGGTGAATTAAATTTGTAATCATATCGGCAGCGGCATCCACGTCGTTGTTGAGGAAGCACAAGTTTGATTCGAAATAATTTAAAAAATTTAAATTTATTTAAATTTGAAATTATTCTGTCCTCGGAAGAATATTTGAAGATACAGCTGCAGGAAAAAAACGTCACCCACAATAAGTGCGTGAACTTATTGAGTTTCGAAAATCGAAATTATGAAGATAACATTTTCTTGCAATTTGGGATTCAGAAAGCAAAGTTGAACCCTCTATGAAATTAGGCTAAGGACTTTAGGTTGATCATAAATAAAATATATTTGGCTTAAACGTCCCATTAAGGACCTAAAGCCCAGCTTCTCCAACCTTTGCTTGTACGTAGATATATTTTTTGACACGCAGCCTACAGTGCAGTTTTATGCGGATTCCGAAAGTTTAATTTAAGAAGCTTCTAATGGCAGTTTTTACTTTCACTTTGATCAGTCTTTCGCAAAAGGTGGAGCAACATAATACCATATAAACGGAACAAGTTCTTCTCACTAAAAAAATATAATATTCAACAGTACATACGATGCAGTTGATCTGGCCCTATTCGACCACTAAAAATATTTTGGATAGAAACTGGAAAGAGTGCAAAAGGGATTGCTCTGCTCACAACTTCCACAAGTTCCTACACCTCCTTTCCTTTGAAAACAAAGGTAAATTAGGAAGCATGAAGAAGTATACGAAACTCGGAGCAGTAAAATTGGTCACGGAAGGTTTTCAAACACAAAATTCTCCCAAGATGATCTGTTGTAAAAGATCGATGGCTCGCGAAGATCCATCTCGCCAAATCCTTGAAAGCTTTACGTTTCCCTAACGAATATGTACTCTTCCTGCTTTTCTCATTGACACTTCGATTGAAAGTAAAATGTTCGATCTTCTTCAGGAGATTTGTCCTCCATTCAATTTGTCAATTTTTGCATTCAATGGTCTAGCCAGTCTCACATATCTGCCGGTCATAATTTCACAAACTTCTAATTCAAATAATTTATAAGTGATCAATGGCATCCATTCCTTGGATTTGCCCATCAAAAACGACCCCACTTGCGCTCCACATGCGCGCAAATACCATTCCAAATTGAATTTTTTAATGGAATCTCTCTTCCTTTGATATCGAAAATCAAAAGACGCACATTGGCCATCACATTCCATCAGTTGCGCCCGACAATCTCCTTCACGCCGTCAAAATAAAATCCAGAAGCGTGACAGGATACAGCGCGGCACCGGCTACCATTTCACATCCTCCAAGCCGACATGCAACATGTGGTCGACTCGCATTCGCATGCAAATGCGCAGCGTACTTTAAAAAAGAACGACTACCTGCTGGACCGTTGCTGCTGCTGCTGCTGCTGCCAAAGAAACAATTTCAATTTTTCACAGATATCTGCCGCGCCGCGTACAAAACCGAATTTGACGTTCTGCGAAACATAATGAATTTCATTTTGCACCAAATTCAGCAAAGTCTGCTCGGCTCGGCTCTGCTCTGCACCACCCGTGGTAGGTGAAAAACCCATTAAAGTATTTGGCAATTAACTGGACTAAGCGGAGCAAGAAAAAACAAAAAAAAAAACAGAAAATGTAAGTAGGTTGACGGACAGCCACCGCGAAGCACACTCTGATGGATGGACACACTGATTCGAAACTTAATTTAAATTTTCACCCAAAAGATGCGGGGGAATGGAAATATGGAACACACTTTGTGTGTGTGTGTGTGTGCATTTTTGACAGTTGCACTGGGAAAATGAAATGTCAGAGAGACCGAGACCGAGAAATGTCAGAACTCCAAAAATGGGAACGCACAACTTTGCCAAAAAAAAAAAAAAATAAAATACACACATGAGATACTTTATTTATGGTTATTGATTATGACGACGAGGAGGACCAACGCTGGCCATTTCAATTTAACTCAACAATTTTGACGCGAAAGTTTAAGTCATATTTCGTGATGGTCACATGCGGATCCATCTCTGCGGCCTCAGATCTCAAAAAAAATGTCTGAAAATTTGCGAAGTCGAAATGTTATTAACGAGTTCAGTGCAGCGGTTTTTTTTTTTGTTTCTTCTCTGACTTTCAACCCATTTTCAGAGAGCGTAAAGAGCTTGCGCACCCGCAGGGTACATACATTTATACTAAATGTCATGAAAAATACTGAAAGTATCTTTGAGTATGTATCTCTCTGTGTACGTTTCGTGTGCGTTTACAATGCAGGAATGTATTATCAAATTTAATGACTGGCGCAAGTTGACAGTTTTTTTTCGTTTTGTTTTGTTTTGTTTTAACCAGCACCAATCTAGGTGGAGAGCGCTGTGTTGTGGTGCTTGGTTCGGTCTTGCTTGATGCCCGTTGACCATAACGGGTGAAATAATTAATTGACATTTTCGGTTTTGATTTCCTCCACTTGCGCTGGCTGGCCATTGCCATTGTGTGGTGGTATGGGCGGAGGAAAACCATAAGCTTTGAGGGATTTCTTTTGCGATTCTCCTTCACATCATGCCGAGGATAATGGCATGTTGCAACAACAAGCGAAATGTTTCGATTCGAAATGAGGTCAACATTGAGAAGAGGAGACTTTCTTTTATATTGCAATTCAATTTATTCAATTTTTGAATCACCAGATACACCTTAATCTATATACAAATGTGTGGCATAAAAAGAAAAACGTTTTTGTTTTATAATTAACAATTTCCAAGCAAGTGGGTACCACTGAGTGAAGGGAAAGTTGACGCTGCCATGTCTATCACTCTAGAGATTCAAAAAAAAAAAATAAAAAAAAAACCTCCGAGACCACATCTAAGTGCATTTTGTAGTTCAACGCCTGGGCAACGACAACGACAACAACGACAACGACGACGACGACGACGTTGCAAACGAAGGAGTTACATCCACTCGTTGATCAGATTGCGCCATTGGTTTGGTTATTCTGTTTTACCTTCGCAAAAGCAATCTTCAAAGGATGCTGTCGATGTGTTTGCATATGTGTGTTTGTATGTTTGTGTATGCAAATTGACCAGAGACTTCAATTTATTCATAATTTGCATCCCGTGATAAATTTATCATTGCTACATATCTGACAGGAATTAATTAAACCGATATTGTTGGGCGACACATTTCACGAATCGGTGCAGTGCGCTTGGCCATTCCTTTCGTATCTATGTATATGCATGAGTCGAGAATTCAACACGAGGAGAGGTAAAAGCCGTCGTCTTAGCCTATCCATCCACCACATCTATGCTATGTGGATACATCTCCATAAAATTTACATTTTCATTGGAGATGTCGGATGTCGCACGGGCACACACTCGATCGAGCTGCTTTCTTATTGAGGGAAGACCGAAGCTAGAAAAGGGAAGATGGAATGAAAATTATGTTATTTGGAGTAATTGATCGATTTGGTTGCTAATTTTATGACACTGCAACGTGGAGTGGAAGTAGCTTAACGGCGAATGGGGAGAGGGAAATATATGCAGTTTGCTGGTCAACTCTTTTGTATTACACACATCGATCGTTAGTGAATAGGTTTTTCTCAACTTTTTTTGTATTTTCTGTTATTTTGAATGGTCTGTCGGAATTGGAAATGAAAGAGACTTTCTATATGAAAATAAGGTACTTTATTTGACACCTGTTACTGAGAAGTTTGATGCCAAAGAGGCGGTTACTGTCGTTTGCTACTACATTTTAAATGGGCGGACATTTTGTAAACGGCAACGACATGAGAGTAGGATTGTATGAAAACGAAATGGAACAGGTTAGGGTTTTTTTTTAGGGTTGTTGGATACGGAGAAGTGAAAACCTCACTGAGATTATTTGTTATTTAGGGTAATAACAGGTCCCGGGACCGGAAAAATGAACCATTTGCCAATTGTGAAGGTTTCAAAGTTCTTATAAAGGGTGATTTTGTTAAGTTTTTCAGGTTGGCAGCACTGGCTAGTAATGGCGTCCAAACGACATCTGTCAAAGTAAAAAGTTTCCAGTATACTCTGCCATTTAATCATGGAAGGACTTACAAACGAGCAACGATTGCAAATTATTGAAATTTATTATCAAAATTCGTGCTCTGTGAAAATTGGGAAAATCTGCTGTTTTATCGAAAAATTGTGTTCACCGATGAGGCTTATTTCAGGTTCAACGGATACGTAAATAAGCAAAACTGTCGCATATGGAGTGGTGAACAGCCACATGCCGCAAAAGATTTACCGATGCATCCCGAAAAAACGACAGTTTGTTGTGGTTTATGGGCTGGTGGCATCATCGGTCCATTTTTCTTCAAAGACGACCGTGGAAGAAACGTTACCGTCAACGGCGAACGATATCTAGCCATGATACGCGACTTTTTTTGCCCCAGTTGGCTGAGTTGAACTTGGTTGACATGTCGTTTCATCAAGACGGTGCCACATGCCACACAGCTCGTGAAACAATGGAAATGTTGAAGGATGAATTTGGTGAGCAGCTTATCTCTTGAAATGGCCCTGTGAGTTGGCCGCCAAGATCATTCGATATAACGCCTCTTTATTATTTCTTGTGGGGTTATGTGGACAAGCCGAACACGATTGAAGCCTTACAGGATAACATAATACGTGTAATTCGTGGAAAACAGGCCGAAATGCTCGAAAAAGTGACGCAAATATTTTTGGAAGTGTATGCTTCCACTTTTATAATAGTGGTACGCTTAAGTCATTGATTGAGTTCAGAGGAGATTAAGATGAATCAGTATATAAGCCTATAAAAGAGTTACGGCCACAGATCCTAGAAGTCATGTCTGATTCATAATAAAAATATATGGAGTTGAAGTTTGGTGTTGGAATCAAAGAAAATGTGTCCCTGCCAAAGATTGGGTCGTCGAAGAAAGAATGCCAAATTCTCAGATAGAAAATCATCTCTTTATGCCTTTTATCTGTCTTAAGGAACTTGAAACTGAAAAGTAAAGTCTTGCTATGAAACTTGTTGAAATCTTAAAAACTTATATTAGGTGATCAATAACTTGCAGGCAACAAAACTGCAAATAAACACTAGATAGTGCTGGCTAGAAAAAGAAAGTGAATCCTACGAGGAAATCCGCCATATAATAGCAAAGTCAATTTTCTGTCCTGCACTGTGTTTCTGTCGGACCAAAAACTCCTCGGAAACTGGAAGGCCTACGAAGCTGAAATTTGGAATATAGGTAGATCATTTTTCTTAGTTTAAAGACCGAGGCTATTTAGAAGCACTTTAAGTTTACAGCGCCATCTAGATTGGAGAATAGATTACTCAAGAATCATAATAGTTGTGTCATAAATCGAAGTTAAACAAAGAATATAGCGCCATCTAGATGTGAATAGACGATAGTTGATAGACAATTGAGTACTCCAACCGTAATTGTACGTGTAAAGGCGCCTGTCTGAAAAGCGGCACGATATTATCGATTTTCATACAGTAATAAAAGAAGTTGGGCATTTTGTAAAAGGTTCGAGATAAATAGAAATCACTTTGTTAAGTTACTTGTGATTTATTTTGTGCAATTTATGACGAAGAGATTTGCGTTCGAGAGGAAAATTTAGCCAAATATAAACCTAGGAACTTAAAATATAGTTTCCCCCGCAATATATGATTTTTCTATGCAAAACAAGAGATTTGTCATTTCAATCCGAGTATAATAAAGTAAGCCATTAATACTAAGTTGGAAAGTAAAACTAATTTCTATTACCACGGGCTTCTATTAACAGCTAGTTCTCTTATAAAGGTAGGAAGTTTAAAGAAAGGTTGTCGGATTTAAACTTGGGATACCTCGCGTAGGATCACACGCTAACCGCTGAGAAACTGAACACACCTTTCGTATCAGTATGTAAGTGGCTGCTGCCTGGAAATTCTTGCCGACGTTTTAGGACTTCTGAGAAAAGAATGTAATGTGGAATTACAGCTCAAAACCAGCCCATCAAAGAATAAAATCATGTTGTAAAAGTTTTTGCCTGAGATGTCCGAGAGGTCCGTAAATTAATGCTTGTCGAGTCGGCGATTGGTTGGTTAAGCTAAAGTTTGTACCAAAAACGTAAATTAAAAACGGTTCCACACTCTTTAAAGTCCAAAGTTGGCATTATTTTCGGTGGTCTTCATATTCGACAACGTAGATTTGGCATTTGAGGTAAAATGTAAAAAGATCTCTTTATGGATCGTAGCGGGAAATAGATGTGCTCTGTCAGTGGTATATGAAGTGGTTGATCTAATTTTCCTCCATGGCAAGGAACCCTTACGAGATTGGATTTGAAACGGCGGCTAGATTATGCAATCTTGCTCTCCCTGCAATCCCCGACGGGCTTAAATGTGTTCACGGTTGAAATAGACAACCCTGGTCGCGGGTTTAGTGTCAATCGAACGGTACGGAGCGCACCCGTAATGGCTATACAAGGCATTCTTTGATCCACCGCTTTTTCTTTTCTGTTGCTTTCCACGATACTAGTGCGCCATATGTCAGTATAACCGCCATCGTATATAGCCAGGACTTCATAATAGTTTTAAGCTTCAAGTTTTTCCCTTTATATATATGTATATTATATGTCTTTTTAATTCTTTCCGCAACATTAAGATTAAAATTCAATTTTCTATCTAGAATTACGCCCAGATACACATTGTCCTAGGATAACCAGAACCTACAAGAGTGGTGATATGACTCCCCACTGGGAGGTTCCTCTGGTAACAGACATTCTGACTGAGCTTTGTCTAATGGAACAGTTTATTTTCCTACTTCCAAGCATGTTGCCAACACGGTTTGTAATGCCCTGTTCAATGTTTGAGTCCACCAGAGCGCTTCTTATGGAGCTGCACTCCACGTTGTTGAAGTGCAACCTATCTATGTCAAGAAAGGCCGCCATCGCAAACTCACCGAAGCGTAGACTCTTTTCTATTTTACCCACCACATCGTGCAGGGCGGTTCCAAAAGGTTTGCCCTTCATGTCATGCGTATTGTGATTCGCCAAAAAAGCTATTGCCACATTTTGCAAAAATGTTTTATGTTTGAAAACGTGTAAAAATGTTTGTTAATCTTTTGGGTATAATATCGGTTTATCTTAACCTTAAACTTGCCTTAATTTTTTGTAAATCCTTAAGCTATGTATACATTTATTGAAATGTATTCTAGAGAAAACTCCTCTGAGTATTTTAGACCATCATTCACTAATTTATTGTATTCAGAAGCTGAGCTACAGCAAATTTAAATTAGATTTGCTATCCAAAACAGATTTTCCTTTCGAAAATTATTGTTCTAAGTGAATCCTTATTACTTTTATTTTTTTGCTTAGAGACTATTACGAAAACAGCGTCGTAGAGGATCAAAATATGTTTGATTTTCTGTGCGAGAGGACGAGTGGTCGTGCGAAGCATTTTTTACTGCAAAAATATTGCTTGGCTAAAGCAAGACGTACAGGGTGGTATAAAACTTCGAATTGAAATAAAACACAAGATAATCGTTTTAATGGCCAGCCGCGGCTGGTTCGAATAAAAACAAGTCTAGATGTCCAATTTTCTTCCAAGTCCCCAAACGTTTCTGGTTTGTTGGCGTAGGCGAGCGACTTCACATTTCCCCAAAGGATGATTGACAGGTCCATTTCGCGAAATTATGCGCTCATCGAATGTTTCCTTCAATAAATCGATTGTGACGTGCGCTGAGTGGCATGTAGCGCCGTCTTGTTGGAACCACATCTCATCGACATTCATGCCATCCAATTCGGGAACAAAATAGTCGGTTATCATGGCTCTATACCGGTCTCCATTAATGACTCCACCAGCCCATAGAGCGCACCAAACAGTCAGTTTTTGTGGATGTAATGGCGTTTCAAGGGTCTCATGTGGATTCTCTTCACTCCAAATGCGGCCATTCAATCCAAAATGAGCCTCATCACTGAACAAAATTTTGCGGTAAACTTCGCGAACTGAACTGAGATTTGCACGATTTGCAAGCGTTGTTCATTTGTCAACCTGTTCATGATGAAATGGCAAACCAAACTGAACATAAATGAGATTAGAGTTGCCAGATTTGACCACAAAATGTCAGTTTCATTTCTATGCGAAAAACCAACCTCTAAACAAAACATCCTTAAGAAAGCCCGGAAATAGCGCTGTCTTCAAGCTTATGAGTTGCAGTGGTTTACCCAAGTGGCGTCTAATTATTTTTTTAGTAAACATCTTCTATGTTATCTGCTGCAGAATCTAAAATAACAAAAGAAGTGCACAGTTAAAGAACACACGCTGCAAAGTCGATTCAAGCATTCTTGTATCCTTAGTGAAGACAGACAGCTTCTCAAGACATGATGAAATGAAGTATCTCATTTAACTCCTTTGTATTAGATATTTATCGTCATTGCCTACACGACCAGGTAATTTCTAAAATTGACTTCGCATTTATCATCACTTTCTAGCACTGTCACCAACCAGCACTGGGAAGTTGTTGATGTTTGAAGACTTTACATCGTCTCCATTGCATTTATTTATTTATTATTTTTCGTTTAAACTGAGGTCATTCTCATGACATAACAGTTCGCAACTTTCACCAGTAATCCTAAGAAAACACTATACCGCTTCAACGGATACATCATCTCAAGTCTCTCTCTCTCTCTCTCTAGTCTTAAGCAACAGAGTTATGTTGATTACATATTCCCACCATCACCTCCACAAAAAAAAAAACTCACAGATTAACAAAATATCTAACAACGAATGCGCGCGCTGGCAAATATTTCATCTATTCACGGTTCGTTCCGTTGTTATTTAGTTTCTTTTTTTTTTTCATTTTTTTTTTTCAATTAGCAATGAAATCACGCCTCCGAAAGTCTTCCCTAACAATCGTTTGGGCATCCTTTAACCTTTCCACCAGACACAATCATGGCGCTGGCCGTGTCAGTGTTTGTGTTTAAAAATGCTCCTCACCGGCATTCCTGCCTGCCCATGTGGAAGATGGTCTTTTTTAATTAAATCCCTGCTGGAATTTTTGTTTACACCAAACGAAGCGTTTGGTAATGAATTTTACGCGCGCACACACAACACTGAATAACGCCCCATCGCCACTTTGGAGGTGGCGCAGTGCGATTAATTTGCCGCCTGCGAATTCGAACACATGTTGCCGGGAACAATTTGTAATTATTTGATTTGGCAAGGACCCCCATTAACCTGCTGCGCCGCTGCCGCAATCTCGATCATTAAGGGGTCAAACTTAAATACAAACAAAGCAGAGCCAACAATAAACAATCCCCCCCCCCCCCTAAATGCATTTGTAACGATTAAAATTGCTCGTGCTGACAATTGCCTGCATGTGTAGGTGTTGGGACACAAAGGCCTATCTAACTGAACTTACGCCGCGCGCCAGAACCATAATGGCCTCCTAATTATTATTTATTGCGCGGTTTGTCCATCGTCCATCGTTCGAGTATCTACTAAAATGTATCTCTATCGTTCAATTGTCCGCGACCAATTTTCCCGTAATAACAGAGCCGCGAAATCGATTAACAATACACTATCCGGCGCGCATAAATGCCACTGTAGTCAGTGCAAGAACATATAGCATTTCGCAAAATGGCGTAGATATAGTCGAACCGCTGCGCTACTGCTGCTGGGGAGGAATGCGCTGTGTGCGACACCTGCACATGTAGCGCACCTGAGTATGGTCGAGAGAGGGTTGTTGGTTGCGCATGCTCCGAATCCGAATCAACAGCGAAAAAATGATTTATTAAGGTCGCGTTAGCTTAGATTGTGCTCATTTTTGCTGGCTGCTGCTGGAGCAGTGTCTATGTCTATGTGTTAGCGTCTTATCACACAATCACACAATCGCAGAATGTGTGTATGGGGAACAAAGGCGCAAGCGCGACGAACAAAGCGCTCGTTGTCGGGTCGGGGGCATAGGTTTAATTATAATTAATTTGAGTTACATATCGCGCTACTTGCTCGTTGGCAGGCTAATTGCATGCACCGCGATTTGTGGTTTAGGTGTGGCCACTTTGCCGGTAAAATAGAGGCTTAACACCTTCGCAGAATATGAGATTAGAACGAACTGATACAGGGACGGTTTAGGGTTTCAAGGGGGCCCAGTGGAGATTGCAGATTAATTGGAAACGGAGGAGGTTGGTTTGTATTGGAATTAAATTGGATGCTACCTGTGCGATGGATGATTGCTAATTTCACATGGTGGAATGAAAATCATAAGCGATGCTCTTAGTTGCCTTAGTTGCGAATTAAATATTTTCAAAATCTACACACGGCTTTTTCATTTAATTTGATGATTCTTAAATAGGACTGGAGATGATGCTTCCAGACCTATCATTTGATTAGATTTTCCGGGAATCCACGCAACTTGTGGCTTTTTAAGGGAGGCTACTAAATTACAAAGAGGGGATTGAGAATACCACACAGAGGATGGCCAAAGGAAACTTTCATTTTAAATGGATTCAGACCGTTTGCAGAAATAATGTGTACTAGAGCTTGAAGGAGATTATATCGCCAACATCATCATTCCAAGCCCAAACAAAAGCTCGGCGTATAACCTGGAGTCAGTGCATGACTGGAGCTAGGAGCTGGAGTGACAGCGTGAGCCAGATTCATGATTCAGGATCATCCAACAGCATCATTTGAAGCAAAATAAAAAACATATTGCTACATTCAATGATCGCAAAACCACTCTTAAGCAGTAGGAATTCATCTTTTTAAATTTGCTGTAGCTTAGCTTCTGAATTGAGAAGAGTTATTACTTACGATTTTTGATATTAATGACAAAACTTTTCATTGGCCAAAGCCTTCAAACAGTGTTATACGCGTTGTTTTTCTTAAAGGTCACTGCAATCTACGGGAACACGTAGATATAACTCAACGAATGACTGAGAATATGAGAAGAAACATTATTTGTACCGATTTCGAGCTAATGAATTTAACCCTAAAAAATATATATCCTTTTACGGAAGTTTAATGTTGCTACTTTAATTGATGAACACAGTAACACTATTGACCCGGAACCGTTTTCAACAAAACTAAGGAGTAATGTTTGCTCTATCTCAACGAGGGGTTCTGTTTTGATCACGAATAGACAGTCTGATTTTATCATAGTTATGTGTTGAAGATATATTCTTATGTTTAAGGTGGCCCCTGAAGAGTGCGAAATATTTCGGTTTAGTCCTTACATTCGAATTTGAATGTTAATGAACGAGTAAGTAATGCACTTTGCCTAATACTGTGAGCGAGTTTTGGACAGAGTGTGAAACCAATACTCACACGTAGCAGAATAGTTTGGTAGAAAGCAACAAACAAAACTGCAAATCGTTAGTTAATGAAAAAAATGCAAGTTGGGCTGTAAGCGATTCTTTATACCCTTTGAGACCTTTTGAGGTGGGAATCAGCTGTCCAAGTGTGCCGTGGGGATCAGACAAACATTTTGCTGAAACCTTGCTAGGTCTCGCGAAGATTTTATAGAGAAATATACTGAAGAACGTTAGCTTCGTGAACGAAGCTGTGGATTGAATATCGACAGAAGAACAGGTGTAGGAATATTATCAGATGCCTAAACAAGGACCCGAAATGGATAATGCGATCAAATCGCCGCCCTGCAATATCAGAGAACGAGAGAGGCTATCAGTAATAGCACGAGATTCCCACACCTCAACATATACAAGGGGACTTGGTGGCCTCCAGATCAACTAACTGACAACCAAATTGATCACGTTGCGATCGAAGCCGTTGCGCCAACATAGACTCGGACCGATACTTGGTAGTAGCCAATATACAGATGCGGATATCCAATACTCCTCAACACCGAGAGGATGCTGTAAGAAGATTGCAAAGCTACTATCGCAAGACATCGCCGAAACCTTTGCCGACCGCGTCTCCGTTAACCTCTCAACAAGCCCATCCTCAGCTTCACTAGCATCAAGTACAGAGGACCAGTGACAAAAGTGCCAGCGTGCCATCAGGAGTGCCGCTACCGAAGTACTGGGTTTCTCTAGGCAAGCACAACGAAACCCTTGGTTCGATGAGGAATGACGCAAAGCACATGCAACCAAGAACGAGGCCTATCAATTATGCTGCAGACAAGAACCAGAGCGGATGAAAGAGCTGCCCGCGAGATGGTTTGCTAAGGAGCATGCACCAACTCATCTGCAAAATTTGGTCGAATGAAAGCATGCCCGACAAATGGAACCTCAGCATCGTGTGCCCCATTCACAAGAAAGGAGATACTCTGAACTGCACCAACAACAGAGGATTAAGTTTCGTGAATGTCCAACTGATCGGCCCATATCAGTGTGGTTTTAGGCAAGTAAAGTCAACCATCGACCAAATTTTTTCACTCCGAAAGATTTTGGAAAAAACCCAGGAATTTCAGAACCATCTATTTATCGACTTTAAATTCGCCTAGGGACGAATAATACAAAGCCATGTTAAGTTTCGGCATCCCCACCAAACTCGTCAATGACGATGGAGAAATCTCGCTGCTTTGTCAAAGTCGGCAAGAACACCACCGAGTCATTTGATGTCGAAGAAAGTATGAGACAAGGCGACGCGCTATCATGTACTTTCTTTAACATCGTCCTTGAAGCAATTGTACGAAACTCACAATCCAACACTAGAGGTACAATTTTTCAAAAGTCCGTTCAACTTCTTGCCTATATTGATGATTATTGGAAGAACGCGGCGACGTGTCAGTGGCGCATTTGCAAGTATCGAAGCGGAGGCGGCGAAGATGGGTCTGGTTGTTAATGAGGAAGGGGCTCTCAACATCGGCGCAGAGATCAAGGGAAGAATCACTTTTGCCAATCGCTGTTTCTGCGAGCTAAGAAGGCATCTAAGAAGTAAAGCCCACTCTCAGAGAACCAAGAAGATATTTATACGAATCATCCGGGTCCTGCTGAATGATGCAGAAGCATGGACCCTGTCAAAAGCGGGCAGGGTGGTTTTAGAGAAAGATTCTTCGGGTCTATTCCAGTTTGTGACGATGGAGAGCGGAGAATAAGATTCAACGTCCAACTATACGGGCTATCCAGCGACGCTGACGTGGTCAAAAAGCTTAAAACACAACGGCTGAGATCGCTGGGACACGTGGAGTGTATGGACAACAACAACAACAGACCAGCTCGACGAGTCTATGAATCCATACCTGAGTGTGGACACAAGCGCACAATTGGAGAACGACCTCAACCAACTTGGTGTACGTAAAGTTGAAAGCATTGATTTTAAGCCCCTAAATGTCGTTTTATATATAGGTTCAGACTTTATATTTAGTGGGTGCAGTGGCTTAGTGGTTAAATACGTTGGACCACTAAGCGAGAGGTCGCTGGTTCAAATCCCGACATGTACCACCAGAAAGTTTTTATTCGCTGCCCCACCTGTTGCGAACGTCTGACAAACATCCAAGAGTAACAACTGTCATGAGAAGCTTCTCAAAAATAAATTGCCGTTCGGAATCGGCATTAAACCGTGGGTCCCTCCATTCGTGTCAAAAATATAACTTCGCACACACAGTGGTTGGAGGAGCTAGGCTTTAGGTCCTGTATGGACCAGTGGAACTGAGGCTTGTCCGTAGAGGAGACCAGCAATAATTGAATCGCTAAACATACCGTCATACCAAAAACCTTCTCCCTAAATTCTCTTTAAAAACTGTTTAAGTCACTCTTCTTGATCGTAGCCATCAATTTATTTTGAACGACATTCCAATACTCTTAACGAGCTTTTTTTGTCTTTAAAGATTCGCCACAATTTACCTGTATATGGGACACGCTTCTACCGAGAAAGTTCCGAACGCTTCAGTGAACACATGCTGCTGCTTCTGTTGCCGCCGAACATTTAGAAAATTTCGCCAAATTTCATTTTGGCGAAATACATTTTCGAAAATTAATCGGATTAATCAGAGTCAAAAACTGGTTAATAGTTTCTCGATAGATGAAGATATACAAGGGGAATACATTTTTATACGAGGAACAGCTGGATCAGTAATTGAGGGAACTACATATCACATCTTAAAATTTGTGGAGTTGCAATGAAAACCTACTCCGTCCATATGCCTTTAGAAGGTACACAAGAGGTACTGCAAGAGACAAATACAGTTCCTAGAATTGAGGAACTGAAGGAGAAAATAAAAACTAAACCTGCCGAGGAGCTCATTCCATAAAATCAGTAGAAACGGTTTGATACAGAGGGCCTCGTTTCTTAAACTGTAAAATGGAAAAAATTACTCGACCATAGACCAAATATTCCCACTGCTTAACATTGGAGAAATATACAAAGCACAGCGCAAAAAAATGTTACGCTTTCTTTTGGGGGTTTTCGTGAATTATATGTTGCACTAGGAGACTGGAGTGGAACCTCTGTACCTGAATACGCTTAAAATGCACTTGGATGACATTCTTAAAGTTAATGCGATGAGCCAAGAAAGAATACCAAAGTTGGTGATGGCGCAAATGATAAGATATATAGAGAAATGTGTTCAAGAGTAGAAAATATTAGGAGCCGAATGCGGTTCTCACTCCAACCGAGCGGCAGGAATCACATAAACAGCTGCTCCGAAAAAGGAACGATTCTGAACTTTTGTTAGCTTATAGAAGGCTGCAAAAAGAATTTGACGTTTTAAACAAATTTCTTTATAAACAGTATGTTCTTTCTGTGGAATCAAATTTAAAAACCAACAGTAAACGTTTTTGGAGCTTTATCAATAGCAAAAAACAATCTAACGGTATTCCTAGTTGCATGCGTCATAATAATGTATCGTCTTCCGACCTTTTAACCATTTGTAATATGTTTGCTAACCACTTTCAATCTGTTTATTCAAGCGGTTCTTCCCCACCCTTAAATGCAATTGAAAACTTTGTGCCAAACAATTTTTTAAACGTCGGTATCCTAGAGTGCTCCATCCAGGAAGTTCAAATTGCTCTTTCTTTACTGAATTTAGATAAAAATCCTGACTTTGAGGGCATCCCACCAATTTTACTTCAAAAGTGTTCACATGCCTTTTCTGTGCCTCTATGTTTAGTGTTTAATTTGTCTCTGCAGACTGGTCAGTTTTTGAAGGTTTGGAAGAATTCATTTTTAACACCTATTTTTAAATCCGGATCAAGGCATGAAATTTGTAACTATCGTCCAATTTGCAAAATTTCGACCATACCAAAGTTGTTTGAAAAAATTATTTATGAGAAACTTACTCCTCTCTTAAAAAGATACATCTCTCCGTTTCAACATGGATTTGTGGCTGGTAGATCTACCACCACAAATCTCTCAATATTTTGTAACACGGTTTTGAAAGGCCTTGAGAAAGGGTTACAGTGTGACGTAATTTATACGGATTTTGCTAAGGCTTTTGACAGTGTAAACCACGTCTTACTAATTTCCAAACTTAAAAGGTTTGGATTTCATTCCAATGCTCTTGAGTGGATTCGCTCATATCTGACCGATCGTATTCAATATGTTCGCATTAATGACGTACTTTCATCACCAGTGTATGTTACGTCTGGAGTCCCACAGGGGAGCCACCTAGGTCCTTTGCTTTTTCTTCTGTTTATTAATGAAATTCCTGATTTATTTATGAACTCCCATTGCTTAATGTTTGCCGATGATTTGAAAGTGTTCCGAACTATTCAGTCTGACTATGATTGCATCCTTTTACAGGAAGATCTTGAAAGACTATATGTGTGGTGTCAAAATAATGATCTTCGGCTAAATGTTTCAAAGTGTCAAAGCCTTTCCTTTTGTCGCAACCTCTCCCCTGTTTCATTTACGTACGCGATTAATAACTCACCTTTATCCATTATTCCCTCAAAAAAAGACCTGGGAGTCATATTTGACAAAAAACTTGATTTCTGTAAGCATATTGACTTCTTGGTTGCTAAAAGTAATTCAATGTTGGGTTTTATATTACGGAATTCTAAGGACTTTCGGGATCCTCATACACTTAAATGCCTGTTCTTTGCATTTGTTAGGACTAATCTTGAATATTGTAGTATTGTATGGAATCCTTGTTATGAGGTACATTCTATTAGAATTGAAAAGATCCAAAAACGTTTTACTAGGGTTGCATTTCGGAAACTACGCTGGAATATTGAAATGTCTACGTATATGACAAGATGCAAACTATTTGGCATCTTACCTCTTTTTAAACGTAGACAATACTTTTCGGTTATGTTTATTCGGGATTTAATAAATAATCATATCGATTGCCCTCTACTTCTATCGTTAATTGGTTTTTATGCTCCTTCAAGAGTTCTTAGAAATCGTTTACTATTTTATGTTCCTTATCATAGGGTTGATTATGGTTGTAATGAACCAATTTCGAGGTGCCTAAAAGAGTGTAATAAGTTTAGCAGCCTACTTGAGTTTGATCTTACCAGGGACTCGTTTAAAAATAAACTTTTTTTGGCATTAGGCCTTGGTGGTAGTACTTAAGTATTAAAATTTTGTAATTAGGTAATCTAACGAGAACAGTGAATGTTCTCATTTGATGAAAAAATAAATAAATAAATAAACAAGATATGAGATATGCTATTTTAGAAAACACTAGTTACAGAATTTACGATAAACTTGTAAATGAAGCTCAGTCATCCCAATACAGTGCTTACTACGTCAAGATGAATCATTATCTACGGGAAAGGACGTATTTTTTGAAGAGCTTTTAAAACTTAGTTTTAGCACCGGTTTTTAGCTCTCAGTCCTTGTAGTCTTACTCTTCACTTTGTGTGACTATAAACTAGCCAACTTTAGCTTCGAATACCTTGTTACATGGCATTCCTCTGCCTAGTTCGTGCAGATAAAACGCGCCCTTCAACCATCATACACCTATAAAAATGCCACTCCAGCCGTGATTCTTAACCCCAATGCATAGGTTGTTTTGTTTTTTTTTCTGTTGCCGAACGCGTGCTCCACCTTCAAATTGCGGAAGGAGAAAATACCCTCCGAGCAATTTTGCCATTCCATCGCAGCAGAATGTGCATGCAGCTAGAGTTAATTACTGCCACCACGGTGGCGAACACAGGAAGTTAAAGTCCTGCCTGGCCTAGGGAATTATGCAAATAACACTCGTTAAAGTTCACAAATTATATGGGGGGGAACACCCAGCATAACTCCGCTGCTACAATGGCCATAGCCTTTGGCGAATATTAGGATGTCACCTATTAAAAGGCCAACCCAGCGCGCAAAAATGACAACCAAATGAGTGTACTTGTGGCGACTTAATAGCCCACTCGCAGAGTTCGTTTGCGAATCGGGAAATTCCAAATGCACACACACAAATCACACACAATGCAATTTGATTTGTTCTTCCTTAATATCTGTTATGAGCGAACTGAACTGTGCACAGCGCAGCAATCTCTGACTCTGCGCGCCCATTTGAAGGCATCTTATCTGCGATAGCTGATCGGCCAGCGACATGCATTCATCGGGCCTAAAGATACACCCGAAATGGGCCGAACCGTAAGCCCCAAAAACGGAGAAATGTTTTACACACACGCACACGCACACGCACACAGCCGGCTATTTGCATAAAAATATGGCTTGGCAGGCATTTAAAGTGCGTTTTCCACTTAAAGCAGCAGCAGCAGCAGCAACAGGTCTGCCACTGCCGCCGTGAGGTTCCCGCAATGCGTGTCCCCCCGAATTATTTTACAATGGGAAATCTCCAATTCAAAATCAATCTGTGCGCTCTCCTCGAAGGTGGCTCTGGTGGTGCGGCGGCGCTGGTGGATGGGATTTTTTATTTTTTTATTTTTTTTCTGTTGTTCTTGTGTCGTTCCCATCCCCATGGCACACATGTGGCCGATCGGATCGGATTGGATCGATCGATGGTGTACCACAAAGAGGTGCAATGGTTCCGCTGTGCAGCAGTACTTTGCTGCGAATGCAATTACCGTGATAAGCACCAATAAATGACTAATGTTGCCTTTATTGCTTTTGTGTGCTCACCGAGTCGTTGGAATGTATCCCCCTTGGAGCAGCGCAGCAGCACCACCTAAGCGGATTCATAAACTGTACCGTGTGAGTGTACAAAGTACAGTCATATTGTTTTGTTTGTGCTGTGCCCCTTGGGCAGCATGTATCTCTCCTAAGGCTGGCCAACCGGCCGGGCCGTACAAAGGAGTTCCGTGTAATGAATCTAACAGAGGTAATGTGTAATAGGTTAAGCTTTACTGATCAACAACAAAAAATACAGTTAATAATTAAAGATTTCCATATAAGGTGTCATTGGGAGCCCCCAATGGAGCAGACGGCCTTTGTAATTATAAAGACTTTAGTTAAGAATGAACAAAATCGAACGGCAAACAACAATAAAAAGATGTCCTTTGGGACAAAAGTGCCGGTTCGCACACTCCAAGGCGATTGCGTATAAACAAAGACAGAATCTCTCTGGTTGCGGCGCACCACTTTTATCTACTTTCGCCGCACAGAGGCTAGTTTAAAAAAAAAGACAGTTTCCTGCAAAGCTGATTGCGTTAGTAAATGGTGTCCCACAGGGTTCTGCTTTTGGGGCAAGTTTTTTTTGTAAAGTTTTAGGCTAAAATAACGACAGCTCATAACAGAATAGAGACACACAACAGCGACTAATTAAAGCTTTCTATGGCATCAAATACAGCTTTTGTTTTTAACAGTGCGACACACTTAGACCTTTCAAGTTGACACACATCTACATATGTACGTCCGACGGCCATTTTGGAAAACTAATGAATACACTTTAAAATACAAATCAGAAGTATATAGAAGTATAAGTAATGGAAAGACTTACGCGTGAACAACGTTTACAAATTGTTCAACTTTATTATGAAAATTCACGTTCTGAGAGGAATGTGTTTCGTGCACTTCGCTCAACTTATGGTCAACATAATCGGCCTACTGAGCGTACTATTCGCAACACCATCACCCATTTTGAGACCCAGCATTCATTATTGGATAATATTCGACCGAATAGACCACGTCCAGCAGTGTACACGAAGACCGTAGAGAGTCGATTCGGCGCCGTTCGCAGCAACTCGGACTGACGTATGGAACGACTTGGCGCATTTTACGTCAAGATCTTAAATTGAAAGCGTACAAAATACAGCTTGTGCAACAACTGAAGCCGCTCGACCTTCCCAGGCGACATCGCTTCGCTCTATGGGCTCTTGAAAAGTTCCAAGAAGATCCGACGTTTTCGAGGCAAATTTTGTTTAGCGATGAGGCCCATTTCTGGCTCAATGGGTATGTAATGTAAACAAACAAAATTGCCGCATTTGGGGCGAAGAGCAACCTGAAGAGATTGAAGAACTGCCACTTCATCCAGAAAAAACAACGGTTTGGTGTGGTTTGTGGGCCGGTGGAATCATCGGTCCATATTTCTTTGAAAATTATGCCGGTGCGAACGTAACCGTCAATGGCGACCGTTATCGTGCCATGATAACCGACTATTAGATGCCTGAAATTGAAGCTCGTGATCTCGGCGACATTTGGTTTCAGCAAGACGGCGCCACTTCCCACACATCGCATCAATCAATGGACTTATTGAGAGAACATTTCGGTGAGCACATAATTTCACGTTTTGGGCCGGTCGATTGGCCACCTAGATCGTGTGATATCACACCGTTAGACTTTTTCCTGTGGGGATATGTAAAGTCAAAAGCTTATGCCGACAAACCCGCTTCGATTCAGGCCTTGGAGGAAAACATCACGCGTGTCATTCGCCAGTTACCAGTCGAAATGCTCGAACGAGTGATCGAAAATTGGACTCAACGGATGGACCATCTGCGACGTAGCAACGGCCAACATTTGATAGACATAATCTTCAAAAAATAAATGCCAAAGAATGTTCTTTCAAATGACAATAAACATTCTCCATTAAATTTGAATTTTCTGTGTTTTTTTCTTTAAAAAAGTAGGTTTATTACAACAGGACAATGATCAAAAGCATTCCTCAAAGAAGGTCAAACTATTTTTCCAGGAACATAACGTGACAGTCTTACCTTGGCCAGCTCAATCATCGGACTTAAATCCGATTGAGATTTTATGGAAGGAACTCAAAACGGCAGTAGCTAAGCACCAAGTGATCCTTTTTTGAAAAAACGCCCCCAAAAAGTGGGCATGGCCACAAACTTTGTATGGGCGATATTTTGGAAAAAATATTGGGTAAATATTTTGTTAAACAGTTTTTTTCGCTTTCTGTGAAAATTTTCGAAGAAAACAGCATTTTAGTCAAAAACGCCCACAAGAAGTAGGCGTGGCAAAAAACTTTATATGACAAACTTATAAAGGAGGGCAGTGCCTACATATCATGTGAAGGTTGTAACAATCTATCTCTCTAACTTTTGCTTTAAAACGGTTTTTTCTAAATTGTGGGCGTGGCAGTGGGCGTATTCAAAAAAGCCCTAGGGAATATGTGGTCCAAATTTCAGCTTCCTAGGTTAATTCTAAAGGCCTAAAAATTGCGTACGGACGGACGGACGGACGGACGGACATTGCTAGATAGTCTTAGGATTTGGTCCTGATCATAAATATATATACCTTTATGGGTCTACGGCGAATATTAAGGGGTGTTACAAACTATGTGTCAAAATTAATATACCCTTAGGATAGGGTATAACAATGACAGGCAGGAGACATTACGACGGTGACTAAGAGAGTCAAGTGATTTCGCGATGTCTTGATCGCCAATAAGTTTTACCGCACGTTTTTGGATCCTGTCAAGTAGCTCCAAATATGTCATTGGTGCACCAGACCAGATATGAGCGTTATACTCAAGTTTGGGGCGAATAAACGCCTTGTAGATTCTAGCCAGATCAGAAGGGGTGAAATATTTCTTGCATCGCTTTAGGAAGCCTAGACATTTCGCAGCGTTCTTGGCGACATCGAATATGTGGTCATTCCAACGAAGGTTGTCATTAACACAAATACCGAGAATGGAAAGTCTTTCGGTTTCAGCGATGCAAGTGCCATTCATGGATAATGGCAGAGAATTAGGGGTTCGCTTCAATGACAGCAGACAGTATTGCGTTTTGGAAGCATTAAATTCCACTCTGTTGGATTAACCCCATTTAAGTATGCTGTCGAGATCGGAATTCAATGAGCTTAACATGCGTTGCCGTTCCAGTTCAACGCCCGAAGATGAGGGCCGTTGCCCAGGAAACGAATATGTAAAGCTGAGGGTACTGTCATCAGCAAAGGAATGGATTGGATTAGAAGTGACAGACAGGAGGTCATTGATAAAAATGAGAAAGAGAGTCGGAGACAAAACAGAGCCTTGAGGGACACCAGCATTTATTTGGTGAGTTGCAGACTTGAATCCGTCCAAAACAACTTGTATTGAACGGTCCGAAAGGTAATTTCTAATCCATTGAATAAAGGTAACATCGATCCCAAATGCACGCATGTTCGACAAGAGAGCTTGATGCCAAACTCTGTCAAATGCCTTTGAAATATCAAGCGCAACGACCCTGCTTTCACCACCATGGTGAATAGATTGGTTCTACTTTTCGGTTAGATATGTCATCTAATCACCAGTGGACCTGTACTGCCGGTCGTGCCGAAAACCGTACTGCCGGTTTATCAGCGTTTCCATGACCTTGGAAAGAAGGGACGTAAGTGCAATTGGTCGGTAAGAGGAGGGAGAGGAAGATTCGCCTTTTTTTGGGACAGGCTGGACAAATGCTGTTTTCCATCTTCTCGGAAAGAGCCCTGAAGAATAGGACAGATAGAAAAGCTTGCGCATTGGTTTTGCCAGCGTGGAAGAACACCTCTTCAGAACGGTAGGGGAAATACCATCTGGGCCAGCGGATTTGTGAATGTTGTGATCTTGAAGTACTCTTGCCACAGTACGGGTGCGAAAGTGGATTTGTCAATGGACCTGTAGTTGTGTCTGAACACTCCATCGGATAGTAGCAACCTCCGACAATAAAAAAGAAAAAAAGAAAGAAAAGCACCAAGTCAAAAATACAACAAAATTGGGGGAAATTTTGCAGAAGGAATGGTCATCCATATCTGTCCATCGATGCCAAGCTCTAATTACTTCAATGCCGAAACGCTGTGAAGCTGTACTAAGAAATAATGGACAATGGACAAATTTTAATGTTTTTATCATGTTTTGCGAGTTTTTGAAACAAAGAAGGAGAGTGGCTCTTTTTCAATGGCCCCAACCGATTCTCAATTATTGTTAATTTATTTTCTTAAATTGTATTTTTTGGTAGGATTTTATGCATCACATCGCGTGGCTCTATTTTCGTGACCACCACTGTATATTTAGCTTCGTTGAACTTCGAAAAAAAACAACAACCGTAAAATGGCCAAAGGTGTACTTAAAAAAAAACAAATTCCCATCCAATAGATGTCAACACGAATTACCAATTTACAATTTACATCACTACAGCATCGACAACGTTCAACGGTGAAACGAATATCTACCTACCTACCAACCACCTCACACGTGTATCCAAACAAACAAACAAACAACAAATAGGATGTTCGTTCACCTCAATTTGGGAAACGCGAAATTCGCGGAACTTCTTCGCATAAAAAAAAACCAAGTAATTTTCGTACAGATTCGCAGAAGATAATTCCAATGTAAATATTATGTATAAATTGGAATTTGTTTTTTTTTGCCGGAAAAATCGAAAATGTGCACACAGAGAGTCACACACAGAGTCAAATTGGACAATTATGACGCGCGCTTGTGATCGCATGTAAGTGGAAGTGGATACCAATCAGTGTCCATAAAATGTTTCGCTCCCAACCCGAGGGTAGAAATGTGACTGTAATTGAACGGCTTGGCGCGCAGCTATATGGTATGATTTGAGAATGTTTATGCAAATCAAGACACGTATAATTTTGGACAGAAGGGGCATCTCTCTCTCTCTAATTGTCTGTTTCTGTGTGCAGTGTTTGTGCTTGTGATGAGGAAAAACCATCATCATCATCATCATCATCTGTGTGGTGATCAAGGAGAAATTTACTTACCAAATCCATGATTTTTTGTTTTGTTTAAAGAGGAAGTTTCATCTTACCTGTAAAGAGTTACAAGAAAGGAAAGGTTTTCAATTAGAAAGAGAATTTGAACTATTGTGACAAGTAAACAGATTTATAGGGTGAATAAATTCTTTGCATCAATTTAGTGATGTCTGCCTGCCTGCCAAAGTAGACACTATCCCGACAACATAAACACAAGGTGGCGCAAGTAAGTAATCCTCCTATCAGAAAATGCTATAAATTTTGCGATTGGCCCCTAATGTCAGTTCTGTTTTGACATTTGTGTAGTAAACACATGCGAAATACACGTTAATAAACAATGTTACGCTACACTGCTCCAGAACGCGGAATATTTGAGCAATAATCGGTCGGTGACTTTGGCACAACGTGAATTTCGTCGCAGATTTCCTAGCCGTCCAACGCCTACTGGTGAAACACTGCGACGTTTAGCCGCTCGCCTCGAAGAGACTGACACAACACGAGATGCTGCCAGGCGTGGCAGACCCCGGAGTAGCCGTTCTGCAGAGAATATTGCTGCTGTAGCCGAAGATGTCATGGAAGCGCCGTCGACATCGACCAGACGACGTGCCACGCAGCAAATGGGTATCAGTCGACGGTCTTTACAGCGAATTTTGTTACAAGATTTGAAGATGTTTCCGTGCAAAGTCCAGGCGGTGCATCAGCTGTTAGCTGCTGACCGCCAATCGCGTCCAACATACGCTCAAGCCATCCTTAATCACCACCAAGAGGAAGATGATTTTTCATCAAAAATAATCATGAGTGATGAGGCCCATTTCCATCTTAGCGGGTACGTAAATAAGCAAAATTTACGCTTCTGGGGCACTGAAAATCCGCGTGTAACCCACGAAGAGACATTACACCCGCGGGCCAAACGGTTACTGTGAATGGTGAGCGCTACAGAGCAATGATCAACGAGTTCTTTTTGCCGCAACTTGATGAACTGGGATTGGAAAACATGGGGTTCCAACAGGACGGTGCAACGGCACACACTGCACGTGCCACAACCCATATGCTGAAGGATGCATTTCCCGGGCGCCCAATCTCCCGTTTTGGCGATTTGCACTGGCCAGCAAGATCGCCTGATTTGACCGCTCCAGACTTCCTTTTGTGGGGCTTTTTGAAGTCGCGGGTTTATGTCAACAAGCCTCAGACTCTTGCAGCTCTTAAAGACAATATCCGTCAAGAATGTGAGGACCTATCGCCGGAAGTTTTGGCCAAAGTGATGGAAAATGCCATAAAAAGGGCTCAAATGACAATCCACTGTGGCGGCGGCCATTTACATGACATCATAATCTCGACTTGATGTAAAAAAAAGTAAAAGACCAAATAAAAATAATCCACAAGAAGAATAAAAGTTTTTCATTTTTTTTTTTAAATTACAACCAAAAAACATCGGAAGGTTATTTTTGCGCAACCTTGTACTAAAGGGTGTTTTTTTCAGAGGTAGGTTTTTCGATTAGAGATAAACCTGACATTTTGTGGCCAAATCTGGCAACTCTAATGTCATGTATGTTCAGCTTGGTTTGCCATTTCATCATGAACAGGTTGACAAATGAACAACGCTTGCAAATTGTGCAAAATTTATTTCGAAAATAATGGACCGTCCATCAGAGAATTTAATTCGGTTAACCTCGGATCGTTTTCGCACTACGTTTAGTCTATGTGATAATACGCATCCGCAGAGACGTCGAACATAGTGCATTTAGAGTGAAGAGAATCCACATGAGACCCTTGAAAAGCCATTAACTCTACAAAAAATCACTTTATGTGCTGGTGGAGTCATTGGGCCATACTTCTTCCGAAATTATCCTGGAGAGTCAGTTACCGTTAATGGAGGCCGGTATAGAGCCATGATAACCGACTACTTTGTTCCCGAATTGGATGGCATGAATGTGGATGAGATGTGGTTCCAACAAGACAGCGCTACATGCCACACAGCGTACGTCACAATCGATTTATTGAAGGAAACATTCGATGAGCGCATAATTTCGCGGATTAGACCTGTCAATTGGCCACCAAGATCGTGAGATTTGACACCATTGGATTATTTTCTTTGGGAATATGTGAAGTTGCTCGCCTACGCCAACAAAGCAGAAGCCAACATTCGTGGCGTTATTGCCGACATACAGCCCCTTGAAATGCTTGAAAAAGTGGTTGAAAATTGGGCCTCTAGACTTGTCTTTATTCGAACCAGCCGCGGCTGTCACAAGCCCGAAATCATATCTACATAAAATTATCCAAATTGATGGACATTAAAACGATTTTCTTGTGTTTTATTTCAATTCGAAGTTCTATACCTCTAAAAAAAAACACCCTTTAGATACAATTACCAACCATCCATAACCCCAAATGATATTCATCTTTTGTTCTATTGTTTGGCAGTGTTTCTGCGGTCGAACTCGAACCCGAATCATTAGGATCTCCCACTACATATGCGCATTCTTGCACACCACGGCCACTTAGGAGTTAAGGCGTGCGCCAATTGACTTCATTTTGCGCGCTAAGCATATGCACCTCCGTGTTCGCTTGCTATCCGCACAAAAAAAACATTGTTCCTTTGAGATGTTTATCTATACAATGTGCCTGCGCGCGCATTGTGTGTGCGCGCAACAACACAATAGTACAACACTACTACTAGATACTACTACTCCTCCTTTTTGCATGCAATCCAATCACCCTCTGCATCTGTAGCACAAAACATATCGACGAGATCTTTCACGGGCTGCGCCGCCGTCGCCGCCACCGCTGAAACAGCAGCAATAGCCAGCATCAATGGAATCCATCCACAGTCCATGCGTCTGGCACCGCAGACCGGGGAAGGCATTTAAATTTCTGCGATGGGTTTGGCGTGGCATGGCGTGGCGTACCATTGAAACGCTCGCTGCCATGCTTCGTACTGCTAAGCACCGTAAGTGGGAATAAAAGGGTGATTAGGCATCACAAAATGGGTAATTGGTCAGTGAGTGCGTCGTCTCTGGGAGTAATGCTGTGACATGAGCGATGCATTAGAGAGGCCCATGTGTCGAATCAACAAGATGCATGCAAATAGCGCGGGACGAGGTGGGGCCTGGCGGTGACGAGAGCTGAGCAACATTTGAATGGCATTTTGGGATTTGTGTCGAGTCATTTGCGCCATTAACGTCACGCTGTGTGCCAAAGTTGTGGGTGCAACAACACGGAGTGTGTAGAATTTTAACTATCCAAGTGTTAGAGGCGTTAGGTGGTATTTGTATTGATGGATTTTTTTCACATTTAAGCGTGGGAAGTGTGCGATCGCTGATGGAAGATAGCTTTTGATGGATGCTTGCTTTCTGGCGAAGAGCTTCGTTGTTTGGTTATGATTTTGGCAAGATGATGTATGGCAAACGGAAATTTGATTTTTCAATGGAGTCATAGTTTCGAATGAAGAACTAAGCAAATTTGCAAAGCTTTCTCATGGTAGTTGAGGTAATGGATGTTGGTGGATGACACATTTCGACGTTTCAGTTACAGAAAGGGGGATACCACATCACCTTGCAGGATAAGTCGCTCTTGCCTAGGTCAGCCTTTTGTTGTGGATAGGTTATTGCCTAGTAAAATACAACGAGTGCCTGTTGAATCAAAGAAAGGACTAAGAAGGGAATATTTCCCTTACTCAACAGGGACTTCTGGAATTAAATGACAAGCGCCGGATCAGTGGCACTTGTGTGAAAAATAAATTAAGCATCTATTATTGATAGAACCCTTCGGAAAGGGCTTGATGCGGAACAATCGATCAGAAACAGAACCTCCTCCGTTCGCAGTTTCAGTGAGGTCGAAATATGATATCTGCACGTCAAACACTAAGGTGGACATTTTAGAAAAAGAGTTAAAGGCGGATGTACCCTCTGTGGCCAACGGCACAGAACGCCATTGCCGGGCCGGACAATATTTTCCCTCATGTGAACTGAATGTGTACCTGGAATATTCTAATACTCCAGGTGGAACCAAACTTGAGTCTGTCCTTTAGCGGTATAAGCCTGTGATCCAGGAGATACGGTGGATAGGATCAGGTGCTATCTGCAACAAAAGATTCAAGTATCGGGATGCAGTTTCTTAGTGGGAAATCGATTAAGGTCGGAATTAACTGACTTCAAGCGGATAAAGTGATTGCCTGGCTATGATCCGCATAAAAGCTGAATTCTAAAACATTAGCCCACGAACCTACCGTCGAGACTCGGGCGGAGCTTGAACGGAGTACGATATCAAAATTGTGCTTGGGACTAAAGTCGGTAAGGAAGTCATCTTTGGCGGGTTAGTTGGTGAGCACAGCCTCCACACAAAACGACCAACTAATTGACTTTGCAGCAATTTGTAATAAGGTGATAAGTAGCACTAGGTTTCCAAGGCTAAGAGATGGGCCAAGTCACCGATGCGCAATGAATGGAGTAGAGAGAGGGCAAGAAGATAACCTGCGTCTGGTCAATGAAGAACGAGTTGATTTTGAAAGTAATGAGGACGAGACTATAAGCAGTGTGTCCCATTTTTGCGGTATAATCCTTTAAGGGCATATTCTTGAAGTTTCGCCGAACAAAAAATTCTACGATAGGGTGAGGGGGGGCATCTGTTCTTACCCCATTTGAAGTTACAGCCCATCAGAGTGGGTGACCTCTAATTTGGAGGTGTAACCACTTTAAACGCTACAACTTTTAAACTAGAACAGGTACAAACATGGTTTTGGACGTTTTGGAAAGATAATTTAGTAACGCACGCAAGTCGTATATGCTTTATGTACATCTGTGCAGTAACAAAAAAGTTATGGCTTCTTAAACTCAGAATTATGACATTTTTCACAAAATTTTTAGTCAATCATTTTTGGATGTTTTATGAAATCTTTATCCTTGCAAAATTTCCCAGAAATTATATCATCAACAGAAGTTCTAGAAAAGGCGAATTTTTCGTCAAACAAAACTTGTGCAGATCTGACATGTACTTCGGTTGGATGAAGCAAATCGGTTCAAGAATTCTGCTAGTTCCGTTTTCTCTAAGATGCTTAATGCTGGACGATAAGGGGAGCAGATACTGAAGACTTTCGAGGGAAAAATCCTTCGAAGACCCTATGTCCTATGTGCGAGGAGGGCGAATGGAGGAGAATATACCGCGAACTCTACGAGCTGTACTAAGATGTGGATGTAGTTCTTAAATCCCAAACCTATTGACTACGTTTGCTCGGCCAAATCTAGCGAATGGAAAGGAAGACGGCACTTGCGTTGCAAAGTCTAGGCCAGCGCGGATGCCAGGTCAGGATAACTGAAAACAGCGGGCCCAGACCGTAAAGAATGGAAGGCTCTCAAGCATGAGCTCTCCACGAGTCAAAGGTGCAAACACAAATTGTAAATTGAAGTTGAGAAGAAACGGAAGGGATTCGTTATCAGAATGGTAGATTTGCCAAACACATCTTGAAGAACAAGCTGGTGTAGCAACTGTCGAAGCAGAATTTACAAATTTTTCATACGTCAGAATCTCACACTTAGCACTTCTACGCACCTTTGAATGTTTATTGACCGAGGAGGACGAGGGAATTACCACAAAGTTCAACCCTGATTGATTCGTTGTTACTCCGGTGTACGTGGCACTGTATGCCTGTCGCAGAACATTCGGTAACAGTTGGGGGATTAAACCAAGGACGGCAAACTGACTATATACAGCGGTTGAATGACCCATCCTAACAAGGGCGAGGTTGTATGGTAAAAAGCTACGGAGAAGAAATACCGGCTTACATGGGTATAACAGAGTCCCTAAGGACAACACCCACTGCAACTTTAGAGGTACTGCTTAATTTCACGCCACTGGATACATAAACCATACGCATCGGTAGAGTCCCATTGGTTCGCATCTGTAGGCACACCAACTACGGATTATCTACCTTCGACATTCGCAAAAGCGAATGGGGCTAGAAGTCAGTTGTAAGAGATGATGAGATCGCCATATACACCGACGGTTCCAAAATTGATGTCGGTACAGGCGCGGGCATCTTCTGTGAATCACTACGATTAAGCAAATCCTTTACAATTAACAGAGACTGTAGCGTTTTCCAGGCGGAAATAGCTGCCATCATCCATGCTGCCGCGGAACTAAAAGGGTACTGCTTTGCAGACAAGATCGTCACCATCTACTCAGACAGCCAAACGATGTAGGAAGTTGTTAGACGAGATATCATCTAACAACTCAGTAGCCCTGTGCTGGGTACCTCGGCACGCTGATATCCCGGGAAACTAAGAAGCAGACAAGCTTGCGGGATCGGGGTCGGATATGAACGCATCACTAGCACTCGAAGAAATAAGCGCAAATTGATAAGCACGATTGAAATTGAGTCCTTGAGTAGAACTAACCTACGTTGGGCACAGCTTGACACGTGCAGATATACAAAAGAGCTATGGCCATCTGTCAACAAAAGGGGATCAAAAATCATGATCGAACTAAGCCGTAAGGATATCCGACTAGTCCTCACGGGAGTCCTCACAGGACACTGTGCTGTGGGTCTACATGCGTTTGTGACGCTCTATAGTTGCTTCTATGATGAGCTGGAGAATTAAAACAAAGTCGAGCTAAAAGACCTTCTCAGATTTGAATACAAATCAGGATGGTTCGACGAGAGTGTCACTTTGAGCCTCTAACAGCGGTTTCTTCTTGTATACTTTCAGGTGTTTTTGTTTCGAGGAACTAGCTGATCTAAGTGAGCCGTGACTACCGTCACAAGGGCATCCACCAACCTACCTACCTATGAGTACTTACTTATGAAGTGATCGAATTTGACAGCCCAAAATGGTTAAATATTACAACCAACTTTCTAAAGGGCATACGACTTAGGCTTTGCCACAGAACATCAAGCGTAATTGCATCTGCCCGAAATAATTTCGGTCAAACGAGCAGGTCCTTCAGCTTCAGCAATGACTGCACTTCAACAACTGCACTTTGAGCAAATTACCACAAAACTCCTTCCGCGCTATAACACTTTACTTGATCAGAGTCTCCCGCTGGACTTCCAACAACCTGCAAATCGATTCAGTGCCCCAAAAAATGGTAAAACAAAACAAAAACTCCCACAGCCTTTAGAGAAACAGCTTCGTAGCCTAATTTAGCGGGCATCATCGCATAAATCATTCGAATCGACATTCAGCTGAATTTTGACCTCGATTCCAAAAGCGATTGCGCTTCTGATGCCGTGTGCGCTGCCGGACCAACGAAACGCCGGACAGTAACAATGTAAAAAAAATTTACAAAATTATTGTAATTTCTTCACCATTGAATCCCCCATCCTGGCGGGCAGATAAGAATCTTCAACAATGCACCATGATTCCATGCACCATCCCTTCCTCCCGCTCGACGATGACGACGACGATGGAGACAAAAACGCTTGGTCACGAATTGTGTTGATGGGGGTTCCACAGTTGTGTTTTGTTGTTTCCTCTTATTTTGGCCACTTTTTGTTGATGCTGCTGCTGCTGCTGCTGTTACTGCTGCGCCTGCTGGACAACAATCAGCAGCAACTGAGTGGCGGCGCGGCCTCTGCACTAACAGCACAAAGACGAACAATAACTGCCAATAAATCAATACACTCCGCCAGGGCACGATCTTCTTTTGCACTTTTCTCGCTCAGCCTTAATCGCCTCCAGGCGGTTGGGTTGCAAGCGAGGTGCGGATTACTGCCGCAGCAGAAGGATGGAATCCGATGCGGATGCTGCCCCCATTGTGCATGAGGGCCTATCTCGGAGACCGATGCACTCTTCCGATTCATTGTCAACGGTGAAAAAGAAAGATGCGTGCAAGCCAAGACATCTCTATCGGAGTTACGCAGGCCTCCTAGATCAATGACACTATGGCACAGGTCCCCAGCGGATGACCATTCATCAGCGGCAAAAGAGCTTTTCTATCGACACACTGTTCGTTGTCAACACCTAAGCTGGTCTCGATCGCACGGAATAAATCAGTGTCAACCGTGAGAGAGGTGTTATAGTTCATGTGGGACTCTGTATCTGTATCTGTATGCCTACTCAATATGATGATGCTGATGGCCAGGTGTTCTCTCTCTCTGGCTGGAAATTCATTAACAGCGGAAGAGTTCAAGTGCTCAGCTTGACCGTTGGCTAATAATTGAATGATTGATTGATCGGCGTTAGTGAGTCATATATATTGTTATCTAGGAAAGAGCGATGGACGGGCCCATTATCCCAGCGCGCACATCTCGGTCGGTCGCGCTCTCTCCCCGCCACTTAGGCTGCGAAATGACTCGGCGAATATTGCCATCCATTTCGGTTGAGTTGACCTCGGGTCCACGTGTCTCGGGGCGATTTCCATTTGCAATGTGAGACGAGACGAGTCGCGGGTATTCTTACGCAGCAGGGCGCATTGCAATTTCTTGATTAATTGGTCGATCCGACTTGGTCCGGTTGATGCCGGTGATGTGTGTTGTGTTGCGTTGCGTTATGCATTTCCTGAGTCGGTCGTAAAGACGACGACGACGGCGATAAGCTTTCCGACCGTGTGTGCAGGCTGACGAGGTGAGATTTTCAAGTCCAGATAACAAATGCGGAAGATATGAGATTGGAAATGATGTTGTTGTTCTTGGTTTTGGTTATGGGTGAACTCTCTGGTGATTGGGTCATGACCAGTATATAACTGTGGGGTTTTGTCTCCCTCTCTCTCTCTGTGTACGTGTGTGTGTGTGAGCCAGTGAATTCTTTTGGTAGAGTGAGTTTGCTTAATTTTTGATTGATTTGCCAAAAGAATTGACTTGTGTGTTGTTGGGAAAGACGTGGACTTGGCATTAAGTGTAATCCTGAGAATGGATGGCTTTTGTCGAGAACCTTATTTGGAAAACGTGATTGAATGCAATGAGCGAGGGGAAGTTTAATAAATTCTGGTGTAGTAATTGTAGGTAACTCGATACTAGGGTTTGAACAGTAAGGGTAATGACACTCGTGGGTTCCGGTTTCATATCCATCAAGGAGGAACCATGAGTAAGGGGCGACGGTTTAGATTAGATGATTAGATTTTCGATGGTTTTGAGATTTTTTTTACAATTGAGCCCAGCAGGAGTAAACTCACTTCCAGTCAATGAAAACCCAGTCTGGCCTCCCAGTAGAGAAGAAGTTGGCTTAGCTATAGAAAAGCTTAGGAACATCACGGCTTCTTTCTGTCTACTTAAAGAGCTTTTCAAATAGAAGAATGACGCCCTACGCATGCAAAAAATTATCAATCAAGTTTGGGTTGAGGAAAACAAGCTTGATGACTGGACTATCAGCTTCATATGCTCCATATGCCCCATCTAAAGAAAGGCGATTCTATGTCTTGAAAGCATATCCTTGCTAAATGTCGCATATTAGATCCTAACCAACTAACTGTGTGATTGATCGGGAGAATGTTAGAAGTTTAGACACCATCATCTTTTCAACGACTTCTGAAAGTATTTCATTGCGATGACCGAATTCGGAATCCCGTCAAAACAAATTCAGCTGTGTCGCCTGATCCAAGAAACCCCGCGGGTCTATGCCCAGTTTGGCGGTATCTCATCAACAATAAGCCGAACCGAAATGTAGATTTAGTCACTAAAAGCAACCAAAACAAGTCGACTGCATTGACTCGGCCACATCGACGGAATAGACAATTGATTTCCAGCCAAGCCAAGAGGATGCTTGAATTCCAATTCCTGAGATTCGAGACGACAAGGAAGACTGAATCAGTATTTCAAAGACCAAATCATCGCGGATGCCAGAGCGCTTGATCTGGAAATTGGTAGCAAAGTCCCGGCCACGCCTTGTATCGCGCAGAGATTATTCATGGGTCGGGTGCCGGTTGAGTTAGTAAAGTACTGTGGGAAGGGGGCCGACGTTGTAGAGGTTAGTGTATCGTCTTGTGGCCAGTGACGTGCAGGTGCAGGAACCCAAAAACTGTCAGCTCCTTTACACTACAAATATTGAGTCAGTGTGCTTGTAGGGTTAGTAATTTCGTTTAAAAATAAAAGGCATTGGGGCGGGTTTTACAACTAATTGAACCAAGGCTCCTGAGTATTTTCTATGAAATTTAATGGATTCTCTAAATATTATGTAATCAAACTGCGCAATTAAAAGAAGAAGTGAATTTAGGAATTTAGTCGGAAGCAACTTCCAATCTCGATTTGAATAAGTTTTTAAGAATGACTATGCGCGACTTATCGTGGATTGCATTTATCATAAAGTGCGGTTAATGATAATTTAAACAAAGAATAAAAGAGGTGCACCTGGACCTCACGTAATATAGTCCGCCAGCTTTCTCGATCTCTAGCAATTTGTAATAAAGTCGTACATCTTTTTCAACACTTGATCACGCCACCGGAGATAAGGTCTGCCTCTGTTTCTCGTTCGCTCTGGCTTAGTGCTAAGTACCGGCCCTAGTCATCTTAACCATTGAACACGTAGTTTTTTTTAACGAGTTCACGTCACTGTAGACCTCGTATAGATCTTAGCCCTAGCCAGTTGTTATTTTGTCGATTGACACAAACCGGACCATAAATCGTACGTAATACTTATCTCTCGAAGACATAGGGACAGGGTGCATCCTTCTGAATCAAAGAGTAATAGCACAACGAGGAGAGTTTTGTACAGCGTTTCCTTGGTACTTCTCGATAGGGCTTCAATTACTTAATTAACCCAAAGAAACAGCGATGATAGATATACAGATATTATTTCGAGTTTTGAAAGATAGTGCCAGTTATGTTGGTCTAGATGCTCGGTACTACTCTTTTAAAATCCATATTGAATTAGATTCATGAAAGCGCGTTGCGTTGTAGCCAATATAGCTGCCAGCTCACCCAAAGGCCTAGTCGCTTTTATAACTTACTACGGCATCATGGATGAGCTCTAATGGAGGATATCATAATAGGCCCTCGTGAAACCGCAGTGATCTGGGATAAAATAAACCACCTCCCACCCTCAATCAAATCTAATCTAATCTTGTTGTAATCCTCTGATAGTAACTTTCCATTTTTGAAACGAACTTAATTTAAATTTAAGAAAATCGTTATATGGAAAAAAAATTATTTCAAAAATCGAATCGACGCAGATTTGTTAAACTGCACATCATAAGAAATATAGTAAAATATTTTGGAATTCTCTTTATTAGTTTTTGAGTTAGTTGCGATTTTATAAATTACCGGTATTCGAATTTTTTGCCAACAACTGAGAATGCAGTATGTTTGGCCCCATCTCAAGTAACCTTAAAACGAAAAAAGACCAAAATCCTTGGAAACATTTTCGAGAAAATTAGTAATAAGTGCTTTTTACAAAACAAAATTTTATGACAGGTACCGTTGTTTAAAAAGATAAAGCAAAAAATTAAAAAAACGGCGCGAGATGTAAGAGAACCTCACATACGATCTTTGAAGTAAATCCGTCGAACTGTTTCGTCATACCCCGCCCGGACAGGCAGGCAGACAGACTGACGGCATTGGCGGACCCCCTTTTTTACTTCTCTATAGTCGTAATATCATCCCTCATACTCAGTTTGAGTTCGAAATTTCCAGATGACTGCAGTTGGTGCGAGTAAGTCAATCGCCTTCTTGTGAGCGGTTTTATTTTTTTCTCAGTATTTTGATGATAAACACTAGTTTTTAGAACCGGAATTCAGTTTGCTCCCGAACTGACAATTCCCGATAAAGTTCAATAAATCAAGCCCAAAACTTCTTATTTAAGCTCGGCTTTATATCGATTTGGAACACTTCTTGAAATCTTTTCCTTGATTGAGCACAATTTAATAATATTAATAATAATATATAGGGTGTAGTACACTGCGACCTTGTTGTCTATTGTGCCCCCTACCTATACCTTGGAAGGGTTTGTTCTTCTTTCGGACCCACCCTCACAGCTTAATTCTCCAGGAATTATGTTGGAGTGTTTATGTTGTGGCTTTAGCCTTGGCAAAGAAAACCTACTCAGAGAACATCATTTAGTCCAGTTTCTTTAATGAATCTGATAATGAGCAGTGGATCGTGGTTGGTAAACCCTTTTCTTGAATTTGGTGTTTTCCCCAAATA